>OW388289.1:74914592-76122592 GCA_936450465.1 Gibbula magus | reverse complement strand
TCACTTCCGTGATTTATATCCTAAGCTAAATCAAAATGTTCATTTATGTTATTTATATCCCGAAGCTAACAATAAAAACTCGAAATATCCGAGTGAATGTAAATTTTAGTTCGACATGAGTAAGTACGAATCACGTCAGGCCTCAGAGTGTGAGCGACAGTTCTTTCTGAAGCCACCATCATCAGTAGCTGTTCTAGGTCTTTCAATCAATGATGAGTCGATGATGAGAGATCTGATTGAAATAATATATTGATCTGTGAGGATCGTTGCTACTTTCCATTTTTGCGTTTGATATTCTTGTACACTAGATGGTGATATTCTCTAACTTTTATTTCATCAAAATGCAATTTTGAATACTCTTTGGCACGATCTGAATTATTCCATTCACCAATTATCTTGGTTTGAGAAGAGTCAGCTTTTAAGCTTTGGAGCAATCTATCAACCTTCACATCAAATGTTTTCTTTAAGGGCTTAAGATTCCCGTAACACTTTGCACTTAGTCAGGCAATCTAAACGTATCTTGTTTTCAACTCGCCGACGAATTTAGATTGCGTGATGCGTTTCAATCAATTGTAGTTGTTAAAACAGCGTGAAGTGGGATCTTCTAAGGTGGCAAATTTGCGATAGGATGTGATGTGAATCTGATTGCTATTACACATTTTACAAACTCTCGAGTCGAATAATTCGTTGAACAATTAGCCATAATGTAACAATACGAGATTGTAAATATTCTCATTTACCATCATGCAACCAATCTAAGTTATTCATTCAGCTCAAAAAATACAAATGCCTTTATTTTAGGAGCTCTTTTAGTTTACTATTAAGGAAACCAGTTGAGTCACCAAGTTTGCATGACAGGTTTCAATTTATTTTAGTCATCCACTTCTTGTTCTTTAGACTGATCACTAAGAGCTCTTTTAAAGTCTCCATGATGCTCATGCCTGCCTTTGACGTAATGATGTTTAATATTTGATTACAGTATGCAGCTAGCGTCTCTGAAACTGGGAACGTTTCTCATTCGTTCAAATTGCAGGTACTCAGGGATAAACATTTACTGCAATTATCCAATGAAAACTGCCCTCTGGCAATGGAAATAGTTAGAAATTGTTATAAACAATTAGACAAGATAAATGCCATCACGGCGATTGCACAATGTCCATCATCATGGTTGAACAACCAGATCAATATTATATAACTATTTGCAGTAACGCACTAAGTAGAACAACTTCTTTTACAGAATGCATGTTTGTTCAAGACCTTAGAAGTTTCCTGAAGCATAGTCCAATCATCACATATTGAGTTGTTACATTTATGAGCATTGATAGTACACCCGTTGTGTCATTCCGTTAAAGTGACATTGAGGTAACGTTATCGATGGTGTAATTTTATCAAGAGTAACCCACTGTTGCTGAAAAGTATAATGTTAATGGTAATCAGATGAGGGTACTGATAAAGCTTACCAACTTGATTTTTGTAATCGAACACCTGCCAATGTAACGCACCTTGCGGGGCAATTCGTCAAACGTTAAATACGTCTTATAACTGGTATACATGTAATTCTGGGCGTGCAATGTCGGCTTCTGCACACATATAGGGTCGTTGCTCATTTTCAACGAAGATAGTAATTGTTATTTATTCATGGTAATTTGAGATGAAAATGCTAGTTCAGTGACATAATTTAAACTCCAATAAGCATATATTGTTTTTTGGCACGTATCAGAGCCAAATGTAATCTGGTGGAGACGTATCCTATGTCACTTGCAAACACTTTCATAATAACATGCCTATCAGTTCTTGTTATTTCAGATGGAATGTGTTTTCTTCTTTAGCTATGTCTGCTAAGCCTTTGATAATCATTTAAGCTTTGAATATCTCATGAGAATAGTTGTCGGATCTTAATGGAATGTATCTTGTTCAATCCTGGCTTTGGGCCAAGATTTTTGAAAAAAAATTGAATTGGAAATACGGTGACAGACAGTTTTGAATTTCATCGTTTTAAAAAAAAATTCAGATGAGCAACTGAACTGGTTATCAACATAAGACACATATACATAGACGAAAACTTATTTGAATTTAATTTCCAAAACTTCAGAATGTATGAAAGAATATATGATAAAGGCCTTACTTCGAACACAAGTTTAAAAGCTTATGTCATCAAATAAACCTGATGTGTAGTTTTAAGTTATTACCATACCGGTATTGTTTTGAAATCATTAATCAACACCTTCAAATATGTGAATGACTTCTAAACGCTATAAACGACTTTTCTCAGAAACTAAACTGCCAGGCAACAGAAAAATACTCAATAATGTTTGAAAAAAAATAATTTAAAATTTCATTGTTAAAAGAAAAATATTAAACAACGTGTAGAAATATTCTTTGACTGCTGACTAAATACCTGTACTTTTCAGTTTAGATTATGACGTGGAAAATTTTAAATTGAAAATCATACATATGGTCAAATCAACTGAGGTGCGTACTTTCTTTTGCCTGGCAGTATATTTGACATGACAACAGAATAACGTATTTGTAACACCTGATCAAGGGGACTAAAGTTGTTGATATATGGGCGTTGCCGAGTGTCGACCCTGAAACATTTATCAAGGAATGAGTAATGCTAGGAAGATTAATACATTTTCAGAATAGACTCTTTGTTATATGAATACTAACATTCATTGTGTTAATTTCAGTCCTAGTGTCGCCAATACTGCCATATTCCCAAATTCATGTCTGTAGTGGTTTGTGATATTTCACGCTGTTATGAATGCTAATTGAACCTGTGCTGTTATGGCAAATGCCTTAGTATTTGATATGTTTGTTAAAAAGTAACATTTGAGGTACTAAATGATATATACATATGTCCAATGAACTCAAGAGCCAATTGATCTTTTTATAAATAATATGTGAACACCATGTTTCAGGTACATGCGAGATTTGGACGCTAAATCTCAGAAACCAGAATATGGAGGAGGTATGCGACACGTCAGACTACCACTACCCGCCACGACCGCCATTGGGAATGTCCGCCATTTCGAATTTTCCAGCAAATGATGCAAGACTATAGCCGCGTAGCAGAAAGCTGTCGAGATCGGGAACTCCTTGATGTCATCCTCCAGAAGCAAGAAGAGCATCGAAGTGACGCCGGATCGCGTATCTCCACTCTCCTCAGAACAAACGGAAACCTCAGTCAACCATCAAGCTTTTCCAGAAGATCCTTGAACCTCTCTCGTCAAAGTCTCGCGAGTGCGTCACGTGTCACCCTGTGTGAGAAGGAGAGCTGCGTCATCAAGTTCCTGTACAGCCTGGGCCTCCTGTGTATCTCCTCCCTCTTCCTCTCTGCCCTCTCCCTTCAGATCCTCTTCTCCCTAGGGGGTGCGGAGGTGGACTACAGCCCCGCGGTGTCCCTCATCAACTCCACCTCTGTCTTTGAGAAGCTGCTGGAAGCCACGACTGCTCTGACCACGCTTGTGATCATGCTGGACGTCTCCTGTCTCATGGTGTGTTCCATGCAGTGCTTCTTCGCTGCCAAGATTCTCAAAGCCCCAGAGGGAGAAGAAAGGTAAGGAAATGTTCCTGGATTATAACCCGAAATACCCTGAAGTATAACGTCTACGTGCACATAAGATATGGTATCCGTCAAAAGCCTGAATAAAGCAGAATATGCAATTCTAGTTGCAGCCAGAGTTGCCATTCCTTGACTTTAAATGGCACCAAGTTTCTTAGGTAATAATCATATATTTAGCTTATACGAACAGGTTTCCTTAACACAACGTCAACTCCTATTCATTTTTATTTATGACTGGGTAATTATCGATGAAAGTTAGCATATTAAATAGTTATCAAGTATAATTGCTTACACATACATATATGCATGCATACGACCCTTGACCTTTCGAAACGAAAACGAAGGTCGGTCCTCGTTTCCTAGTTCGCGTAATGGCTGCATATCGGCAGAACTGACTGAATAGGTTTGTTTCTATCGAATTCCAGCAATGCAAGATTTTTAAAAAGTGTTTTGACAATAAAATCGACAAAACTAAGGGTAATTCATTCATGTTTAGCGACAAACAACGTTTGTTTGGGATAGTTTTATTCATGGTAAATTCAAGAGTTTTGGATTTGTCATCAGCCCGTAAACGGGATGATTTGTATTTTTGTTTTTGTTTTTCGTAATCATTAGGCAAAATGTATCTCCATTAAAATGATAATAATCCCTAAGTTAAGAACCTGTAATTAGGCTAGTGGGTCAATGACCGTATAACTAAACCTCTTGAAGGTGCTGCCCCACTTCCATCCCTCAAATGAACACAATATTAATTGAAAGCAAAGTGCAACTATATTTTTACATTCTTATCGGCCTAATGGTCAGAATATTTTCCAAACAATTAGACATTCGAATAAATCATAAATATTCATTGAAATAATTTTTGTTAAATATAAATTATTATAAAAAATAAAAGTAAATATTTATATAAACTATGTATATACTGTTTTCTGTCATTTCAATGCATGGCATCAGAAGAGTCTACTGTATACAAATTATTTAGACATGTACTGCAGGACACATTAAATCATAACAATCAGTATTGTTATGACTAGAACTATCTTAAACAAATTAAACTAAAATGGCCTGAGTAATAAGCTACAAATATACATAAGTTTATCTTTATAATTCATAGATACTATTTGATGATTTATTCATGCAGGACCTTGGGAACAAAATTTAAAGCAGGTCAAAAATTAAATAAGGAAAATTATTATTTGCTAAATACTAATTTAAACCACTTACCTAGATATTTTTTTACCCAATAAAAATAACCACAAAAAAAAGAAATGAAAAGGGAATTAATTGAGGTTAATGTTTGAAAGTAACAAGTACATGTCATACTGGATAATGATTGAAATATAATATGATTGAAATATACACGGATGTTTCAATACATATTCACACAGTAACATGATAGATTGTGCTGGAGGAGGTGGTGGTCAGGTTTGAGAAATATATTTGAATATATCTTTTTGTAAAATAAAAAATAAAGATAATTAGAATTAGAAATGCACATTATTTAAGCTTTTGTAAGATGCAAAATTCCACCAAGTGCTTTCTCAGTTTCTATTCTGACCAAGATGTCAATCTGAATCATTCATAAAGCAAAATTAGGACACTGAATTCAAGCAGGTGGGTGCATGGGTACACAGGGTATTCAAGTGTTACATTAGCACTGTTTATGAGATTATCTCTTTACTTTGATATGAATAGAATTAAAAAAAAAAATTCAATTCAGAAAATAAAAAGTGATCAGTATTTAAAAAATTATTTTTCAACTTTTGAAGTACAAGGAATTAATCACATGTCTCCTAATTTTGGATAAAAAGCTCACTCCTTTTTAGTTAATGTTTATTTCAAGTTTTGATATCAATTTTAAATAAGCTTTTTTCCACAAATCATTTGCTTCAACTGTTTTTCATTTATTTATTTCCCCTATCTTGTAAAGAGTTCTACCATTCATTTATTTGAATTTGTGTACATATAAAGCTTCTTAAATAATAAAATAAATACAATGTTCTTCTATATAATTCCTTTTCTTGTGAAATATTGTTTTTTAAACATTTGTTCACATATCTGCATGTGCTCATAAATTGAAATCATCACCACAATGATAACATTGTTTTCTGACTTAAACATTTTCCTCACACTATTTAGGTAATTAAAGCCACAATATTATATTGGTAAAGAGGTTTATGTATTTCTTACAGTTAATTTGAATTATATGATCCTTGTTTTAAATTATTCTACCCCAGACTTACAAGTGGCCTACTAAAATATGTTGTTGAAAACTGGAAAATATGTTTATTTGATTAAATTATATAACAATCTACTTTACTGCTTTAACAATAGAAGGAAGTATGACACTGACTTAGTGAGCTTTAGAAAACATATTCAAATGAACTTAGTCACTGGGCCTAATTCATTTTTAAGAATAAGAATTGGGTTTGTTTACAGTGTACGTCTGCACTGAATGACCCTTTTGTAAAACTCGTAGCCATGTCACTTGAGGCGACAGTTTAGCCGAGTGATGGCTATGATTTGAAAAGTTTATTCCCATCCAGTGACCAAATATAATGATTCCATTGCTTAAATGGATAGGGTGTGAATTTTTCATTCGTATTTGTTTACATTAGAACACCGAAACCAAACGAGTTTATCAGATTTACAGCGCAAAAGGACGGTAAACACAACAAGGAAGTACCGCCGTTAACTATTCGAAAAATCTAGCCTTGGATGTGAAATAGTATCCTAAGTTGTGATAATTGAAGATAATCGACAGATACATCGACCTTGAACGTTTGCCTAGTAATTTAATCATAATATTTAATGTGTTTAAGTGGTTTTTTAAGAGCTACTGACTTGTTAATGATGTGTGAATGGTACTTCCGGGTTTTGAAGCGGCCTTAGCCTCGTTTTCGATTTCGAGCGCTCGGTTTCTTATGCCTCATGAATATTCAGGACGTAATATTAAGAATCCCCTATAATCGAATTAATGAGATTTAATATACTTGATATATCAAACAGTTTTATATACTGAGCGACGAGTGACTGAATTACTTCATACTTGGAGTATCATGGTCAGTACTCCTGACGGCGAAAATACTTAGTCTACATTAATGATAACCCATATAAGTATGGTATGACGTCACTTTAAGAACCAACGTAACTTCTTCAATCGTTGAAGGATGACTGACAATGGCATCGTGATTATATTAACATTTCTATGTCGCAAACAAATTCACAGAATATCATCTTTGCATGCCTGGTATAAGGCAAGTTTTCACGACATAAAAAATGTTAAGCAAATTATACTCTGTCTAAAGCAGTTATCGTTTAATAAGATTAATAATGTTGACTAGTTGATAACCAACTACAATGTATTTAGAGGAGTTACGGTATGTTTAGATCCACCTTGTTTGTATATTGTTCTCTGATTTGAGATGAACAGATTCCGAAATTGAATGTACACACTACATTATTACCTTTACGAAACGAGTGTATATTTTTGTATTGTCCGGATATTGAGAGATATCGACAAATTTGCACGAGTTTCGTTAAAGTCATATGGCACACTTTCGAGTGTAATAATTTCTTTATAACCCATTTTATTCCATTTGGTTCGCGTAAAATTAGTCAGAAAATGACCCACTTCTCTTCCAACTGCAAGCTACATTGATGTCACGAGCAGTCGTTTTATGACTTCACAGAAGACGAAATACAGGAAGTCGCGGTGAAATAATAGTTACTAGGCAAACGTGATATGTGCACAAGTGCTCATTTAAATCATTAACGTTTGCTTTTTTCTTTAGTATTTCACTTCTGAACGCCATTCGAAGTTTAAACGAGATGCAATTTAAAGGAATTTAAAAAGTTCAAGTTGAATACTTCAATATTTCAGTGAAACGTGGACATTAATTCAGACCATAGGACCTCATTATACTGAGGAACAGTTCGTTTCCATCATGCATCAAATTAGAAAATGTAAAAACGTCCAGGTTTTAACTGAGCTCTATATGGTGGAGCTCATTGCATGGAATGACTATACTGTATATAACACGAGTACCCTGCAGTCAAGTAAGACCTATATTGTGGTGCGAAAATCGAGGTTTGGAAAATGATTGATTTTCACTTGAGTAGGAGATTGAAACATCGTTTTTTAGGGCTTTTCAGTTATTTTAAACACATATATATAATCATACAATCCAGCAATACAGTGTTGAAATAATATTTGAAGGCAGTGACTTTAGGGTCAGGAAGACATTACGAATGTTGAATATTGTGAATAAATTAATGTTTTGGTTTATAATCAAATTTCATTCAGAGGAGTTTGTGTCATAAATGACACAGAGAGATATACATACATATATATATATATATATATATATATATATATATATATATATATATATATATATATATATATATACAGAGAGATATATAAACTCCGATTGCCTCCTACATGTTTCGCTTTACTCTTCAGGGAGGTTTACATTACATATTACATATTCTCTCGATCGATTTGATTCAAAATTTCCAAACAGAACAAAAACATACTTGCATGTTATAAGTAGTCGTCATATCGTAATTGTCTTATGTTGATGGTTTTAATCATTTAATAAAACAGAAATAGGTTTATGTTTTAGATATGAAGTAAGACATCCGTTATATTCTTGTCTATGAATACATGCCGTATACGTCAACGCCGAAGTTAATCAACCATGGTGCCTTACGTAAGGAAAGAAAATTAGATACCCATATTCATTAATCATTGCATTCGTCATGTCTGAACACATGTACAATTATTGTCCACAAATGATTATTCACTTGGAATGTATTGGAAAACACTGTAATTCAATCTTCGAAACCTAAACAAACAGTACCAGCAATTTCATAGTAGGTTTGTTTTAACTTAGCAATGCATGTGAAGATATAGGTGTATAAATGTGTTTGATACTGACATTTGGTCGATAGAAGGACAGCTATGTGAAATGTCCCCATTGAATCCTACCCATGACAATCAATCAAAATGTATATGCAATTGATGTAACTTTATGAAAAGGTGACACCTCTAGTAAACACAAATGAACACGGCTTGAGTTCTTCAATGATATTAATATAGGCATTTATTGCATTTATAATAAACTGTCTATTCATACAGTTCAAGTTACATATTTAAGTTATCTGTATTCCTGTAAAAAGAAAATAGTTGCTCTGTTCATTGTGACGTCAGAGACGCTTGTGTCAATGGTGTCATTTTTATTGTTGCCGGGAAGAAATTCGATATTTATTTCAAACACTCGGTTCTTTCCTCGTCTACACCAGAAAGAAATAGTGATTGATATCTTCGGAACTCTGATTAATCTTACCTAAACGCAAACTAAAGTTAGCATTTGGTTAATTTAGACGTCAGTGTATGGATTCATTCTTGTGCTTACAGCATGTTCAACCGTGAACTGATGCCTAATAAATTTGACATGTCAACCAATCAGAATCGAGAATCCAGCACTGTCTGAGAATATCATTTAAGAATTCCTCGTAAACGTATTCAAGCCTTTAACTTTGAATCCCATGAATATATTCACAAATGTATATTAATTGTGACTCAACAATTTAAGAAGACCGATTTTCTCTTAGCTCTTCACAGGGTAGTACTTGATAACTCTACATTGTCTGACCTATACGTTTATTATACTGAGTTAGATTTCCATATTGACTGAAAATAGAACTTGCAAATAAAGCATTATATAAGTTGTTTATATATTCGGTCAAGTAATAATCAGTGCAAAATGATTTTAAATGTAGGCGTTGTAAACGTTTGAAAAGTTTAAGTGTCTTGATATATTAAAATCAGATGCGATCAGAAGCGTCAGTTATGTTCACCAATATCTTATCTAGTACATTGCTCAGTCTCTAAAAGTATAGGCTATATATATATAATTTAATTTTCTGATCCATAGTGCTTGTATATTGTGGCACCTTGTTGCACTGTTTATGCTAGAGCAACCATCCCCTGTGATAACAAGCCTCTCCTGACATGCCGAAATCTTCCCTCAGGGATCCGGTCTGATACCGGAGAATGGTCTAAATTCATGAGATCAATGGACAACTATCTTCTGTCATCCGCTTATTTCTACAGTATTTCATTTGTCAACAGGTTATACACTTGTATATCAAGCCTTGAAGTTCATCACTTATTGGCACAAATACTCAACAGTCTCTCACCATAGCCATGCTTGTAATTATTTTATTGATTTCCGTTTGCTGGTCAAATAGGACTTTGCAAGTTATTCATGTGAGAACGTCATCAAAGACATCAATGTTTGTAGATGTTGGTTAATGTTTTTCTATCATATCGATATATGGTCTACTCATGTATAAACATGATGAAACACTCTTCCTATTCATGAACAGGGATTTTATATTCTATTTTAATGAAAGCGTCTCGCTCATTTTCATGTTAGATATATATATGTATGGAATGACAATGCCGTCTGGAGTGTTCCTTACCCGGAGTCTATTACATACCTATATTACTAAGGATAACCTATATAAGTATGGTATGACCTATATTACTAAGGATAACCTATATAAGTATGGTATGACGTCACTATAAGAACCAACGTAACTTCTTCAATCGTTGAAGGATGACTGACAACAATATAGCATCAATGGCATCCTTGAAAATGGCTGTAATGCGGAGTATATTAACATTTCTAAGTCGCAAGAAATCTTGCATGCCTGGTGTAAGGCAAGTTTTTACATGCCATGAAATATGTTAAGCAAATTATACTCTGTCTAAAACAATTATCTTTCAATTAGATTGATAATGTTGACTAGTTGATAACGAACTATTTAGAGGAGTAACGGTATGTGTTGTTTCCACTTGTTCTGTGTTGATCAGAGAAACATTGTTTGTATATTGCTCGCTGATTCCAGATGGACAGATTCTGAAATTGAACGAAACACACTTCTCATCGTGCAAGCAACATAGTGCTTAGACGACAGTATTACCTGAGGTAGTGTGTCATATGACTTTTACGAAACGAGTGTAATTGTCCAAGCGGGATCGAGGGATATCAACAAATTTGCACGAGTTTCGTAAATGTCATTTGGCACACTTTCAAGTGTAATAATTTCTTTATTACCAATTCTCGAGAGGGCAAGCTACAATGACGTCACAGACGACGAGCTACGACAACGCTGTCTGACAATAGTTGATTGGCAAAAGTGATATGTACACATGTGCTCGTACCGTAATAGGTAATATATTATTACCCGAGAAAGTGTGACATATGCCTCTTTCGGAAAGAGTGTGAATGCGAGAGCGAGGTTTATACATAAATTTGCACAATGTTTCGTAATAATTTCTTTATAACTCAACCTATTCCATTTGATTCTCGTAAAATGGAGTCAGGAAACGACCCAATTCTCTTGCGACGGCTACATTGATGTCAAGAACAATCGTTTTATGACATCACCGACGGGAAGTCGCGGTGAAACAATAGTTGCTAGACTAATGTGATATGTCGAAAATGGTATCTTTGAAGTTCCAAGGTATCCTTGAAGTCCTTAGGTGTACATTATGCAAAATCAATTTTGATTATGATATATAACGAGATTTTGAAACTCCAAAGAACAAATCTCGAATGGCACATTGTCATATTGTCCATGCATCTGTCTCACTGGCTGCATTGTGATAACATTATTTACAGGAACTCAATGTCCTTTAAATTCTAACTTGCTTGCTTTTTCTGGGCTTATTTTGTAGAATCTCCTTGTGTGTAGACACAAGTGTCCATTATGAACTCAAGAAATAAATTTGTTTGAGTAATTGTTAAAATGCAATTACGTCATTTATCAATTCTGGGCAAATACATGCATTGGCGGATTTAAAGAAACGGTTAGTCACGATAATCTTTTGGTAACTGTATCGATCCTCAATTGAACAGCTTTTTGTTTTAATTAACACCTTAGGCTGTGTGAGTTAATATCTGCCATGTTCATTAAATAATAATGACAAACTCCCTATTATTCCTATCTCCTGCACTTTTGTTACGGCTGCTCGGAATTAAATTACACAATCGTGGTTAGATATTTTCTACAATTTACACGTTATAAGGTTTTTTTTAATGAAACGACTATCTACATAGATAACTATTCTACACTGTGGATCTTCCAGACAATTGCTTAATTTGGACGATGTATTGGTATGTGTTTTATATGGTTGACAGACGTGAATGATGAGATGCAACCTCTAAAAATGAAACTGGAAGCAACCTAGATAAAAGAATGCTATCATTAACGTTAGCTTTTCTTTCGTATTTCACTTTTGAACGCCATTCAAAGTTTTAACTAGATGCAATTTAAACCAATTTAAAAAGTTAAAGTTCAACGCTTCAATGTGTCAATGAAACGTGGAAATTAATTCAGACCAAAGGACCTTTTGAGAAACAGTTTGTTTCTAGCATGCATCAAATTCGAAAATGTAAAAACGTCCAGGTTTTATCAAATGGATGGAGCCCACTGGATTGAATGATTTTCACATGAGAAGTGAACATAGGCTGTTAATTATAAAATCCAGCAATGGAGTGTTGAAATACTATGTGATTGCAATGGACTTAGTAAGACAGTTAGACATTTAGAACTTGATGCTAATCCTGTTATATGTTGCATATTTTGGCTAACGTCAAGTTTTGGTTTAAAATCAAATTTCTTTCAAATGAATAATTAAATGTATCATAAATCACACACAGAGAGATAAACATACATATACATAATATATATTTATTATTTTGATATTTTAAATTTTTTCAGCAGCAGAATAAGAACATACTTGTGTTAACAGACGTCATATTGAAGATATTCTTTTAAAGGCACTGTAGCACGCCGTTTATCCTTAAAGTGAACCGTTTTCTATGGATACGAGATGTTTTACCATCGAAAGAAAACATAAATATGCAAAAAAGTGCCACAACGCATTTAATTGTCTTATGAAACATGTTTTGAATGGATATGGCATGAGACACCCATTATATTTTTATCTAAGAATACATGCCTTATATGTCAACGCCGAAATTAACAAACCATGATGGTATTTTACGTAAGAAAAGACCCGTATTCATTAGGAGTGATCATGTCTGATATATACCAGTTTTGCCCACAAATGATTATTCACTTGCAATTGGAATGTATTAGGATGAGGTAATATCGATCCTTCCAACCTTTACGTGTTTGAAATATCATAGGGAGAGATGTGAGTAAAATGGATAGTAGGGTTTTGACATTTGGAAAGCACTTTGTGTCAATGAAAGGGTTTCTTCGAAACCCCCTCAAAAACAGTACCAGCGATTTGATAGTGTGTGTGTTTTTTTACTTAGCAATGCATGTGAAGTTATAGCTGTATACATTTGTTTGATACTGGCATTTGGCCGATAGAACGACAGCTATGTGAAAAGTCCTCATTCAATCATACTCGTGACAACAGAAAATGTATATGCTATTGCTGTGAAAAGGTCACGCCTGCCGTAAACACAAATGAACAGTTGAACATGCTTGTTTACAAAATGATTTATTCAATGATATTAAATATAGACATTGATAGCATTTATTATTACCTACGTGGTACTTCGTAAAGGGGTTTCTTAACAAACTGATATGACACATATGTGTCATAACACCTTCAAATAATTTGAGTGGCTAACGATGAACTTTGACACTGCCTGGACTACTTTATTCATTCATAAAAAGAACGTGAATTCATTCTTGAAATTACAAGTATTTTACGACAACACTTATAATTAATATCTATCTCATTCTTCAATTAATGAAATTGTACTCACCACATTTAATGAATAATTAACAAAAACAGCCTGACTAAAGCAGAACTAATAAGCACAAAGTTGAGAATGCAGTAAGAGATTTTGCTCTCACTCTTACCTTTGGGAATGACATTGCAACGAAACGTTATTCTCAGTCTCTCGGTGAAAACGTAGGCGTAACGGTGCACAGTGACTTTATACTCACAAGACAAAAATAACCGACAAAATTTTCACCTAAAACTTATTTACTTAATGAGGTTGTTTTAACTTGTTAAACATTTCCACGACGAGAAACATGCGAATGGCGGCCGCCATGACATGATGTTATTCAAAGGACGGATAACTCTCATCTCATGTCCTCGAGCATGGAGATTTTATATTGCGTACGCTTCCTTCAGCATAATTGGTGCAACTGGTTCGCCATACCACCATCACGATCGCGAATTATAAAATGGTTTGATTTTAAAAATGTTAATATTTAACGTCGCAATATTGTGTACATGGATGCTGTGACAGGGTTGATATAACTCCGCATTCCTGTATAGGGAAATTATTTCACGAGGGGCATAAACTCGATATAAAAGGGGAACGAGTTAGATATCCTATCATTATAAACTGCCTATTCATTCAGTTCAAGTTACATAGTTAAGGTATCGATATTCCTGTGATAAAATAGTTGGTTCTGTCCATTGTGACAATTGATAAGTTTTCAGACGTCAGAGACGCTTGTGTCAATGATGTCATTGTATTGCTGCCGGGGAGAAATTCGATATTTATTTCAAACACTCGGTTCTTTCCGTGTCTAAAACAGAAAGAAATAGTGATTGATATCTTCGAAACTCTGATAAATCTCACCTAAACGCAAACTACCGTCTTTAAAGTTAACAGTTGGGTAATTTAGACGTCAGTGTATGGATTCATTCTTGATAAAAAAAAAGCTTCCTGTAGTTACAACATGTTCAATCGTGAATTGATACCTAATAAATTGGAGATGTCAACCAATCATAATCGAGTATCCAGCATAGTCGTGGAAGAATATCATTTAAGAAATTCCTCGTAAAGTATAAACGTTTTCAAGCCTTTAACTTAGAATCCCATGAATATATTCACAAATTAATTGTGACGCAACAATGTCAGAAGACTGATATCCCCGCAGCTCTTCATAGGGTAGTACTTGACTATTATGACCTACATGTTTATTATACTGAACTTGATGTCCATTCTGACTGAAATTAGAACTTGCATATATTGCATTATATAAGTTGTTTATATATTTGGTCAAGTGTCCAGGCGACAGAGTATTATTTTAAATGTAGGCGCTGTAAACGTTTGATAAGTTTGATTGTCTACATATATTTAAATCAGATGCGATCAGAAGCTTCAGTTATGTACCCAAATATTTTATCTAGTACGTTGCTTAGACTCTAGAACCCTCAGGGGGAAATCCTGTCTGATACAGGAGAATGGTCTTACAGGGACATTGCGTCGAGGATAAAAATGAGATCAGATTCATCTGCCTCTGCTGATTAACGTGTCTGGTAACGAGTCACAGACCCCCAATTTCAGAAATTGAAGTAATTAGTAATAAAAACTACTGCATGTAAAAAGTGAAGCGAAGTTTAGCATGTTAATCAGCATAGGTATATAAATCTGATCTCATTTTTATTCTCGACGCGGTGTCCCTTTACTTCATGAGAGCAGTGGACAACTTTCTCCTGTTATCCTACAGAACTTCATTTGGTTATACAAGTGTGCATCTAGCCTTGACGTTTATGACGTGTGGGCACCCAGATTCAACAGTCTCTCACTTCGTGGTAGCCATGCTTGTAATAATTTTATTGATTTCCGTTTGCTGGTCAAATAGGACTTTGCAAGTTCTTCATGTGAGAACGTCATCAAAGACATCAATGTTTGTAGATGTTGGTGAACGTTTTTCTATCTTATCGATCTATGATCTGCTCATGTATATAAACTCTGTTCCTATGCGTGAACAAGGGTTGTATCTTCTATTCTTGTGAAAGCATCTCGTTTTCATATTAGATATATCCGATGAATCTAATTGTATGGATTGACAATACCGTCTGGAGTGTACTAACCCGCAGTCCAATACAGACCTATATTACATTTCTGCTTCCAGCCTTGATCATTGATTAACTCTAGAAAGTGTTGGAGAGTTGACTAGATTATAGTGGTCATTCTCTTTGAATCAATCCATATGACCTTTAAGTTCGAGATGTCACAGACAGGTAATTTGCCACATGTGAAACGTTTAATTTTAAGGACGGAAGTCAGTTCCTGAAGGAGCATGTCAATTAAGATGGTCTTCCACACTATTCTACTTGGTAGCAATTCGTCAACATTGTGCTGTTGCAGATGCTTGGATTTAACATTCCTTTAAATAATGATTCTTTTGATAGTGTTGGTAAACAATTTTGTTTCTCTTTGCAATACGAATCAGCGAATCTTACATACACAAAGTGTAGAGAAGATACAGAAAGTTATAACTTTATTTTTAAACATGGTATGAAATGAAATGTTTTAAAGTGCCGATGGATTTATGCAATTGGTAATGGATTCATGCATGATTGGAATATTTCCTATCCTCAAATAGTTTCAACGAAATATATTTGAAATGCAAGCATGTTATTATCAGTGTTATTGGCTAAATTTCAACGACTGATTGCAAATACTATATTGAGACATGGCACAGCATATATAGAGGCTACTTAAAAAACTTCTAAGCGAACGAGTTAATGCCTTTCATAAAGAAAATATTTGGAGTGGTATAAGTATTCTGCTTATTGCTTGCCCAAATTTATCAAGCGAAATTGCCGAAATTGTGCTGGAACTAAGGTTTCCGCGAATCATGCACCACTTTGACTTTTGTACGACCTTTGTGGCGTTACAAAGGGACGATATTGTAACGTCATACTTGCAACGGCATTACACTATTACACTGCAGGATCTTCCACGGACAGGTAATAATATGTTTAATCACTCAAGTGAGGTATTCAGATTTGGGAACCACACTATTGGATGTGTCATGAATATCATTGCTTTGAGCTATTTCCTATGCCAATCTCTAGCCTTTCGAAACTGTCTTGGCATGTCGACTTGAACAGGGAATACATACACATATGTATTGTCACCCCTCAACCATTCAAAACTCTGAACTACATCTTATGAGGTGTCCTTGATGTACGTCCCTAATTTCAAGCCGTTTGTGATATTGTCTTATCAGTTAGAGTTGAACAATGGTTGTCCTGTATCTTCACGCCTCGATGTCCGAGCTATTACGAACTCTGAACCGCGTCTTAGGTGACATTGCTATGAGCTATTCAAGGTCTAATCTCCTCATATATACTTAAACAATGAGTGTTAACTAATTTCGTTCTACATTCTCTGTCACAGTGTGATAAAACAATGTTTGCACTTGAACTTTGGGTCTATGGCCTAATTACAACTTTACTTGTGAAATATTAAATGATACTACGTTTTTAGGGTTTGCTACGTGTGGTGAATGGCATTGGTTTGGCTATTGATTTTCCAGACACTGGCATTTCTAAATCTTATCTCATCATATTTACTTTAGGCAATAGAGGAATCGATTCTTCGCCTTGAAAGTAAACTTATTTTGAGATTTGAAAATGATTGATCTATTTCAACCCCAATAAAATTCCAAAGTTGTGTCAATCACTTAATATCACATAATATAATCTATACCGAACAGTCAAATTATATTTTAGAAATATTGTTACTTCTATTTACATGTATCAACATCGTTGCAAACTCGAAACGATAAAAAATAACTTGCATAAACTTCACAACCATGACCTTTTTTGAAAAATGAATCGAATTCGAGACATTTTAAAATGTTTCTTAACTATGCTTTATTTAGTTCTTTTCTTTATAGAAACTGATTAATCGACTTCATTTGTTCTAAATCCATGTCTCAACGATCTCATGTCTTTCTGTATTCCAATGACTATTCAATAATATATTCAATCGATAAACGTTGGTACATCAAGATTAAACTGTTTTGATGGAAGTGATGATTTGGAAACATTATTATTACCATTTCCATAATAACGGGAAGACTTTCTGTATAACAACTTCTTTAATGTGAACATACATGACGTTTCGGAGTATATACTTTTCATAGTTGATAAACATATCTCCATATAGTACCAGCTTTTAACAATGTATTAAGGCTACATTAGTGACTTAAGGTCACTTTAGCGTTTCATCCAACGGGACCCAGTACTATATAGCCGTTTTTTGTGATGCTATATTTGATTACACTTTAGAAGATATTTAAATCTGTCTGCGGTATTCCTCCTGGTCACATGCAAGACATAGCTGGAGACAACTCCAAGATGTTGTGAACTGGACTAGTTATCAGACTAACAGGACCACTGATGTTGCAGATGGCACTGGTAGTCCAGTCTGGTGCTTCAGGCGTCAGTGTTGTAAGGTCAACTTTCGTCTGAGTTAACTTTCCGGATGATAGACGCTTTCCTCGGTAAGACCACATGAGCAGCTTATGTTTGCACGGACTAGAGACATTTCTGTAGCTATCATCTCACAATGCAAGGGTTACACATTGATATTATCGACGAATGTCCTCAAACGGGGAACAGCAAAACACTGACTCACATTACCAGACGCAACTAGGGAGCGATCATTATGTAAGTGGAACCCCAGTGTGTTCGTGGGGGAAGTTCTTTTCGATACGAGGCAATTATGTGTTGTTAACATTATCATTTGTGAAGCAGGCTTCACACTTTGAATATATAAATAAATACTTCAAAGGATGGACATCCCATTCTGAAAAATTGCAAATTCGCAAAGGGTCGTGAGTGAAAGCAATCATTCGGCCGTTGTTGTACTTCTTACGTCTTCGGCAGTAACACCGATATGTTTTGTGCTATTGTACCTTACGACAGTTTTCATATCCGAAGAAAACACAAGCCGTATATATATATATTTGTATCGATATATTGTATATCTTTCAATCCCTACATGTTAATCTCAAAATTGAATTCTTTCCAGCTCTCCAATGTTATTGGTAGTTCTATTGACCTAACTAAATCATTTTAAATATGTTCATATGGTGAATTAAATGATACTTTCACAAGGGAATACTTCGATTTTTATTCAGACAATAACGAACGTGTTACGGGTTTAAGTCAATTATAGTATATTCGAGATATATAGATATTCTTTTCTATCTTGCTGACTTTGCAGAATAACAGTGCACCATAACTTGAAAGGTGACTTCCATCAAATGAATTAATTCACAAGGTAAACAGTATGTTATTTTGAAAACGAGCATTGAAATATTATATATTCATTACCGCGTAATTATTTTCTTTTAATTAAGGATTCTGCCCTTTGGGGCAGAATCCTTATTGTTATTGGCGTGTTTTTTTTTTTTTTTTTTTTTTTTTTTTTCTCTGCACCGATTTTGTGACACCTATTCTGCAGAAACGGCTGCAGATAATTCCACCAAACTTCACAGTCTGACAGCCCTTAGCGTGAACTTATTAAATTTAGCTTCTGGGGCCAATCGTTTCAGCCATTAAAGGTCCAGTTCAACTCCAAATTTCGATTTTTAACATGGGAATTTTTTTCAAAATGGACTTAGAGACTTGGAACTTTTTGCAAAAGATGCGCAATGACCATGCGAGCAAAAAAGTAAATCATGACGAATTCGTAAGTCACGTGGTTTTTCCGCCATTTTGATTTTAGACACATTTTACAATTTTCCGACCCCATGCACCTTTGGCAATCTTCTCCTCTGAAGATACTAGCATCTAAGAGCTCAAACTTACATGTATGTGTAGCTAAAGGGTTGGTGATTAAACGATAGTCCAAAGCATTAGCGTACCTCTTATACTTTTTTCACAGGGACCTTACAAAGTCCGACAATTTTTGAAAATTGCAAAATTCAAAGGGACATAACTCAACTACCTACCCAGCGAATTTTATGATTTTTTCAGCAGAGTAAGATTGGACTATGGTCTTTATGAATCAATAATAAAATCGCTCGCGAACAGTCATTTCCGGTCAAAATAGAGAAAAACTTTAACATGGGGAATTTTTCTAAAATGCACTTATCGACTTGAAACTTTTTCCAAAAGATGTGCAAGAACAATACAAGCAAAAAAGTAAATCATGACCAATTCGTAGGTGACGTGGTTTAGCCGCCATTTTGATTTTCGTAAAATTTGTCTGATTTTATTATGTTAAATTTGGGTCTAGATAATCCCAGTGACATACTAAAGACTCGAAACCTGTTTTAAAAGATGCTTAATAACTAGACAAACAAAATATGTTGCAATTGCGAAGTCGTAGGTCAAATGGTTTCGACGCCATGTTGAATTTTAACCTTTTTTAGTCATGCACTTTTGCGAAAACACCACTTTGAAGACAGTTGCATCTAAGCGCTGAATCTTAGATTTATATGCAGCTGAAACATTCGAGAATAACAAGTTTGCTATATTTCGAGTAAACTCCTAATACTTGTTTCACAATCACCTTTCAAAGTATGGTAATTTTGAATATTTGATAAGTTTTATTTGAACTGACTTGATGAAGATTTCATTGGAGTGTCACTAGACAATAGACCACTCCTCATTCGATTTTCATTAATTTCTATTGTACAGTAGAGGCATTGGACATAGCTACGAACTTTTACTTCAACCCGGAAGCAATTCAGTAACAATGCAGTTCATTCCATTTTGATGTGTAAACAGAGGAAATTCCTACTTTCGTTTTGACATAGGCTACATTGTTTTGCTGGGGGATCAGTCCTGCTAAAGATTATAGATGGCGTTATTGTATCGAGATATACTGACTGTTGCCGAAAATTACCAATTTGAAGATAGTCGACTCAGGATAATGACAATATATATGTAAAAGTAGTTCTGATCGAAAACCGGACACTGCACCACGATTAACGCAAATCTATTTTACTTGAAGAATGTGATCATACAGTACAGTACTGCTGTACAGTGTATGTTGACGTAATTGCATCATTGCATAATGATTCTCCCAAGAGCAAAGCAATGATTTTAGACAAAATATCAACAAAAGCTATATAAATTCCCTTAATTTCGATAAATATTATCGGAATAAAACAGTGTCTTATAGATGTATAAAATACAATCACTAATTTTCGTTTGTTAGTCGAACAGGACTCGTGGTCTCATGGTAGAATGTTGGATTTCTAATCCAGCGATATGTACATGGTGGAGTTCAAATCCACCAGCGAAAAACTTTTTTGACTTAAATATAATTTTAAATGTTCAAAACTTATTTTGTTTTGTATGTTAATTTGTTTTGACTTGTTTTTGAACTTTTATTCATCTAAAAATTCATACTGGCAACACTGTCAACAATAGCGTACTGGCTTCGTTTTTTGGTTGTATTTTTGTATAGTTCTCTACATGTAACCGATAATTTAAGATGATGTCTTGAAATATTTTGGTACGTTTGTCGTTTTGCCGATTTTGAATTTTCGACTTCTTTAATGAAATTTGGGTCCAATAAGTTCAAAATTTAAATCTCAAAGAAAATGAACTTTCTCAGTTTTTAGGGTAAGTGTCTTCAAAAATCTTTCCCTAAATTACAGCAATACATATAAAATCAAGATCTCCTAATTTATTAACTTTGAATTAAATAAAACATTGAATCGCAGAATCCGCTTGTCGTCGCTTGCGACTATATTTAGCATTTACTATCACTCCATCACGTTATCACGTGAAGAAAGCATGTGCGAAATGAAGAAAATAATAGACTAGATGCTTGTGCTACCGTGCGTTACGAGGTCAATCAAAGGTATACTTTTCCTCCATAAACATACAAACGAAGCATGATTTTGCCTTGTTTAAATATTCATGTGCGAAATGAAGAAAATAATAGACTAGATGCTTGTGCTACCGTGCGTTACGAGGTCAATCAAAGGTATACTTTTCCTCCATAAACATACAAACGAAGAATGATTTTGCCTTGTTAAAATATTCACATTTACGGTCCTTTATTGTTGATATTACAGAGAAGTATTTTCACATATCTCTTGCTCTGTGTTTACCTATTAAACAGCGTGGCCCTTGTGTCACCATAGAAGATCGTGGCCCTTATGTCACCATAGAAGATCGTGGCCCTTATGTCACCATATAAGATTGAGTTCTAGCCTTTATGATATGTGTTGTACTGTTTCGGTCGGATCTGATGCAGATATTTAAAAAAAATTAAGATCTGAATTTCAACTTCAAATGTTACCCCCGGCATTGATAATTATCTCTGACTGACATAACCATCATCCGACAATTATGATCATTGCTTTTTACTGCACATTAAAGACAATATAATGAAAATGTTGAGTCAATTAAGTGTCACATTTTCTTAGTATTTTCTGTTTAGGTCAATGTCATTTCTTCATGTGTAAGTAGGTGATTTTTAAATACTATTGTAATCTTAACTTACTGATTTTTCATTTCGTAACTCTATCATAATAATTCTATCATGAAGTCATATTGGTCTCATTTACAATGACATATATATTCATCACATTGTCTGTAAACTGAATGTGTTCAATGTGTGAATGACATAATTCACTTTAACGACCACACTTTCCTCCCTTGTGGTGATATTACAGAAACATTACCCTGTCACGTTACTGATAAATTGACTTTATCCTTCTAAATTCATATATAGTGCGAATGGAATGATGAGCTCGCATATAAACTGAGCTATAAAATTAACAAGACCTAATCATTAATAAAACTGTCTGTCAATGTAATTCGTGTCATTTTGACATTGAAGTATTTCTGCCCCTTCTAATGGCATCGCAGAATGATTGTCCTTTCAAGACAAGTGATTAATCCACGTTACTGTTCTCATACTCAGGCACAGCGGTTTGTTACTTCTAATTTGCAATAATGAGTAGCCAAGGCGCGTATTGATCTATTTTAGATGATACAGGGCACCAGAGCGTACATGTATTTGTGAAATATGGTGAAATTGAAAATTTTAAATTTCTCTGCCGTTTTCGATTAAGAAATATCTAATGCATCTACTTGTTTGGATTTTTCCAATACAGCGGATTGTTCCTAACCCGCAGTCTGATACAGACCTTTATAACATTTCTGATTCCAGTCTGGATCATTCATTGACTCTTGAAAATTGTTCGGGGAAACTAGATTATTGTGGCCATTCTCTTTGAACCACTCCATATGACCTTGATGTTATTGAGATATCACAGGCAGATACTTTACCGAATGTGAAACTGTAAAGTGGTTGTTTCATTTGAAAGACTGGTGTCAGTTACTGAACGAAAATATCAATTTAACTTGTCTTCCAAACTTTCTTTCTTGTTAGCAATTCTTAAACATAGAACTCAATGAATTACATAATGGCACCTATTTTGTAGATCGTTCTAATAATAATGTGACATTGATTAAAGAAGATAAAATAACTTCAGAAAGTGATAAACATATTTTGACTATACTGACATAGAACGAATTTAAATACATGTAAAGTACAAGCTCTTTACTCGTATTTGCGTGAATTGAAACGATTGGCGGACAAATTCAAACAATCAGACATTATACAGATATGGCATATAACATTGTCGTTCCATATGTCATGCCTCTAGCAGATATATCCATACGTATCCTCACGCCTAACTTGAGGTATTTGGAATATGTATTGTCACGCCTCAAGCCTTTCAGAACTCTGAATCACATCTTAGAAGGTGTCTTAGAATACAATCCTTTCAAGCGTTTTTGAGATCCTGTCTAATCGCGTAAAGTTGGACAATGATTGTATATACATATGTATTTTCACGCATTCTGAGCTGTTCAGAACTCTTAAACACATCTTTGGAAGTGTATTGGGTGATAATCCTTGTTTCGGCCCTTGCCATTCAATGTCTTATCATCTCATATATAACAATAGTTGTATTTATTTAAGGGATGTAACCATATGATAAGTTACTCAGTAGCAGTGTAAAACAATATTGTTTGCACGTAATGTCGATGGCCTATTTAGAAGCAGATCTCTTGAATCTAGAACTTATGTATTGTCATGATTCGGTATAACATGTACTTCATTTTTTTTTTTTTTTTTTTTTTTTTTGAAGCTTATAAGGACTTTTTTATTTATTTATTTATTCATTTTGTTGCATTTCAGACATGAGACGGTTACACCAATGATATTGTATACAGTAAACAATTCAAATAACAAACAGTAAATGACAGGATGACCAGAACTTGTAGAATCTATCTATTCCTGGACTAATTAGAGCTGCAGCTTTGGTCAAAAGATAATATTTATAGATCTCTTCTTGCAAGAACTGGAAGCTTGGTACTTTTTTGGAAGATCGGTGTTTGAAAATAATGTTTTTGCAGAGAATTATAATAATGTTGATTGGGTCATGAAAACCAAGCAGAACATGTTGTTTTGTTAATGAAAGTCTAACATGGATCTTTTCTGATAACCATAGTTCCAGTTTTTGCCAAAGCGTTTTTACTTTGCTACAATCATAAAACACATGGGCGATTGATTCTATGTGATTAGAACAAAAACTACACATATCCGAGTCTATAAGTTGCATTTAAAGTAATCTCCTGTTAGTCGGTAATATGTGGTGTAGCAATGTATATTGGAACCATTGTAATTGTGTATCGTGAGTACATCTGAAAGGTATATGGTTGTAGAATCTCCACATCTCTGGTTCTAGGTTACTTTCAAGTATCTGATTCCATTTACAAGCATGCTGGTTAGTAGTGTTATATTTAGTAATTAGTGTTCTGAAGTAGGTCTGGCTGTTGCCTTTAAGTATTTTGTTCAGGGTAGAAGGTAATATTGGATTCTGCTTCTTCTCGATTTTTATTGACATTGAGGTGCAGTTTGTTTTGATGGCGCTTACAATTCCTCCATATGTTAGAAAATTTGTATTTACTTTAAATTTGTTTTCAAACATTTCAAAGGACAACAAATTTGCGTCGTCGTTCAATAGGTCGTTAACGTAATGAATCCCCCGTTTGCTCCACTGGTGATAATAGACTGTCTTTTTACCAATAGTGACATTATCATCGTACCAAATACTATCAGTTGCTATGTTACTTGGTTCACAATTGGATTCATTGTGGGCGGTTGTGAGGTCCCACCAAGCACATAGGAGGTCGCTATAAAATTTGTTACGGATCGTTGGGATCAAAATATCTCTCAAGTTTGGACAATTATATTCAAATATGCATCCAGAGCCAAGTTTTGGTAAGTTTGCTGAAAAAAGATCGCACCATTTAGAACTTTGTTTGTAGAAACGACTGATTACAGACAACCTTTTGAGATTGTATGATTTGTTTTAATTTCGGTGCGTTTAAACCGCCATCTTTCACTTGGCAGGTGATTTGACTTCTTTTAATTTTGTCTGGTTTATTGCCCCATATGAATTTGAAACATTTGCGTTCAAATAGTTCGATTGCACTGTCTTTCGGATCTGGTAGTGATGAAAATAAGTGGTTAAGTTTTTGGATAATAAGAGATATTAACACCGAGATTCTCCCAAGTGAAGACAGGTTACGAGAGGACCATATGTGCATAAGCGTCTCACATTGCCTGAGTTTGTCTTTATAGTTAAGGTCAATCATTTTTTCCAGATCAAGGTTAAATTTAACACCAAGAAGCTCAAAATCGCCCTGTTCCCAGTTTAATTTCCAATTATGACATAGTTTCATCCTGCTTCGCTTTTTGGAGCCAAACCAAATGAGTCTTGTCTTATCAACATTAACCTTTAAACCAGAAAATCTTGCGAAAAACGTTAACAAGTGTAACATTGCTTGTAGGCTACGCTCTGATCCGTCTAACTTGCATGTCGTGTCATCAGCAAACTGATTTAAGAGGTATTCAACATTGCCTACTTTGATTCCTTTAATATCGGTATCATTTCGTATCATCATTGCCAGTACCTCGACGCAGAGGATGAATAGATATGGGGACAGAGGGTCGCCTTGGCGACAACCTCTCGAGATGTTAAATCTTTGTGATGCAAATCCATTTATCAGGACGCTTGACTTTATGTCATTATAGAAGACTTTAATCCATTTCTTAATGCAATCACCAAAGTTATATAGAGTTAGAGTCTTTTCTAGGAAAGACCATTCTACCGTATCGAATGCTTTTTCAAAGTCTATTGATAACAACAATCCAGGTATTTGAAACGTTTCAGTATATTCAATCAAATCATATATCTGTCTTGTTATTTCACCAATGTATCTCCCTGACATGAATCCCTTTTGGTCTTCGTTTATTAACTGGTCTAGAACTGATTTTATACGGCGTGATATACATACAGACATGTACTTCATGGTTTACCTTGTGTGTTGAATGTCATAACTTTGGGCCATTTATATTTCCTCATTATATTTACTTTAGGCAATATAGAAGTCGATGTTTTCTACGATAGCTAACAAGCTGGTTTACTTTCCATTATAAGATTGGGGAATGATTTATTTTGCCACCAAATACAAATTCCAATTCAATTTCATTTCCCGACTATGTATTATTTGTTGTCATTGATATTTTATAGTACTAATACCCATCCTCGTCTCATGTGCTACTGTATTCCAATAATGAGTAGCCCAGGGACATATAGATCTAGGTTGTTACTTCTGTGAGAAATGGCTCCTTATACTGAGCTATAAAAATAACTTCTGAACAAGCTATTGGCTAATACATGTTCGCTTTTGTTTTTGTTCACAGTAGAATCGTCTGCATCGTCTGTATACATATATGTAAATTTGCTTACATATTTCCTTCTAAACATAAATTACTTTATTTTATTTTTGAAAGCACAACAAACCTCTTTTTCTTGTTAACAGCTATTTCCAAATATGAATTGACATTTGAGATATTAGGATTTCTCATTTTGAGTATATAACGGTTAAGGCAGTTAAATTATCGTTGCAAATGAACAATTTGTGAAGCTATATGGCGTCTGCTTTCTATCAATAAATCCTAAATGGCAATCCTATGTCATTTTCGTGATAATGATTTTCTCCTTAAGGATTAGATTTCAAACTGCCTGTTTAAATCAATGTCATTGGTGAAATGGAATCGCAAATGATAATCACTTCTACTTAAGATTCGATTTCACACTGCTCGCTAACATCAATGGCATTATTTATTTTAATTATCAAACACCTTTTAAATGGAACCAAAGAACTGCATTCATATTGTTCTATTAAGAATTTCGGTTTTGTTTCTTTGGGAGAATAACATTTATAATTGAACTTCACTGTCAAATCCTTACGTATACAGCTGATAACTACACATTTAGTGCTTGTATTCTTAACGCGTATGTTACGTGTTTATACTGATATAGTATTATACTATTTTGTTTACTATACGTTCGTGGTATGCGTATTTGATAAAGAGTTTAGTTGAATTCAGTTGATAACTTTTGGCACAAAAGTTTTAAAGTATGTCCTTGGCGGTGTTGACATTGATACATTTTATAACTACCATATTTGGTTATCACGTGAAGAAAGCAAATGGGAAATAGTGAAAACTATAGAATATCTCTTCCCAAAGTTTTAAATTTTCAGGCTGCTAGGTCATTGAAGTTAAACAGTTTGATCAAATCCGAAAGTCACAAGAGATTAAAAATCAAGTATCAAAGGACAATCACTGAAAGGAAAGGTATGGCACGTTAACTTAAGTAACTACTGCAGACAAATTGATTTACAAACAGGCAGACATACACATGAGAAAACAATATCTCTTGGGCCATAAAAACTTACTTACGAACTTGCTATGTAGAAAAAATTTTTGATTTCGAAATCTTTATCAGTTAGACAATGTTAGAGCAACAGTACAGTATGGTCCGACGATGACAAGCTTTGTTTATTTGCAAGCGAAGGATCCAGAGATCGAATTCAGACATGATTATAAGACATGTGAATTTTCAAAGATGTGATATTGTTTTTATATCTCCGCTACGAAGTAAGCGGGGGTATATAGCGGTCATTCCGTCCGTACGTCCGTCCGCCCTTCCGTCCGGTCAATTTTCTCAAAAACCGTCAAAGGTACATCAACCTAACTTTGTACAGTTGTTAACCATGTTCTTCCCATCAGGCAGAGACAATTTTCAGTTTTCTGAGATTGAATTGTTTTGTCGTTCCCATGGAAACATTACTTTTTGGACTTTTTTTTGGAAACTATTTACTCTAGGTGAATGGAATTTTAGTTGTGAGTACTCATGATCATACTCTTTATCGAGTTCGAAAACCAGTTCTGAAATATTATTTTTACGGAGTTAAGGCCCTTGAATCCGAAATTGAACTTGGTACAAATTACCACTGTGATGCCCAATGGGAACAATTAAGTTACCTGAAAAATATTATTTCTGGGTGACTGAAATTGTGTAATAACAAAGCCAGTTCCCAAACATATTTTGGACAATATTATGATGCTTGAATCTGTTTTTTTAAACATATAATGCTCAATGAACGGATAGCGGATGACGGGGTACGTTAGCAACGCTCACTTTTTTCTTCTTTTTAAAAGTGTATAAGAGCAGACAGATTTCTTAGAATCATAAGTCTTTATAAACTAAACATTCAAATTCAATAACCATTCAAACCACATTAGCACCGGGCAGTCCTACAGAATGCCCGGAGCTTTCTCCAGGAATGCCCGGTAAACTACTAGTAGAGGTTCAATCGTTAAAAGAAGATACTGGATGAGACAGTAGAGTGACGTCACTAGTGTTATATAATGAGTATTCCTTTACTAATACATTGCTATAAGCTATAATTGAAACGAATTGATCTCAAGATATAATCTGCTGCTGTGCTGATACTCTACAATATACAGCCAGACCCCGTTTATCTGCACAATTTGGTGCGCGGTTAAGCGAATCATCGTTTGTAAAGAAATACATGGAGAACATTTGAAATACTACTGTGTGGATGGCCGGGTGTCCGGATATACGGGTCCGGTTTAACGAGGTCTGACTGTTTGTATAGGGATACTATGTAATGACACAATTCCATTTCAAACTTTCTTCCAACTTATTGCAATAACACATCAGAATTCAAAGAATTAAAATTAAACATTAAATCAATTTCAATCAAATCATGTTGATGGCCATTTCGTGGGCTTATCTTTGGTTATTGTATTGTTGAAATAAACATCACTATAGTTTGGCAAGAAAGTAAGAAACACCCCTATTTCGTACAATAACTACTAAACCAGGCAAACTAGCAAACTCATCTTTTTCCAATTTTAATGTTATGTTTGTACCTAATAGGATTTTAAATTGGAAAATTTAGTTAAACGAAATACAAAATCTGTCTAACCACCATATGAAATCTGATGTAAACACGCAAGGCTTGCAGAGGGTGGTGTCCAGAGTCTGAAACAGCAGTAGAGTGTTCCAATCAAAACCATCTGATGTTTACTCTTTTATATATACATTCTATATGCGAGATAACGCGTTGAAGAAAAACGACGCGAATACTAAATCTCAGTTAATGTTTCCAAAAAGACACAAGCACTTGTTCCATTTAGCTTACTTTTAAACGGGTTTCCTATACTCTACCTGTGTATTTGCTATCAGCTACAATAAATGTCAGCTTCGCCAGCCTCTAAACTACTGCTGCGACGCTGGAAGGTCCATAATGTAATGTCACCTACATGTGTCGGGTGTCGCTAACATTGTCCATGTCCCTTTGGTTACATCCTGATTACACGGTTTTACCGAAGCCCCGCTCTGACATGCTGAAATCACCCTTAATCGTTTTCTCCCGTCTTCTGTCCCAAGGAGGCCGTTAAAGTTGCAGACAAGCCATTAAAAACCTTAGAAATAATCCAATCAGTGTTCACTTATGAACATGTAATTGCATTGTATGTCTGACCTAATGTCTTAGAAGGCTTTTCCAACTTGTTTATGGTAGTTGCATTGACTTAACTAGAAAACACATTACTTCAACTTTCAGTCTAATAGCCTAGATTCGAGTCAAGATACTTATACTAAGATACATATTTCACATCTCAAGCAATGGTGCCCAAGGTAAATGGTATATTATTTTCCTGAAAAAGTGTTGTAAAATGATATCTTCATTACGCCACATTTCTTTCCTTCTATACATGTATATATCTATAAAAGGCGTGAATCTTTAATGTACACGTAAAAAATGACATGTCTTAAGCTTAAACGATGCGGTGACTCCATGGTTTTGAGCTGAAATGGACAAAATCAATGGATATCAATGTGTTCAACTGACACATTATCCATTATGAAATTGGGATTGATTGATATAGTTCAAAGTGTTTGCGCTGATATCAAAGCATTTACTAAAATTGCAAGGATCATTATTCATATTCTTGGAAAGCTTCTCGAATTCGAGAGTCACGTTTAAATTATACATCTTTTAGTCATTTTAAACCATAATTATATATACAGGTTTTGTTCCCTTGGAAGAGGAAATAATTGCAAAAAACTAACAATATTTCATATACAATTCATGTCAAGTAATTTCAATTTAGTTCTTGGATCTTTCAATCCATCATAACTGTATTGACCCCAGGCTCTGCTTATTTAATCAACACTTGCCAAAGTCCTACATTCCTATTAGTAGCCTCAAACGGTAATACTTTTAGAGAGTTGGAAATTTGGTCTGAGACCGTGTGGTCCAAGGACATTTCCTTTCTACAGATTCCACCTTCAAGCTGTCAGTTATTGATAGGCGACTATTTCAAAATGTTTATTAGTATCGACCATTTTAGTTAATCCATCTAAATATGTGAATTGTATAACTAATGCATTATATGTAAACTACATTTGATACATAATGGACATATATTTATCATCGTTTTCACTTAGTCATACTACATTTATAAAATATACGTATCAAGTCTGTTTTTGATTCGTGAATAATTGAGGACAGGAATTTAAGTAGCATGCACTGTATCAGTGAGATAGCCTTCCATGTTCAAAATGGGTCACCTGTAATTCTTTAATAAATAATTAACAAACTGCAATATTTGACATCGCATTATAGCTTCTTTATGCAATAAAATTACGTATTGATAAGCCAGGCCTAATACTCATTTTAGAAGTTGGTGATTTTACTCCCACTTCAGTATTTAATTATTTTGTGCGCTGCTAATCTCCTTTGAAAGTTATATCTATTATTTTTTCATTGATAAATTAATTGTTTATTTGACTTTCTATTATGAAAAGCACCTGCTACTGATATATACTTATCAACAAACTGTTTTATTCAATCAAGTTTCCAAAGATTTGCCTTGTTCAGATTATAACTTTTAATAGACTAACTTTAATGTACATGTGTGCAAATAATTGTTTAATTTAGCCAAAATGTAATTCGAATTCTTGTGAACTTTCATTCTCCGAATATATGAGAAGTACGAGTTCAGTTCACGGCATGTTATAGAGAAATTGGTTGTTCCAATCTCTTAACACGAAAGCAAGTTCTTTTATGGAGCCTGCTATCTGTCAACCGATCTTGAATGGCCGTCAAATGTCTCTTCCAGGATTCCAGGATCCGTTTCTTTCAATATCATTGGATTTTTATTCCTCCCATTTTGTGACATCATTGATGAAGCAAACCTTTCCATAAAATATCAAACACTTCTGAAGATTCCATGGAAATGTATTTACTTATACAATTAGGAAGTTTTATGTCGGATGTCATCCTAAATTGTTTGTGCATTTGTTTTAGGCCTATCGATTAATGCCGACTTGATACGTTAAATTGAAATACCCCTCAAAGGAATCAATAGAAAAAGCTGAATACTATCCATCACATCGATTTTAAATCATTTACAAAACATAAACAACATCGATATGTAGAAAATTAATTCTGAAATTAGCTTTTAGTTAGTTGGAACTTGTATATTGTCCCAAATCTACAAATAGGACAACTATCAGTCAAACATGGTTTTATTGCATACAAGTCCTTCTACAATAAGAAAGAAAATACAATCATTATGAATCAGGGGCTTTGGAAGGAAATGGTTTTTGAATAACATCAACTGAATCGACAAAATATCTACTCATACATGTAAACATCCAAATGTAAGCTCTAATTTCCACACAGAGGTAGACGGATTGTGTCACACCTTCTTCATATTAATCTCCTAGTTAGTGGCGGCTATATTCTGGAGAACAAAATCATACTACTTACGATGAGCTGTATACACGGTATATACTGTATATACTAAGTGTCAGTGAGATGCCTCTATTTTAAAACAATACCCCGTGTCAGTGTAATTTGTTATGATAATGACATTTGGACTTTGAGAGGTCCACAGTAATTTACGATGGATCTGATAGTAAAATCTGGTGCTCGGGAGTCCATACTGGAGAGGTTAATCTTACTTAATCTACTGGATGACAGATTTTCTCTTGAACTTAACAATGTAACAGCAATGTTATACATTGTAGATCTCACAACATGTCATTACCGTTATAGAAAATTAAATGAAAACTTGATTGTTATACAAGATTAATATCATTTTCTACTTGTGTGTCCATTATATTTTGTGCATAGAAAACTGTATATGCCCAGTTATTACCATACTTTTACCATCAGAAATGAATTAAAACAACAACAACAACCAACGTACATCTATTAAAAGTATGTTGCAATCTAAAAAAAATAATCTGCCTGTATGAAAGTAATAACATAATTACATGTTCATTTGTATGTCCATAAACCCGTGTTTTTAAGGCACTTTAACCATTTTTTTTGCATTTCGTATAAAACATCTGTTGTTCAAATTTGCCATATGGAATACAAATTTATGCAGTATAGATTTACTTAATTGTGTAAAGTAGTTGGAGACAAGGGTGTGACGTATAAAAAAGAACTTCTAGGGGCCAGTTAAGTATGAACATCTTTTAATAATTCCAGGTTTAGAAATAGGTCCTCGTTGCTTAAACAAACCATAACCATTCGTTTTGGATTTTTTTTATTGATTGAGGAGGATTGTTTTGCCTTTATTCACATCTCTGTATTTCCGTTAGAAAACGTACTACCGTCTCTTTAAATGATTGTACACTTGGCCACGGGGGCTTATAAACTGAAATGAACTACTATTAATACTGTCTATAAAAGTTTCCTTAATTCAGACTATTGTTGCTATCCTCATATTTTACCTATTTAAAATATTACCACCTTGCTTACTTTAAAATTCATGTAGGTGGTAAACATTTCCTACCACCACCTTCAATAGAAGATTGACACTGTAGATCATAGTGTATTCCTTCTGTTCCTATTGCAGAGCCTTGAAGTATCTGAGGGAGTGCTCAAGCAGCAGGGTAATCTCCGTGTTCGGCTTCTTCCTGTCCATACCATCCTTCCTTCTGGGTACGTTCCGACTTAAGTATTAAAATTGCTTTAAAGGTTAATTTGGTCATGTGCTTCTGACGTTGAGAAGCTAAAATATATTAACGTATACGGGTATCATGCAGCTCTGGTCCTGTGCGTGGGTGTCAAATTTCTAATTATTTGTCGACTGTTGATAATGTGGATGAATTTTTCAATTATGCAACCCTTCTGTTGCAGCTCTAATCCTATTCATGCTGGTGAAGCTGAGGTCAGGGTCGGCCATGACATCAAGCATCATCCTCGGGGCGGGGATCCTCTTCTGTATCCTCAGCGTGATGCAGAACTCCTACCACTGGAGGACCGAGATCACCCGGGCGGATGAGGGACTTCCGGTTTACGAGACGCCACCAAATGCGCAGAAATCGGCTCCGGAAGTTGGAGTGCCGAGGAATGAGTTGTCTACCCTTGTTTGACACAACGCCAACGTTAGCGAATACATTTGACGCCGGATGGAACTTCACAGTAATTCACCGAGAGCTTCCATTGAAGTCAGTCTTCCAGATATTCCAGAATGAGCGGATGGATACCAGAAGAATTGAAGATGGTGCTGAAAGGTTATACCCCGAGGAGTACATTTTGTGCAGAAGCTGGAAAGAGAAGAGCGTTTTCTAGAAAGAGAAGATAGAGAATTACTTGTGGAAGAAGTGAAAATGTTTACCACTTGACGGAAAACAACTGGGAAGCCAATCTGAAATGTGCATATGTTCTCACTGGAATAAGGATCTAGTTTGGTTAACTTCCATTAACATGGAGTACGGAAGTGTAAAGTGCGACACAAATAAGTTTGTGATTGACTGTCTTCCATGTTCTGAAAGGAGATTTTCGATTGGAAAATGAGATTTATATGTGACTGAATTCCATTTACCACGAAGACGTTGAGTGCTGGATGTATTGCTAACACATTTATTGCTCCTCAGAGCAAAACGGGATGAACAGATGTTTCTTCTTCTTGGGATCTTATTCATATATATTTGATTTTGCTCGCACGAAACTAGAAATAAATTAATATATGAATTGTATTAAGGATATTACACACGAGGTGAAAGTAAAAAAGAATGTTAAAAAATTACTTCACTATTGAAATACCATTAATTGTTTAAAAACAAAATGAATTTTTAAAAGATATTTTAAAAGTAAAATATTTTGTAAATGCAATTAAGCAGCTTAAATTTTATGATTGGTAAACATTAATATAAACCTAAGTATATTTCATTGCATCGTAAAAAGTCGTAATTATTCCCCTATGTTAACTTACGTCTGTGTGAATATACAAAATCGAATTTTAACTCTTTTATTCTTTAGATGATCTATTAAATATTAGTAGAATATCTCGGTCGATAGTGCTAATATATGTAATTGTTTGAGAATATTGACATTGCTTCCAAGGTATGTTAAACCTTTGGTGTATTGTTGTAAAAATAGTAGCTCATCTTTTTGGATGATTTTAAGCAAATCAGAACGAAATTGTAAATGGTTGATGTTGAATAGTTTATGATTTAATGTAGGTAATTTTGAATATTAAGGAGTATATTTTTGTGAGGAGATATAGTGAAAAGTTTTTTCAAAGTTTAATCCTTATTGCCTTTTCATCTTAGTTTCTAGTAAAAGTGGGGCTTATCTAGATAGTGACATGTACATTTTAATAACTCTATATTTACGAGAGAACACATATTTTGAATAGGGACATAATGCTGGACCGTTAGTGTCATTTCAATGATTTAGAAAGTATTTGATGTTAGGGCTGAAACTGTACGCTTTGGCTTCGGTTCAGTACCAGTGCCCTTGGATCGGTACATTTTTTGTTCGGTACAAAACCAAGAAAGTATTTCAATATATGAACTAAATCCATAACAAAACTCTTGAAAATAAGTTTATATGGTATGGAAATCATTTGGTTTTTAATACGAAAATATAATTACATCTGAGTTCATAATGCATTATTGTTTAATTAAGTTACATATTCGGTATATACCGAAAAATCACGTTAATGTACCGTGTACCGAACCGAAAGTAAAATACCGCGGTTCAACTTCTGTAGTTGCGAACCGTTTCACCCCTATACAGTAATGTGTGTTCCGTAACACATTTAGACATTACCATCAACACATTCTGTGCAAGTTTATCCTGAAATAAAGAGACGATTTATATGGACAACAAGCCAAAGACCCTCAAATTCTCTCACCAGTTTCGCTCGATTGGCATACCTTTCAGTTAAATATGATTGACAATATAACCCATGTTCAACATTCAGATTGATCAATGAATAAACATGGAGAATGAAAATCCTGTACTGAAGAAGGAGGAATAATCCATCGGTTTGTAGAGTATCTCCCCTTTGTTTCTCCCCTTTTGTAAACCTGTCAGTGAGGTAAGTGATCATTTACTAAGCCCACGCGTCTCACTCAAACTAATAACAGTGTAAAAAGGTTGAAAGAATGTTTTGTTTATTTTCTAAAAAAAACCAAAAAAAAAACCCATTCCACTGTTTTCCCTTTTGGTAAAACCTTCCAGTATAAGTATATAAGTCAACGCATCCTTGCTTTACTTTCAAATCGACCAATGAATAGGCATAGGGATTGAGAAATACATACATCTAGGCTATGATTAGAAGGAAGGAGGAATATTCTATTGCTTGGCATTCCTAATTGAGGTTGACCCCTTGCCAATATAAACTCGGAATACTGAGTACATAGAATGTCTGTCGTTGTTTATGGACCTTCGCAGTAAGGGTTCGCAGATTTACTTTAAATAATTGTGAATTATTACAAAATATATATACAAAAACACATGCATTACGATTACAAGACAGGTGCAGATTTGTTCCACACATCCCGGTTAACATTGTCAGTAGCCCTTATTTCATTATAATATTCTATAATATTAGGTGTAGTTTAACATCCTCCATTGTCATTGTTGTAAATGATCAGGGGATACATTTTCTTTCGAAAGGTTAATGTTGTTTAGTCCTTACAAAATCATATGCTACTCTTGAAAGTAATATTGTCATGTTGTCTTTACTCTTAATCATTTTGATGACATGTTAGATAGAACGTGAAATACAATCATTTGTATAATACGACATGTTTGGTAGATGGTAATGCATTGTTTCTGTTCTGTGATTGGCTCGACTCAACTGTTGAGTGAGATGTGAACAGCTGCTTGGAGAGATTAAATATTTCAATTACAAATTGTACTATTTTGTGTTCAAACTGAAGGTTAATTGTTTTCTACTGAGGCTTTAAGCCCTTGTAACTACTTACACAAGAAAAAGGCTTGCTTTTGAATAATTTGTGAGTGCATTTTAAAACTATGCATGGCGGTACTGTGTATTGCAAGTAGAATGGATTTCTAGAATGGATCTTATTCTCCTAGTTCGAACTTATGCACGTCTGACTGTGGAGTCGTAATGAAATCCGAGTCTCTCTCATCGATTTTCTCAGATTGATCTTCAACTTGTCCTCACAGGAAGTAATTACTAGATCCAGTTTCACGCTAGAGGTTGAACCAGCAGGACTCAGCTGCCTTGTGTTACACAATACACAGACGATGATTGGGATTTATCTTAACAATGGTCGACCCTTTTAAGAGATAGTGAAACTTTTCAAAAACATAAATTAATCATTTTGGTTCAAATCATTTGTAACGTCCAATTCAATTCACATCATTGTGTTTTGTTTTTGTTACGTAATTGATTTTGGTTAAGACTTATACTATTAATTTAATAATCTTTTTTAAAAAGTAAAGACATTTCTTCTGGTATATAAACTAATATATTTCGCTATAAGAAAAGTCAGCATCTCACCAAGTGCAATGTGCTGTTTTACAACTTAGAGTTCCTTGTCATTTTGCAAGATCGGTAAAACGATCAATAACTATTAAAACATTTTATGAGTAATGGAAATGGAAAATAAAATCTAAATCATTATTTGCATAAATGAAAAGTAGTTATTATTTCATTGAAAATAATTATCGATGGATCAATGATTTATTGTTAAGGATAGGTGGTGATAAAAATTGATTACAAGTCATTATCATCAGCTTCTTTTTGTGACTTCTAAGCACTAGTTCTATGAATGTGATAGTAGGACATAAATCTTATGGAGGACTGTTGACATCTTATACCCTTAATCATGTTGTTCCTTCATTCTGATAAAGTTATAGTCGTTCACTCAAAATCTTATCAAATCAACAGTTAGAAAATGTATCAGCTTAAGAGTTCGTTGTTTGTCAATAATCATCATTCTCATGTTGTAATGAGATAATAGAAATTGCCATGTTCTTTTTCCATGGCAAAATTGGCAGATACTCACTAAGGGGAACTGTAATTAAGTAAATTCAAAATCAGAACAACATTCAGAACACATTTTGAAAGTATTATTTACTCGTATCAATACTGCTGATTAGGTTATAGATTTATTACGATTTTATTGGAACAAACATTTTGAGTCAATTTCATAAAACAATTCATTGGTGTATCACTTGACATCACATAGAGACTTGGAAAGTATGTTCTCTGTGCAACCTAAGGCTCTACCAAACTTATTCGTTTTGCAAAGTCCGTAACAGCATCAACAGAGTACAGGTCATCTTTATTTCACGAATTCCAAATGTCAGGAAGACGAAGTTGCAGATATATATGTGATGTACAACACATGCATGATGAGAAAGTATTGATCGTGAAATTGAGTTTCATGTCATGGACAGACTGTTTACTCCTCAGCTGAGAAGTGGCATGCAACTAGACTTCGTCTCTAATTATCTCATGAATAGATAATGGGAAAAACTACATGCGCTTTTAATCACTGTTTCGAAAGACCAACGTGTGTTTAGGATAAGTGTTAGATCAGATGTATCATCACTTTCAATGATGTACTGCTAAATATTCCTCCTGTATGTAGTGTGGGGCGTTCGAGTCGGAGGCTTTAGTGTTCAAACAGGAGGAATATTTAGCGGTACATCAGAGGAGGTGTCTGTACATGTGTCTCTTAATCCCTGTCCTGTAAGTCTCGTGTATATTTTCTAACACATTCAAGAAAAAGATGCTGAACAAAGCATGCTGGGAATATCTATTTTACATAGAATCAATTACCACAAACTAAAGATAAATTCATTTCTCATAACATGTTCTTGCCTAAGTATACAAACTTACATTTTCATCTGGCTCCCAAAGCTATGATAATGATCAGTATGAACCTCGGAAATATTGTATCTAAATATCTGACTTAAGCGATAACAACATCATCTATATAATAAAGCAGTGTGTAATGGATAATGCATTAGAGGACTTTATTCTTTTATTAAACTTTATTCTTTTTCATGAATCCACTCTTCCGAATGCATTCCCCATCTTAATCCATATAGAACATCATGAAACTCGCATATGATTTTTAATATATGTTTGAATATGTGACAGCCGATACCCTACATTGCAAGTGTCTGTGGCGAACGTAAAGACCATGGGTAATATATTCGTCGTTTTACGTGCGCTTCAGATAAAACGTCGCCTCTTCTCTAAAGGCTCTTCCTGGCTTAATGTATAAAAGCGCTAAATTAGCAAATGAAGCGTTGCAGGCTTTAAATAAAAAATGTTCATATTTTAGATATTTAAAATTCCTATTCAGATATACATTATAAAATAATTCCTGCTATTATTTAACTTCAAAACCTGATGCACTTTCTGTCTGGGACAGTCAATGAACAGTGCATGGATTCATATGAATAATTAACTGATTACACAGTATAATGACGTCATCACAATTGATTAAACTGTACAAATCGGTCAGATCCATAAATTGTGACAATGACTGTTTCTTATGCACTGTTTTAAGATATCTGCTCTACAAATGTTTAGAATCAATTAAAATGGGAAAGACATTAATGCACTGGGCCTGAAGTTTTGAAGTTTTCTCAGCACTTATATAGCCGTAAGTACCACTGGTTAACTTTGGTTTATGACTATTTTAGTGCTCAGAGAGGTTATTAAATCTGGGTCCACTAAGTATCTATAGTGACAACATTGAGTTGCAATCATCTTAAAGCTTTGTGCAAGGGGACCCTGCTGTATAAGTATTTTTATCAATGTTATCAAGACAACAGCCTGTCACGTGAATACTTCTGATGCATAACTGTAACTGTAACTGTAACAGAGGTTACTCAACTCAAATCTTCGATCCAAGCCTATTTTGCAACTGGGCCATATTTCACTATTTTCAATATTTTCGCACAAACTCATTTTGGTGAAGGTTTGCAACATTAGTAACGTCCTTAGTTTTGTTCAATCAAACATTTTGTTACAACTACGGCCGACTTCTGTCTTGTAAACTATAGGTGAGCATCGCACAGATGATGCAACTCTAGTCATTGACACAGTAACGAAATGCTGTTTGAAACAATGACTCCGATTGAACTAACTATTGACGCCATCAATTAGGACTCTAACCAAGAATGTGTCCCATATGCAACAGTGGTTTGGGGGGAAGAACTGAGTGGAGACATCTCTGTGGGAAAAAGGGGTAGCTGTACAATCACATGTTTTGTTTTCAACCTAATTGAATTACTTCCAGGAAAGTCATATAGAATTACCAATTTAATATCTGTACATTTCTCATTCCTCAAACCACCCTGCGTCACTGGGCTATTTTATCCGTCAGACTATTCCAAATCCAATGATTGTGTAAGACGGTTTTGACTAGTAACGATAATCGGCTGGTTATGCATCACTTTTTATAGCATGTAAAATTGTGTGACTTGAAAGTTGATGATCTTCTCATCAGAGAAATGCTACTGTTGTTCGATTCTATGTCATTTCATTAGCTGGTTATGTTAAGTCATTACGAATCAAACTTGTCCTACACAATCAGGGGGTTTGGAGAAGTCTTAAGTATTGAAATACCCGGATGAAAGAGGCTGTATTCAAACTAAAACGTGGTTATCATGTCATGTAGATACCTCGAACGTTAACAAGTATAGACAATACCAATAAAATTTGTTATTCAAGCAGCGGAATGAAAAACACCAGTATGTAACAAGATCACTAAACATATTTTAACAATAAGATATAGCTACTGTTTGGCTCAGTTGGTCACTAATTCAGAATTTTGCACAGGGAATGAAAAGTGGTAGTTTCAAAAAAATACTTTCTTCAATATTTTAACACGAAACGGTTTAATGAAAATAAGCCATAGAATTAGATTATGTTGTGGAACATTCAATTATCTTTCTTGACACAAAGAAACAACTGGATCGGTTGAGGTCTGTAATGGGGCATGAAAGACACACACACATACAGAGTATATTTGATTTCCCAAATTTCAATATATGTTACAAGACATGTAAGTTTCTGGCATCAAGAGATGCTCAATGTGAATTTGTATTTACTGAACAGCAAAAGAAACGCGAGTTTTAATTAATGATTATAGTTTCTGTTTGCATATCAGCCTATTGCTTTTCAAATCATAAGTGAATGTCAGAGAACATGTTGAGCTATTGGTACTGTAGAGTACATATGGTTACCAATGCAAGGTCAAATGGTATCACATATTGTCATGGTAACATTATCTGCATGAGCCTGGTTAACTCAAATTCCTCGTGCCGTAATCCGAGACCTGCTCTGAAAAGGACCCCAAATTGTTACTCTAGCCTCAATGTTTAAGAAGTTAATGCTTGGCAAAAAAAGTGAAATATTTGGGAACTGGGATATTGGCCGATTGCATGCTGAACAGTTTGCAAGGACTGTTAATGTGCTCGTGGAACAGGTTGGTACCGAAAAAGAATGCAATACCTTGAAGTTTTACCAAACTGAGACCCATAGAACCATTCTAAATAAAATTCAAAATGACGTCATAAAGTCAAATCAACATCAGCAAAGACAGGGTTTTTGCATCAAACAACTTCATGGGAGTGCTTGCACAAGTTCCAATTACATTTAAAAGCATACTGGGCCCTTCATCATCTGAACAGGAATATGACTGTTTTCCCAGAGAATGACTATGGCACAATATCATGCTCTGCAGAAGTTCTACACCAGTATTGACTTTTCGTTATACATGCTGTTCAAAACGTTATTAACATCATGTCTACAAAATTTGAATGCTCTGATATTGTAGATTTGCTGAATTTAGCGTAATCAGTAATTACGAAATTGTTACAGTGGATATGCATTTCTTTTGCTGTTCAGTATATTTGAAAGAATGTTTAAGTTCTCCATCGCAATGTTTGTTACACGTCAAGACATGTATATCTCTGGTATCATTTAAAGAGATGCTCAATCTAACTTTGCATCTCAGTATTTCAAAAACAATTTTCATCGATTATTTCCCTTGTCATTCCATGACGATGAGAAAGTAGGAAACCAGGTAATCATCTTACCCTGAAAAAGAATTAAGTAGCATCATGAAGTGATTATTACTTCTCAAGGAACGAATTCCAATTAAACTTCTGAGTGGTTCTGATGCATAGGATTGCCATTATCATAAACGTCATGACTCGTTCAAAGCTTTATTTTGCAAACGGTCCATGCGTATTTGCTCAAGATCTTAATGAAATACTATACCCTTAAGTACTGCCTTGTTGGATAATTGAGTCAATTGCAATCATATTGCGTCTTGACTTCTTAATAACGTCAAAGAGACTCTTGGTTAATCTTCTTTCGATCATCCTGTACACGGAAGTGAAACTTCCTTGAAACGTTTGTGAGGGACTTAAAAATACAAAGGTTTGATGACACAGTTCATAAGTTGTATTTGCTAAAAGGCTTTCAAGTAAACAGTGCATTGTTATGTAGTGATTGGGTTCTTATAATAATGTTTATAACAATGTTCCTGTAACAAGACTTTTAGGACTTTTCAACTAGTTCAAGGATTTGTTTGTAATCATAAACATCACATCGAAGGCTCTGTTCCTTATTGTCAGACAATGGGTGAACAATATTACAATGTCTTCTGGTATCAACCTAAAACCTTAATGCATAATGCATTTACGCCAATCTTTGCGAAGATGGTAGTGATTTAAAAGAAATAAAATTATTCTTGTATCTCTGACAATTCGTTATTTCTATACAGCTACCAATGGAGTGCTAGACAGCAGCTGAAGAGTAGTGAATTTTAATTTACTTGTATTCGTCTAACCGATAATTAATGTTTCTCATCGTTGTTGTCTGAAACACATTGAAACACATTAGTGTAAAAGTAAGCATAAAAATTCATAGTTCTACTAAAGAGATGTATCCTCGAGCGCCCGAAGTCCGTGACCCTAAGCGAACGTAACGAAATGCTAGTAAATCATTTATCACATTAATAAATAATCACCACTTAGATTAACCGCATCGGTTCTTCTCTCTAAGAGTAAATTTAAAACTATAACATATCATAAAATAATAACTTACAAAGCTGTTGAAACTTTATTGTGAAAATTCATGTCCGCCGCCATTGTGCCAAAAGTTCGTGACGTCACAAGTATAGTGCTTTCCATACGTAAACATAATTTATGCGGTCCTCTGCTGATCAATTTTGTCAATAATGCCCTTGTCATTGACATTTTTTTATTCTTAATATTCCAAACACAGTTTAATGCTTAATATGTATATATAAAAACACAACAACATATAATTAATGAATATTTTTATTTTTCAAAGATGTCTCAGATTGATGAATAAATAATAACTTTTTTTTCATTGAAAATCTTCAGAACTTCATGCATTATTTATTCTTCAGTGTCAGACAGATCAGGACAATGGGGGCAGTAGAATTTGTCACCAAGTCTGATGACTGATACATTGGAACAGTATTTCAAGTGCACCCAATGTTGGCACTGGATGCCATCACATTGTGCCCATTTGACAAAAATTACAGAAATACTTTCTCTGACTTCATTTGGGGTGAATTTCTTGCAAACGCAGCACTTCTCCTCCTCTGCAATTTCATCATTGTCAGTGTCAGCACTATCTTGTGAGTCACTCACATAAATATGAGAAGGGCCTGCGTAGGTGTCATCCATGTTGTTAATGAATGTGACTTGTTTTTTGGATTTTTTGGCAACTGATTTCCCCTTTTGATTTGGCTTTTTAGCAGCTTGATTCTGGACTTCTTTGTGCTCATGTATTTTCTTTTGAACATCCATCTCAGTTATTTGCTTGCCTGACACAACTTTGCCAATATGTTTTCGAGGCTTGCGTTTCTGTGTACTTTGTCTCTTTAACTCAATAAGTGTCTTCACTCTTGATGAAAAGACAACCGATGGAGACATCACTTGCTCTTCTACAGGACGTGCAGATAGAGATGCCACCTCATTCACTGGAGACATCACTGGCTCTTCTACAGGACGTGCAGCTACAAGTTCAGATGAGACCACAGCATCATCAACAGTGTCATTCACTTTAAAAACCTCAGCCGGTGTTGTTGCATGGCAGCTAATCATGGTTTTCTGAAGTGGATACACACCTGCTTTTCTAAATGCACTGTGGAGATTGTCCATTGACAAAGCCTTGCCATAGACTTTACAAGAAAGTTGAAAGATGTCATGTCGCCTCACAGCAGTGATGGACTGTCTTGTAAGTTTGTGACACTCAAAATGAAACATTCTTTGAAATGGACCATAACATCCAACATTCAAGGGCTGGAGAACATGGGATGTGTGTGCAGGTAGGATGAACAAAATGATGCTGTGACTCTTTGCCCACTCAATGAGATCTAAGCTGATGTGCGAAGCATGGCCGTCAAGAAGAAGGAGATGGCTGGAATCTCTCTGGGGAACATATTTGATAAAATGTTCCTTCAAGTATGTGCGAAATAGATGCGAATTTGACCAACCACTGTCCGACATGACACCCTTAGCACCTGGAGTTGATCCCTTCATGAGCTCAGGGACAAGCCTTTTGCCTGCAAATACAAAGAAGGGTGGTATCGCCATACCACTGGCATTTCCACATCCAATAATGGTAGTAGTTTTTCCTTTTCCTGCAGTGACAGCCTGGAGATGAAATTCAGAACCCGCAACAATATATGGAGGAGTGTGAACAGGACTCACGCCCTTCTCGTCAACATTGAAGATCAAATGTGGTTTGTCATGCAAGTTGTATTTGTTGAAAATGTTCTCTAATTCTTCAAAGTAATTATCCACAACATGTGAAGACGTTGAGATTGACCTTTGGAATTCAAGAGAGCGTGGTCGTAGAATTTTAATCTCTGGCCATCTTTTAACGAAACGAACAAACCATCGAAGAGTCAGTGGAGTATCTTTAGTCCGTTTTCCTAGTTCAACTGCATAATTAGTTGCGATGTCAACCACTTCTTGTCTTGTATAGCCATAGCCATAGTTGGCCACCAGCTTAAGATGAGCCACTATATTTTCTTCCTCTTCAAGGCTGAGAACAGGTGCCCTCCCAGTAGTAACTGTGTCAATGCTAATTTTTCCAAGTACCCTGTCACGAAGGGTTTGCATGGGCACCTGGTACATCCGTGATGCTTTTGCCACAGGTATGTCTCTTTCTTTTACTGAGATGTAAGCTTCTGTCAGTGATGTTGGACTGTAATTGCGGTACGTTGATTTTGACTTTAGAGGGTATACCTAAAATGAATTAAATTTAAATTTAAATTAAGCTTTATTTCTTTCAAAACTTTTTGTTTTGTTTTTGTAACATTTAGACATTATTATTCCTTATTTACTACATAATTATCATTTGTCAGTACATTGCATTTAGATAAATAAAAGTAGAATAATCTATCATTTTATTTGTCAATTCAGACAATGTTCTTCATTCTAGCTTAAGCCAACAGACGCCTATTCATGATCGTATTTAACTAGTTGTGCAACTAGTAGTATGTTATTTTGTTATGATGGCAGCAGTGACACTACGTAATGCTGGTCAGTTGTAACTTTTTACTTCAATCTTATTTTAGACATGTTATGAATCATTAAAGTACGAAATATATTTTACTTAACTTTTTAGCACACTTTCGCGATGTTCAATTGATTTACTAGCGAGTCTTACCTGTTTGAACCTCATTTTTTACGGGAAGGGTGTCAGACGATCGGCGTTGATGTTGAGCTTGCTTACGTAATATTTGTTAATCAATGACGTAAACAAAGCGCCAATTAGCGCGTGTTTTCTGACGTCACGAACTTAGGGCACTAACGAACTTAGGATACTCGACCTTATGTTTAAAACTGTGACTTTTTATATTTCATAATGGCAGTTGTTCATCATCTATGTAAACTTTGTTGAAAGTGTCGGAGAGTTGACTAGATTTAAGTGGCCACTCTCTTTGAATCAGTCCATATGACCTTTAATTATTACGCTTCCTAACCCGCAGTCTATTTCAAACTTATATTACAATCTGTCTCCAGTCTGGATCATTAATTGACTCATGAAAGTGATGCCGAGGTGACTAGATTACAGTGATCTTCAAATCCATATGACCTTTATATTATTGAGATATCACAGGCAGATATTGTACCAGATGTGAAACTGTAAAGTGGGTCTGTCATTTTGAAGACAGAGGTTCCTGAACGAGTATGTCAATGAATTTTGTCTTCCAAACTTTCTTACTTACTAGCAATTCGTCAATATGCATACTGTTACAGATTATTTAGATTTATCATTCTAGCAAAACAATAAAACTAAAGAATAGATGAATTGACAAATAAAAGTGAACACATACGTTTAACATAAGACATAAGTGAATACACAATGGCCACTATGTTTATGTTTTACATCTAATTTCCAAAAAAAATGATTTGACATTGAACTTTTGCATAGACATGGTAAGCATAGATGAAATGTCATGGGTTGTGCAAAAGGTATACTTTATAAATTATTACATACTACGATTTCAGATTTTAACGTGTGCATTGAATGTTTTAGCTTTGTGCCATTCATTTCCCAGACACTGGTGTTTTTATCGCTTATGTCATCATATTTACTGTAGACAATATGATAGTAACCATTATGGTTTATTTTTCAATTATAAGATTGGGAAATTAATCATGTATTCAAACACTCAATAAACATTCTAAACTCTAACAAAATCTAAGCTGTATAGCTAATACAATAGAGTAAAAAACGATTGAGAATTCTTGTTTTTTCTATTTCTCAATCTCGTTTCACACACAAGATTATTATTATAACTTTCTCATGAAAGTCCAAAGAAGAATCAGTATCCCTGAGAAGCATTTAGAAAATTTTCAAAGAATACAATTAAACTTCTTATCCCCCCGACTATGATTTATTTATTTTCATCGGTCTTTTATAGTTACAGATAAAACGACTTGCGTGTTCTAACACCTAACCACACTTATCTCATGTGCTACTGTATTCAAATAATGAGTAGCCCAGGGACCTATAGATCTAGCTTGTTAATTCTGTGAGAAGTGGCTGCTATATATATAATGAGCTGTAAAAGTAACTTTATGCAGCATATTGTCTAATAAATGTACATGCACATGTTTGTGTTTGTTCTCAATAAAAAGTCCATATATTCATAACGCATACAATAATTTGTTAAATATTTCCCAAATAACGTATTTCATTGTATTTCATTGTAAATAGCACGACATTTAATCTTTGTAAACAGTTATTTCCAAACACTATGATTTGACGTTTTAGATACTGTAATCAGTCAAATTGAGGTGCAGAATGGATGATAAAATTATATTTGTGTTCTAATCATATGAACAATTTGTCTAGCTATGGCGTCTGCATTCTATCATTCAGTATAAAAAGGCCTTCCTACATCATTTTCATGATACTGATTTTTTCTTAAGGACTTTATCTCAAACTGCCTATTTAAATCAATGTTATTGCTGAAATGGAATCGTAAATGATAATCGCTTTCTACTGAAGGATATGATTTCACACTGCCTGCTAAAATCAAGGTCATTATTTTTTTTCGATTACACACACATTTATAATTGAAGCAAAGATCTGCATTCATATTGTTCCATTGGGAATTTAACTCAGATTTGGATTGGATCAATTTCTGATGTTTTAGACTTATGGATTACATAGCGTTTTTAATTGTTAATTTAACTTCACTGTAAAATTAGTCCACAGCTAATTGGTTATATTCTCTAAAGCTTATCGTTATACGTGTTTATATCAATATACTGTTATGCTATTTTGTAGATATATATTCTTGTAATGAATAATTAATTGTAAGATAAATAGTTGCGTTTGTAAATTGACCTGGCTTCATTGTTATTCAACACATACAAACTTAGTTTAAAACCGAGGACGATAATTATTTATAGAGATGAATGTCAGTTATTAACAGTTTTACAGCGAACACTATTATTGTGTACCTATTTCTGAGTGAGCTTCAAGAATTGTAAATTCTTGGCGCAATGTATACACTAACAACAAGCTAGAAAATGTCGAACATTGGCACTAATGGCTTGATATGTTAGAGTATTTTCTGTATCTATTTATGGAGTGAACAAGATGTATCCTTTAGCAGTGAATCGGCCCAACTTATTTGCAGGATTTCAAATTTCAATCAATATTGAGGACATTTCCAAAAAAAACAATCACAATAACATAAGATTAAAAGTATCTACTTGACAATGATGACATTGACACATTTTATCACTACCAAAGTTGGTTTAAAGAAGAGGTCTGTTTCACATATCACTTGGTGAAAGTGAATACGAATTAGAGAAACTAATATAATAGTAATTGTGCTACAATGTGTAAGTCAAGTTTGCGGATTAGGATTTGGTCTTTTTACTTCATGTGAACGAACTTTCTTGACAAGTGTTACACATTAAGAATATTATTCTCAAAGTTAAAGTTTTCTGAAAATGCATCCTAGCCACGGTCAGGTCCACACAAAGTTAAACATTTGGAGTTCATCCAATCCAAAGTATCAAAAGACTATCCCTGAAAGAAAAAATATGGTTATATGTTAATTTGGTACTGCATACTAACTGCTATACAAACAGGCAGACACATGGAAAAGCAATATATCTTGGGGTATACATAGCCCCCTATCATTTATATAATGTCAATGCAGCAGTACTTCTTCAACATTTCCAATTCATAACGAATATTCCTTTACTTTAAATAGACGGAAAAATATGTCTTGGGACATATGATCTTTCTTAAGATATATAGAAACACTCCTTTCTTTGTCAATCTTAAAAGCTATCCATCTCTATCATTTAGACATCGGTTTGTCTCAAAGATGTATTATCCTAAATACATAATCATTTCAGTCTAGTATGGGGAGGTCGAGTTTCGATAGCCTCTCTTAATCTTGGTTCATCAACAGTGAACCAATTCAGGTAAGACGACCTCTAGCCAATGACTTCACAAACAAGATAGGACTTACGTTTTATGATAAAAGGAGAATTGTAAATGACATTTCCACTCCATGCCACGTATCCTTCTACATGTATATTGCGTGACCCTAGCATGTATATAACACAAATGTATTGTCACGCCACAAGCATCGCTATCTATAACAATACATGATTCCAGTGTGTATTTGTTTGTTCAGTGCCTTTAATGTCATTGCCTCGAGCCATCTCTATTCCAAAAAAAACTGATGTTGTTATTCTTGTCGCATATTTCCTGTTGGCAAGATTAGGGTAACAATAACATGAAAACATGCCGACACATACTCCATTATGAAATTGGGAAATGACACCAAAATGTTGTCTATACTTGCCTAATGATTATAGAACAAATGGACAAAGTCCGTTACGACAAAAGCCTCTTGGACAAAAACTCTGTGATATTTGCTGAACAAATAATTGATTTTATTCAGAAACAAAATAAGTTAAACGTTATATCGACTCAAATTAAAAGCAGTTCTTATGCAATTCTAAGGTCACAGACCAATTTTTTTAAATCTGTCACAGAGACATCATTGTTGGAATAGATGTATGTATTCTCTTGATTCCTTCATTTTCTTAGATGTCCGTTCTCCTTTTGCATAGACTCATCAGTGTGGTTACCAGTGTGGAATTTCTTTGAAGTGCAGTCCACAATAAAGGATGCTCTTTGCCTGTGAATTTCTTGTATCTTTCATGCAATATGTAGTGTTCCACACTGTTGGCCGGAACAGTGGGGGCACTCTCCTCATCCTCATTGGTTACGGAGGTGTCTCAGGGTTGATGGTTGGTGGCTAGATTCTCTTGTTGGTCCCTTTCACCTAAAGAGAGTCAAGATATGTGACAAATTCATCATGGCCGAATGTAATACTTTCTTTCAACAGATTCACGCCAGCAGCAACATCATCGGGAGATAAGGCAAAACCATCAAGCATCCAACAGAAGTGTCTCCCGTGTGAATCTTCTTTATAGGATGAAACCAATCCAGGTTCCTGAATTTCACTTCAACTACTTTGAGGACTTGCTCACCAAAAACAAACTGATTTGCTTTCATTGCCCCCAACTCAACATAAGAGTTTCAGGATCAGCTCTATTTGTACTAACCAATGTATTGTTATGCTTCCGTGAGAGTAATTAATTCTTCTGCCATTGCACTCTCATAAAATAACATGTTTCAAAGCAGCTTTCCTTGTGAGTTTAACTCCTTTATAACCAAGCTTACTGCGCATACATATCGATGTCTAACATCAATTGTATTTAAGTTGTTAGATAAATTGAGAAGCGTGTGCATGTAATAGTGGGATGTTTCAGCTGCCTCACATGTGGAAGAATGTGAAGGTGATTTGAAAGTTAACAAGTTATGTGATTGAAATTGTGATGAGAGGATATTAATTGCTAAATGGGACTTTTCCAATGTTTTTTGTTGTTGTCCAATTGAGTTTTGTCTCAATGGGCTTTACCACTGTGACTGGAAGGGTCGTTATGGTGTTACTGTGCTTGGAAAGTGTATTGTTTCATAATTTCAGTAACTCGAGAGTCAACTACAGCTTGCGAAACTAAAACCTTTTTTAAAATAATGTCATATCACTGACAAAAATCCATAAGAATATCGGCTTCCATACAACTTTCATAAGTTTCATTATTGGTTGTACATAAATCCAGCTCAATCTCACTGATATACGAAGAAACCATGTTTCAATGAAGCTATTCAACATTTCATTTTAAATTCCATTCAATTCATTTCAATTTATCTAATTAAGTCAATCATATCTGTATCTTCTATCAAGTCTAGGTTTCGAGGAGTAAAACTGAGAATGATAGGATATTCTACCTGACACTCCGAGATTCAGGACGAATGCGTGTTTCAAATTCATCATCAAGTTGTCTGCCACTGATTGGCGTCTATTATTAACACCGCAGATGTCCTCCAGATCAACCTTGAAAGAAACTGTTTTCCCTTAAGCATTGATCCGTAACTGTTTTTAACTATTATTAACATGTCAGTAATATAGCTTCTTACTATTTATGACAGAAAATAAAAGGAATCAATTTTAGTAGACTATCATCACGATGGCATTTACAGTGATATTTTCATCACATTGTCTGTAAACAGAATTTGTTCCATGTGTATATGACATAATTCACTTTAACGACCACAATTTCCTCCCTTGCGGTGATTTTAAAAAAACATTGCTCTGTCACGCTTGCTCATAAATTTTCTTGTCAGCCTAGCCCCGTATGCATTGCTGTACATTGAATAATGAGTAGCTAAAGACCTCTATGATGAATAGATCGTAAATATACTGTAAGATACGCAGTTGCCATTAATCGTATCATTTGGCATGCATTAATTCTGTCCCTCGGGAATATAACCAAAATGAAAGCTGGAAGGCCTTTCAAAAGGTAAATGGATATTAATTAGTGTGTCTATGAATTTTGCGCATATAATGCTTTAGTAATCATTATTATTGAGTTACTTAAAGGGGCAGTAGCACATTTTTCCGGTGAAATAAGTCGATGAAATGTAATTGAACAAAAATTTCACCAGCAGTAAAAAACGCTTCCCTCTTTGGAAAATCAAGCTAGAAAATTAGTGTACATGGTTGTGTAAACCCATGGGAATCGTTTTTTGTCATTCGAAATAATAAATTGTGTTCAGAATAAAATGGCCGCCATGCAATTTTTGTTTTATATGCAATACTGTTTTTACCACTACGGGAATTTGGTTTGTTTAAGAAGATATTTTACCCCCTAAAGTAAATATAAATGACATAAACTATCATTATGAATGGGAAATTTGAAAAAATAAAATTTGCAAAAAACGTGCTACTGCCCCTTTAAGGTATTCGGTCATATGTTTAGTGAAAAAAGCACAAGTGCACAATGGTTTTAAATATAAATGTTGTAAACGTATAAATTAATTTTCCTATCTACAGATATTGCAATCAAATATGGTAAGTGCCAGGTATGTTAGCCAATTTATTATCTATTACTTTGCTTAGACAATATTACAAACCTCCAGTGACGTCACACCACTAAACTGCCTATAACATTATACTCAATAATTCCTATGTGGATGTATTATTCTATGTCGGATTCTAACGTAAGTTCCCTCTACCCAGGGCAAGTATCTTAATAATGCCACTCTTTAAATATCTCTATTTAATACTGAGATGTTAAGTTTAAGATGACGGTTAGTGTATGTTGTGTCTAACTCTGTTGGAAAACAACTGTTAATTCAAACATCAATCTAAAAATTTTGTTTGCAATAACCCGTCTCGAACCTGAAACCTCCATACTCCTGCACACCAAGCGCATCGATGATACAACTGTGCTACAGGGACTAGACTGATGAGGTTGTTTCCTAAGTTTCATTTATACCCTACTGCCTTTCACCAAACGGAGATATTTTACGGACGACTCCTTTACTTTTTCCCACTATCAATTAGAATAGATGAAACATAAAATTTAACCACGGGGTCGGTTTGTAAGCTTGATAAAACCTGCCAAAGGGTATTTATGAGATTTAAAACCCTTACCCTCGGGATAAACACTCGCGGCTAACGCCCTTCGTGTTTATCCCTCTGGTTGCGGGTTTTAAATATCATAAACACACTTTGGCATGTTTTATCCTATACGAAACGAAGGGTAACATATAGAGAATCTCACCCATTTGTCGTCTGATATCAAATATATATCCAAGAGTTCATAAAAAGTTACAAATATTCGAGACTTATGGTGTCATTACTCGATGATGTAAAAGCATTGTGATGTCATGTATTTGACGGTGACAGGACAAAATCCACTGCCAAAACGTTATTTCCTAGGAGATATTGCTTAATCTCATGCAAGTGATATCTCCTGAGGAACACAGTTGTAGATGCTAAATAAAGTTATTGTATTCTAGTATATGTAGGACTTATAGTGGCATCAGGTTTGAAGCATCGTGTTGAAGCATCTGTCCCTCAGGTTACTTTGTGATAATTAGCTTCAAGCATGGTAAAATATTCACTTATTGGCCTCTCAGGATTTATAGCAGAGAACTTTCTTGTGGCATCAGCAGACAACCAGCTTCTGTTATCAGCTTTATACTAAGGAATTCGATATGTCAACATGTAATTGAATTGTCTATCTAGCCTTGACATTTACAGTTTTTTTATGGCACAGGAGACTGACATGAAAAGTCTCTCACTTTGCCGCATTATTTTACCATATCTTTTAAATGTGGGTGTTATTTTCCTCCATGGCCAGAAGATCTACATGATTGGGTATTACACTTTCTTTAAATAGTAAAAATCAAATTAGGTTAAAGGGACACTGCGTCGAGGATAAAAATGAGTCTCATCTTTAGCTAACTAAGCTGATTAGAGTGTCTCCTAACGAGTTACGCTTCGCTTCACTGTCTACATGCAGAAGTTTTTATTACCAGTTACGTCAATTGTCTGAAATTGGGTGTCTGTGACTTGTTAGAAGACATGTTAATTAGCATAGGTAGAAACACATAATCTGATTTTTATCCTCGACGCGGTGTCCCTTTAAGGTTACATGTCGAACCCATGGTCCCTTTTTGGATTCGTTGAAAAGGGATATCAATTTGACAATTACCCGACTTTAAATTTCTAAAATCGGCCAGTAAATTATAAATGTCAGGCTTTTAAAAAAAACAAAAGTGCATAATTAAACCACGGCGACTGGAATGAAAGATGGCGGAGCTGTGGTCCCCGAAACGTATCTTGATGTGACATACCTGGAGGAATTTCACTATGGCTGCTAATCTTAATTAAACACGTTTTCCCAACTTTTAAACTGATCATATAAGACAGGAATCTTCATCAAATTAGCCCAAATTCTTACTATTCCTTATTACTTAACTATTCAACTAGAGATTTCATATAGTAATACATCAAGCATGAGCTATTCAGGATTCTACAAGGATGCATCGCCACATGTTTCATCAAGCGCCATTGCCAAGTCATCCCTCTTTAAAACTCCAGTCATGTAACAATAGTCGAATGTACATATTTATTATATGCTAAGCGATGTCAGACTGAGTTTTCTCAGTTTGAGAAAATTTGTATGTAAAACACCATATCTCCGACCAAAGAAGCATATACTAAACAGAATATTGTGTGTTTCCAGTTCAATACCACTTATCTCTCATCTCGTGACGGGGTAAAGCATTAAGTAAATAATAAATTACTATAAACTATACATAAATCGAAAACACAAAAGAACAAAGAAGCTAATAGTAAAACTCAATCGCTTTAAAACTGTCACCATTAAGAACTTATTCCAGTTAGCTTACGTTTAAAGGCACTGTAGCACTTTTTTTTACGATGTTATGTTTTCTCAAATTTGCCATTTATTACTTAAGAATCTACACTATATTGGCACGTTAATGGATAAAACATCTGAATACAGGACCCGGTGAGCCGTATCCATAAAAAAAGAGTTTCTATATTCGAAGAAAATGGTGCGAGGTATAAAGCTACAGTGGTGTGGAACTCTTCAGTGTGAGAGGTAGATTAGTAGGTCTCACGAGAACTGGTGAGTCTGCATCAGTCAAATCACTTGAACTACCTTCGAGCAGCCATTTTAATGTGAATACATTAAAATTGCTGATCGATGGGAAATGGGCCCGCGTGGCTTAACCGAACCATGTACAATCGTTTTAGAACTTTTTTTTTATTAATTCAGGAGTATTATTTAGCCATTGGTAACACTTATTTATATTTTTTGAGAGCACTTATCTTGCAACGCCTTTAAACGAGTTTCCTATACTCTACCTGCGTCATTGATATCAGGTACAATAAATGTCAGTTTCACCAGGCTCTAAGCTAGTGCTGCGACGCAAGAATTCATAGAGCCAAAATGTAATGACACCTAAATGTGTCGGATATAGCTCACATTTTCTATGCGAAACCTATGTCCCTTTGGATAGAGTGTGATAACAGGATTTTCCTCGAAGTCCCGCTCTGACATGTTGAAATCACCCTTAATCGTTTTCTCCCGTCTTCTGTCTCAAGAAGGCCGTTAGAGTTGCAGACAAGCCATTACAAACCTTAGAAATAATTAAAAATAATCTTATGAACATGTAATTGCATTGTATGTCTGACCTAATGTCTAAGACGGACTTTCCAACTTGTTTATGGTGGCTGTATTGACTTCATTGCACATATTTGAAATACCTCAATTCGACTTTCAATCTATTTTACAAGAATCGAGTCATTATACTTTCTTCATATGTCATTGCACATGTCATAGTAGTATGCCCTTTCACCAATGAATGTACACGTATATGGAATATCATGTCTTATGCTTTAACGAGGTGGTGACCTCAGCGCTTTGAGCTGAAATGGACAAAATCGATGGATATCAATCTGTTCAACTAACACATTCTCTATTATGAAATTGGGGAATGATTGATATAGTTCAAAACCACAGTATTTGTTCTGGCACTAAAGCATTTACTCAAACTGCAAGGATTGTAATACTTTCATTTATAATTTATTTCGAAGTAAGTTCAATCTTGAACCTTTCAGTCAATCATAACTATATTGACCTCAGGCTCTGCTTATTTAATCAAACCTTGTCATAATCCTATATTCCTATTGGCAGCAGCGTAACAGTTTTAGATTGATGGACATTTTGTCTGGGACATCGTGCTCCCAGGGGCAGGATACTTCACATCTGCAAATTCCATCTTCAAGCTGTCAGTCATTGATTGACGTCTATGTCAAATCTCTCTAAGGTTTAAGTCATCTCGAATAGAATACTTTAGACAAAAGTGACGATAGTAGATAAATGTCATAAATGTATCTATGAAACGTACACTAATATCCAACTTTTTAGTGAAATCCATGTAAATATATAAATTATATAAATAATATTTGACATTCCATTGTAATGTACATTGTATATATGCAATCAAATTATTAATTTCTGTTTTTAGCATTTAATTATCCTGTGCGCTGCTAACCTCCTTTGAAAGTAGTATCTATTATTCGCTGAATTGATATATCAATTGTTTATTTAACAATCTTTTGTGAAAAACATCTGCTATAGAGATTTAGTTATCAACAAAATGTTTTATTCAATTCAAGTTTCGAAATTTTAACTTGTTCAGGTTAGATCATTTAAAAGACCAAGTTTAATAAACATATGTTCTGAAAATAATTTAGCCAAAATATAATTTAAAGTCTTATAAACATTGTTTCTCCGAAGTTACGAGCTGGTTTATTGCAAATTATAGAGAACTTGATCGTTCCATTCCCGTCAAGTGTCCCTTCCAGTATTATGAAACTCTTCTTTTCCAATATTATTGAATTATATTCCTCCCATTCTTTGACATCATTGATAAAGCAAAACTTGTTTTAAATATCAAACACTTCCGAAGACACAGAACTGCATTTACTTAGATTAGGAAGTTATATATCGGATGCAGTCGTAAACGGTCAATGTATTTGATTCATCAATGAATCTGGACTTTGTAAGATAGAAAATTCTCCCAAGGAAGTCCACAGGTCAAGTTGAAAACAATCCATTACACATCGAGAAGGATGATTTAAAATCATTTGCGAAACACAAATGACATCGTTATGTATAAAACAATTTTCCTCTACTATTAACTCTGACATAAGGTTTTAATCATTTGGTACTTGAATGTTGTCCTTAATCCTCACAAATAGGCCTATAAGTTAAAGATACCTTGTTGCATATTACTCCTTATCTAATAAGAAATAAATTACAATCATTGTGATCCAGGTGCATGGTTTGGAAAGAAAGGGTTTTTGAATAAAATTAATTGAATTGACAAATCATCTGCTCATGAACATCCAAATGTAAGCCCCAATTTCCACACAAAGGTTGATGGCCTGTAGCCACATATTCTTGCTTACTTTGGGCGGCTATATTCTGGAGAACAAAATCATCACTGAACTACTTCTTACAATGAGCTGTCTGTGCTGAAAAGATGTCCATACCCAAATCAACATAATTATTGTTTCTGGGAGCCAGGGCCTGATCGTATCACAATGAAGCATAATGTGTTGCATATAGTCTAGCAACTTCCCCAGGTAAGGCATAACTCCTGCTAGTCTCCGCATAACTGGCCGATTTAATGCTTGCAGTATTTCCTTCACTTTTCAATGCTAAGATAGTGGATCGCTGCACCTGAAATGCATAATGGACTTCCTAGCACGGTAACCTTAAGGAAAGCCTTGCGGCGGGTAGGTGATAGTCTAGGTCTTTTAAATAAAATGCACCATATTAAACTGAGTGCGATAACATTTTATATACAATTTTCCTGGTTATATATATTAAGTGTCAGACTGTCAGTGAGATGCCTATGTTTCAAAACAACCCAAAACAACCCGGCTTCTTCCTGTCCATAACATCCTTTCTCTTGGGTATATTCCTTCTTATTTTAACACCTGTACACATGAGAACTATTTAAAACCCGTTAACATGTTACGAGATTAGATCATAGACAAGTTGTACAATATATTACATTTAAAGTTTATACACGTTCAGCCCCTTATGTCAATACCAACCTCTGACCTTGGTAATGTTCGTTTACATGGGAAAGTGTATATTTCGGTAACATCAGTACCACCATGTAAAGTTATCAATTTCATAGTATTAAAATTGCTTTAAAAGTTTATTGATTGTTGTTATTAAGTTGATTTGGTCATTGATTCATTTTAACTGACGTTAAAAACCTTTAATGAATTAATGTGTACCACAACTTGCAGTTCTCTTTACGGGTGTCAAATTTCTATTGTTAATTCTGTGTTGACTGTTGATAATTTGGATGAATTATTCAATTATGCATCGCTTTTTTGCAGCTCTATTCATATCTTTGAATTAACAAAATATTAGCGTGTAAGCGTACTATATCAAATGTGGGCCCACTGATCTTTGTTCCTATATGGGACAATTCCAAGTGGGCCCTCATTTGCCACATCGAGTTTTGCTTTGAAATGGTAGGTTTATTTTAAAATGTTGGCCCACTTGTCTTCATTCCTATATGGGTCATTCCAAAGTGGGCCCACATTTGCCAATACAGTTTTTGTTTGGAAATTGAAGGATAAACTTAAATGTGGGCCCATTGGTTTCGTTCCTATATGGTACAGTTCTAAGTGGGCCCTCATTTGCCAAATCGCATATTACTTTGAAATGGAAGTATATAATTTCAAATGTGGGCCCACTGGTCTTAGTTCCTATAGGAGGCATTTCTAAGTGGGCCCACATTTGCAAAACGTGTTCAAGATTATATTTTATATCATTTTATTTATGAGGATGGAAAACACAATTCTAAACTTATTTCCATCAAATATTCAAATATATATTCTATTTATGTAGATAAAAAATGATCATTCCATAATTATTCCCATCAAATATTCAAATGAAAATTAAATTCAAGAGGATGGAAAAGGGTCATTATAATATTACTCCCAGCAAACAGTGAAATAAAATACAAATTTACGAGGATGGAAAATATCTTTCTATAATTATTTCCATCAATATGAAAATTAAATTTCAATGTGATGAAGATGGAAAGGGTCGTTATTAAATATTCCAATAAAATATTCTCAATTCTATAACAATTCAGATCAAATATTCAAATGATTTATGAAATGAAAAGGGTAATCTATTTTTTACTATTTCCATCAAATATTTATAAATGCAAATTCAATCCATGACCAAGGAAAAGGATCAATCTATAATTATTCCCATCAACTATTAAAAATAAATTTCAATTACTGGAGATAGAAAAGAGACATTCTATAATTGTTTCCATCAAATATTTTAAATTGTTTACCGACAGTAAACCTGTTGACGACTGATCTAGTATGCTAATTTTACCGACCTTTGACTTGACCTAGAAAGAAGAATAATATCGACCAATCAGAATGGCCTAATGCACTCTTACGACCATGACCTAGGCCTTGACATTTATACTGACCAATGAGAAGACAGCATTCGTTGCTATGCACAAGCTTAGTCCTACTTTTCGCTTGGAATTTCTGCTTCGTTTCTGATGGGAATAATAACAACAAAATCATATTTTGTTAGTTTGTGACTGGGTAAGAACCATTGACTGATTGGAAAATGAGATTTATTTGTGACTGAATTCAATTTGTTCATGAAGGAGTTGAGTAACACGTTTATTGATCCAAGAAAGAGCAAAACAGGATGAACAGCTATTTCTTCTCTTTGGGATTTTATTTAGATCTATTTGATTTTGTTTGCATGAAACCTGTCATGAAATAATTTAGGAATGCTTAAAAGAATAGTTCCGTTGAGGTGAAAGTAAAAACATATGTTAAAAAGTACTTCACTTTTGAAATATCATTAAGTGTTTAATTTCCAAATGAATTTTGAAATATGTTTTTATTTAAAATCCAAATTGCATCAAAACACGTTTTAAGATATATTCTAACTTATATTCTAAATTATATCATGGGTAATCATTAACGGTGATGAACATAAACCTAATCATACCTTATTGAATCGTAAATAGTCAGTTGATCACCTATGTTAACTTAAATCTGTGTGAATATAAACAATCATTTTAAATATAAATATATACTATTTTTTTTGATAATCTATTAAATATCATTACAATATCTAGAGTGTTAGTGCTAATATATGTCATTTAAATGTTTTGAAATATTGGTATTGCTTCCGAGATCGAGTTCGTCATTGTGGTTCAACATAGTAGTCCATCTATTTCGATGATTTTAAGGAAATCATAACGAAATTGGTAATTGTTGATATTGAATAAATGTTAAATTTATAATTTAATGAAGGCAATTTTAAAACAATTTGAATATTAAGGAATATATTTTTGTGATGAGATAAAGTGAAACGTTTTTTTTCAAAGTTTAATCCTTATTGCATGTTCATCATAATTTGTGTTATGCTTATCTAGATGTCCATTTTCAGAATTATATATTTACAAGAGAACACAAATTTCGAATACGGAACAAAATGCAGGACCGTTAGTGTCATTCAATGATTTAGAAAGGTATAACTAATGTGAGTTCTGTAAAGTAAAACATATTGTTACATGTACTTTCACCACATCCTTAACTGTTTCATCCTCAAATAAGCAAACAGTTGATATGGGCACAACCCAGACCCTTCGAATTCACTAACTAATTTCACTCTTTTGGCACAGCTTTCACTTATCAATATCATTGACAGCATGCCTCATGTTCCACTTCCAAATTGATCAAGAATAAACAGGACGATTGTACTGAGGAAGAAGGAGGAATAATCTATTGCTTTGTAAAGTATCTCTATTCACACTGTTCCTCCCCTTTGGTAAACAGGGTAAGAACCATTTACTCAGCCCAAGCTTCTCCTGTTTTATTTTCAAAAGGACAGATGAATAAACACCGGGAGTGAAGCTGTTGAAAAAAAAGAGGAAAATTCAATGTGTTCTAAATCAAACTAATGATGGTCTTCAAAACAGTTGACAAAATCTTTTGATTTTGTTTCTGTAATGAAAGAATCTGTTCAGAGTATACCTTTCAGCATAAGTATCAATGACTGCATTATGTCCATGAATCTTTTGTTGTACTTACACATCGACCAATGCGGAGATTAAAAACTACATACCTCTAGGCTATGATTAGATGATAGGTGGAAATATTCTATTGCTTGGCATTCCTAATTGAGGTTGACCCCTTGCCAATATAAACTCGAAATACTGAGTACAAAGAATGTCTGTCGTTGTTTATGGACCTTCGCAGTACGGGTTCGCAGATTTTATTTAAACAACTGTGAATTATTATTAAATATAAATACAAAAACACATGCATTACGATTACAAGACAGGTGCAGATTAACTCCTCAAATCTTGATATAACTTTTTAAGTAGCCCTTATTTCATTATATTATTCTATAATATTAGGTGTAGTTTAACATCCTCCATTGTCATTGTTGTAAATGATCAGGGGATACATTTTCTTTTGAAAAGTTCATGTTGTTTAGTCCTTACAAAATCATATGCTACTCTTGAAAGTAATATCGCCATGTTGTCTTTACTCTTAATCATTTTGAGGACATGTTAGATAGAACGTGAAATACAATCATTTGTATAATACGAAATGGTAGATAATGCATTGTTTCTGTTCTGTGATTTGCTCGACTCAACTGTTGAGCGAGATGTGAACAGCTGCTTGGAGAGATTAAATATTTCAATTTGTTACATATTGTACTATTTTGTGTTAGAATTGGAGGGTTAGTATTTTTACTGAAGCTTGAAACCCTTGGAACTTGTTATACAGTAAAAATGCTGCTTTAAAATAATTTGTGAATGCATTTTTCAGTGAAAAGGACCTTTTGCATATTATGAATAAATGAGAACCCAATTTATGACAAATGTGAACAACTTTTAAAAAGATGCAGTGGCTGTGTAGTTAAGCTGAAGGTATATTTAGTGTTGGTGATAGAAGTCTGAATCTGGGGAAATTCAAAACGTCATACGTCTGAGTAGCTCAAACTAAAGTGATAATTAATCTCTCATTTCTCAAATGAAACTATGCATTGCGGTTACTGTGTATTGCAAGCAGAATGGATCTAATTCTCCTAGTTCTTACTTAGTCACGTCTGACTGTGAAATCCGTATCTCTCAGATTGATATTCAACTTGTCCTCACAGGAAGTAATTACTAGATCAAGTTTGTCTCTAGCGGTTGAACCAGCAGGACTCAGATTGGTTTCTGTTACACAATACACTGACGATGATTACTGTGGACATTCAAGTTAACAATGTTCGACCTTTTGAAAAGTCAGTGAAAACTTTCAAAAACATAAATTGATAATGTTGGTTCAAAACATTTGCCATGTTCAATTGAATTGTCATCATTGTCTTGTTTTTTGTTATGTGATTGATTTTGGATGAGACTTGAACTATTATTTTATTAATCACTATCTAGTTAATACAGTAAAGACATTTTCTTCTGGTATATAAACTAATATATTACGCAATTGAAAATTCAGAATCTCACCAAGTGCAATGTGTTTTTTTAAGATTGGCTTGGCTTTTTGCAAGCAATAAAATTCGGCCAAACGATCATTAAAACTACCTATCACTATTAAAACATTTTATCAGTTATTGAAATTGAAAATAAAATCTAAATCATTGTTTGCATCAATGAAGAATAGTTCTTATTTCATTGACAATTATTATCGACGGATCAATGATTTATTGTCAAGGATCATCGGTGAAAACCTTATCATCCTCTTCTGTTCATGACTTCTAAGCACTAGTTCTATGAATGTGATAGTAGGACATAAATCTTATGGAGGAATGGTGCCTTCTTATACCCTTAATCATGATGTTCCTGCTTTCTGATAAAGTTATAGGTATTAAGTCATAATCTATGTAACCAGATCAACAGTATCATCTTAAGTGTTCGTTGTTTGTTATGAATCGTCATTCTCATTTTGTAATGAGATAATAGGACTTGACAAGTTTTCTTTATTGGCAAAAGGTTATCTGGAAACTGATAGATACTCACTAATTTAAAGGCAAATTGAATTGCGTACCAATACTGCTGACTGCAACATTTTAAGTCAATTTCCAAAAACAATTAATTGGTGTATCACTTGACATCACATAGAAGGTGAGACTTGGAAGTTATGAACTCGAGCTTTGAAAATTGGGAACTATTTTGTATCGATTACCTGTGCAATCTAAGGCTCTACCAAACTGATCAGCATCGACAGGGTACAAGTCATGTTTATTTCATGAATTCCAAATGTAAGGAAGACGAAGTTGCAAATATATATGTGATGTACAAGACATGCATAATGAGAAAGTATTGATCGTGAAATTGACTTCCATGTCATGGACAGACTGTTTACTCCTCAGCTAAGAAGTGGCATGCAACTAGACGCCGTCGTTACTTGTTAAATTCCAAGAATAGGCAATGGGAAACACTGCACACAGTTCTTATCACGATTTCGAAGCAACACGTGTTAAAGTTAAGTATTACATATATTATTACTTTCCGAGATGTACTGCTAAATAGTATTCCTGTTTTGAAGTGAGGGGCCCTCCGAGTCAGAGACGAGTAGGCTTTACAATTTAAACAGGGTGAATATTTAAAGATAGAGCGAGGATGTGTGAGTACATGTGCCTCTTAACCCGTGTCCTGTTAGTCTCATATATACATGTATGTTCTAACACGTTCAAGAAAAAGGTACTGAATAAAGAACAATGTATGTTGGGAATATGTGTCTGATTTCATGTTGCTACTTTCCGTATCATACCACGTAGTTTCTATATGAAAAAAGCTATTATCTGTCTTTCAAAAACAAAGAAAACATCATCTATTTAACATAAACAATTGCCAGAAGCTAAAGATAAACTCATTTCTCATAACATGTTCTTGTCAGAAGTATTCACACTTATATTACCATCTGAATCTCCAACAGCTGCGAAAGTATTGAATATAAATATCGGATATAATTGAAACTAACATCAGCAGCAGAATGTAATGGAGAATGCATTCAGAGGAAAACTTGATTCTTTTTCACGAATCTCTCCTCCGGACGCATTCTCCATATCAATATATGTATGAGGTATGAAACTTGAATTTGTTATTTATTTTACGTGTTAGAATATGTGACAGCAAATACCCTACATTGCACGTGTCTGAAGCGCACATACATCAGCAAATGGAGGGTTGCAGGCTATAAATAGAAAATGTTCATATTTGAGATATTTTAAGTTTCTATTCAGATATGCCTTACAAAATAATTTCTTATAAAACTTCAAAATTTGAAGCCCCTTCTGACTGGGACAGCCAATAAGCAGTGCATAGATTCGTAAAAATAATTAACTGTTTAGACAATAGAATGATGTCATCACAATAGATTAAACCGTACAAATTGTTGTACACAAATTCTGGCAATGACCGCTTTATATGTTTTAAGAGATCTGCTCTACAAATGATTAGAATCATCTAAAATGGGAAATAGAATGCCATAAATTACATAAATGCATTAGGCCTGAATTGTCTAAGCTTTCTCAGTACTAAGATAGCCGTAAGTATCACTTGTTAACTTTTGTTTACGACTATCTTAGTGCTAAGAGAGGTCCATAACTTCACAAAGTCACTTAGTATCTATAGTGACAACAACACTGAGTTGCGATCACCTTAAAGCTTTGTGCAAGTGGACCCTGGAGTTTAAGTGTTATTATCAATGTTATTAAGACAACAACATAACACTTGTATACTTCGGATGCATAACTGATTCACTTCGAACAGAGGCAAAATTACTCAACTCAATTCTTCTATCCCACCCTCTTCTGCACCTGGGCCATTTTTAACGAAACTCGCACAAAACCCATTTTGGTGAAAGTTTGCAACATTGGTAACGTCCTTTGTTTAATCAAATATTGTTTAACATATGGGACCGACTTGTTACTTGTAAAAAATGTGAGTATCGCACAGATGATGCAACTCCACATTACCACATTAACGAAATGCTGTTTGAAACAATGTCACCGATTGAACAACTAACTATTGATGCAATCAATTAGGATTCTCTATTTCTAGCCGAGAATGTGTTCCATGTGCAACAGTGATTTGAGTATGTGGTTATCATGTCCATAATATATGCCTCGAAAGTTGAAATGAAAACACAATAGCAATACAATTCAAGCAGCAAAAATAAAATAAAATCATTTTGTAACAAGACCACTAAATAAAGCATATATTTAAAATAACATATAGCAACTGTTTGACTCAGTTGGTCACTAATTCAGAATTTGCACACGGAATAAAAAGTTGCAGTTTTGAAAAAGACTGTTTTTGATATTTTAACGAGATGTCAAACTGAAATGGTTAAATGAAAATAAGCCATTGAATTAGATTATGTTGTGTAACATTCAATTATCTTTTTTGCACAAAGAAACAACTGGATCGGATGAGGTCTGTAATGAGGCATGAAAGACACACACATACAGATTATATTTAATTTCCCCATTTCAATATGTGTTACATGACATGTGACTGGCATCAGGAGATTCTCAATCTGACTTTGTCTTAATATTTGGAAGAATGTTTAAGTCCTCCATCTCATATGTGTTACACATCAAGAGACGTATATCTCTGGTATCATTAAAGAAGTGCTCAATCTGACTTTGCATCTCAGTATTTCAAAGACAATTTTTCATTGATTATTTCCCTTGTCAATCCATGACGATGACAAAGTAGGAAACCAGGTAATCACCTTTCCCTGAAAAATAATTAACACTTGTTCAGTTTTTATTGACAGTGGCATCATGAGGTGAATATTACTTCTCAAGGAACGGATTCAAATTAAACATCTGAGTCGTTATAAAGCAGAAGATTGCCATATTATCATAAACGTCATGACTCGTTCAAAGCTTTATTTAGCAAACGGTCCATGGGTATTTGCTCAAGATCTTAATGAAATGCTTATACCCTTAAGTACTGCTTTGTTGGATAATTGAGTCAGTTGCTATCATACATGGAGTCTTGACGTCTTAATAACGTCAACGTAGGCTCTTGGTTAATCTTCTTTCAGTCATCCTGTACACAAAGTTGAACTTCCTGGAGACGTGCGTGATGGACTTAAAATCCAAAGGTTTGATGACACACTTCATCGGCTGTTTACTTATAACAATGTTGTATGACCTTTCAACCAGTTCAAGACTAGGGTTGTAAGCATAAACATCACACCGTCGGCGCTGTTCCTTGTCAGGAAATGGTTGAAATATAATACAATGTCTTCTGGCATCAATCTAAAACATCTATGCATAATACTAACATTCAGTTTCATGACAATCTTAGCGAAGATGTTAGTGATTTAATAAAGGAAAATTATTCTCGTATCTCTGACAATTATGTATATACAGCTACCAATAGGATCAAGGAGTGCTAGACAGTAGAGTAGTGTAGAGTGTAGTGAATTTTGATTTACTTGTGTTTGTCTAACTGATAATGTTTCTCATCGATGTTGTCTGTATGCCATGTAACATGTAACACATGAAAAGGACTGATTGTTTTATAGTGTAATTGGAATATTATCCACCAACAAATAATACATATATACATAAATCCGGGCTAACTTTAAAAGAATCAACTTTACCAATTTGGTGTTGGTATGTTAAATCAGCATAGTGATAAGATGTTGATGATCAATAAATTGAATACAATTGAAGTGCCATTAGTGCAAAAGAAAGCAAAACACTTCATAGTTCTACTAAACAACATTATCTTCCCACAGAGCTTACTCCCTACAGATTTTCTATTCTACCCTCTGTTCTTTTTCGCTTGAATTCGAGAGCAGAAGCAAACTCCCCGAGCGAAGGAAAGCGGAATCTCATACTCTATCACTGCTTCTTAACCAATGAAAACTCCTCTGTCAGCGGCCCTGTCGACCGAGTGACTTCAAAGATCTAGGCATTTTACTCATAAGAGTCTTGCTCATTAACATATCTCCTTCGAATATGTCTGATGTAAATAACACAAATAAAATATTTTTGGTATTTGTCTCTGATTTGGTCTTTTTTATTCATAACCATGTTTATGATCAATACTTTTCACAAAATCAAATCGCATATTTCGAGGAAAACACATTAAACGAGAAAATGTCAACTTTAAAACGGCGTCGCTGATTGCACAAATAGATTCAATTGCTACCAATCAGGACACTCCCTTTCTGCCATCGATTTCAAGCGAAAACGAACAGAGGTTAGGATCGGAACTCTGAAGGGAGTAACCTATGTGGGAAGAGGATTACTAAACAGATGTATATTTAAAGTTGTGACCATTTTTAATTTCATAATGACAGTTGTTCATCATTTATGTAAACTTTAACACGAAGTTGTTTTGTTTTTTAATAGTTACAAACGTTGATGTTCTAAGCTTGCATCATACGATGAAACAGAATTAGTAAAGTAATCGAGACTTACCTGTTTTAGTTAGTATAATTCTGCTTCCAGTTTAGATCATTAGTTCAGTGGCGGATTCCTGTATCCGCCACTGTTAATTGACACCTGAAAGTGGTGGGGAGTTGACTAGATTAAAGTGGCCACTCTCTTTGAATTAGTTCATATGACCTTTAAGTTATACACTTCCTAACCCGCAGTCTAATTCAAACTTATATTACATTTCTGTCTCCTGTCTGGATCATTAATTGACTCATGAAAGTGATGCCGAGGTGACTAGATTATAGTGATCTTTATATTATTGACATGTCACAAGCAGATACTGTACCAGATGTGAAACTGTAAAGTTGGTCTGTCATTTTGAAGACAGAAGTTCCTGAATGAGTAGGTCAATGAATTTTGTCTTCCAACTCTCTTATTGACTAGCAATTCGTCAATATGATACTGTTACAGATTATTTAGATTTAGTATTCTAGCAAAACAAAAAACTAAAGAATAGATGAATGGATAAACAAATGTGGACATAGACGTTTAACATGAGACAAAATTGCAATCATGGCAAGTGAATACACAATGGCCACTATTTTGATCATGTCATCATATTTACGTTAAGGCAATATGATAGCAACCGTTCTGGCTTGTTTTCCAATTATAAGATTTGGAAATTATTCATGTATTTCAAATATTAAATAAACATTCTAAACTTGTGTAAATCAATTCAAATCTTGTGTAAATAAATTCAAATCTAAGCTGTATAGTTTATACAATAAAGTAAAAAAACGTTTGAGAATTCTTGTTTCTTCTATTTCATTTCTCAATTTCGTTGCTCACACAAGATCATTATAATAACTTTCTCATGAAATTCCAAAGAAGTATTAGTATAACTAAGAAGCATTAAGAAAAGTGTCCAAGAATTCAATTAAACTTTCTTTCCCCGACTATGATTTATGTATTCGCATTGATCTGGTTACTGATAAAACGACCTCGTTTTCTAACACTCAACCATTCTAATCTCTGTGCTACTGCTATAATGAGCAGCCCAGGGACATAAAGATCTAGCTTGTTAATTCTGTGAGAAATGGCTCCTATTTATATATTGAGCTGAATAAGTTATGGTATTTATACAGCATATTGGCAAAAATAATATCCATGTATCTATAACGTATCGAAATGTTGTTAAATATTTCCGAAATAATAACATAATTTCATTGCATATTACCGTAAATAGCACAACAACATTTAATCTCTTGTAAACAGTAATTTCCAAACACTATGATTTGACGTTTTAGACATTATAATCAATCAACTCTGAGTGCAGATTGGTTGATAAAATTATAGCTGCGTCTAATCATATGAACAATTTGTCTAGCTATGGCGTCTGCATTCTATCTATCAGTATAAAATGACCTTCCTACGTCATTTTTATGATCAGGATTTTCTTCTTAAGGACTTGATTGAAACTGTTTAAATCAATGTCATTGGTGAGATGGAATCGTATATGATCACTTTCTACTTAAAGATATGATTTAACACTGTCTGCTAAAATCAATGTCATTTTTTTCAATTATCACAACCATTTATAGTGGAACCTAAGAACTGCATTCATATTCTTCCATTGGGAATTTATCTCGAAATTGGATTGCATCACAGTTTCTGATGCTCCAGACCTAGTTATCTATGGATTCTATAGCGTTTATAATTGAACTTCCCTGTAAAATCAGTGCACAGCTAATTGGTTATATTCTCTAAAGCTTATCGTTATAAAAATTGTAGTGTTAATATAAATATATTGTTCTACTTTTTTGAAGATATACTTTCTCAGAATGAATATTTGATTATAAGATAAATAGTTGCGTTTTAAAATAACCGGGTTACATCGTTATTCAACACAATAACATTCATTTTAAACCAAGAGCGTTAACTACTTATTGACATTGTAACATGAAAGTTTATTATTATGTCGTTTACAGCGGAGTCTATTATTGTGTACCTATTTCCGAGTGAAGACTGACGAGGACTGTGACAATTTTTGTTAGAAGTGTAACAACAAACTAGAAAGTGCTGAACACTGGCACTAAGGATTTGAAATTTAAGAATATTTACCGTGTCCATTTACGGAGTAAACTATATGTATCCTTTCGCACTGAATTTGCTCGACTCATTTGCAGGATTTCAAATTTTAATCAGCTTTGGAGACATTTTCAAATCAACGAATCAGAATAAAAAAATGAACCAAAATCATATTAGAAAGAATTGAGTTGAGTTGATAAATTTTGGCACATAAGGCTAAAAGAATTTCCTTGGCAATAGTGATATTGACACATTTTATCACTACTATAGTTGATTGAAAGGTATGTCTCACAAATCACGTGAAGAAAGTGAATACGTAATAGAGAAAATAATAGAATATTAATTATGTTAAAAATTTGTTAGGCAGTCAAGGTTGCAGAACAGCGTTTCGTCGTTTTACTTCACGTGAATTAAATTCTTGACAAGTGATAAACATACAGAATATCAACCATCTACTCTCAGAGTTAATATTTTCTGTAAATGCATCCCAACCACGGTCAGGAACAGGTCCAAAAGGTTAACCAATTTGATTTGATCCTCCACTATGATATCAAGTATCAAATGACTATCACTGAAAAAAATGATATGGCCAAACTTAAGTTAATTTGGTGCTGCATGCGAACCGCTAGACAAACAGACAGACAAATGGGAAAACACTATACCTTGGAGCATAAAAACCCCTATCATATAGATAATGTCAGTGCAACAGTACTCTTTCCAATTTATAACGAGTATTTCTTTACTTTAAAGGTGCATCCATTGTGTTTCATAACATTTTATTTGACTTTAATACGTTCCAACACATCATATGTGCTGTTTACAATACAAACAAATTCACTCAGCTTGCATATTTATCCCCAATCGCCAAATATATCATAAATACTATTTTCCAATTAAAATCGAGTAACATCATGATGCATGTGCAGAAACCTAAAGTGTACGTCCTATTTACATGCACAGTAGTTATATGACCTATTGAACGTTATCAACCCAAATTTGTTATTTTGTCTGGTTTAAATAAGATTCCTAAATTACGTTTGACTCATTGGCGCGCGCCACAAGCTGTGCATTGTCCGGTTTTCGATCAGAAATCGAATCTTTTACCTTCATATCGTCAATATACTAAGTCGAGTTTCATTACAATGGTAGTTTTCGGTAACAGTTGGTACTTCTCGATGAAATAAGACCATTTATAACGTTTGCCATATTTGACCCCCAACAACACAATGGATGTACCTTTAAAAAAGACTAGGAAAATGTCTTGGGGTATAATATCTTACTTACGACCTTTGCTATATAGAAACACTGTTGTGGTTTTTAATCAATCTTAAAAGCTATCTTTATTACATAGACATTGTTATGTCTCAAAGATGCATTATCCTAAATACATAATCATTTCAGTCTATCACGGGGAAGTCGAATCTAGATAGTCTCTCTTCATCTTGGTTCATCAACAGTAAGGTGACCTACAGGCAATGAGAACACAAACAAGATTCTACGTTTGTATGATAAAAATAGCATTGTGAATGAGCTTTTCCCCTCTGAGCATAGTATCCTTCTACATGTATTTTATGTTATTCCAGTACGAGCATAACACAAGCGTATTGTCACGCCTCAAGGACCGACTATGCTGTTTTCCTGTCAAGAATGCCATTGCCTCGGGCAATCTCTACTCCAAAGACTGATGTTGTTAATTTTGTCTCATATTTATCAGGGTAATGATGAAAAGATGACATGCTGATTCATACTCCATTATGGAATTTGGAAATGACTGATATAAGTCAACACCAAAATGTTTATCTTGGTTGTAGCAAGCCGATACTTGCCTAATGTATCTAGGACCGATGGACAAAAGCCCTCTTGGGCCAAAACTCCTGTGATAATGGCGCTCACCTGGACAAAAACGCCTACTTTGAAAGTGTCAAAGTCACAAAAACAACACAACAACAAATTATTGATTTAATTCAGAAGAAATTCATGAGTTAAAAGGTATCAACTCAAATTTTAAATAGTTCTTAGGCAGCTCTACTGTTTCATCATATACCAATCAAACATCTTTCATAGAGATATCATTGTTGGAATACTTGTATGGTATTCTCTGTATTTCTTCATTTTCATCTTCGTTCTCATCAGTGTGGTTACCAATGTGGAATTTCTTTGAACTGCAGTCCACAATAAAGGATGATCTTTTGGCCTATGAACTTCTTGAATCTTTCATGTAATGTGTAGTGTTCCACACTGTTGGTGGGAACAGCGAGGGTACTCTCCTCATACTCATTGGTTATGGAAGTGTCTCAGTGTTTATGGTTGGTAGCTAGAATCTCTTGTATGGCTCTGTCACCTAAAGAGAGTCAAGATATTGACAAATTCATCATGGCCCAATGTAATACTATCTTTCAACAGATTCATGCCAGCAGCAACATCATCGGGAGATAAAGCAAAACTATCAAGCACCCACAGAAGTTTCTCCCGATTGAATCTTCTCTGTAGGATGAAACCAATCCAGGTTCCTGAATTTCACTTCAACTTTTCTGCGGACATGCTCACAAAAAACAAACTGATCTGCTTTCATTTCCCCCGACTCCACACACCAATTTGTACTAACTAATGTGCTGTGGTGCTTCCCCTAGCGCAATAACTTTTGCTGCAATTGCACGCCTATGTACAACAAAAAAAATTAATAAAATGTTTGAAAGCAGCTTTCCCTGTGTATGTAGTCCTTCATAACTTAGCTTATCGCCGCCCTTGTTATTCTTTAGTATATCCATGCCTAAAATGTCAGTAAGATGGCATTTATATCTCAGTTGTTAGGTAAATTGAGATGCATGCGCATGTAATAGTGGGGATGTTTCGGCTGCTGAACATGTGAAAGATTGTGAAGGTGATTGGAAAGTTAACAAGTTATGTGACTAAAAGTGTGATGAGAGGAAATTAATTGCTAAATGGGACTTTTGTCCAAGTGGGCAAATATCACCAGGGGTTTTTGTCTAAGGGGGCTTTTGTCCAATTTGGTTTTGTCTCATTGGGCTTTTGTCCTGTTACTACTGTGACTGCAAGGGTGGTTAATAATGTTAAAAATAATGTTATATCATTGACAAATCCTAAAGAGTATTGACTTCCATACAATTTCCATATGTTTCATTTTCGGATTCTTTCGTTGTACATAATTCCAAATGTTTGATTCTTGGATTCTTACGTTGTACATAAATCCAATTCAAACTTACAGACATACCATCGAAGCCTCATGTTTCAATGAAGCTAAATTCAACATTTCGTTTTATATTTCCTTCAAATCATTTCAATGTATTCATAATTCATGTTAATTCAATCATATCTGATTCTACTATCAAGTCTAGGTTTCGAAGAGCAAGAGTGTGCGAATTCTGTCTGGCACTCCTAAATTCAGGATACATGCTTGTTACAAATTCATCCTCAAGTTGTCTGTCATTGATTGGCGTCTATTATTAACACCACACATGTGCTCCAGATCAACCTTGGAAGAAATTGTTTCCCTAAAGCATTGATCCATAACTTTTCAGTAATATATTGTCTTTTTAGCAGAGTGCCATTACGATGGCTTCTTATATTGAGTTCAAACCATTTTTGTCCTTGCATAATGAGTTACTTTCACCGTCTATTGTAATGTAATGCCTGTTGATTTTATTACCAGACTGCTATCATGATTTTATAATATTGGTCATATTGGTCTCATTAGAATGACATATTCATCGCATTGTCTGTGAATTGAATTTGTTTCATGTGTATAAGACATAATTCACTTTAACGACCACAATTTCCTCCCTTGTGGTGATATTACAGAAACATAACCCTTTCCCACTTACTGATAAATGGTCTTGTCGTCCTAACCCTGTATGCATTACTTTACATTGAATAATGAGTAGCTAAGGACCTCTATGATGAATAGCTCGTATATATATATATACTGAGCTGTAATATTAACAGTTAATACTAATAGTGTCATTTGGTACTGCATAAATTCGGTCCCTAGGGAAAATAACCAAAATGTAAGCTGGAAGGCCTTTCAGAAGGTAAATGGTTATCAAGTAATTTGTCTATGCATTTTGCGCATATAATGCTTTAGCAATCATTATTAATTAGTTACTTAAAATATTCGGTCAGTTGTTCAGAAAACAGAGCAATGGTGCACACCGTTATAGATTTATGCGTTCAAAAGTCTGCATTAATTTCTCTACCTACAGATATTGCAGTCAGATACGATAATTGCCAGGTATATTTTTCCAAGATCCTATCTATTACTTTGCTTAAACAATAGAACCAAAGGGTAAGCTACACAATTGTAGCATCCTAGAATCTATAGGATTAATGCATAGTGGTATGCGGTTTGCCTTCTTCGTGCAAAGCATCTGTCCCTAAGGTTACTTTGTGATAATAAGCTTCAGGCATGCTAAAATATTCACCTATGGGTCTCTCAGGCTTATAGCCGAGAACCAGCTTCCGTTATCAGCTTAATACTAAGGAATTCCATTTGTCAACGTGTAATTAAATTGTCCATATGGCCTTGACATTTATAGCTTTTTATGGCACAGGAGACTCAAATGAAGTCACTCACGTTGCTGCATTAGTTTACTATATCTTTTAAACGTGAGCGTTATTTACCCTCCATGGTCGGAAGATCTACATGATTGGATATTATGCCTTCCTCAAATAGTAAAAATCTAAATATGTTAAGGTACAGCACTGAACCTATATAAACAACATATATTTCTGGCTGTTTGTTTATAATACTGTAATCGGCTGAAAAGCAGAGATAATGTTGTGCTTGCTTGATTTGGCAGAGGTTACCCTCCAAAACGCAGAAAGCTAAAACGCAGAATTACCATAATGCAGAATTAATTGGTTGATGGTCAGGCTGGACATACCAAATGAAGTAATGGACTGGTCCTCACACATCCAGTGAGTGGAGGGGCACAATCAGAGTGCTATGTATTTTAGTACGTTTTGAGTGGACCATTTTATTGTAAAATCATACTTAAACTCACGTTTAATACTTCCTTAAAAAGATGTGTATACAGAGTAAGTTTACACAATAGAGTTGGTTGTGAAAGTGAAAGTACACAACCAATCGCCCATCGATTTATGAGAGACACTAAGAGGTATACAAAAATGCACTTAGAACACACGTACAACTATAATACATCAAGAATATAATAAACTTCTTCGCTTATATAAAATAGTACGTTTTTGATTAAACGTAATTATTTATACTTACCTGTTGACTAGACCTACTTTGCCTTACCTCCTATAGGTAATGCTATTTGAACCTTAACACTGACGAACTTGAAGAGTGGAGAAGGGGTGCGTAAAATCCCTTATCCAAGGGCCGGTAAGTCTAGGTGGTCTCGTGACGTCACTACCTGTTCATGTCACTCTCTGTAAGTCCCAAAAGGCAAGACATAGGAGAGACATAGGTCGGCAATTGGTGGTTAAGACACATCGCGAACAGGTCTATCAGAGGGGTGCCGAACTGGAGACACAACCCCCTGAAAACCACCGGATTCAGTTGCCACTCCGTCGGGGGAGGGGCATCTGGTCGCGACAACGCGTCCGCCAAGATGTTCTTGGCACCTGGATTGTGGACTGCTCGAATGTCCAGGTCCACCTCGTCCACCAGCTCGAAGAGCTGGAGTGACACGCGTAGCAGAGACTCTGCCTTGGTGGACCCCTGCTTGTTTATTGACCAAGCAGCTGCTGAACTGTCCGTGTGAACCAGCAGACACTGGCCTCGCAACAGGGACTGCCAGTGCTGAATGGCAAGACGTACTGCGTCCAACTCGAGGACGTTGATGTGTTGGTTCCGATCTGATGGGGACCAGACTCCCGCCACCTGCTCGTGACCCATATGCGCCCCCCACCCTTGAGTGGAGCCGTCTACAAACAGGTGAGCTGATGGGGGACGAGGACGAAGTGGAACACCGGCGAACACACTCTCGTCCACCCGCCACCAAGCTTGGAACCGATGGAGGTCCGGGGTCAAAACTATGTTGTGACGGCAACCCCTCTCCCTGATGTGGGGATTCAGGAACACCTGTAACGGGCGAAGGAACAACCTCCCCCTGCGGGTCAGGTCCTGAGCTGATGTTAGTAACCCCAATACTCTTTACCACTGACGTAGGGAGAGCGATCCGTCGAGCGCACGATCCATTAGGCGATCGTAACGAGCCATCCGTTCCCTCGTGACGAACCGGCGGAACAGCTGAGTGTCTAGGATAGCCCCTAGGAACTTCAGACGAGTCGCCGGAACCAAGTCCGACACTATGTTCACTAACCATCCTAGACGACGGAAAAGGTCTATTGTGAACCTGAGCTGCGCCTCGAGAACGACCGGAGAACGGTTGTGAGCGAGCCCATCGTCCAAATACAATAGGAACTGAATGTCGCTTTGTTGCAGGAATTGGACGATGGTCTGAGTCACACGTGTGAAAAGCCAGGGGGCGGACGAGATCCTGAACGGGAGCACGCACCACTGAAAATGTCTCCCGTCCAGAATGAATCGGAGGTACCTGCGATCCCGATAGTGAATCGGAACATGCAGGTACGCATCCTGGAGATCAAGAGACACCATGCAGTCTGAGCGCTCCAAGGACCGCATTACAGACGGAAGAGTCAAGAGTCGAAAATATGGCGGCCGAACGAGGTAGGAGCGGTTGAATACCTTCAAGTCATGTGCAGCCATTTTTTCGAATTTCTTTTGGGTATGACGAACACTGGGGAGTAAAACCCCGGAGTTAGATGCGGTGTCAGGACCTCCTGCACCGCCCCTTGGAGATTAAGATCTCCACTTGATCCAAGGTCAATTGGAGCCCGTCCCCTGCCAAGGGACGCTCCCTTGGAGCACAGGTGGGAGGCAGATGAGACGAGACCGGGATGCGGAACCCCTGACCCAGAATCCGACAAACGTAAGGGTCTTACCCTAACTGTACCCAGTTCCTGACAAAATCTTGGAGTCGACCCCCCACCACACCCTCCAACACCGGAACGAGCGGAGGGGGAAGCAGAGGGGGTGACCAAGAGTCACTTCCTTCGCTTCCCCTTCTGAGGGGTACGACCTCCGCCGCCGGGACGGGGGGACTTGGGGGACTGACCCGTGGATCCGCGGCCACGACCTCCCCGCCGAAAGTCCGTTTTCGCTTTCTTGGGGGAAGGTTGGCCTCTACCCTGACCTTGGCCCTGACGAAAATTGGTATGAGGCCGCTTCGGTGTTGTTTTCCTCTGACTGACGAGGTGATTGGTGAGGTCTTGCTGCTGAGCTTCCTTTCTCGCTCTCAGAACCTCGGGCGCCTGGTGGCATAGTAACGGTGGTTAGTGGCAATGGTGCTGAAGCGATGGTGGAGAGTGGCAAGGCGATGGTGGAGAGTGGCAAGGCGATGGTGGACGGTGGCAAGGCGATGGTGGACGGTGGCAAGGCGATGGTGGATGGTGGCAAGGCGATGGTGGACGGTGGCAAGGCGATGGTGGAGAGTGACAAGGCGATGGTGGAGAGTGGCAAGGCGATGGTGGATAGTGGCAAGGCGATGGTGGAGAGCGGCAAGGCGATTGCGGAGAGTGGCAACGCGATGGATCCCAGTGGCAATCTGTTGCAGCCGAGTGTCATTGTTATGGTGCCAAATGGTGATGCCAAGGTGATGCCGAGTAGAGTTTTGACAACGCCGATGGGACTTGCAATTGGAGCAACGCCGATGGGACTTGGAGCAACGCCGATTGGACTTGGGACTACGCCGTTTGGACTTGGGACAGCGCTGATTGGACATGGGACAACGCTGATTGGACATGGGACAACACTGGTTGGATTGCGGCCATGCTGTTTGGTCTTCAGGCCCCGTCGATAGGACTGGGGATAATAAGTTAACTTTGGATTTGTTTAAGATGAGTATAACGTGTATGTTGTATGTATATTAAGCGTATGGCAGAGACCTGATGTATTTGTATCAACACTGACTTGTCAAATAAGAATAAATTCCATGACAAATGATTGTTCAGTTTCTACATATTGGCGTATCTACTTAAGTAAAGTTATGAATGTTTCCATGATGAAGGAAAAGATTATGTGTTTGAGGACATAGAACCGTCCAAGTTTCTGTTTTTATTCACAGCTTCTCCCTGTGTTTACGGATGGATGTACTTCCCCCTCATCAGGGTCGGATGTCTAGACCTTCATGCGTTTGGACTGCCCAGTGTATGCGTGTCATACCCGACCTTGGATGAACTACGGACCCAGCAACTGCCGAAGTCGCATTCACTTCAATCCTTCACTGTACAGTATAATATCGGAAATAAACCTGCTCGCCTCGAGGCTGCGGTAGACATAACCCATTATATGAGTATATTTTAGAAAGTAAATATTTTATGTTCGTTTGAGAGAATCGAATTAGAACATAACAGGTAGTGACGTCACGAGACCACCTAGACTTACCGGTGTCAGTCAGACAGTAGGATTCCCCCCCTAGACAAATTTCCCCCCGGAAAATTGGCTATATAGCTAAATTTCCCCCGGAGAAATATGGCTATATAGTCCGTTTTCCGCTTTAGAGTCCGTTTTCCCCCCTCTACAGAAGGGGGGAAACATGGCTATATAGCAGATTTTCCCCTATACCCCGCAAAGGTTATAACTTATTAAAAAAATATTTAAACATGTTTTATTCGATTAAGAGTGGGTTATGGAACAAGTTACCTAATTAGGATAACCTTTTACCACGTACACGTACAGAATGGAAGGGTTAAAACAATATACATGTTACATGGATTTCAAGTAATATTATCAATATAATACAAAAATGGTATAATATATTTACAGAGCAAATAAGTAAGATAAAACGTACGTTCGCTGTTAAACATACATTGCTCAACTGCTTAATATATTGACTGATTTTACACAACTATTTCCTGGCTTTTTGCTATTAGTTGCACGTAATCTAATTTAGTGGCATTTGCATTTCAAAAGGTTGAAGATTTTCTTTCTGTGTTCATCATATAAATGACACTCAAACGAAACTCTTTCTCGCACCAGTAACCACATTAACACCTGTAATCTGATTTTATGGTAAGCTTCGATGCGTCTACTAAGCGCTTCGCGCGACCATATATGTCCGTACCTCCCTTGTTCAGGTACCCAATTGTCAGCTGGGTGAGCTGAGTGCAATGTGGATGAAGTGCCTTGCCCAAGGACACAACGCAGTATTCGACCAAGATCACACATTTTTTGTGCCTCCACCGGGATTCGAACCCGGGTCGTCGGCGTGACAGGCCAGCACGCTAACCACTACGCCACCGCATTACAAAATGTGCAAGGACGGTGGTTGACTTTTGCTCTTATAATCCTAAAGTCTTCAATTTACAGGTGGAAATCTGACTATAAAGCGGAAAATTGGCTATATAGTGGATTTTCCCGGTGGGAAATATTACTATATAGTGTGTTTTCCGGGGGAAGCATGGCTATATAGCCAGTTTTCCGGGGGAAGCATTACTATATAGCCAGTTTTCCGGGGGAAATTTGGCTATATAGCACGTTTTCCGGGGGGAAATTTGCCTCGGGGGGAAATCCTACTGTCTGACACCGGCCCTTGGATAAGGGATTTTACGCACCCCTTCTCCACTCTTCAAGTTCGTTTGTGTTAAGGTTGAAATAGCATTACCTAGGAGGTAAGGCAAAGTAGGTCTAGTCAACAGATAGGTTTTTAAATAATATCTTTGCATGTTCTGGCCGTATAAGACATAACACTAGGATTTGATAAAACATAGTAAAACTTCTCACAATCACTTAAAATATTAAAATTTGGACAGACACTAATGTGGCACTCACTAATCATAAGCTGAAGCGCTACGCTTGTCAATTGACCAAATGCAACAAAATAAATTGAAATTGAAAATTTGATATTGATTGATTTATTATTTGATTATCTACTTTATCGTTACATTGATGTAAAAATGAATTGACAAATCATGACGAGGCAAGTTTGTTTCTCCAATATGAAAGTCCATTAAATTGTGGAAAAACTGTGATTCGAAAGAAGACCGCTATTTCCGGTTGATTCACTGGCGCGTTGTAATCACTTACATCTGTAGCACCATCAACACTTTAATGCAATCACGTGTCTGTATTGTTGCTCGTGCTTCTATGAAAATATGTTTAAAATGTTTTTTCTGATCAAGCACTGATCGAAAACTTAACAATTTCTGTTGTCTCATTCAACATTCGCCATACTTTTGTGACATCACAACTTCTGAAATATAATTATATTATGCAGAACTGGTGCAACTTCATAATGCTATAATATTGCTGAACTGTTCATTAACATTTTTACGAATTTCTCATAAGATATCTGGTAGGCGTTTATTTTTGCAGACGTTTTAACAGTTCTGCGTTTTGGGTGGTTACCATGGCAAACGACCTACAGAGTTATATAAAAGATGGACCTGTTAAATTCTCACACTGCATGCACCTAGCAGATCTTTATCCATATGTACGTTTCAAGCATGAGCTGCACTTCTACATCATAGGATATGTCTTGAAAACCACTATGAGTCATTCCTGTTCCAGGCTTAAGCTTTTCGAAATCACACATTCATACTTTATTTATACAATGATTGCCAACTACCTCCTCATGTGTCTTTGGTGCCAGTGATGCCTTTTTGAACCATTCTTCTAGACTATCTTATAATTCTTTATAAACATTTACAGTGTAAGATGTATTGGGTGACATTGCTATGAGCCATTCTTGTTCAAGACGAGCTTATCTAGATCCTGTATGGACATTTACACTTGTATAATGCTTGTAAACACATATGTATTGTCATCCCTCGAGCATGAGCCATTCAGGATTGAACAAGGATGCAGGGCTACATATAATGGTTTCAGACAATAATGGCAGACTGGCCAGTTTCAGAGATCCTAACTTATTTAAGTTGTCTATGATAGTCCAGTCTGGTGCCTCGGGAGTCAATACTGAACTTGGTGGAAACATTAATCTTACTTGGCTTACTGGATGACATATTTTCTCTTGGTCTGGTTAATAACCTGGCCACAAAAGCCGTCGAGTATTATGTGTTTGAACTTTCACCTAAAGAAATAAATTTTGATAAGAACACTATAGAAAAAATGAAACTGCTCATATAACAAACGTACAGACTTGATAAAACTCATATAGCAGTGGACATTCACAGTTACGGAACGTTTAGACACACTTTTTCATCATACTTATCCAGTGGATTGAGTCCTTGCCCAATAGTGTTACTAATTGGTTAAATTTGTTATAAGGGTGACTGTATTAAACACTGTAACAGAGAATTTTAAATAATTATTATTACAAACTTAACAATGTAACAACAATGTTATAGATATCACACCATAGCATTATCATTATAGAGGATTAGATTGCTGTCTTCTATCTCAAATATTATCACAATGCTCACCATTGTTATTTTCATATCCACAGTCACATTTTCTACCACCAACTCCAATGAGGGAATGGCACTTTATTATATAATGAGCAATAAATAATCAAGCTACAGTGAGGATATATATGATATTTCCCCTCTTACCAATGACTGATATAATATATCATCACTCAAAGGTTAAAGTTTATGAGTTTAAAGTCATAAAACAATGGTCTCACGTAACGAATTCTCTTATGACGTCACATTGTTACTGTGGTGAAGGGCAGTTCTGAGCGGTCCCTCAACATTAAAACTACCCAATTGCAGGGTAATGTCAAGGAAAACACCATACAATATATAGAATATCTGTCAATTCTTGACAAATACCATGTTTATCTCATCTCGTGAGGTAGAAAAGTTATATATTTTGACTCGTGACTGTGCTCTTGTGAAAATATTAACTTCCTCCCACACTCAATGAGATAAAAATTGTATTAGTCAAGAAAAGACCGATATCCTCTATGTAGATCATAGTGTAAGAAGTATCTGAGGAAGTGCTCAAGCAGCAGGGTCATCTCCGTGTTCGGCTTCTTCCTGTCCATACCATCCTTCCTCCTGGGTACGTTTCTTCTTCTTCTATCGGCACCTGTAGACACACGAGTAATTGTGTATCTGTCCTAAATCTGAATCAAAATTGTTCAAAATGTTAAACCGTGATACAACGAAATAGAGACTTTACTATACAAGTTTGACAATGTAATACATTGAAGGCTTATACTTGAAATGCATGTATGACACTTTCGACTTCTTCGTGTCAATACCAACCTTCCCCTTGGCTAATGGTCCTCTATATAAACGATTCTTCTCACATGGGAAAGGAAAATTGTATTCGGTAACTAAAGTTCCCACATGCAAAGTTATCGACTTCATAGTATTAATATTGCTTTAAAGGTTAATTTGGCCATGGTGTTAGCAAAATGTAACGTAAAATATATTAATGTACACCAGTATCTTGCTCTGGTCCTGTGCGTTGGTGTCAAATTTCTAATTATTTGTCTACTGTTGATAATGTGGATGAATTATTCAATTATGCAACCCTTCTGTTGCAGCTCTAATCCTATTCATGCTGGTGAAGCTGAGGTCAGTGTCGGCCATGACATCAAGCATCATCCTCGGGGCGGGGATCCTCTTCTGTATCCTCAGCGTGATGCAGAACTCCTACCACTGGAGGACCGAGATCAGCCGGGCGGATGAGGGACTTCCGGTTTACGAGACGCCACCAAATGCGCAGAAATCGGCTCCGGAAGTTGGAGTGCCGAGGAATGAGTTGTCTACGTTAGCGAATACATTTGACGCTGGATGGATCTTCAGAGTAATTCACCGAGAGCTTCCAATGAAGTCAATCTTCCAGATATTCCAGAATGAGCGGATGGATACCAGAAGAATTAGAGATGGTGCCGGAAGGTTAAAGCTGGAGGAGTGCTGAACCTAGAAAGAGAAGAGTGATTTACGGCAAAGGAAGAAAGAGAATTACTTGGGGAAGAAGTGAAAATGATTGCCATTTATTAAAGGAAGGATAACAACTGTGAAGCCAATCTGAAATGTTGTGCATACGTTCGACCTATTTTGGTTAACTTCCATTAACATGGAGTAAGGAAATGTAAAGTGCGACACAAATTAGTTTGTCATTAACTGTCTTCCATTTTCAGGAGACTTTCGATTGGAAAATGAGATTTATTTGTGACTGAATTCCATTTACCACGAAGACGTTGGGTGCCGGATGTATTGCTAACACATTTATTGCTCCCGGACAGAGCAAAACAGGATGAACAGAGGTTTATTTTCTTTGGGATCTTATTTAGATTTATTTGATTTTGTTAGCATGAACTAGTCATGAAATCATTTATATATATGAATACTTAAACGAATATTTGACATGAGGCGAACGTAAAAAAACTAAAATTTAAAATAAAGGTATTTAAAATAAATTCACCATTGAATAACAATTAATTGTTTATTTTTTATTATCCAAATGAATTTTCAAAGGTGTTTTATCTTAAATCAAAATTGCAAAAATGCTTTGAAAATGCAGTTGAGCAGTTTAAATTATATCATGGTTAAACATAAACATAAACCTAAGTTTATCTTATTGCTTATTTACCTATGTTAATTTACGTCTGTGTGAATATTAAACAAATGAATTTTAATTCTAAATACATACTTTGTTCTTTCGATGATCTATCAACTATCAGTAGAATGTCGAGAATGTTTGTGCTGATATATGTACTTGTTTCATAATATTGTTATTGCTTCCGAAATCGTGTTTAATCATTGGTATACTGTAAATATAGTAGTGCATCTTTTTGGATGATTTAAAGCAAATCATAACAAAATTGTTAATTGTTGATGTTGAATAGTTTATGATTTAATGAAGGTCATTTTTAAAACAATTTGAATATTTAGAAATAATGTTTGTGATAAGATATAGTGAAAACTCTTTTCAAAGTTTAATCATTATTGCCTTTTCACCATAGTTTTTCAGTAGCAGTGGGGCTTGAAAATTATTGTCTCATGTTATGCTTATCTAGATAGTGACACGTAAATGTTCATAATTCTATATTTACGAGAGAACACATGTTTTGAATACTGAACATAATGCTAGTAATGTTAGTGTCAATTCAATGATTTGGAAAAGTATTTAAAGTGTGTTCCATATGAAAAAATGTAGACACTGATATCACCACATCCTTTGCTGTTTTATCCTGAAATAAGGAGACGTCTGATGTGGACCACAAGCCAAATACCCTCCAAATTCTCTCACCAATTTCACTGGTTTGGCGTACCCTTCACTGAAATATCATTGACAACATGCCTGATGCTTCACTTCCAAATTCATTAATGAATAAACATGGAGAATGTAAATCCTATCCGAACGTCCTGTACTGAAGAAGTAGGAGGAATAATCTATCGGTTTGTAAAGTATCTCATTTCACACTGTCTCTCCCATTTCTATACCTGAAAGGTTAAGAGTCGTTGACTAAGCCCCCGTGTGTCCTGTTTTATCATCAAAAGGACAAATGAATAAACACAAGGAGTGGAACAAATGTTCCGGAAAATAAGGAGGAATTTGCCATCTTTCTTACTCTAAAACTAATGGCTGTTTAAAAAGGTTGACAAAATCTTTTGACTATTATCTGAACAAATACATAAATATCAATTCACTTATCACAAATACTCATTACATAGAATGTCTGTCGTTGTTTATGGGCCTTTGCAGTAAGTGTTCACATATTTTCTTTAGGTAATTGTAAATTATTTAAACATACGAATTCAAATACAATTGCATTATGATTAGGAGTCAGATGCAGATTTGAACTTATGAAGCTCCTCACATCCCAGTTAATCTCGTCAGTTGCCTGGGTTCCATTATTTGATTCCATAATCAATTGACATTGTTGTAAATGAACAAAGGATACATTTTCTTTTGAAAATTTAATGTTGTTCAGTCCTTACAAAAACCATATGCTACCCTTTACAGTATTAGTGTCATGATAGAACGTGAAATATAACCATTTGTATATTACGACATGGTAAATGGTACTGCATTGTTTCTGTTCTGTGATTGGCTCGACTCAACTGCTGAGTGAGGTGTGAACAGCTGCTTGGATAGATTAAATATTTCAATTACATATTGTACCATTTTGTGTTCGAACTAGAGGGTTAGTGTTTTCTACTGAGGCTTGAAACCTTTGTAACTTGTTACAACAAAATGGCTGCTTTTGAATAATTTGTGAATGTATTTTTCAATGAAAAGGACCTTTTGTATATAATGTATATAATTGTATTAAATTAAAACCAAATTCATGAGAAATGTGAATTACTTTAGTAAAGCTGGCTGAGTAGTTAAGCTGAAAGGATATTCAGTGCTAGCGATTGAAGTCTGAAAATGAGGATTTGGGTTCAAATCTTCAAAAATCTTCAAAAGTTCAAAACGTTATACGTTTGCTTTGCCCAAAATAAATGATAAGTAATCTATCTCAAATAAAACTATGCATGACAGTTCCCATGTATTGCAAGTAGAATGGATCTAATTCTCCTAGTTCTGACTTATGCACGTCTGATTGTAGAGCCGTAATGAAATCCCAGTCTCTTTGATCGATTTTCTCAGATTGATCTTCAACTTGTCCTCACAGGAAGTAATTACTAGATCCAGTTTCTCGCTAGAGGTTGAACCAGCAGAACTCAGCAAACCTCTGTTACACAATACACTGACGATGATTGATGTGGGTATTGAAGTTAACAATATTCGACCCTATAAAAAGACAGTGAACGTTTGCAAGAACATAGATCGATCATTTTGGTTCAAACCATTTGCAACGTACAATTCAATTGTCATCATTTTGTTTCTTTGTGCTTTTGTTATGTACTTTTTTTAGGGATGAGCCCACGGATGACGAGGTCACAGACCACAAACCAACAGAAAACAACTCCCAAAGTAATCAACCTTTCGTCACTTGTTATCCTCGAGTCGGATCATAGTGGGGATAAGTCTCGAAGACGTTTGTTGATTGCTCTGACGTTATTAGCAACCTCTGTTGCCAAGGCAAACCATTGGTACATCGACTATAAGACTACCACTATGCTTCATACAATTATTCCCGGAAGAAGCTTCGCAACAAGAAGCAGAAATATGCATATTGGAATATAAAGTATTGATTATGAAAGTTGATATATGTCTTCAGTGTATTATTTAAATTTGCTTACATACTTCTCCACGTTTGACACTTCTTACTTATTTCAATATATATAATATAACCACACGTCTTGTTCATACAGCAAAGACTTTTTCTCCTGGTTTATAAACTCAAATATTACGCTATATATAGAAAAGAAAAATTAAGAATCTCAACAAGTTCGTTGTAGTTTTTTACAAGTTATGACCGGCTTGTCTTTTTGCAAGACAGTACAATTCGGTCAAACGATCATTAACCATTTCAAACATGTTATCAGTTATTGAAATGGAACATGCAATTAAAATAATTTTAGTTAGTATTCCATTGGAACTAATTATCGATGGATCAATTTATTTTTCATATAAAATAGTTCAATTAAACTTGATTTAAGGAAAAATCGTCATGTGTAGATGTGTCTCTTGGGGTTTTAAATATATTTGTAATTTAGTTTAAGCCGTTTCCATTGAAACAAAACTTATAATTTCGTTTCCGGACCAGAATTAAAAAAATGTAAGACCCAGCTCAATGAAACCTGGTATGTTGAACCGTCATCATATGTACATTTGGGGTTTTGCCTTTTGGGGTTTTCGACTTTTCGATAATTTATTGTTAATTGTTCCCATGGAAACATAACTTATCATTTTGATTCTGAATCAGAACAAAAAAACAAATGTGAAACAACTTTCATGTGTTGATGTGTTTAGGGGGTTTTCGACTTATTTTTCAGACTTTTGTTTTCAGTCAATTCCATGGGAAAACATCTTCAACTTGATTTCGGAGCAAAACTCAAAAGTTTTTTTCACAATTTCGCTTTCAGAACAGACCTTGAAAAGGCAGAGATTAATACATAATGGGAAGTGTATATTCTTGAGTACAATGAATGTATTACTTATGAGCTATTAAGAATTTATTAAAGAATAAAGCTTCAAAATCATTGTTCAATATATTTGACGGGGAACACATTAGATTCTGTCTGCTTGTTGACAGTTGTTGAGATTGAAGTAAAACATTTAAGTCAATTTTAAAAAATAATCCCTTGGTGTATCACTTGACATCACAAAGAAGGTGAGAGTTTGTTTTGAAATAATGTTCCATCAAATATTTATTTTGAAAACTATCAAATCAAGGTTTGGAAATTTTGAGCTATTTTAGTCTTTTTGATCACATGTGAAACCCTAAGGCTTTACCAAACTAATTCCGTAACAGAGTACAAGTCATAATTAAGTGTTCGTTGTTTATCATAAATCATCGTGCTCATTACGTAATGATGTAATAGACAATTGAAATGTTCTTTTCTTACAGAAAAAAAGTTCTCGATCACTAATAAAAAGGGGAAACTCTCATTAAGTACTTTCGTAATCAGAACAACATTTTGATTACATTATTTACTTGTACTTATACTGCAGATTGTGTTTTATTATTATTGCGATTGAATAAGGATTTAAACAAATTAATTCAGTTTCGAAAAACAATCAATCGGTGTATCACTTGACATCACATATTTAGTTTGGAAATTATAAACTCGAGGTTTAGAAATTGTGCGATTACTTGTGCAACCTAAGGCTCTACCAAACTAATTCGTTTTGCAAAGTCCGTAACAGAGTACAAGTCATCTTTATTTCACGAATTCCAAATGTCAGGAAGACGAAGTTGCAGATATATATGCGATGTACAACACATGCATGATGAGAAAGTATTGATCGTGAAATTGACTCTCATGTCATGGACAGACTGTTTACTTCTCAGCTGAGAGGTAGTATGCAACTAGACTTCGTCGTTATTTGAAGTGGATGTTCCAATTCAATGAATAGGTAATCGGGAACACGACACTTTTATCACGATTTCGAAACACCAACACGTGTTGAGGCAGTAGCAAAATTTTTCGCTCAAATAAGTCGATGAAATGTATTTTTAAAAAATAATGTCACCAGTAGTAAAATACACTTCTTTCTTCGGTAAATCAAGTTGTAAATGAGTGTACATGGTTCGGTAAAGCGATGGGAATTATTTTTGTAATTCGAAATAATAAAATGTGTTCACATTAAATGACCGCTGTGCAAACATCGTTATTACCACTACAGATAATTGGTTTGTGTAATAAGACGTTCAAACCTCTAAAGTATATATAAATGACATAAACTGTCATTATAAATAGGAAATTCGAAAAAAAAATAAAAAAAATTAAAAACCGTGCTACTGCCGCTTTAAGGATAAGTCTTAGATCTGATGTCACTTTCCGAGATGTACTGTTAAATATTCCTCCCGTTTGAAGTAAGGAGCGTCCGAGTCGGAGACGAGTTGGCTTGCAGGTCAAACAGGAGGAATATTTATCGGCACAGTGAGGAAGTGTGGGCACAGGTCTCATGTATATTTTATAGCATGTACGAGAACAAGATTCAATATAGTGTGCTGGTTTTATGTGTCCGGATTCATTGAGTCCGTTTTGCCAATCTGTATCATGCCACCCAATTTCTACATGCAAATGAAGGATGTTATTTGCTTTTTTATATCATCATCTATTTAACAAATAATCAATTACATACACAAGCTAAAGATGAATTCATTTCTTATCATATGTTCCTGTCTAAACTATACGAACTTACAGTATCACCTGTCTTCCACAGCTATAGTTATGGTATGTATGAATCTCCAACAGCTTCGAAAATATTGAACCTAAATATTTACTAAAAGTGACAACAACATCAACTTCATTGCAAACCACTATGTAATGGAGAATGCATTTGGAGGAAAACTTGATGGTTTTCCTAGAATCTACTCTTCCGATAGTCAATACACGTTATTACACTGGGTGTGTGAAGCGCACATAAACACCACGAGTAGTATGTATGATTTTTGCATTTTTATATGTTGAAATATGCCATTTATAATAAAGGTTTATGCAGTAAATTTTAATTAACGAGGGTAAACAGCACGTATAAGTGGTTAGTTTAGTGTCAAAGGTTTGTAATAATTCGAGGATGGGGAAAAGGTCCCCGTTGCTTAACCGAACCATTACCATTCGTTTTAGAACTCTATTTATGGATTGAGGAGGATTGGTTTGCAATTGGTAACATTTCTCTGCTTTTATATAAGATTTGTTTATTTCCATTAGAAAACGTGCTACAGTTCCTTTAAGTTCCTGATCAAATTATGTTTTACTTGTGACATGTAAAATATTGTATCATTAAAGAGTTGATTAATCCGACGTCGATCTCAGTATTTCATTAAGATTTCCATCGATAATTTTCTTTGACACTCCAAGACGTTGTATGAAGCACAAAGCAGCAAGGCATAATCACCTTTCCCTGAGAAAGAATAAACTCTTGTTCGGTTTTTGTTGACAGTAGCATCACGAGGTGAATATTACTTCTCAAGACACGAGTTATAAGGATACTTCTGAGTCATTCTGATACAGAGGATTACAAATATCATAAACGTCATGACTGGTTCAAAGTTTTATTTTACAAACGGCCCAAACGCATTTGCTAAAGATCTTAATGAAATGGTTATATCCTAAACTACAGCTTTCTTAGTGATCTGAGTCAACTGTCATCATTCATGGAGTCTTGACGTCTTAATAACGTCAAAGGAGGCTCTTGATTACTCTTCTTTCGATCATCCTGTACACGCAAGTGGAACGTCATGGAGACGTTTGTAATGGACTTACAATACAAAGGCTTGATGACACACTTGATCAGTTGTATTTGTACAAGGCTATCGGGTGATCATGCAGTACTGTATTGTAGGGTTCTCAGAATTTCTTTGTAACAATGTTCCTGTAACACGACTCTGGTACCCTTCACCCAATATAAGCTTAAAGGCGCTGTAGCACGTTTTTACGCTCAAATAAGTTGATGAAATGTATTTGAAAAATAATTTCACCAATGGTAAAACATCCTTTTCTCCTCGGAAAATAAAGTTTAAAACGAGTGTACATGTTTTGGTTAAGCCATGGGAATCGTTTTTGTAATACAAAATAATAAATTGTGTTCACAATAAAATGGCCGCCATGCAATTTTTGCTTTATACGCAACATAGTTTTTACCACTACAGATAATTTGTTTGTGTAATAAGACGTTTTACCCTCTAAAGTTAATTTAAATGACATAAACTATCATTATAAATGGGAAATTTGAACAAATAAATTTTGCAAAAAACGTGCTACAGCGCCTTTAAGAGTGTAATCATGAAGACAATGAATTTACTAAAGAAAATAGTTTACGTCAGATCTGAAGCCTACGGCTGCATAAAAAATAGTTTAAAATTTTCTCGGGCACATTTTTACTAACGTGACTTGGGCGGTAGGTGAGGTGAGGTGAGTTGGGGTTTAACGCCGCTTTCAAGAGTATTTCACTTATATCGCGGCTGCTAGTATTATGCAACGCCATGTAGTTATGCATTGCGGTGAAACCTGCGAGCATCGGCTGGAACTAGCGAACCATGGGTGGTACTACTCTGAAATTCAGTGTAGCATTGCACCCAAACCTTACTGCGTGTAGAACAGTTCTCTACTGCAGACAAAGTTGCCGTGCCCCTGACGGTAGGACTTTTTCTTCTTTGTTTTTGACTAGGGAGGAGTACACTTCATTTTTTCCAATCACAATTCAGCCTAGACGTGGTAGAAATATACAAAACAGAAGCACTTCCGATCCGACAATAAAAAGCTGCCATGTGCACAAATAATAGTGGAACATTTATTTTGTATTTGGCTTAATAAAGCGCTGTTCCTCGATGTTAGAAAATTGGCTAAATATAATACAACGTCTTCTGTCATTACTCTAAAACATCTATGCACGAGGCTAACCTTTTGTTTCGTGTCCATCTTCGAGACGGCTAGGAAACATTTTAGTCGTAATTTTACAGAGGGGAGATGTATTCGCGCCTCTCTGGAATATACATTATTACAATACAGCTTGATCAATGGCTGCCAGACGTTGGCTGGAGAGAAATGCAGTTTTGTTGACATTTATTCATCTGGTAATGGACACTGTTTCTCATTGTTGTTGTCGGTATGCCAGACATACTTGTAAGGTTTAAAACACATGAGAAAGTGTCGATATAGATTAAGATGTCTCTCTTTGTATGCTGATGATATGTGTCTGTTGCTGTTGATTACATGAACTGGACAAATCAACATTATGTGAATGTCAATAGGGTTGAAATATGACACTTGTTCGTGTTATGCATATGATATGATATGTGTCTGTGCAAAGTATGTTTCTTGTCTGTATGCATGGTATCTAAAAGTGGCTATATAATCACATGCCCTTATGGTATTAATATTTTCTAGTAGGGTGGACGACCAATAGAGATTTAAGTTGTAAAACTTTGCTAGTTTTTGTAAAAAGTTTTGTTTATGTATGATAAAGTTATGTGAAGATGCATATTTGTATGAATTACTGTCAACAGTACAATGAATACCAAGCAATGCTGACATCAAAACAATCATTTAGATGACATGGCTACTGTTTCATTGTCAGGCGACGGGAAATCGATAGTGCAGAATTATTTAGTAGAATACAGAAAGCATAACTGAATATAAAATAAAGAAAGGTTCTCAGAGAGAAGATTACTTTTAACAATTTCGTTATATGACACCTCAACATTTCAAAGGATTTAAAAATTTAGTAAGTAAGTAAAATTCCATATTTACGCCTTTTTTGGGTCTGATCAACCAATTCTTAAGAATTTCATAAAGTTTGGAATGATTTTGAAGGACAGAAATTAGAGGTGCATTTAACTCGACGGTCATGCACATGCAAATAGCCGTGACCAGTAAAGATTGTTTAATCCAGAAAAAATGTTCATATTTACCCTGAGATTGATAAATGTAGAGTATTATTTACTGTTATCTCATTCAGTATGATATTGGGGGTGATACAATTAATGGAAATGTGTGTTGTTAACAAGTAAATGAATAACATGACCAAATTTAATTTGTCACGTTTTTATTAAGAGGCTTTGCGGAAAAATAGCGTGACGACAATAGCAACATTTCATTGTGAGTCAAATGGAGTAGTAGTTTAACATTGCGTCAAGTTGAAGAACTAATGATAACCCTCCAAATCAAATAATTGTAAATAATGACATCAGATGGGTTCAGTTGATCCACATCTACATAACATTTAACTTTCTGTGAAAAGATGAGATTTTTATTTGAGGTTAGTTTGAGAGTTGCAGATAGTGGTTTTATACTGAGTCATCATTTCAAATATCCTCTTCTGTAAGATTAGAGGGAAGATTACAAGGGCAATCACTACTACTGAATTGTTACATCGCCAATGCGTCAATGTTATATAACTGATATCAAAAATGAGTTTAATATGCGAATGAAATGCGAAATAAATGCATTTGTTACATAACTGTCACTTTAAAAATCGCAACCCTTATAGTCAGGTTGGGCATTCTTAAAGGCGCTGTGGCACGTTTTTACTGAAATAAAGTGCTCTCACAAAAATATAAATAAGTGTTACCAATTGCTAAATAATACTCCTGAATCAATCAAGAGAATTCTAAAACGAATGTACATGGTTCGGTTAAGCCATGCGAGTCCAGTTCCCATAGAATGGCCATTTTATGAGTTCACATTAAAATGGACACTCGAAGGTAGTTTAAGTGAGTAGTGTTTAAAATATGGTACAATGATGGAAAGGTCTATTATTTTGCTGTCTGAACTCTCAAATCCTCATGAGACCGACAAATCTACCTCTCACACTGAGGAGTTCCACTACACTGTCGTACGTTTTTCTTAAAAATAGGGATAACCGTGTTCTATGGATACGGTTTACCGGGTCGTGTAATGAGATGTTTTACCCATTAACGAACCAATATTGTATAAACTTTAATATTAAATGGCAAATTGGAGAAACAATAACATGCAAAAAAACGTACTACAGCGCCTTTAAATGCTTGAATTAACTCCCGAACAAAGGAAACGTCACCATACAGTAGCCAGTATCTATCCAGGTTGATAATCAACAATTTATCAATAAAGTGAAGATTATTAAAGAGAGAGTATTTGACAAAGCACTTTTAAGAAAGCTTGTTTCTATTGCGGTGAAATCTACGGACATCGGCTGTATTTGGCAAACCATGGGTATACTGCACCGAAAAGCAATGAATCATTATCTTACTGCATATATAGCAGTTCTCTACATCAAACTTACCGCACCCTACTAGGATTCAAACCCCAAACTTCCCTACCAGAAGTCGTATGCAATAACAACTGCGTGATCTCCCTTAATTAATTAATGTGATTAAACCACTAACGTACTGTACATAGAGTCGTGTTGCAGATATGGTATGTTCAAAACAGTCCAATGCTCAACAAACATCACACGCTAACCACCTAAACATTGGAAGGAACGAACTGAAAGCACCTGGCTTCAGTATGTTTCGAGAAGTTCTTGTTCACCATTCCATTTCATTACCAGCATAACGGGTCACATTAGGTTTGTGCTTACTCTCAGGAAATTCAATTGAAGTGCTGTCTACAAACCCAATTGACTGAGGAGTGCAAGTGGTGTGCCGAAGTAGTAGTGCAGTAATGGAAAATGTATAAAAAGGGAACGAACAAGCTTTTTATCCTTTAAAGGCTTCAAGAAATGTTAGTAATTGCAAATGAATTTTGAATTAGATAAGTGATAACCGTTGATGTTATTTATCTTTAACTCTCATGATAAAACGATACAATGGATTGTCTGGTGTGCAGGATGTGTAGAGATGATTCTTTTGGGGAGAAACAGCAATTATGTTTGCTGCATGTGTACGAGCTTTGTTATCGAATGTAGTGTAAGTAAAACCCAGCACACTGTTGACGCATAGCCTTACTCAAAGACGATCCAATAATATTTTAACTTTAACTTGACCAATCTCTAAACATGATACACCCTATAAAACAAGTCTAGAGTTGGGTCTACACTCCTCTGAATTTCCCATTTCCCAAAAGCGTCTTTGCAATATTTAATTACTTGTTCTTTTTTAAAGAATAAATATTAGTTCAGAGACAACGCATCGGACCATGTTCACACATTGAGGGGGACAAACCTACCTTGAGTGATTATATAAACTGTAATAAAGAGCGTCGTATGATCCACTTCAGTGAATGTGTGTACAGATAAAGAAGGAATAACAACCGTGTATGATCCACTTCAGTGAATGGGTGTAAAGATAAAGAAGGACTAACAACCGTGTCACTTTGAAAACGCTTGCAAGTTGCAATCAACTTATATCACACTAAACCTGAAATACAAAATAGATCAAATCCATGACGATGGTCGGAAACTGAAGTCCAATAAGTTCTGTGTTTGTAATAAATCAAAGCTCTAGACACTTGCGAATTCTACTTGTTTACGCCTTCTACTGCTGCTGTGATAGGCTGGTGGCAACCAGTTGATGATCGTTTAAATCTTTTACTCATTTTCATGAGAAACATGAAGTAGGTACACGATCTTTCATTAACGTATTGAAGCATATCGGAGACAGACACACAATAAGTTATTTGAGTCTCACCGCTGCATAGTATAGTACCAATTTAAAGTATGTACCAAGAACAGGATTTTCAAAACAATTGGCGTGGCAAGATGACACCATCGCCGACGGATTCTCATCAGATTGTAGTGAAACTCCGGAGAAGGAAGCTCTGGAAGGATTGATAACCTGACTAGGGAAACATTCAGCGAATTAAGTTCATCATGACTTAGAGGACATGTTTTAAAAATATCTATTGAAACGAATTGTGTCTCATCCGAGCTCTTTATTGACATTGAATGAAATATTCGATAATTAATGTGGACGTTTCTCGGTGTTATGTGAATATTTCCTCGAAATGTCTTCAAAATCAATACATGGATGGGAAATAAGAGGTTTTGCAGCACATGGATTTCATTTACGATGGAATAAGCTGGAGTATTGGGCTAGCAGTCAGCTACACTTCAAGCATTGATATGGACACGTCTCGTCCAAACGTTGTGAACACAAACGTGACCACAAAGTTTTTGTCTTGAAGTTTTTGACTCCAAGATTGTGTTTTCATCGATCAGATGTCAGTTTGCAATGTCAACAGACTGTCTTTTGGAGCTATCTTCAGAAGTCTAGAGAACTTTAAATTTCTGTGAACTTGGTTCAATCAACTTTGAAAATATACTTCCACTGCACGTTACTGTTCAAATAATGAAGTAATATCATAAATAATTAGCGCATATGCCTCGTGTTTTTGGCAAAGATAAACTCTCCACGGTTGGTGTTTCCAAGGAACACCAACATGCCCAAGGTTATATATGTTAAAGTCAATGTCTAAAATCAGTCAATCTACAGACTTACTGAATATTTTAGTCAATCTGTAGATTGCCTGATTCACTCAGCAATGTGCAGAAAATTAAGGTTGATTTTTAGACAGATTGGCTGAAATGAATTTTACTCATTTATGATTTAACATAACCGTATCAGTTTAGTTATAAAGTCTATCATTTGATTTGTTTTGATAATATATTGGAATCCGAAAGTTTGATTCTTTCTCCATTCTCAATTAATTAAGGGATCATGATGGTTGATAAAATGTGATTGTTTGAAGAACTATAATAAAACATGAACATGTATCCTATATGATGCATTCTGAAACATGCACTTCTTTAGCATCACAACTACTTTAATGATACATGTTATAATTAAAGGTCTGATTTGACTCGCAGAAAGCTGAGTGTGGTAATTCTATAGATTTCTTCCCTACTCTACACATATTACTACTGGGATTTTCATCAGGAAAGTAGGTTCTCAAAGTATCCGCCCTTCAGTCTTACAGTGACAATAATATACTGGTCATCTGATTGGATTAGTATCGAAAGCGTGAGCTAACACTTGAAAGCAGAATTCTGTAAGTTTTATTCAACAAGTTTTTGAAGCTGGTTAAAACTAGATCCTTTTTTAATTGATTCGCTGGTCCAATCGAAGGAACAACATCATTGGTTCACAACAACAGGTGAGCTATCATATTACAGATTTCCCTGATGAAAGTCCCAGGGGTGTTTCGTGTAGATCAGAGCATTCAGTCGTTCACCGAGAATGCAAACTTTGTTTGGTAGAGTTTGAGTTAATGCTTAACGTCGCTTGGGTACTATATCAGCCATTAAGAGGCGCGCTTTGGTGGATTTAAATGCACGCTTGTACGGAAGCGAGTTTAGAAGTCATTTTACTTTGAAGAGCTTTCTCGTCCTCGTGCACAACCATTGTTATCCAACTTGTGAACGATTTAATGTCAAATCGCGTTAACTCGTCTGTTACAACAAAAACATCAACTCGTTCAATAAGCAATATAGGAAGAATTGTTTAGTAGAAAGATTGGCTTTTTAAAAACGCCTTTAATTTAAAAGTTCTACACAACAAGCCAAGCAACGGTCATTATCCGAAATCAGAGCAGCTGAAGTGGTCACAGAAAGCTTGAAATAAAACCTTAATGGCGTTTAGACTCCATCAATACGACCAAGTAGCGAATCGATTCCACCAGAACAAACGTGCTGTTTCACAGATGAAACACCCTCTCCTCAAAAACACTGGTTTATATCACAAGTGTGAAGAGTGCGGATATTGAGTAACAGAACCAAACTGGAGTTGTCTACAATCTTCCTACGTGCATCGGTAGTCGCTATGTGAATACATTCCCCGTTATGTGTGTATAGATTATGGGTGATCTTCATGATCACAAAATTGAGATCGTCATTACTGTTCATGAAGTTGCCACATTACATCCAGTTGAAACCTCGAGAGATTTTAGTAACGTCACAACGTTGATACATTTTGTATATTTAAAAACAAGTGTTTGCCACTAACATGGCAATGTCCCCCGCCGGTAACATTGAGTTTAAAAAACACATCATTTGGTCAAAATGAGCTACTTCATATATTGCATTACTGGTAAAAAGTGTCATGATGATTATCAAATTTGAAGACTTTGGGTGCTTGGGTTCATGAGATATTGGTTAACAAGAGTCGAAAAGTGGTCAAAGTGTCTTAGTCACCTTGAAAATAAGGTCAAGGTCACCAAAATCGACTGGTGTCTGCGTCCAACCACAATGTAGGCTGTGACCAAATTTAAAGACTTTGGATGCAACGCTTCATGAGATATCGCGTAAACAAGAATTGTGACGTACGGACGCCGCTGAATACATAGTCCCCCGTTCCGCGTTGCCATGTTCATGAACCAAACAATTGTCTATAAGCACCGTCACCTTCACACAAGTGACACATCAACACGTCATGCATGGGGTTACCTTGTATCAGCTATGGCCACACTGAACTCATGTGGTTTCCATGGTAAATCTTTATAGCATGACAATATTTTCCTTATTTCCTCAGAATTGAATTTAGTTGTATGAATTTGGTTGTATTGAACGTGTGTATCTGGATTCTCCCAACAAGTTACGCTTAGGGCACGTTATACTGATGTTATACTAGTTATGGATTGATTCAAATGAATAGGACATCAGGAATTAATGAACATTTTCATTCAGACTCTGGTTTTACCTTCTTTTGTAATACACTTTTGCAGAGGAACTAATCCATGACAATGTGTTCATTGGATACAGTATCAAGAAAATTTCATTTGTATACTCGTTAGGATTGTCATATTAGGTGAGCAGTCAAATATTTCCATAGTAGAAAAAGGATATCCAATATTTTATATAATACTTGACAAAATAAATCAAATGGAAAATCATTCATTTTTTGTGTGATGTTTATATTCAGATTCAGGGTTCATATGGTAAACTTAGTCCTCCCAATTCTAAATGCATTATCATTCTAAACATACAAGGTATAATCACTATCAATGATCAACTCCAAGTCCATGTGTGTTGTTTTTCAGTTCACTGATATTTAAAACTACAGCAAGGCCGGTAATGTTTTTTGCATTCCTGGCAAGTTTTAAGAAAAACTTACTTATCTCTGAATTTGGGAAGATATCAACACACTAAACAAGTCTAGGGACATCTAGGATCACCCAGTCTTCAGGCAGACCCTGCCTTGCACAGGAAGATGCAATCATTCTTGTTATTTCCAGCACTTGTCAAATGTTTGTCATGAAGACTGAATAAAAACAAAAAATACTTTTGAAAGACATTTTCTATCACCAACTTCCTGGTTACATAGAATATATCCTGTTTATTAAGACAAGAACCCAAAGCGTACAACAGAGCAGATGACTGCGTGTACAAGATAACTGTATGTGTCATACAACACAAGATACAACCTAACAAAACTAAACAGGCCCATGAATCAAACAGAGACTTAGTTTTTCACTCCAAATACCTATAACATTTTTATCATAGTTACTTCAAACTAACCCCTGAACGAGAGTGAGTAAGAATTTGAATTAAGACAACAAATGAGCATAGAATCAGAACACATTTAGTTCTTCAATTCCTTTAGCAAGATACTCAGCTAAGATCTGTTCATGATTCTAGGGCCAGTGGCAATTTGCCACCTAAATAAATGTGTGTATACATATAAGAACTTATATAAACATGCATAGAAGGTATTCGTTGTCTTCGATGAACAATGTTCTCCATTTGCTTTTACAGCAAGGCCAAGTATTGTGAAGCCCATTATAAACTTAATGTTTCATTTTTTTAAAAGACGTTGATAGAATTTAAAGAACCTGTTCTTCTTGGCTTGGACATATGCATATTGTTATGAAAAGATATTTTATGATAGAAAAAATGTTAAACCTTTTTTTTCCAAAAACATATTAATAATATTTTCAATACTTTTAATGACAAAATGTAATTCTTTTGTTTTCATAATTAAATAACAAATATTGAGAAAAATGATGAAAATAAATCATACACTAATTATTATACTGTTAATGTGTCTTTTATTGTACAATGGTATTGTTTAGCACACAAACATTGTGACAGTGGTTTTGCATTTTTCAGAAAAATATGTTGCAATTCTTTTGCAAACATTCTAGCCTGAATTCTTTCGTTGTTTGAAGTGTTAAATTGAATATAGGTCAAGATAATTGTAAAATGGCAATAAAGTACAAACTCAGTAAAGCTGCTAAGTAACAACTTTCACAGCAAAATATATCTGATGATTAAAGAAACAGACTGATAAAACTTAAGATGTCAGAAAAGCGTCTGAATAACAACTTCTTTATTGTGAACATACACAATGTTTCGGAGTATATGCTTACTACTTCATCATGTACTCCGAAACGCCATGTATGTTCACATTAAACAAGTTATTCAAATATTTAGGTGTTTTCTTATGCATTCCATGTAAAAATGTCCTTCAAAGACATGATTTTGTGTTTTATTGTTATGTTAAACAATCATAACTAAATGCATAAGAATAAAGATAAATGTGAAAATGGTTGACAATAGTTTTTTTCAAAAGCATCAAGAACAAATCTTACTGAACTACAGATCAAAACTAAAGACATTCAAAACTTGTTCATAAAACAAATAATTGGGGAAATCCACAACAAATAGTTTTCCCAAGAACCAAAATCATGGTATATCAATCAAAACTTTGCTAAAAAACGGTTTGAAAAGATATCTAAATATGAGATAAATGCAAAGCACAAATATGTATAGTAAGTGATTATATATATATATATATATCATATGTTCTGAAGTTCTAGAGTAATAACATATCATCTATGCTTCACGTTATAATTGATCTAAGTATACATATAGAGTAATAAATGTTTTAAAATCTGATTGTTGTGCCCTTCTTTGTGGCAGTATTATCCCTCAACTAATGGCTCGGTTAGCACTGCTACACAGATGGATACAACGGACCACATCATCCTCAGAAAAGCATACATGTTATGTTAAACTGTGCTTGAGTAAGATACAACAGGACAATAAGGAATTGTGCTACAAGAGATACAAGATACCAAACTTTTTTTTCATTATAAGAGCCAAATCCAAAATATGCAAACATTTATCATAAAATGTTATGAGCACAAATAAGAGGGCATTTCAATTTTGTATCTGAAAACAATACGGGACAACTAATAATTTTTTTATTTTGTCTCTGAAGACAAAAGGGGTAACAATATCAATTTATATTTATACATCCAAATGTTATGGGGAAACACGTCAATTTTGTACCTATTGGTATGGAAAAGGTAATAAAAGAGGGCTTCTTTTAGAAATAGGGAAGAACAAGGGACATAAGCCAGAACAAGAGCCGGAGTGTCATTTGTTGTATTATGTAATGTTTTTATTTTATTGCTTATTTTCTTTTAGAATTAGAACAAACAAATTGATAACTAGACAAACCATTCTAATAATAATTCAGCATTAAATAACAAATCAATTTGAGTTGAGACAGATTTATGAAAACAGTAATTGATAAAATGATAAAGAGAAGAAATTACCGGTAAGCTAAATTAATATACAAAGTTAAAATTTAGAATAAACAGATCACAAAAACAAAACAAGAGAAACTAAGGAGAAATCATTCACAAAAACGTGTAAGGGAATAACTCTCAAAGCAGTTTTGGAGTAAGCTTAAAAGAAGTCTACAAAATCAATAAAAAGTTTATCAAATAAGAACTGATTTTAATAAGAGAAAATAGCCGATGAAGTAGGTCAACTAAGTGAAACCATTCTTCAGAGCGTTTATAAGATAAGAAACATATTGTCCCCAGCCACTCCACCACTGTATTTCTGGACATAAACACTCAAACTGTCAAAGCACCTCCCTATGTGAGAGTAGCCATTAAGAGGAGATTAACTCAATGCAGAGTTAAAGGCCAAAGTTTACTGTATATAATATGTATAGCAGTAAAACAATATTTATTTTTTATTTATTAAGGTCCCAATGTTAATTTATCCCCATCATGCGAGGGCAAATGCCTGTATTTTAGCCACTTTTATTTTATTATATATTATCATAGAAATATGTGTTACTTCAAAGGAGGGAAAATGTGCGAACAGTCAACCCTGCATCATCCCAGTATATATCTACCACTGTATGTATGTACTGAGTTTTTATTTGGTATTTGTGTTGACTTGAGATCTTGGTCTGAATTTCTCTTACTGGTAAGATAGTTGTTTGCAAATGCTAATTATGGTACTTACAACAATCTTACAACCAAGAGAGCTTTAAAAATGATAATCTATGGCTGGATGATGTATAAAAATAGAGCCATGGGCTCTGTAGCTCATCAGGCTTTATATACATTAACTAATTCAAAATGTCAACTTCTAGGTGAGAGGTATAACACATAGGAAGCACTATATATGGAGAAGATGAAATAGGTCTTAAGGTCCTTACCCCTCTGATCTATCTTTGAGGCCAAAGATAAAATCCCCTACAAATAAAGTCCCACTTGAAGATTTAATTCATTACTGTTGTTTCCTTTAAATTACCTCCCTTTAAAGAGCACATAAAATCTCTAGATGAAATAGCTTTTCAGGTTATGACATCTGTGAGCTATATTTGGGGTCGCAGGATCATGAAATCTACAATTTAGAATCCTCACATGCCAAGGAGTCTGCACACAACTTTTCAGCTCTCTAGACCTACTGGAACTAGAGAAAAAGATGAAATTTGGTTTTTAAGGTTGTGACCCCTGTGACCCCATTTGAGGTCACGGGGCCACAAAATCTACAATTTAGAATCCCAATTAGCAAAGGAGTCTGCACACAACTTTTCAGCTCTCTAGACCTTTTGGAACTGGAGAAGAAGATGAAAATAGGTTTTTTGGGTTGTGACCCCTGTGACCCCATTTGAGGTCACAGGGTCATGAAATCTACAATTTAGAATCCCAATTAGCCAAGGAGTCTGTACACAAAATTTCAGCTCCCTAGACCAAGTGGTTCTGGAGAAGAAGATGAAAATGCGAAAAGTTTACAGACGGATGGGCATCATGCCATGCCATAAGCCCACCGGGCCTTTCAGGCCAGATGAGCTAATAAAAGGGAAGCTTGTAGTTATTTTTATTTGAAACATTAATATTAGCCTCCAGAATACAGTCTGCGGTGTCATATCATGCAATCCTAACATTTAGATCAATTATAATTGTATTTATCTGATACTATTGGTACCGAGATTATTTGGATGTATGCTGGGTTACAATATACATCAGATTTTTCATTATTCCAAAAATGGGAAAAACAACTTTAAAGATACAGAAGAACACGAAATAATGAACTCCAATGGACCAAAGAATTCTGTTCGCTATATCCACTGTTCGCTATTTGCGTTTGGCACATATAGGGCTTTTGACGGGACTTATAAATTTGTTCGCTATATCTGTTTGTTCGCTTTATCCGTGTTCTACTGTACATGACAATGGAATTGTTATTGATATCAAAGATAATCATCAATTTAACAACATGGTGATGACAATTAAAAAGAGAATGTTTGATGAAGAAGATGATCTGTTAAACAAGATAGTTGACCAATTCTTCAAATTCTGTACAGTTCATGACAAAATTCATATCAGAGACCAGTTGAACCAAGTCCTTTACGTGTACATCAACCAGATCTTTGATACCACGCAGGAGGAAGATACATGGTAAGAAGAAAATTCATTGACTTCCGCAAGTTTTGCGATAGTGGATATCTTGACAAATATACCACAAACAGTTGTCTCCCTTGAGATATATCTCATTGAATTGATATCACCAAGACTCTAAATTTTACTCATTCTTTTTTTTGAATTCCCACTTTCATATAAAATTAAATGTGCACTTGCTTTTCTTTGGTAAAATTCAAACATTCACAAACATACATTACTGACCACTATATATCAGCACAGAAAGTTATAAAATTCTGAAAAACTATATATTTGAACTTTTCATTTGCATTATGTATTCAAGACAAGAAAACCTCAACCCTCAATATAAACAAATTCTTCAAATGTTGCTATTCTAATGTTCAAAATAAAACTGGTTGTTTTTAAATACCATACATGCATTTAAAGACTCTTTAAGTAAATCCATAGAACAATGTTCCTTCAAGCTCGAGGTACTCATTCTCCAGATAATGTCACACTGACAAAGCTCGCACAACCCCACCAAGTTGTTGATAGGCTTAACAACTGAATGCAGGATTATGAATCATTTGAGCAATGTAGCCATAATATAGTAATCATTTTTAACATCATTCTTTTAGAGATGAAAATTCCTGCAAAAGATACAACTTAAATCTATATGTACTTTTGAAATATCAAGAGTTTCTGACAAAAACATTTGAGATGCACAATAATCAAGAAATGGATCGTCAGTCGAAAGATCATAGTACGGAAGTGGTGTGAAAATCATTTTTGGCAACTACTGTATAAATTTCTTTGATTGACATTCAAGCAGATCATTAAAAAAATAAATCTATAAAAAACATATACATTGATATCTTTCACAATTGTAAATTACAGTAACATTCCAATTTTTTTACATCAATTATTAACTTGTGTTTTTGTACAAAGACCAAATGAAAAAAACCTTTTACAATACAAATATTGTTTTAACTGTAATTTTGATTCAATGAGGATTTTTTTTCATTTCATAATGTTGAAATAATCTATCTGTCTAAATCTGTTGTACATGAGATTTGAACCCCTACACAGAGGTGACTGAATGGGTAAGCTGTTGGTACAGTCAGTACAGGCTATGATTGGTGCCTGACTCTGAGGGTGTGGGTTCAAATCCTGCAAGGGGCTCAAACTGATGAAAGTGCAAGACTCTTTACTTGCGCAGATAGTGAAGTGGAGAGATTGACTTCCTTCTCAACTAACTATAGTATAATCTCCACCTTTTGGTCACCATACCACGCTAGCTTCAAGTAACTGTTTTGTACAATCCTTTCTACTAGTTTCTCTGTAGGACAAATGCATCTATTTCACATATATGCATTAAGTTTTATTATATGTATTTAAGTATAGCATGAAAAAGAAACCAAGTGATAAAAGATATTCTTTAACAACTTCGATTTTTTTGTTTCTCACAAATCACTTTCACGAAGCTATTGAGATTTATAAAACATGATCCAACAAATTAAATCACTTTACCAAGCAACATTTAACAATCGCAACATCACATAAAATTGTAAACTTTGGAAAATTAAACGACCATGCTTTCCTGAAGCATTTCTTAATAAATTCATCTTAAAACGGAACTCGGGCTTTCATAAATGATTCTATAGCATCAAACAAGAACAAACTAAAAACGTCAAGGAGTTTCGTTGGTCGATGTTTTGTCGAATCATCACAATCAGGTATCCACAATGATTACCTCTGTCAGCATGGCCTGTGGAGCAAGAGAAATGAATTTAATCGGTTGACAACATGTACTTCCTCATTTCTTCAATTACTTCTACATAATAAATACTCGTGCAAAGAACTTTTACTGGGGGAAGGTTAAGTCTTAATGAATCAATTTGTAACCAAATTTGAAAAAATTCTTTTGAATTTATAACAGAAATAAACAGAGATATTATCACAAATGAGAGTCAGCTTTTAACGATGTTAACAATCAAAGCAAGTCCTATATTTGACATTCAGATTTATTTTGGACATGTTTTGACTTCAAAGCTTCACAGGAGAACTCTTTTCTGAAGAAAATGACTGACATCTCTTCAAATCTACAACAAAAATTCAACTTTTGAAAAATAAATTATGTTTTAATCACAACTACTCACCCTGCCTACAGGGCATGTCTGGATGACCTCGCATTCTACCACACAGTTCTCCAGACTGTCCAGATCTGGCCATCCAGGACCTGGTACAGATAATCACATCAGACAATCAGTAGAATTGCGGATAAAATAGTCTAATGGGAGCAGGAAATGATCATCTTGGAAACCAACTTAGACTAGCCTAGACTGTTGTGAGAAGAGGTTGAAACACTATTCATTAAAACTACTTTGTATAACATGAATTACAAATGCATATGGACTTTGTGAGATTTGATAATACCTTTCGGACATTATGGACAGTCCTATTTCAGTCTATAATAAACAAGAGAATTAGTGAGCAAAGCTCACTTATGATACCCCCGCTTTTACATTAACATTGGTCAAAGAGAAATGTTTGAAAATAGCAAAAGGGTATCAATGTTTAAACTTTTGTATGAAAAGACCATAACATATATTATTAAAGCAGAGTAAGTATTACACCTCTAAGCATGTTTTAGAAGTAAAAGTCAAAGTGGTTTCGTAACATTTGAACAACTAGAAGAGCGTTTGCGGGACACCGCAAAAGCAGAGCAGCTCCGAAACTTTGGGTCTCGCCTTTCCCTGTTCCGCCTTCTCCTCAGCATAAATAAAATGGGATTTTTTTTGGACCAAAATTTGTTCATTATTCAAGTTATTCTAACAAGTTGAATCATCACTGGGGTCACTTTTCACAAGTTTGTTCTTAAAACCTATTTCTGATTTCAAAATTGGATCAAAGGATTAACATGGCCTGAACCAATATCTCATGACCTTGACCTTGACCTTAGACCTTCAAGGTCACACCATCACTGATTACTTTTCATTGTGTATAACAATCATGCAATGACTCAAAGTGTTCATTGTTAACATAAGGCATATTCACAATAGCATGCTTAAGTTGTGACCTTGCTGTGACCTTGACCTTTGACAGATTTTAGCGAAAACTTTTTCAAATCTTGGTCTATCTCCATAGTTGATATATACCAAATAAGAGCCTGACAGCACAAAAACGTTTGAAGTTATCATGTTTACAAGGATTATTGTAGTAATTAAAGCACGCATGACCTTGACCTTTGACCTTGAATGTGAACATGTCAAAATCATTTACCAGATTTATAAGAAAGAAGCTATGTATATGAGGTGTTAATACCTTCTTGGAAACAAGTAGTATTTGAGTTATGAGCGGAAACCAAAAGTGTGACCATAGACGCGCACACAAAGACGCTTAAAAGTGGAAAATCTGAAAAAATAATCATGGAATCTGAGGGAAACATAGAAAAGGCACATCTAGGGACCATAAAGTGTACATGTATAAAGTTTCATAACAATTGAACAAGTAGTATTTGAGTTATGAGCGGAACCAAAAGTGTAAGCATAGACGCGCACACAAAGACCCTTAAAAGTGGAAAATCTGAAAAAATAATCATGGAATCTGAGTGAAACATAGAAAAGGCACATCTAGGGACCATAAAGTGTCCATGTATAAAGTTTCATAACAATTGAACAAGTAGTATTTGAGTTATGAGCGGAACCAAAAGTGTGACCATAGACGCGCACACAAAGACGCTTAAAAGTGGAAAATCTGAAAAAATAATCATGGAATCTGAGGGAAACATAGAAAAGGCACATCTAGGGACCATAAAGTGTACATGTATAAAGTTTCATAACAATTGAACAAGTAGTATTTGAGTTATGAGCGGAACCAAAAGTGTGACCATAGACGCGCACACAAAGACGCTTAAAAGTGGAAAATCTGAAAAAATAATCATGGAATCTGAGGGAAACATAGAAAAGGCACATCTAGGGACCATAAAGTGTACATGTATAAAGTTTCATAACAATTGAACAAGTAGTATTTGAGTTATGAGCGGAACCAAAAGTGTTCCGGACGGACGGACGGACGGACGGAAGGACGGACGGACGCAAGGACGCGCTGAGCGCTATATACCCCCGACTACTTCGTAGCGGGGGTATAATTAAAACCAGTGCAGGCTACCTGATGTTATAAGTTAATATAAACCCCTGCTAAAGTATCCTGAAGTCAGATTTTTTAAACTTTCTTATTAAACTAGATGAGCGTTTGATATACCGAGTAAGAGCCTAATAGCAAAATCTTTTTTTAAGGTATCGTGTTTACAATTATTTTTTTTAAGATTTCAAAACTTGTGACCTTGACCTTTGACCTTGAATGTGAACATGTCAAAAGAATTCCCTAGGGGTATAAGTAAAAAGTTATGTATGAGTTCTCAAAACCTTCTTGGAAAAAAGTTATTTAGTGATTTCAGAACTGGTGACCTTGACCATATTTTGTGACCTTTGACCTTCAAGGTCACACACTCATTGCTCTGGTGTAATAGTATGAATATATATATATATATATATATATATGAGTTGTTAAAACCCTATCATAACAAGTAATTGTCACAAATGTGACCATGTCCCCCGCCGCAATTAAGAAATGAGCTAAAAGAATGGACACACAGCTTGTACCGAGTAGTGACATTTACATGTTTGATTCAATTATTGTTATATCGGGCAAAATTTTTTAAATGGTCAAAGTCTTGTAGTGACCTTGAAAACGGGGTCACGGTCACCCAAATCGACTGGTGTCTGCATATTCCCCAAATGAAGACAGGTACCAAATTTGAAGACTCTAGGTACATGATTTCATGAGATATCGTGCTAACAACATTTGACAATCAGTCTTGTTGTGACCTTGAAAATAATTCAACCAAATCGACTGGTATCTGGATATTCCCCAAATGAAGACTGATACTAAATTTAAAACCAATAGTTCTAGCGGTTCATGAGGAATCGCACTAACAACATTTTCAAAACTGGTCAAAGTCTCGCCCTGACCTTGAAAATGAGGTCAAGGTCACCAAAAACTTTTCAGGTCTGTGTATTCCCCAGATGAAGATTGGTACCAAGTTTGAAGATTCTAGGTTAAGTGGTTCATTAGATATTGCGCTAACGAGAAGCGGGACGGACGTACGGAGCTGAATACTATGTCCCCCACTCCGCGCCCGGGCGGCGGGGGACAAAAAAGTTATAGTGAAAACAAGAGTGCGGCAGAGCCTGCGGCGGCGGAAAGTGCACAAACACAGTCTGATTAAAATAGACGGTTTTCCGTGGATTAAAAAATGCAAAATAGTACATCTACCGGGATACGAACTCGTTCGTGGGTTTCCACGCCAAACCGTCTGAAAGCACCCCGTACACTAGCGTGTTCGGGCGCAATTCAGCTAGCCAATCAAAAGATGCCCAACAAATGCTTTCGGTGCGAGAAACTAGGGGCAGATAACTCCAAACAGCTATCCTTTTGTCTGTTCCGAATGCTTTCAAAACCGCAACCGTTTAAATACTATGATGTGATTGGTCAGCTATTTGACTGGGTTTTGGCTGCGCTAAACTGGTTCTGAACACACGTCTATACGGGGTGTTCTCAGACCTTGTGGCGAGGAATCTACAGAACCTGTTCGTATCCCGGCAGATGCAAAATTTTGCAAATTTTATTCCTCGGAACAAGGTCGATTTTAATCAGACTGTGCACAAACACTGATAGCAGCCCTGACAATATAGTCGAAAGTCATAAGTGCCATACCTTAACATTGGCTTTCGAGTATGTTAGCGATTAGAGAACTTTGAAAATCAGTAGAAAGAATTGTCAACTTTCATTTCAAGAATGTTTTACTTTTATCACTAACCACAAAACATTGTTGCTATAAATTGCAATGAAACCAGCAAGAAATAGCCAACAAACCTTTGTTAGTATTTTCTACTAAATAGCAAACTCTCCAAGGCTACCACTCTCTCGAGTCATCCCTCCCCACTTGGTCCCTCATTACTATCGTTAACCATAATATAGTTTCAATATTCTTTCATTCCACTGTGAGATAGATTACCTGCTACTCTGAACGGCATGGCGAGGGGTGGCAGCTCCCAGAAGCGCGGACCAACTCGACACATCTCGGTGAAGGTGACCTTCTCTACATTCCCGTAGTCCACAAAGAACACCTTGGCCAGGTCCTGAGGCTTCATACTTGCTTTTAGTACCCACGCTCTGTACATAAACTTCAGGAATTGAAATAAAATTATGTCTGCTCTGGCAACATGCTTTTCACAATTTAAATTCATGGCTGAATTAAAAAAGTTTCAACAAGAAAATCGGGCATGAGGTTGATATTTGGGAGTTTGTTCGTACCTTTCATTCCTCATAACTTTTTTTAGGTCAAAGTTTTGGACACGTCAAATTGATAGTGCAATTACAGCATTGCTATCAAATGAAAAATATAAATACGACCAAATCCCCAAACAGATATGTGGAAAATTAAAAACTTAAAACAAACAATTTCTCAAAAGCCTGCTATATGGTCGTACCTGTGCCACTCGCCCTGATAGAGAGCTGCACAGCGTCCAAGACTCTTCATCTTGTCCAGGTGGTTCTCTGTGTTCTGCAGGTCCTTCACCAGGTGTCTTAGTGCAAGCTGCTTCTCTCTCTTCTGTAATGTGAACATTGCAATAGTTCAGGGCCTTGCACAAAACAACATCAACACTAAGCTTAACTTTCATCATAAATCTAAGGCTACCTTTGTAAGTTAAGGTTGCTTTCAGATTCCTGCAACCCAGGGCTAGTATACTAAGAAGATATATGCCTTTCCTGTCTCTTGATGAGGGATAAGTAATTTACACTGGAAATAAGAAATACTCTATTTATTATATATGCTTTAGTTAGGGTTGGGTACAACAAAATATCAGTACCACGTTATACCTATTTTTGGTCCTAGTACCACGGTATTTACCGCGAGATACTGTGCTTGAAATAAATAGGATCAGGTTATGTATAATATACAGGTAGAATTGTTCCAGATGTCTCAGAACTAAGAATAATAGAATAATAGAATACCAAAGATGAAGAATTCAAAAGTAAATAAAATCATAACAATCATTTTAAGTTTTTCTCAAGGAATATCAGCATATCAACATGCAACCAATCAGTTAGCTAATTACAGGCACTTCTGTTAGAGATGTATTTCATTCAAAGTACATCAGATAACAACAGTTTAAGAACCATTTAAAGAATAGTAAGATATTGAAGTTTTTTGACAAATATCATTCTGAAAAAGTGAATGTTTCTAATGAAAAAAAAACCCTGGTTTTCTGCAACGTACCGTGGTACGCTTCATTGAAAAACCCTGGTCTTCCAGTATGCCGGTAAAACCAACCATCTCTAGCTTTAGTGGTGGGAAATGAAGCGCTTTAAGTCTGTATAAAATTTAGCAAATGTCTGATGAGGTGATACCATGGAAACAACATCACCAACCAACCAGTGGACAGTGATGCTTTAATTGTTATGATGGTGATCACTGTCCTACTCTCTTGCATATTGTTACAGTGATGAAAAAATTACATATCTCATTTCAGCAAATGAGAATTTATTAATTAACAATTAAGTCAAGTGCAACTTTAAGTCCAGTAGAAAGTTCAATGGATGAAATGGTCATCCATCCCATGACAAATTTACTACAGTCTACAATATGTTCTCTCCCAACTTATGAATTGTCACACATGGATAGACAATTGCAAAAACAGTTTTGTTCAGACTATTAGTGTAGTGCAGCTGAGTCAACAAATCTAGCCAGGGAATAAGTTGTGGTCTCCAACCTAACTCTGCAGAGTGTTGGACCATAGTTAGATCACAGTTAGACTATAAAGGGTTCAACTGACTAAAGATAAAAATACACTTATCGATATCAACATAAAGTGATATTTAAATTTGACGCGTACATCAATTCATCTGATACACACCTCAGTTACGACCTGTCCCCAGAAAAAATTCTCTTCATCAGCGGCAGTGATCAGCACCTTGACACAACTCCCTTTAGCCAGGAAATTCTTCCTTGACTTTGTCTTCTCCATGATATGGGTATAAATTTCCAAAATGTCTTCAATATTCCTGTCAGAGCCCGAGGACACGCTGATATCGTCGAGTGCTTCTGGACACAGTCCCTCCAGCATCGCACTTCGACTCACTCTGTTAGGCGGACTCATGAACTGGGAAGAATTACCTCCCTTGTACGACGAGCTCAACGCCATTATCTTCTCCTTGATTTCAGGTGTGTTCCTCGGAACGTCAATCAACAACGGCCGACCCATGTACTCGATTTGGTTCATGTCTCGGAGACACGCTGCTGCCATCGATAAGTTGGGCAGCAATACATAAGCTTTTGGACTGGAAAGTTGAACATGAGATGTTGATCAAATTGTATGACCTCTTCACAGAATTTGAATTAATCACCAAAAGAATTGTATCATTTCAGGAGTATCATTCAAATTTAGTATCAATAAGCACTGAATTAGGAAATGAAGTTTGAAAATGATTGAACATATTGTTAAAAATTTGGACACATAGATATTAGATGGATAAAAGAAAAGTCTTTTCAAGGAAATCTGCACAATACATCAACTCTACTGAGGTAAACTGTACTCACCATTTATGCATCATCGGAGGACAGATATTCACATTAAGCACTTTGAACCTGAAAAACAAGCCGTACAGCTCCCGCTGAAAGTGAAAATATATTTATTGAAAATATTGATGTAAAGACGGGAAATGCTGCAAGGAGATTTATATAGAACTCTTATAAACTAGAGACCAGGATAACTGTGAAGGACAATGAAAGTCTCAAAACTACGATCCTTGATCTCGATGACATCAGTTTTGTCAACAGTGTATAGACTCAAATGATGTTTGGGACCATATTCCATGAGCAATTAAGCTGTAAATGCACAGACCGATCCAGGATTTTTCCGATGGGGGTTTTCAAATTTTAAAAGTGGGGTTATGGGTGCCCCACCAGGAAAATCTTAAAAAGTTTGACATGCGAAAGTATACAAGGGGAGGTAATTCGAACCACCTGCAACCCCTCTGATTCTCTGAATCTTTCTATCAGTACTATTCTGTGAATGTATATCCTTAGCCAATGGCAAAACTGTATTCCCTTTCTTTACTGGGTATGATTCTGGAATTTCACTTTCTCTGGGATGGAATGGCAGTAATTTATTGACAGGGTGAATAGTTAATCACATTTTAGAAATTCAAAGTAAATTTTTTAAAACTATTCATTTGCTTATAGAAACATCATTTATGCTTTAGCAATGATCTCGAGCCAATACGTACAGCTGTGGTCTGCATGGGGAAGTTAGCCACAAACAACTCGACCGGCTTGTTATCTTCCTCTGGCTCTGACTCAGTCTCCAGTACAGAGTCCTCCAAGTGGGGCATGGACTCCTCAAGCTGTGGCATCTCGTCCAGGGTATCCTCCCTGCTCCTTGAGGAGATGGGAGGGACCTGGGGCGGGGAGGTAGTCGTCCGAGATATTGGCGTAGACGTGATCACTTTCTTCCCACTGCGGTCAATGCTGATACTCAGGTCAGTCAAACGGTCAGCGAGCTTGACCGACCCAGAGGAGAGAGAGTTGTTGCTCTCAAAGCTCTTGTTCAGTACAGAATTGCTGGCATCTCCTGCGCTGTTCATCATGGTTGGAGAAGGCCCAAGAAGTCCTTTAAAAGAAAGCGTTAGTGTCATCTGTCAGCTATGCGTTACCATTGGCCCTGATGCCTTTTTGCCCCATGAGCATTTCCTGTGGGAATTGGGCTCACATATCAATAATGCCTGAATTTCATTGTTTATCCAGCTTATAAACCAATTACGAATTACAAATTACATCAAATTAATTGATTACACACACAAAATGAATTCATGTTCATAGGTTACATTTCAGCACGTTTCAATGGCACATCCTTTTTTTTAGTTATGTTCCGATTATGATTATGATGACACATGGACAGAACCGCAGATTGCTATATACATGTGACTATGTTGTAGTCGGGATAGAATTAGAGTCAAATCATTGTAAGAGGCCAATTTACAGAACTCTCGGGTCATAATAACTAAAAGTATACAAAGATATAAAGATTTACATAGCCCTTAAATCAGAATTTGAACATGAGTGTCATAGGTACACCAGAAATGATTCCTCGACGATCTTTAAGAGAAAGGACGATACAGAAACTATCACAGCAGAGTTAGAAGAGGACTACACACCAAAGATCAAAGTCAAGTTAAACCTCCGAGATCTCCTGCAGCAGCAACCCATTCTTCAGGATTTCAGTGATTACGCCAGTAGCATATGAAGAGAAAGATGTCACAACAAACAAAGCAAGGACATGCTAAGAGGCTGACACATCAATAAACAAAAGCAAGTGATACAGCGTGGGATACACTTCTGCGCCAACATGCAGATTGTAGTTCTTAAGGGTTGTAGCAAACGCTGAAGATGGAAGGAGGAGGAAAGAAATGAATGAACTGAAGCAGAGATACTAGAAGATGCCATGCAAATTCATTACAAGGGGAGAGGTGAGGTGGTGTGGTTTGAGGTTTAACGCCGCTTTCAAGAGTGTTTCACTTATATCACAGCTGCTAGTATAATTGCAGGGTGAAAGCCCCCAACACCATGTGGCTATTATTGCAGTGAAACATGCGAGCATTGGCTGGAACTAGCGAACCATGGGTGGTACTGCGCTGAAATTCAGTGTAGCATTGCACCTAAACCTTACTGTATGTAGAACAGTTCTCTACAGCAGACAAAGTTGCCATGCCCCTGGCGGGATTCGAGTCCAAGCTAGTCCAATGTTGGAAGATGTTATGAACGATCATTACAAGGAGTAAGCAGACAGAAGGGGTGACAATGAATCCAGGAAATGAGATTCAAGAGATGTGGCTGTGATTTCAGACCTGGTCGGGCGTGATGGGTAGCGACCATTTTGTTTTCTCCATTCATCAACAAATGCATGAGTCTGCGGCCAGCACTAGCACCTGCACAGTGGGTTGAATATGCATGTGATAATATCATTTATTACTCGCCCCTGGAAAATACTGCAGTGTAATATTTATATGGTATTATTAAACTTGGGAAATACCACTGCAAGTATAGCGTCACAATATTTTACAGTTGTGATGTCACAATACTGTACAATTGTGATGTCACAATAGTCGGGCTGCCATCATAATGGCATATGACTCATGGGAATTTAGTTTCAGCTCAATGTCGCCAAATTCACTGGATTAATTTGGACAAGTAATAAACAGAATACTAACTTTGTTTCTTATAGTCGTTTAATATCAAATCATTTACTCATATTATAACAAGAGTCATCATAAGATGACATATACCGGTCCCAGGGATTTTTTATGTCAAAAGGCACAACTTCAGTTGGTGGGTAATACACATGGAAAGTTTCAGAAAGATATCATGAACGGTTTTTGAGTTCTGCTCCTAAAACGAAATGATTACGGACGGACAGACAGAATGACAGGGCGACAACTTTATTATATGACGAGCGATGAAATACCAGCATTTATCAGTGAAATAAACTTTCTATCAAGCTACAGTGAAAATAACTTATATTTTCACTGCAAACGGTGACTGATATAATTTGACGTCATAAAACAATGATCTCACGCGGCGAATTTGCTTATGACGTCACAGTGTTACTGTGGTGACGAGCTGTTCCGATGTAATTACATGGATAATATCATATAATAAATAGAATATCCGTCAATTCTTGACAAATACCATGTTTCTCTCATCTCGTGAGGTAGAAAAGTTACATATTGTCACTTGTGGCTGCGCCACTCGTGAAAATATAACCTTTCTACCTCACTCGAGGAGATAAACATGGTATTAGTAAAAAAAAGACAGATATCCTCTATATATCCAACAGTATTACATACCGGTGGGATAAAAATGGTATCAAATGGAAGGTTGTTAAGTATCCGTTATATACATGGTTATAAATGAAGGATATTACAGGAGTGCAAATATCACATTATGCTTACGACAAGAGTGCTTTAATGTTGGTGTTGCGGAAGAAAACACACAGTGTGTACAGACATGTAGGCACCCATGTTGTAAACATAGAATGATATGGACACAAATATAATTGTCTCCTCTTACTGAAGTTGTGAAATTTGTTTATCAAGATACACCTTTATTTTAAATATAAAGGTCATATATTCTCTGAGCATATAATGAACTTACTTTCATTACTGGTAGGCGAGACCTGTTTCATCTGGCTATAGGAGTTTTGTGTGGAGGAGTTCTGTGTTGAGGAGGTCTGGGCCGGGTTTGCGAGTCGTGCCTGGATCCTTCGCCCGTTGATTTCCTCTCCATCTAGCTCTTGTACAGCTACGGACGCGTTCTGCAGGTTGTGGAAACCAAGAAACGCATATCTGCAACACAGGTGTGGCGATGCAATTATGTTATTCGGGATATATGTATACCGTAAATCAACTTCAATTGCTGTCTGCAACAAGAGGAATTAACACAACTACAGTGCTACCTTCACACTTCGGCTGACAGTCAAACCAATACAAAATTCATATCAGATGAAACTTGGTTGCAATTCCTACTAATATCTCAGTTGGCCGTCTCTTTCAGCCAGATGGAACAGGCTTCTTGGTTTTATTAAAACTTTGCTCCTCTTTTTAAAACATTAACCTGGGACAGCCCAGCATGCTGAAACCGTGCATTGGTCATATTTTAGCTGTATGCTCAATTTATAAATTGATATTAGTTTTCTCATCTTAATTTGAAGTGTGACCTATATTTTGAGTTAATACTGTCCTTTTGACTGCTAAACGCAACCCCCATGTAAATACTTACAATTTCAAGTCCTTGCGGACGAGCCTGCAGTAACTGCAGTTCAAGTGGTTGATATACTTCTTAAATTCCTCCTGCAAACACAAGACCAAACTTCAAGTCTGTGACTTTAAAACTCTTTCTCAATTAACATAATGACACAACAAAAGCTCTTATAAAGATTGATTGAGTCATTGATGGATTGAGTTACGTCAATGTCAATGTCAGTAATTTTAACAAATAACACTGTGAATAGCTATCCTTAACAAGCAGTAGGAAAAGTTTAAAATATATTTAACAATGATTATGGGAGCTATATTTTTTAACAAGTGTAGAAGCGAGCTAAGCTCACATATCCCCTCTCCCCGCTTAGGTCAAAGAAACTTAAGTTAGTAAAGGTTTCATCAACGGATACAGATTAACATATATGTTAGGTTGGATGAAACGGGCACATACAGTCTAAGAGGTGTTTTATAGTTTGGGAGACAGTTTTGGTAATGTTTCCATGGAAACCACAAAAAATAAAATCCAGAAATCGGTCTAACCCTCAAAAGGCACAACATGTGTTGCAAGTTTGGTGAAGCAAGCATGTATAGTTTGAGAGATATGCTTTGCACAAAGTTTTGTGACGGATGGACAGACAGACGGAGAGAATGAACGCTAAATAGCCCCTGCTTAGGAGGTATAAAAATATTACATAGATGAATAGAGATTATGAACCAAGTGTGTTTCCGTATCGTTAATATCATATTTTTGGAATAAAAATGGTATTATGCGAGCCTTTGGCGAGCATAATACATTATTTTTTATTCCAAATATAATATATTAACTATATATATAATATATTTTTAATTCCAAATATATGATATTAATGATACGGAAACACACGAGGTTAATAACCTCTTTATCATATAATGTCATTATTAAAATAACCGTGTCTTGGTTTTAAAAGTGGTAAGAGAATTGACCCAATTTTAGCGGAGTAATATCATAGACGGTACATCAAAGTGATGGTCACGACATTGGCTGTGAAGTGCCTAGAAATAGTTCTTAATTAAAACAATTTAAAAAGACGATGTGCACGATACTTTCCAAAATCAACAATTGTTTCTTGTTCATGAAGATATTTTCAATCAGTTCATAAGCATCTATCTAATGATTAAAAAGCACTCATAAAACATGTTGCTAGAACAAGGGAAGTAACTCTAGTTTCAACGTTTTGGAAGCTGCTTAAACGGTAGTTATTTGTGAGGTGGGGTTGTTTCTTTCGTTTAATACAATAAGTACCTATCAATGTACCTAATACCGTATGCTCAGCCCTCAAGAACTGCCAAAATGCTAGTGCGATTGATGAGGCGCGTCGGTAGGTCACACACTGACACATAAAGATACATTTTGTACACAGGACACTGCAGCTACTTGCTGATGCTGTTGGTCAAAAGCGCACCGACGTTTAACATGATTTTAAAAACAAATCTAAAATTATCTTGACTTTGATAAAACTATAAATGCACTGTACCATATCAGATGATTTCGTGTTTTCGAATATCCATTCATTCAAGCGGAAATACGCGGGTAAACTCCCGGTTACGCTTTTCAATGATTTGTATACAGTTGTATACATGGACAGAGTGGAATTTTGCAAAAGTAGTTCGTGTATTTGACCTTTGACCTGTTTTGCATATTTATCAGATTTGGATACCAAGTTTATCAGATTGCTTTATTGCATCGATAACACCCTCCATTATATGATAAAAACATAGACTGTTGATATTTTCAAATTATCAAATATTTTCACTTAGGAGGCATTTAGAGGTTGGTCAGATGAATGACAAACAAATACTTAACAGAACTTGTGTCTTACTCATTTATTTTCCAATGGACTGAGAATGATACGTTAATGCCTCTCTGATTACTAGCTTAAAGGATTTGAACTCACATCCGTAACAGTATTTGCAATGTTGCCAACAAAGACCTCATTTTCCTTGTCTCCCCTCAAAGCTCCCTTCTTTCCTCCGGTTGTCTCTGGTGATACATTGTTCTTCTCTCGCGCCGAACTGACTGTGAAAATAATTGTCGTAAATATAAGATTAATATGAAAATAAACTAATTTATTATGGTTGAAAATAACTGAGTTATTATTGATATGAACACATGTGCACATATCACGTTTGCCTAGCAGCAGTTGTTTCACGGCAACTTCCCGTATTACGTCGTCTGTGACGTCATAAAACGATTGTTCGTGACGTCACTGTAGCTCGCCGTCGGAAGAGAAGTGGGTCGTTTCCTGGCTAATTTTAAACGAAGCATATTGACTAGAATGGGTAATAAAGATATTATTACACTAAAAAATGTGCCATATAACTTTTACGAACCTCATGCAAATTTATATATAACCTCTCGCTCTCGCTTGGGCAATAAAAAAATTCACACTTGTTTCGTAAAAGTCATATGACACACTTCCTCAGGTAATAATCTCTATGTATTGGTTGTCAGTGAAATATTTTCATGCCAAACTCTTGATCACTTTAAATTCTTAACTTGCAAATTTTATTAGTCAAACTATTCTTGCTGATTTTATAAATAAATGTATTACTAGAAGACGGTTGTGATTGGTTAAGGTCAATTATTTGTGTTTAATACTATCTCCTGTATCCACAGGGGGTAAGCCCTGTCCATGCTACACCGGAAGTTGGCAGTCGTCAACAACCATTTTCTCGACAGACAGTAAGTTTTCAACAGGGGTGGGTCCCGAAATTGGTTAGTTTTGAACATTTTCCATTGATTGACGTTAACAATATCAACATGGCTCAACTCTTGAATAGCTATAGTTTACAATCGCTACATCTGTGGAACATGACATGTAATATACAGTTTATAATTTTATATTTTGGGAGCCAGTCAATCGTCGTCGGGGAAAATATTCGCGAAAAGGCGACTTTCTACATGAAAACAGCAAATCTACTTGGATCAAGCCCATATTTTGTGTATTTTTAAGTCATATGTGATAATCTAGGACTTGCATCAAAGTAACAGCTTTCACAGATTGATCGAAACCGAGATATTAGCAAAAATAAAAACTGTACACATTGATGGTAGTTGCTCCATCACTGTCCAGGTTGTTGAACATTTAAAAAAATAACTGTCCATGGTAGTTGCCATGCAGGGAACCTTTTTTTACATTTTGGGGGTTAATAATACATGTAAAGGTGCAACATGAATTGATTTTAGCTGCTGCTTTTCATAAATCTTATTGACAATTTAATCGGTAAACTATTGTACACACTAAAATGAAGTTTTGCGTAGAGTCGAAAAAAGCTAAACATACAGGTTTAACATATAAATCCATCGACTATATGTTTTAACTACAACTTATATATTATATATATATATGTGTCATTATTCCCCCTTGGAATATTGTTATCTAGAATTATAATGCAATAATAATTTGTTACTATCCCTATCAATGATTTATCCAAAGCACGATGTAACGGATGCCATCTTCAACTTCAGTCTTGTCATCCATTAGTCTAGGAATTATATCCCCTTTTACCTTTTATCAACAATATAAGACAGTGTGGTGGTAATGACATTGAACAATGAATCTGTGGACAGGAAATGAGCATATCCATATAATTTTATAAGTTCACCTTTTTTAAAGTTGATTGTTATTAAAATTCAAAGGAAACGAAGAAATGAGCATATCCTTTCGAGCAACATTTCATCAATATGTTAAGACAAGATATGTTTGTAAATATTTGCGCATAGCATTAGTAGATGTTACTGAATGATATGGACATTAAATTTGCTTTAAGCAATCACAGTTTACTAAAAAAATATGCTTTGTAAATTACTGGGACGTGACCTTAGTTGTGAAATCGCCCACAAATGACAAATTAACAAAATCTTTTAAGATGCATAAAGCTATTTTTTAATCCTGGTCATGTAGCTTTACATTTCAAATAGATTCAGAGGACAATGCATTCCATCAAACCAGTTCACCGAAGTTCTCTCTTAAAGGTCCTGTAATGTCGATGGGTGATTGTAAATACCTGAATTGTATTTATTATTCACCATCATCCTATCATTATGTCTTTGAGGGCTCAAAAATGCAGTTAAGGAGTACATGAATACGTTTGAAAACGAGGAGGGTCATATACAAGAAATTCCCATAATGCCCTACAATCACCGTCAACTTTGGGCTGATCTTAAAGGATCAAAACATTATTACGACATCCTACTAGACAATTCCTTTGCAAAACTTAAATATCATCAGAAATGGGAAGGGATTTTGAATGAAACTTACTCTGATTCTGAGTGGAGAACAATTAATGAAATGCCTTTCAGATGTACCGAATGTACCGAATTACAGTGGTTTCAATATAGACATACCTGACCTGACTGTATATTCATATCTCTACAAAATCAGATACATTGACTCTCCTATGTGCCTATTCTGTAAAGATGGCATTTGTGATATTGATCATTTATTTTGGGAGTGCTCACATATTAACTTTCTTTGGAAAGATATCCAACAGTGGATAAATGCAAATGCACAAAAAATAATATTCACCAAGAAAACAACGACCCTTTAAATGTAATTATTCTTGTAACTAAGAAACTTATTTTGAATTGTCATAATAAAAACTCTAATCTCACTCTCCAAAGAGAGTTATCACACTATTATGATATAACAAAGGCTATAGCTTATTCCTCATGTCAGTACGACGAATTTGTGAAATTTTGGTCAAGTTGCCACCACTTATTTACATAATGTTTTCTTACATAATACTTTACCTTTTGTCCATCTGAATCTTTCTAACAAATGTTTTGTATCAAAAGTACCCTGTACTCAATCTGTGAAAGCAACGAACGGTGAATATTTGTAAACCTGTGCATAAAAAAAATGTGGAATACAAAAAAAATACAAAAAAAACATGTCTTTGAGAAAGTACATTGTATTTACACATATGTATTTTTAAGAAATCATCAATGAAGACAGATACCTTTAAAATAACAAGTAGTTGTCACTAAGGTGACATGATCCCCCGCCGAAAATTAATACTTCAAAATTTAAAAATAATGTCAAGATCAGCAAAATCGACTGTCAAACATGTCGAAAAAGTCAAAGCTCCACTGTGACCTTGACAAAAATGTCAAGGTCATCAAATCTCATCAGCCCTTTGTCTTTCCTAGGAGGTGCATTATGTAAGATATGATGGAATTCCGGTGAATGGTTCTTGAGATATCCCGCTGACAACCTTTACATGTACATTAACATGTCGAAAAATTTAAAATTCCACTGTGACCTTGAGAATAATGTCAAGGTCACCATAATCTAATAAGTCCTTTTGCTTTGTGTAAGATATGATGAAATTCTGGTGAATGGTTCTTGAGATATTCTGCTGACAACCTTTACATCTACATTAACATGTCGAAAAATTCAAAGTTCCACTGTGACCTTGAAAATAATGTCAAGGTCACCAAAATCTAATCAGCCCGTCGTCTTCCCTAGAAGGTGCTTTGTGTAAGAAATGATGGAATTCCGGTGAATGGTTCTTGAGATATCCCGCTGACAAGCTTTACATGTACATTAACATGTCAAAAAATTCAAAGTTCCGCTGTGACCTTGAAAATAATGTCAAGGTCACCAAAACCTAATCAGCCCGTCGTCTTCCCTGGAAGGTGCTTTGTGTAAGAAATGACGGAATTCCGGTGAATGGTTCTTGAGATATCCCGCTGACAAGCTTTACATGTACATTAACATGTCGAAAAATTCAAAGTTCCGCTGTGATATGAAAAGAATCCAGTGAATAGTATTTGAGTTATTCCATTTCGTACGGACGTACGGACGGACGGACGCAGCCGAATACTATATCCCCCGCTTCGCGCTAAACGCGCGGCGGGGGATAATTAATGATGCATGGAATAATATCTTTGTCATAATCTTTAACTGTAATGGTAATGTGTTATAAGCCTTGATATTTACTGCACATAGAGACTATATTATTCAGAGAGGAACGACTGCAGAAACATGCCGTTAAAGAGATCGCATTTGACTCGAAACAACAGAAACAAATCACGTGGAAGCCCCGGCGTTTTTCATAATGGTAAAAATAGAGCCATGGGCTCTGTAGCTCATCAGAGTTTATTTTGTTTGATGATGAAGACAGAAATATGTTGTCTCAATATAATGCACAATCCCTAACCCTGACAAATCTTAGTCTTGAAATTGAGAGAGAGCACTCAGCAAGGTCAACACACAGGAGATTATGCAATATTCTGACCCCTTGGCTCTGGTTACAAGCCAGCTGTGTTTTTTTGTGTTTTACCGCCAAATTATGTAATAGACTCTTGCTTGCACTAAACACTGGCAGCACTGATCTAACTGTATAAGGCTTAAAGAGAACAGGCAATGTGATGAATCTCATGGTACATAGTACAATTTTGAATCACCTTGGCTAAACAATCTCGGTTCTAAGCCTTGTCATCCAAACATCTAAACATTCTGAACAAAATATTCCTTCTAGTTTGTTCTGGATGAAAACAGGATTTTAGGTAATGGCCTACGGGGCTCTTATTTGGGGCCACTGGGTCACCAAATCTACAATTTAGAATCTCCATTGGCTAAAGACTCTTTACACAACATGACAACCTTCTAGGTCTTTTCGTTCTGGAGAAGAAGATGAAAATAATCTTATCTTATCATTTCATCACCAGTCATATGCAGTTCACATATCTCATGTAAAATAAAAGAATTCTTAACTCCTCTTCAATTTAGTCCTTTATGCCTTGTCACAATTTTCAGTTCATAGGCTATTCAATAGTTCTCATTTCACATTGATTACATCAATTTGACAAACATGTCCACAATGTAGATTGTTATCTAAAGTCGACATACATTTCAAATAAAGTGGCTGAAGTGTCATAAAATATCAGTTCAAAATTCATTTTCAAAGGTTTTTTTTAGGCTGTGGCCCATATTTGGGGTCATAGGGTCACCAAATTTACAAGTTGGAATCCCCATTGGCTAAAGAGTTTGCATACAATATTACAGCCTTCTAGATCTTTTTGTTCCGGAGAAAAAGATGAAAACAGGATTTTAGGTAATGGCCTGTGAGGCCCTTATTTGGGGCCACAGGGTCACCAAATCTACAATTTAGAATCTTCATTGGCTAAAGACTCATTACACAACATGACAACCTTCTAGGTCTTTTCGTTCTGGAGAAGAAGATGAAAATAATCTTATCTTATCATTTCATCACCAGTCATATGCAGTTCACATATCTCATGTAAAATAAAAGAATTCTTAACTCCTCTTCAATTTAGTCCTTTATGACTTGTCACAATTTTCATTTCATAGGCTATTCAACAGTTCTCATTTCACATTGATTACATCAATTTGACAAACATGTCCACAATGTAAATTGTTCTTTCAAGTCGACATACATTTCAAATAAAGTGAAAGAAGTGCACATAAAATATCAGTTCAAAATTCAATTTCGACAGGTTTTTTTGGCTGTGGCCCATATTTGGGGTCTCAGGGTCACCAAATTTACAAGTTAGAATCCCCATTTGCTAAAGAGTTTGCATACAATATTACAGCCTTCTAGGTCTTTTTGTTCCGGAGAAAAAGATGAAAACAGGATTTTAGGTAATGGCCTGTGAGGCCCTTATTTGGGGTCACAGGGTCACCAAATCTACAATTTAGAATCCCCATTGGCCAAGGAGTCTGTACATATAATTTCAGCTCTCTGGAGTCATTGGTTCTGGAGAAGAAGATGAAAATAGCTTTATAGCTTATGACCCCTGTGGCCCTTATTTGGGGTCACATGGTCACCAAATCTACAATTTAGAATCCCCATTGGCCAAGGAGTCTGTACATAAAATTTCAGCTCTCTGGAGTCATTGGTTCTGGAGAAGAAGATGAAAATAGCTTTTAAGGTTATGACCCCTGGGGCCCTTATTTGGGGTCACAGAGTCACCAAATCTACAATTTAGAATCCCCATTAGCCAAGGAGTCTGTACATAACATTTCAGCTCTCTAGAGTTATTGGTTCTGGAGAAGAAGTCGAAAAAGTTAAAAGTTTACGGACGGACGGACGGACGGATGGACGGACGCCATCCCATGCCATAAGCCCATCGGGCCTTTCAGGCCTGATGAGCTAAAAAGGAAAAAGTCAAGGCAAAAGTTTAATCACCAATAATGCACAGACGAAATGTTGAACTACGATTGTATACGTTTTCGGAGGAAATATTAGTGATACAGTTTCCATAAGATAGGTCAAGCTTAGTAACTTCTGTTAACATCTGACTCGCTTAAGAGAATCATAAAAAGTCAGATTTTGTGGTATTCTCAAGAAACATTACTCAAGTCATAACTTCCTACAAAAGGTCTACTTCATTAGGAAAGATAATTAAAGTTACAGATGACCACAATTTTCATTCTGCAAAACATTTCTCTGTTACCTACTAACAACTATCAGACCAACTACCTGTACAGTTCATTTTCAACAACCTGGACAGTCTGTTTGTCAACAGGAGCAACTACCATCAATGTGTACAGTTTTTAATTTTGCTAATATCTCGGCTTCGATTAATCTGTGAATGCTATAACGTTGATACTAGTCCTAGATTATCATATTCAACTTAAAACTACGTAAAATATCGACTACATCCATGTAGATTTGCTGTATTCATGTAGAAAGTCGCCTTTTCGCGGATTTTCTCTCTGACGTCGATTGATTCGTTCAGAAATGTTAAAATTCTAAATTATTTATTACATGTCATGTTCTAAAGATGTAGAGATTGTAAACTATAGCTATTCAAGAGTTGAAGCATGTTGATATTGTTAACATCATTCAATGGAAAATGTTCAAAACTAACCAATTTCGGGACCCACCCCAGTTGAAAAACTACTGTCTGTCGAGAAAATGGTTGTTGACGACTGCCAACTTCCGGTTTAGCATGGACAGGGCTTACCCCCTGTGGTATCAGGTGATAAAAGGTTAATATTGTTAAACAAGAACACAATCTCTTCTTTAAAATAAATGGTTTCTATTAACTCTCCTTCGGTTGAGTAAAAACTAAAATTCTGTGGATATTAAATTCACATCAAATTCTTAAAATCAAATGAAATGTTAGAATTAAAAAAAACATAGGCTCTGTAGCTCACCATGCTTTGTATTGTTCACTGAAATCTAACATAGATAGTTCTCCAGAAAAAGCACAATCGCTTGTCACCAAATACACAAAATTTGATCCCTAAGTACAAAGTGCGTCTCTACTAACTTTAAACTTTTGGGGACATTGGTCTTTACGTAGACGTATGGACGACGGGTGACTCCCCATGCCATACACCCATCAGGCCTTATATGCACGATGAGCTAAAGAGTTCATGCTTTGAGATCTTAACAGCTGGAAAGAGCACTTCAACAGTATGGTCTATCTAAATTGAGTTACAATGATCAAAGCAAAGTGCTTCAAAAAGGTCTCTTGAAAAAAAATATATTCAGGAAAACCAAATTAAGAAACTGTATTCCAACAAAATTTCATTAAACTTTGACATCATTGGACAAAAAACTTGATGTAAATTTTTTTTATAGCTCTTGTTCCAGATGCAAAAATCTTGCTTTGAACAGTGCTGATAAGGTACATGCATTTATTGACGAGAAAACTCTCGCTTTCGTCCTCTGTCGCCGCCACCACAGGTCGTTCCTCGGCTTTCTGTCGGTTCTTACCCTCATCGGCAATGCGCACGCCGAGATTGGACAACTTCTTAAGCGATGACAAAGCTCCTTGCTCTGTCTTAAAGCGCACGAATACCCATCTGTCAAACACAATACATTGTTAGGAGATGGAGAATAATACTACTCTCATTCTTTTCATTCCAAAGTATGTATAGTCCGTCTGAGATGAACAAAATCCTATCTAATGAACAAATAAATTTTGTGATATTTGACAATTTGTTCACATCATTTCTATACCTTTGCAAAGTTTGACAAGATTGAAATATGTATTTATTGAAAAACGACATTCAAATAATAAAATATCCAAATAGGAATATCCAAAAATTTCAAGGAGCACATAGGAAGATATGGAATTGTTAGCAGACCATGAATCTTGTCAAGGATCCTAACTCAAAATTACAGGAACCAAACTGAAATAATTGGGATTTCTCCTTAATTGGTTGCTATATTGAGGTCTGATATATGACTTATTACTGATAATTACGTAAAACAAATGAAATATATGAGTAGAATCTCTGCTAGTTATACTTGGTTGTGGTGTGGACTTCTCCAACTTCCCCTGCCTGACTGAAGAGCTCTAGAATGGCCTGTAACAAAATAGGAAAAATATACGGACATGTGCTGAAGGTAAATATGATTGCCTGAGAAAACATTCCATGTTCATGTCAACTTGTTCACAGATAATTTAATATGATGCAAAAGTATGACAATGATGCAACATGCTCATAATTTAAGGTTTTTCATGGGCAAATGATTTTCATATTTTTCTGTGCTTTCAGGTAGAAATTGATCAAACAAAAATATCACAACAGTACAAATGGTAGATTAACATTTGAATTAAAATTAAAATTTGTCTGTGCTTTTAGAATCAAAATTGATTTAGATATTTAAGAATTGACTTCAAAATTGATTTAGTGTCTTGGTGTCTTGGCATAAATCCGTTATGCGGATTTACAGAGTTTACACAGCCTACAACGCGTTCATTAGCCAATGAAAATACACAACGCAACCAGCTATGAACCTCACGTCATGGGGGTGTGGCTTAATGTGATGTGACGTCACGAAATTAAGTTTATGCAGGTATGAACTTAATCTCTGTGACAGTGTTCAGCGAATCAGATCCATGCAAAGCAATTGCTATTTATTTATTCACGACATTTAGATAGTACAATTCTTGTCCTTTTTGGGCCGAATAAAAAGTACATTGAAATGTAACAATGTTGTGAAATTTTTCGTTAAGATGATTACTATAATTTCAAAACAATATCAGTGTAGTACAAATAGTGCAAAGTTTACAGACAGACGGACGTCGGACACCATTCAATGCCATAACCCCATTGGGTGTTTCAGACCAGATGAGATAAAATGCTTACATCGGACTCCGTGCTTCTCGCCTTTTCAATGGGGAAGCAAACGGTGTAGAGACCTCGTGAGTTGGGCACTAATCTCCTTGGTTCATCTGTAGCACTTGGAGCACCTGGACAATCAGATAATATGGAACTGAAAACTTGCCCGTGTACATGGACTAAAGCATCAGTTAATCAAAGCAAACAATACAGCAGTTAATAATTAAAAAAACGAGGTGAAGCCATTTATGAGCAATCAAGTGACTGTGGAAAACTTTGTTGCAGCATGACAACATAAGACATTGTTGATCAGTTTAATGATCAAAATAATTTGTCAGATAAGCTAAAAATTACTGGAATAAATATGTGATGACACAAAACCTGAAGGGATGGTTAATGTTCCAAGAAAAATGATGTGTAGAAGTATTTGATTAGCATGAATGGATTTCAACCAGTGCTTGACATGGTTAATCCATAATTCCTAAATTACATTTAAATAGTTTTCGGATAATTACCATTTCGTTCTGGTCCTCTGTTCCCTCTCGGAACGTTTCCCTGAGCCTTCTTAGCGGCCAAGGACATATACATGTCAGGGTCCGCTACTCCAAACAGTCTGTATGCCATATCTTTGTCTGAGTATTCCAATCTGTAGTGTAGGATACGTTTACATATACATAAATGATTATAAAATAGATAGTGTTCAATATATGGCCAGTACGCAGATCTGTACTGGCTGGCGACCAATTATCGCCGCATACCAATTATAGCCAACACATATCTACAGCGCTTGCGCAGACAACTTTATCCTATGGTTCCCTATTATTTCAAACATTAAGATATCACCAAACTGATAACCAACAAAAGTTCAATTCAACTTAAGTATTTAGCTATGTAGCTATGTGTTGGCGATAATTGGTATGCGGCGATAATTGGTCGCCAGCCAGTAGGGATAGAGAGAGAGTGTAGGATACATAAACATAATGGATTATAAACCAGACATCGTTCAGTATCTAATGATCTGTACAGGTAGTAGAGAGAAGCCAGGAATAATTAATATATACATAATGGATAATAAGCCTATATATAATGTAGACAGTGTCTGAAGGGGTAGAGAGAGAGGATACATTACATGATATATAAGATAGTGTTCAATCCAGTAGAACCTGAAACTCGCACATGGTAGTGGTATCTATTGTAATCTTACTTACTTTTGCATGGTAAATAACAAACCACTCACTTGTATCATAAATATGGTCTTAAACGGAACATGGTTTAGTATTCTCTATATCTTATATTTATTAAGAGGGACTTAGAACTTTATATAATTGGCATAACCATCGTATTAGGTATTTATGAAGTATTTACCTTGCATAACCAGGCATTGACTCAATAAAATCCTTGTAGTTGTTAAAGCCATAGTTTTCAATGAAGAGCCTGGAGTTAACTAGTTTCTTGTAATCTTTGCGGAACTCGCTGACCAGCACTCCGCCAATCTTGGACAGCAGCACAGCTCGGACATTTTGTTTAATCTCTTCTGGTACTCGAGAATTCGACATTTCCAAATTTACATTCTGAAATCAAATTGAAAATATACTACTACTTTTTACTCCTTGACACTTGTTCAAAGATTGTCTCATTTAGAACTGATGGGAGTGGCTTTTTTAAAGTTGTGTTCCAAAAGCAAAAGAATGTATTGAACCAGTGATTAAAAAGAGGTTTCTATCTGTTTATTTTTTATGGATATTCCAGTCCCCATTTACACATATATGCAATTAATACATGATTAAACACAGTTAAATTGATAGATATTAATGAAGTTAATATTTTGATGTCTTTATATTTCACAACTTAAATTAAGAAAAGTGCATATTTGTTAAAAATTAAAACCCATGTGACAAATGAAGCCATTCATCGGTGCTGCGAGTGGGAAAAACTTCGCTTCAGCCTAACAGCATTATTGTTTATTAGTTTTATCATATGGTATGCATTACTATGTGAATATTCTAACATTGTATATGTTCTATCATTACAAATTGTAAAATCGGGTCAAATAAAGCGTGTAACTGTTTTCTTTCACGAAATGACAAGAAACCAAGATGGAGGACACTGCCAATAGATCAGTGATAGAACTTTCCCTTTATAGAAGTTAGTTATCCATTACTTCTTTTACTTGCTTCACTTTCACCAAAGCACTTATTAAGGAACACTGGTGTGAGAGGATGTACAGAGTTCTAACAGGAAGGTGAAAAGAGTGATCTCCCTTTTATGCTTACTCCAGGCCTGCTCATTTCAAATATCAAACATTGCGCCGGTGGTACCGGTACATGCTCAAAATGAAAGGAGTGACTATGAACACTGTTCTGGGTGTGCGGAACATGTTCTATTACTGTGCAGCTTGCACATGCATTTTTTTATCTCCTGTAAAATTTCTTTATTTCCTTTTCAATCTATTCCTTTACAATATTCAGTTCACAGAGTATTCAATAGTTCTCAGTTCACATTGAACATGTCCATAATGTAAATATTAATCTTATATTGATATCTATTTCATGTTCCTATATTTTCCTAAGATTGATTGAAGAGCACATAAAAACTAAGAGTAATGCCCAATGCTCATTACAATTTTTGTTAGGCTGTGACCTTGTGTGATGAGGGGTCACAGGCTCACCAAACCTACAATTAAGAATCCCCATTGGCTAAGAAGTCTGTACACAACATTTCACCTCTCTCAAGCCATTGCTTCTGGAGAAGAAGATGAAATTAGCTTTTTACGGTTCAAATTTGGGTTCTTTAGAATTCTCTTCAGCCAAGAAGTCTGTGCATAAAATTTCAGCTCTCTAGAGTCATTGATTCTGGAGAAAAATTAGAAAAAGGGAAGAAAAGTTTACAGATGGACAGATGAGCCCATTTTGAAATTTACTGTATGTGTGAAGAAAATCGTTCTGTTTTTTTTCAATTATTGTCTATTCGGTTTAAATTTTGCTCGTGAATAGTTAGATACTTATCAATCAAAAATGTGTACAGTAAATGGAAGAGGCATTGATGGTTTCACTTGAGCTAACTGCTTTGTAGAAATAACTCTCCAAATAAGGAACAAACCCGGAAAATGTAGGTATCTGCCATAATTCAATACTAGAATGTTAAAAGGTATAAAAAGAGTGAGAGAGTGAGAGTGAGTGAGTGAGTGAGTGAGTGAGTGAGTGAGCGAGCGAGCGAGTGAGTGAGTGAGTGAGTGAGTGAGTGAGTGAGTGAGTGAGTGAGTGAGTGAGCTAAAATTAAAAGATCCTTGATAATTACAGGGCCCATCTTCGTCAGGTAGGGAAAACCCACTGAACAGAACGGGATATTATATGCCGATTGGATCATTATATCCCGTTGGGGATGTTTCATTATATCCCATATTTTAATAAAGATACATTTCCGCAAAAAGTGTTATATATAAAGATAATGAGGAACAGTTAGTGGTCCTCTTCAGCTTGATAAAAATAACTTATTAGAGGTTATTTTAAAATCATATGCCCCTGAACAGACACTTTTACTGAAATCAGACTATTTGTTATAATCTACCCCGGATCATTTGAATCTTATGTCAGTGTAATGTTTTTTGATAATGATTTGGAAGAAAAAATTTGGTCTTTTTTTTTCATTCCAATTATGGTCCTCATGTGGAAATGCATCATATCCATTTAAAATCAGAAAATCTAGCATTACATCCTGCCCTGGATATATAGAGGATATGTCTTTTCTTGACTATTACTATGTTTATCTCATCGAGTGAGGTAGAAAGGTAACATTTAACTTTGTGACTAACAAAATGACGTCATAAGCAATTCGCTACGTTAGTCCATTTTTTTATGTCAAATAATATCAGTCACTGGTCACAGTGTTATTCTCACTGTAGCTTGATAGATATTTATTTCACTGATAAATCCCAGTACCTCATTGCTTGTCATATAATTAAATGAACTAGAATAGCGTTTGCGGGACACCGCAAAAGCAGAGCAGCTCCGAAACTTTGGGTCTCGTCTTTCCCTGTTCCGCCTTCTCCTCAACATAAATAAAAAGGGAATTTCTTTTGACAATTTTTTTTTCATTATTCAAGTTATTCTAACAAGTTGAATCATCACTGGGGTCACTTTTTACAACTTTGTTCTTAAAACCTATTTCTGATTTCAAAATTGGATCAACAGATTAACACGGCCTTAACCAATATCTCATGACCTTGAACTTTGACCTTCAAGGTCACACCATCAATGAATTCTTTTCATTGTGTATAACAATCAGGCAATGACTCAAAGTGTTCATTGTTAGCATAAGGCATATTCACAATAGCACGCTTAATTTGTGAACTTGCTGTGACCTTGACCTTTGAAAGATTTTAGCAAAAACATTTTCAAATCTTGGTCTTTCTCCAAAGTTGATATATACCAAGTAAGGGTCTGATAGCACAGAAGTTGTTGAAGTTATCGTGTTTACAAGGATTTTTGTAGTGATTTCAGAACTCATGACCTTGACCTTTGACCTTGAATGTGAACATGTCAAAATCATTCCTGAGATTTATAAGAAAGAAGCTACATATATGAGATGTTGATACCTTCATGGAAAAAAGTTATTTAGTGATTTCAGAACTGGTGACCTTGACCCTATCTCATGACCGTGACCGTTAAAATTCAAGGTCACACAATCAGTGATAACTTTTCATTGTGTATAACAATCATGTAATGATTCAAAGTAATAATAGTTGAAATAAGACATTTCGCAAAAGCATGCCCTCGCTGTGACCTTGACCTTTGACGGATGTTAACGAAAACCTTATCAAATCTTGGCCTTTATCCATAGTTGATATACACAAAATAAGAGCCTGATAGCACAAATATTTTTCAAGTTATGTTTACAAGGATTTCTTTAGCGATTTCAGAACTTGTGACCTTGACCTTTGACCTTGAATGTGAAGATTTCAAAATCATCCACCAGGTTTATAAGAAAGAAGCTATGTATATGAGGTGTTAATACCTTCTTGGGAAAAGGTTATTTAGTAATTTCAGAACTGGTGACCTTGACAATATTTCGTGACCTTGACATTTTAAATTCAAGGTCACACAATCAGTGATCACTTTTCATTATGTATAACAATCATGTAATGATTAAAAGTGTTTATAGTTGAAATAAGACATTTTCGCAAAAGCATGCTTAAGTTGTGCCCTCGTTGTGACCTTGACCTCTGATGGATGTTAGCGAAAACCTTTCCAAATCTTGGCCTTTCTCCATAGTTGATGTACACCAAATAAGAGCCTGATAGTACAAATAATTTTCAAGTTATCGTGTTTACAAGGATTTTTTTAGCGATTTCAGAACTCGTGACGCTGACCTTTGACCTTCAAAATAAACATGTCAAAACAATTCCCCAGGGGCATAAGTAAGAAGTTATGTGTATGAGTTCTCAAAACCTTTTAGGAAAAAAGTTATAGCGAATACAAAACGCGCGTGCGGCGGCGGCGACGGCGACGGAAACTGCACAAAAACTGATAGCAGCTCCGACTAAGTCGGAGCTGCTAAATATCACGAACGGCATATTGTAGGCCATTCGGATATACACCCAGAGACAATTGTACAAAAGTTTTACCCCACCTGAGCATTTTCCATAGACTTACATGTTAACTGTTGCAAGAATGATTTTCATAATTGAACTGTCTGTAAAATGGTTATCAAATATATACCAGAAGATAGGAAATCTTTTCAGCCACATACACAAGATTTCCATGTTTATGATGTTATAGTTGCTGTTGAGTGTCACTTAAAACTGATGTAATAATATCTGAAATAAATGTAATCTGTTTGCATCGAAAAGGTTCCTTTTTAATATGTTCTATTTGAATTTTCTTTTGATAAATAATTGATAGTCAAAAGGTCAAAAGTGTCAGAACTTCGGGTGAATTGATATACACAACTGAAACTGTTATTTTTCGGTTAATCTAAAGCAATTGTGAAATATCTATGTAAAATTGAGTAAAATACTTTATATTTGATAATTTGATTTGCTGAAATTTACATTTTAAAGATTTACTTAGATTATTATTTATTAAACAGTCTATCATAATATTTTAATCGGATCACTGTCCGAGCTTCATTCAGTTTGCCCTAAGCAAAGCAATCGAAAACATATAATATGCATCATAACTCAAGGGTTTAAAGGTAGGATTCTGTCGCCATAGATATTTTGCATTACGTGAAATGAAAACACGCTATATTGTACCCAATTTTGCAACTTTTTGATAACTACAGACATACACTGATAAAGTATTCACATAGTAACACATATCATGTAATAAAACTAATAAACAAGTTTCTGTTATGCAGTAGCAAAGTTTCCCCGACTCGCAGCGCCAATGAATGGCTTCAGCTCTCATTGTTTTGTTTTTCAACAAATGTGCGCTTGTGTTTATGAAGTTGTGAATTATAAAGCCATCAAAATGTAACCTTCATTAGTATCTTTAAATTTCACTGTGTTTTAATCATGTATAATAACATATATATGTGTAAACAGGAATATCCTTCTGAATTTCGTTTCCACAAAAAATACCCCGATAGAACCCTCCTTTTAACATGTCGGCAAATAGGTACATGAACTTGTATAAACGTTCTCGTATGTCATTTGATGAGTTATAAACATTATACTGCACAGCTAACATGATTTCAGATGTTTGTAAAATTTTACAACAATATGACTCAAACTTAGTTTATGAACAATATTTTTGCAAAGGTTAATTAACATGTAAGTCTATGGGAAATCCCAAAGTGGGGAAACTTTTGACCCCAGACTGAATATCCCGTTTACTGGTTTAGTTGGTTTCCCCAACCTATGGTCAATGGCTTCATTCAGAAGTGACCATCACTGTTTTAGGAATTAACATATGTAAACAACATACGTTACATATGTAACAAATACTTAATCATGGTATTAATATCACTAGGAACCAGTGAAGAGAGATGTCAGATTAAAAAAACAGGCGCACATTTATGATTTAGAAATCAAGAGAGAGCATTTTCTGTTCAGCTGCCATTTGTATGTTGACGAAATTCTTTCCGTCTGAATCCGATTTTTTCATGATCGAAAATCATAAACGGCAAGTGCATATCTAAAGTTAAATACGCATGTTTAAAATGCACTGACGGTCAACGTACGGTATTAATCAAGAAACCTACAATATTTCATAAAAACAAACCGTCTCCGCTCATAACATGCACGTTTTCGTTGACCGCGGGAAGGATGAATACTTTAGAGTTACCTGCCCTTGAATCTGCTGACCCCGCGCTAAGATTATATTTTACAGACTATAGTATTATAATATTATTATCACACTTATTAATAAATAAACACGACACCAAACTATTCTAAATGCCAACCATATTATACTCACTTCTTTAATTTTGATATTGATAGGACTTTGCTGTCTGGATATGTTTTATAAAGCAGGTTCGTGCATTCTACTTGTACAAATTCACTAGTTGTAATTACATTTTGGTATTTTGAAGATAATGTTGCATTTTGAAATATCATTTAACATCTATATTCCTATGAAAGATAACATAAAATGACTCTTATTTTGATGAAGCTATGGTATACTTTCCCTGTCGCTCAAAGTGTCACTTATAAATAAATTTGCTGTTCTATATTTTTTATATAGATTCTACTAAGTTTGTTTCATCTAACTCTGACGAAAACCAAAATCGATTTTAAAAAAAACATATTTTGATTATTTTCATCAGCCACTACAACTGTATATGCAGACTTTTTACATGTTCTTGTGTCGGTAGTTACATTGGTATTTTCCAAATATAATGTCGATTGTAGGCCTATATTTATTATGTATATATCAGACACACATCAGTATGTAAATGTAGCCTATACGTTTTGCTTCAAATGATAGTCAAGGTTTTTTTTTTTTTTACTTTGCCCTATGTATTGATAACACATTATGGTAATATAAATACAAATGCACTCTGAGAATTTGTTTTACATTTTATCACACTGCGCTGTACTTTTCTTGTTTATATCATAATATCAAATATCTATTTATTCACATTTGTTGTATCTTCGTGGTCCTGAGAAAACAATCAGCGTTTCACTTCGGTCTCCTCCGTCTGGCCTTTCTTTCAATAAAATAGATTTTATGCAACAACAAGAATCGCAATATGAAGAAAGTAGTCCGTTATAAATCAGTTTTCACATCTTCCAAAAGTTGACAACAGTTTAGCCCGTATATCACCAACGCATCACAAGTCAAGTACATGGACTTAGATACACGTGAATAATAATAAAAAAAAGTATTTTGTATGACCTTAAGTGAAACAAAAGTACATACATTAGGATGTCACAAAGATTCAACATTTTGCATTATCAATGCAGTATACTAAACGCGTGTGTCAACATATTGCAAGCCTTTCTGACAGAAGGTTGTTATAATAGTGTGGCCAACCAGTGGCGGATCCAAGGGGGGGGTTCAGGGGGTCCGGACCCCCCCCTTTTCAAATCCATGTATAAGTTGGGATATACATTTACACCCCCCCCCCCCCCCCCCCCCCCCCCCCCCCCCCCCCCCACTGAGTGGAGAAAAATTGTTTTGGGACCCCCCCCTTTCAAAAATCCTGGATCCGCCCCTGGCCAACGCATCGTCAAATTATTGTCCCCTTTACTTCATCGAGTACACCGACATAATATCACCCCGAAAAGCGAGAACAGATTCCATTTTTCAGAGCCTCCTGTCCAATATTGAATATAAAATTGCAACTATGTTTATGAATAAATAACTAAATCCGTTTTTTTTTCGTAGACAGAATGTCGGTCAAGTGTTATAATCAATATGTTAATTACGAATACTATGTTATCTTATAAATCTAATAGATATCTATCCCATTTTTAAGATTCCGCACTTTAAACCATAACCTACCCATAGAGACTGGCCGGTGGCAGGGATTTATCAGGGAGGAACGGTTATGTAAATTATGCAACCAAAATGTAATGGGAGATGAGTTCCATTATATCTTTAGATGTGAATCTCTTCTCCCAGCCAGAATGTTATATATCCCAAGCTCATTTCACCTGTATCCCAATGTATATAACCTATGTAAAATTCTCACACCTAAATGTGCAAAAGAATTGAAAAGAATGTCCAAATTTATAAATGTCTTACAAAGTTTGTTAAGAAATAGTTAAGGCGCATGCAAAAAAAAATAAAATATTATGTTATGTTTGTTTTTCTGCTCTTGTACCACCGTTGGTGGTTTTTGAGTAAAATAAAGATTGATTGATTATAAATCTCCCTGAATATGAGCCTTGCCATATAAATACCAATTGACCTATATGTCGTGAACACATTTCTTCCTCTGTGAGTTGAGATATGAGACGATAATACTTATTATTATAGAATAAGATAAGATAAGTCTTTATTTCCTTAATAGATAATTACACGTAACATCTAACAGAGTTTGACCTGCGATAGGACCGCATACATTATGTAAGAACATGTTTATTATACACATAACTGGGAGTCGTTTCGATGACATATGGAAGTTATTACCTATGAGTGACACCAATATGTAACTCCTAAACACGCTGAATTTAATCTTGATGTTCTTAACTTATAATAGGAAAAGCATATCTATAAGTGACGCATTGATGGTATATATATTCTTACCTAACACTTCCTTGGGGAAGCTTAACTCGCTTGCTAACACTACATAAATACAATATATGTATACTATAGTATACGTACAATATATGTACACTATAGTATACGTACAATATATGTACACTATAGTATACGTACAATATATGTACACGTACAATACATGTACAATATATGTACACGTACAATACATGTACAATATATGTGCATGTACAATATATGTACACTATAGTATACGTACAATATATGTACACGTACAATACATGTACAATATATGTACACTATAGTATACGTACAATATATGTACACGTACAATACATGTACAATATATGTATACGTACAATACATGTACAATATATGTATACGTACAATATATGTACACGTACAATACATGTACAATATATGTACACGTACAATATATGTACACTATAGTATACGTACAATATATGTACACGTACAATACATGTACAATATATGTACACTATAGTATACGTACAATATATGTACACGTACAATACATGTACAATATATGTACACGTACAATACATGTACAATATATGTACACGTACAATATATGTACACTATAGTATACGTACAATATATGTACACGTACAATACATGTACAATATATGTACACTATAGTATACGTACACTATATGTACACGTACAATACATGTACAATATATGTATACGTACAATATATGTACACGTACAATACATGTACAATATATGTATACGTACAATATATGTACACGTACAATACATGTACAATATATGTATACGTACAATATATGTACACGTACAATACATGTACAATATATGTACACGTACAATACATGTACAATATATGTACACGTACAATACATGTTCAATATATGTACACGTACAATACACGTACAATATATGTACCATTTAAAAGAAAACGCAGGGAAACGCTATCCATATCAACACGTGTTTTCAGTTAATCTTTTCTACGTTCTAGATAACGGCCAGATGTAATGTACGTAACTTTGTAATCCTGGGATACACACAGTTGTTTTTATTTGTGTGAATATATGTTTAGTAATGTGTGTCGTTTATACAATAATACATATACTTCAATATCTGTGTCATTTTAGACTATGGCTTCTCATAACTCAGTGTACGAGTAGCTCAACCTGTATTGTTTTTAACGTATTGTATTGTAAAATATGATACTTTAAATAAACAATATGTATGTCTGCCAACAACGTGAACAAATAAAACGATGCATTCAAGTTTATTACATACGTCTTGTTAATTTCAGTTTTGTTCTGTTAACCCCTTATTACACGTGCGTTCAGTCAAACGATGCCCTGTACTCATTTAATTCCAAATATGGAATTGAACATGGTGCTCTGTGAACAGTTTCCCCTGACTGCCGCTGGTTCACCATGGCAACATGGACACAAATACTCCACCCATGTTGATGCCGTGTATGGCAAAACATCTTGAAAACAGTTACCATGGAATGAAACTTCACAATCACATTGTACTTCCAGCGAGGCTCATCGATTTATAGCATGGATGCGGAAACATTAAATTGATTGTTACAAAGTTTCTCGTATTCTTTCAATGGGATGCTTGAAGCGTGACTTTTCTTGTAACCAGGACAACAAACAAACAAAACCATCGGTGGTGAGAATTTATTGAGAGAAGAACCAACAGCTGTAAATATCACAGACATCTTTGACTTACACACATCAGCTACAATGCCCAGTTGGAACTATACATACAATAACATTGCAGCAGTTATGGATATCATCTTTACTTTAAAAACTAAGACTTTATACTTTTAACTTAGTTAATTATATCTTTATAATGGGTAATATACAATCAATATTTGCCATAGTTTAATTATTAATATTGTCTGATGAACTTTATTTGAAGGTTATATATACATGTCATAGTATTGTATTGATAAAATTTGTACACAAAACGACTGAGGATCATGATTCCTCTTTGTTACCTAAAGTATTACTTAATAAATTACCACACTAATAACATTTTATAGACAATCGATCTAACAAATTTAGATGCATTTGAACAAAACGATGAGGAAAACATGACATGTATTATGTATACGAAGATCTAAACCATTACGTATATTGACATTGACGTGAAACAACTCCTTGTAAGTATAAACATATTGTATATATGTTTAAATATTTCAGGATGATCATGTTAAGGATATATATATAACAATAACATACATGGCATACACAGTGAGATAAACTTGTATACATATATACACACATAAATTAAAATATTAACCTATCTTCACGGTTTACAAATATCAATGTTCAATAAAAGTTATGATTAATATATATATGTTACATAAAATATACACACACAAAGGCACATATGACTTCCCCCTTGGCAAATATACACATAACCGTACGACTGAAAGAACACATATTTAATGAGTAATCGTATCTGCACATGACATGTAGTCTTGTATAAAAAGCACAACAGATTTGTAATTTATTTTGGAAAAATAGAGAAAATTCACTGATTCACTTAGATAATTTACTTTCGAATTTCAGAGTTCATGTTCTTTTGAAACTGTTTTAACAGATGTGTATTCTATTGAGTGTAAGTGACTTACTGTATAAAGGGGATGAACTGGGGATGATACATCAGCAAACACGACAACACAGTGTTTAATTACTCAACCCACATCAAGTCATTAATCCAATTAAGTCATTATCTAATTAAAACAGTTGGAAGCTATCTAGCACCGGAAGCAAGTTGCATACTACAAGTGACAGGCAGTGATATACAGTCGAAACAATAACGGTTATGAATTACGTTCATTGCTTTCGGTAGAATGGTGAAACATTTAACACAACTTTGGTGTACATTCAGCCTGGAGAGATAGCTTTCATTATTATCATTCTAAGGTTATTGCTTTAATCATATTCACATATAAAATTCAACATGTTTAAACAATCTCTTGTCCATTCCTTTGATTTCTTTGAAAGACATTTCAAAAGTTGTAGAGATGAAGGAAACCCAGGTTGTGTGGACAATCACATTCTTCCTCATCTTTGTTTGCCTTCACTACTTAGAGAGCAGAAGGACGTGTAAGTCTATACCATTATATGTGGTATTGCCGTCATAAAGTGCCTAATGCTATGAAACCAACTATCATAACATGTGTCAAATATATACATTTTTGGTATACTATATGCAAAATATAAACTTTAAAGTATCATAAAGAAATGTTTTTAATAGTGAGTGAAAATATAATGTTATTAAAACCATATAGTGTATTTATATAAACAAGTAAGGACTATCGTAAATGTCAGTAAATTCACAACCAATAGTATAAAAAGCATAAACAGTTTGGAGATAAGACGATTAACTATTATTTTTTATTCCTGTATGCATAAGCAATATGAAAGAGCAAATGCTATTGATGTGCTGATTCATCTGGTTTGTACATCCATGTTCTACCATAACAATCTTAATGTAGCAAGTGCTATTTCAAGTGAGATTTCAGTTGCTTCAATGAAGCAAAGGAAGTGAGATATTCAGTTGAGTGTCTATTGATTACAAGGCACATAGAGCAGGTTTCAGCATCAGACCAGTTCTCCCTGTCTCATTCCTCGCTGCCGCCTTTCTTCACTTCCTTCACTACATCACGAGCCTGAAATAGATCCAGAAACATTTATGGATTGGGCATAGAGCAAACCTACCAGGACCGTGTTTAAGAGAGGTTTCAAAGTAATCGCTCTATTAGCAATTACTTTTAAACCTCTCTTGAACGCGATTGCTCAATGTAGCGCTACGTAGCAAAGCGAGCGAACTTTGAGGTTTTGCACCGTGTCGTTCAGGAGAGAATAAGCGCTACTTGAGCGCTACTTGAGCGCTACATTGAGCAATCAATGAGCGATTATAAGCGCTCGCTGTTATGGAACGGGGCCCAGGTGATGCCAGTCAATAAGCTATATTATATATATGCTGTTCTTTCTATCCAACTTGGTGGTATGCTTAATTCTATGTATGGAGTTTATTCATGTCCAAAGTTGATTACATTATATTCCTCAACGACACTCTTACTGGCATACACATGTTTGATATTGACAAACTTGACAAGTTTCCAGACTAGACTAGACGTTACCAGACTAGACTAGACGTTACCAGACTAGACTCAAAGTAACCAGATTAGACTCAAAGTTACCAGATTAGACTCAAAGTTACCAGACTAGACTCAAAGTAACCAGACTAGACTCAAAGTTACCAGACTAGACTCAAAGTAACCAGATTAGACTAGACGTTACCAGACTAGACTCAAAGTTACCAGACTAGACTAGACGTTACCAGACTAGACTCAAAGTTACCAGACTAGACTCAAAGTAACCAGATTAGACTCAAAGTAACCAGACTAGACTCAAAGTTACCAGACTAGACTCAAAGTAACCAGACTAGACTCAAAGTTACCAGACTAGACTCAAAGTTACCAGACTAGACTAGACGTTACCAGACTAGACTCAAAGTTACCAGACTAGACTCAAAGTAACCAGACTAGACTCAAAGTTACCAGACTAGACTCAAAGTTACCATACTAGACCAAAGTTACCAGACTAGACTCAAAGTTACCAGACTAGACCAAAGTTACCAGACTAGACTCAAAGTTACCAGACTAGACTCAAAGTTACCAGACTAGACTCAAAGTAACCAGACTAGACTCAAAGTAACCAGATTAGACTCAAAGTAACCAGACTAGACTCAAAGTTACCAGACTAGATAAAATTACCAGATTAGACTCAAAGTAACCAGACTAGACCAAAGTTACCAGACTAGACTCAAAGTTACCAGACTAGACTCAAAGTTACCAGACTAGACTCAAAGTTACCAGACTAGATAAAATTACCAGATTAGACTCAAAGTAACCAGACTAGACCAAAGTTACCAGACTAGATAAAATTACCAGATTAGACTCAAAGTAACCAGACTAGACCAAAGTTACCAGACTAGACTCAAAGTTACCAGACTAGACGTTACCAGGTTCCGGGTTGTCGAACGTGCCTTGTATCACACACTGATCATAGATTATACAGTGGAAATGGTCTTATAAGTGTTCTTCCTGTGTTCAACACTTTTGAACGTTTGTTGTTAATGATACGGATTCCCTACATCGTCGTAATTTGACGAAAGTCCGTATTCGTATAGTCAGACTAGAGGTTGAACTTGGTCAACATTGTAATATAACAAGAGCAATGGGAATGAGTAAAGTATGTAAAACAGATATTGTAGAACAGGAATTTCATTTTGTTATGATGTGTCCAGCATATGAAAGCTTAAAGGGACACCGCGTCCAGGATAAAAATGAGATCAGATTTATATACCGATACTGATTAGCGTGTCTGCTAACGAATTACGTCTCACTTAACTGTTTACATAGAGTTATTTTTATTACCAATTACCTCAATTGTCTAAAATTGGGAGTCTATGACTCGTTAGCAGACACGTTAATCAGCAAAGGTAGATAAATCTGGTCTCATTTTTATCCTCGACGCGGTGTCCCTTTAATATCTAACTACCTACCGTTTGTCTGTACACCTGTCTGTACATGCCATCCTATGACACAAATGTTCTTACTTCGTTACAACACTTTTTAAACCAATCACTGCTTCTGCGTCAGCAAATGTTTGTAGCCAACCTGCTTGTCTACTTACATATTGGCACCTTAAAGCCTATATGGGCCGGAGGTCATAGTACCGAATAAAGCATTGATAGGGTAAAGTAAACCTACCCATATATAGAAAGTACCAGCTCCTCGACTGTTTCTCTTCACCTCATCTATGTCGTAAGGGTCGATGAGTTTGCCCGCCTTATCAGCCTGTTCCGGGGTCACACTCACAATGTCGAAGGCGCCAACCCTTCTGATGATGTTTTTCTGGCCGATACTCTTCATTCTCTTTACGATGCTCTGCCACTGTAAGAAGTCAGCGAGAATGTATATGTTCGTATGTGTTAACATGTATACCCTTGCTGTTTGTACTCGTTATGCACACTATTTCAGAACGTGTATTTAGGTGTTCAGAATTGGTGTATTTAGATGTTCAAAGGCTGTAGAGAAATACTGAACATGTCTTCCAAACGAGTCAAGTATATACCCCGTACTGTCACTGTAAGGAGAACCACAGGGACATTTATTCATTATGATGGATGTCGATGCATTGTATAATTATCATGTTAACATCTTTTCCATTTTTGATACTATTTTTGGAGAATTTTGCAATTTTTCCTGAGGAATACCACAAAGGTAATGCTCATAAATCATATTTAATATTTGTAATATTATGACCACGAGTGGAAACCTCGTACATTGTCATCGTTCGCCTGTCATCATCATTAACATTACGGTCACCTCGATTGTCATCATCCGCTTCTCATCGTCATCTGCTTTGTATCATCTGTTATTGTTCCAGTAACATTATATACATATATCCTATTAAGATCACAAGGGCAGTATATGGACAAGTTAACTTACATTATTATCGTTAGGTTTGTCGTTCAGAATAATGTAGGTGGCGGTCATGACGTCCTGGATACACGGCTTGGGACGCTTGTAGCTGGCGATCTCGGACACTAGACGTGGGTTCAGCTCGAGGACCTGACAGTAAACACTGACAGGGTAAATGTGCACTAGATAAACGGTTATTCATATATAAATTCTTATCTATGATACTTTTATGTTAGCTGCAATGACATTCAAGTATATATGGTATTAGTAACAATAGCAGTACGTAGGACAACTGAAAATAGCTTTCACAGAGTGTTGACAATTCAAAATTCAAAATTGTCCCGGAAGAAGTTTTGCGGAAACTTTCGTAAACATGCATAGATGTAGGTACATTCTACGAAAAGTGAAAACATTAACTAGGAAGAAAATATTCTGCCGGAAGTGACCATTCTGGCGCAAGTAGGTAGACTACTCTACCTTATATGTTATACCAAAAGTAGAAAATCCTACTCTAAATGACATCATGGTCATGCTTTACTGGAAGTAAATAATTCTACAAGAATTTTCTGGCAGTTGGTAGTGATTCCTTATACCGGAAGTGATCTATCTATACCGGAAGTGAGTGCACACCTGCTGGTTGAACTTCTTGACCCTCTGGATCTGTTCCTGAGTCTCCTTGGCCTCCTCCAGGTCGTCTGTCCTGTCCAGTTTGTCAGCCACAGCCGACTGTTCAGCTTCCTCTATCGCCTTCTGCAGCTGCTCCGCGTCTCGCGCTTTCTTTGCTTCCTCCAACTCTGCATAATACAAGTCAGTGTTTGTCAACATCGGCTTTATTACCTAAGATTTGTTGCAATAGCAGTAGCTTTCTCTGTTTACTTTAATAACCTTAACATTTAGAAATCTTGACTTTGTCTGACACAAATCCTATTTTTTAAAGCAATTTCTCCTTTGCGAAGAAGACACTATTTCTTTGGCTGAAAATGATGACATACCTAAAGTAAATATAGGCTACGAAATGAACCATACAAACAACACACACATAACTACCTAATCTAGGGCACATCATTCAACATATCTATGTGTATAACCAATACTTTTCTAATTATGGCCATACAACCATTAGTGAAAATATTATACATATTGTCTTTCAATAATCTTTAAATATATGCTGTTCTATAGATAACATCCCTTTCACACCTAATTATTCAACGAACAATCTTGAAGGCACTAGTACTATTAATTTTGATAATTAATATATATAAATCCATATTATATTTTTTAATACCGCAGTATTTAATACGTTATACTACGATCCCTATTATCTTTAAATGTTCAATAACGGGATGTTTCTTATCCCTTCTTAGAATACATTGAATCATTTCTCCATATCTACATATCTATATACGTTAAGACACTACTCACTATCTTTGTGCATTTGCATTAGTCTCCGCTCCGCCTCTGAAATATCACCCTTGTCCTCCAGTCCGGCATCCTTGCACGCAACTAGGGCGTCATTCAGGGCGTCCATGTCGTCCCCGTCCAGGGCGTCAGCTAACTTCTTTCTTAGCCTGTCCTCTTCATTATCGTCTCTTGGCTCTGGGGAAAGGATCATAATGATTGAAGTGACTAAGCCAATTAAAGGGAGGGTTCTGTATCGGAGTATCCGCCATTTTGTTTTAAGCATTACGTGAGATGAGAAAAAGGCTGTATTTTGACTATTTTTACAACTTTTAAAAAGGCCTATGTATTTATAGAATATCGTTAGACCGATTACAAATCTCTTATCAACAATTATCCCAGCCATTTATACAAGATGAGCCCGCCATTGATCTTAGGGTAGTTGATGCACACTAATTACACATACGAGGCCTTGGCATCCTGGTCATAATGTACATATTGTATTAATTGGTACATTCTCACGTCCGATTTGTGTATCATTTGATAACAACACCTACTCTTCTGTTCCTGATCTTTGAGTTTTGCAAGTCGTTCCTTGGCCTTTGTGTAATCTTCGTCCTTCTCGTCCAGCCCTGAGTCCTCGAAGTCTTTGATGGCCTTCTCTAGTTCAGCAGCGGAACCGTAGTCTGTGGCATCCCGCATAGCCTCTCGGGCACTCTGTGGCAAAGAGACCAAACATCTCGTTTCCAGCCCAGTAATAAAATATCACACCCGTTTGTCATACTGGCATTTACCTTAAAAAATTATGCCATTTGGTATGTATTTATTTCAACTGTACTGTGTACTTTGAAAATGGCAAACGTAGTATACACGTATATAGTCATTATATGTATATGGTCACCCATTGCCAATTCTCTTCCCACAGAGGTTACTCCTTTCAGATTTCCTATCTTCGGAATCTGGAGGGTGTAACTTCTGTGGGAAGAGAATGTCCATTGCCAACATGGGTTAAACTTTGATACATATACTGTATGTTGCAAATATTGAACACAAATAACAATGAGATGGAAAATGTATATAAGTGTCACAGTACACTGTTTCGATAATTGCTTGAACCTTTAATTCTGCTTGAAATAAGGGTCAGTTTTCAGTGATGTTTTCTTATTATAAAACTCCACTTTAAGCCAAAATGTGAGGAGCCTCACCTCGTCTTCCTTCTCGGGTTCCTGGTACGCATCGTTCTTCAGTTTAGCCAGTCTCTCCTTGGCTAGGGTGAGATCCCGGTCTCTCTCATCGATACCTGCCGCCTCGAACGCTTCAATAGACTTCTCCAACTCATCCATATCATCCTCGCCCGTCGCATCCCGCATCCGCTTCCGGATAGCCTGCAAAAGAGGTCATTGGTTGTTAGACCAGTGAGCCCTGTAGTAGGTCCATGGATTACAACACTGAATGTCACTAGTGCCTTTTAGTCAAACTGTCGGTTCAATTTCATTTGAGTGGACCTGAGTGTTCAATTCAATATAATAATCTTCATTTAGTTTTCATTATATTATGGCTATTAAACATTCGTTTGGAAATTCTTACATCTTCTTCCTCTTTCTTCTTCTTCAGTTCCGCGAGCCTCTCCTTCGCTTTGGTCAAATCTTTGTCCTTTTCATCCAGGCCCGAGTTCTCGAAGTCGTCGATGGTTCTCTCCAGGTCCTCGATAGAATCTCCCTTCGTGGCGTCTCGCATACGGTACCGAGGGGTCTTGAATGAGAGAAATATATGTTGCACTTTTTACAATGAATTCACGTGAAGTAAATTAAGTATATCACATTGTCTGATTTGTAAAATGTTCCTTGAAGGAATAGATGCGCAAATGAAATGAATACTCATTGAATTCGTCCTTGAGATGTGTTATTATGTGCGATGAAGTCCTGCCCAATGGCTGTGTAAAACTAAGAGCCTTTGATACAGTCTAGGTCCTTATTTAGCAAGTCTAGATACACTGAATACGCTGAAAGTTTACATAAATAACATCACATCGATGAAGATAGAGTACTTATTTAAATCTATAGGCTACCTTTTATTATTTATGCAATGTAAGGTTTTAAAACGACATATTTTCTAGTATTATATGATTGTACGGATATAGGTGAGGTGAGGTGAGGTGGGGTTTAACGCCGCTTTCAACAGTATTTCACTTATATCGCGACTGCTAGTATTATGGCAGGGAGAAAGCCCACATGTGGCTATGCATTGCGGTGAAACCTGCGAGCACCGGCTGGAACTAGCGAACCATGGGTGGTACTAATCTTGAAATTCAGTGTAGCATTGCACCCAAACCTTACTGCGTGTAGAACAGTTCTCTACTGCAGACACAGTTGCCGTGCCCCTGGCGGGATTCGAACCCTCTTGATCCGAAGCCGAACGCGCTAACCACTGGGCTATCCCGCCCCCTGTACGGATATATGATTGCTTTTAAAGTTGTTCCTTTCTCACTATTGAAGTTGTATTCACTTTGTCAATAAAACACTTGCCTTATGTACGAAGTTAAAGCAGGTTTGTTAAGAGGTCACTTGAAATATCAAACCATCACATGATCATCTATCCCATTACCTCGTCTCTGTTGGCGTCGTTCCTCAACTTGAGGAGTCGTTCTTTAGCTTTGGTATAATCCTCGTCCTTCTCATCCAGACCCGACTTCTCGAACTCTCGGATTTTCCTCTCAAGGTCGTCAATATCGTCTCCTCCGGTAGCGTACCGCATCCGGCGGCGTGGGCTCTACAATTGAATATGACAGTTCGTTTGGCGACCGTGAACTCAGATAGTTTCAATGATAACGAAAATCATATTTAAAAAAAGATTGATATGTGTCTCTTTACGAAAGTAAACAACTTTCGTGGAATCACCATCAAATTTATTCACCAAATCTCATGAATGTTTGCATGGTAAGTTTAATATAGAAGTGATTGTGACCTTTTGGCAAAGCACACATTTGTTATGCGGACTGACATCAAATAATTGTATTCAACCTCAACCCAACATAATGTAAGTCAGTTCTAAGGGAAAATATGTTTGCGAAATTAAATTTATTACGATACGCTTGGGTATGTGGAGGCCGCCGTCCTGCATATCTGAAAAGGTTTGATGTGAACCTACCTCAGATCTGACAGGTTTCTGTTGTATCTTTGTCTGGGTGCGGTTTGGTCGTCCCTGTGGTTTCACCACCGCCCTGACTACAGCATCCGAGTCCGCCTTCCACTGTCTCTTGTCGGGGGTCAGGAAGTAGTTGCACACATTCCTGAACGAGTCGTGACTGTCTGTCTCCCTGGTGTTGATCTCCAGTGCGTACTCTGAATCGACCGTGAGTCCCTCTTCAGGCATCGTCACTGTCACCTCCCCGTTCTTGTTGGTGACGTTAGTCTCCAGGTACTTCTCCAGCTCATACGAAGTCATGTTCCTGTGATGCAGTTTCGTCTGGAACTCAACTGGTCGGTCAACGTCGAAGTTGAAGGTCATCTTCTGCCCATGCTCGAGCACCACAATTCCGCTGTATGCAGACGTAGTGACTAACCCTGCGTCTTTAGCCTCGTGTCCGTACCCATAGCCGATGTCTTTCTGGAGGGGAAAAGGGTTCGGATTCTTTGCTTCCCTGTCGCACTTGATTCGGTAATCAGCAATGTGTGGCAGGTTCTTCTCACTACCGGTTCCCCCGAAAACACGGAGTTTGTATACGCCAGCAACTGGGAACCTCAGGAATAGAGACTTCTTTGTCCTCTGCGTGTTCTCCAGAACATACCTCTCCAGGTCTATGGAGTCGGGCAGCTGCTCTTCAGAATCGCCTTCGTCACAGTACAACTCGTAAGATATGTTCATGTTCTTGTCATTTGCATGCTCGAACCTCACGGCTTCCTTACCCTCCTTAGCAACAAGATTCCCAGAGTCGCCAGTGTACTTCAGACCGGAAGTGAAATAGGTCGGGGTGTAACACGGGGAGTCAATGAACTCCTGCTCACTAAATGGTTTGTCGAGAAGTTGCCAGGGCTCTTCATCGGGTCTACAGAAGTACACAAACTGGTCCGGGTCCGTAAGAAAGAAGAAATCATCACAGGTCCTCACATCGTTCCCCATGCTCTCTCCTTCTTTCCTTCGGTGTCCCTCGCCTGAAGTGGGAATACCAAACGTTTAGGTTCACGACAGCTGAATGTTCGGTAACTCGATCAATCAATTGGTAAGATAGTTGTCACTTTCGAAAAACTAATTTAATTATATTTCAAAAATATATTATTCTTATATTTTAAAAACATATAAAGAGAATACCTTGTCATCCAGGAATTTTGGTGGAATGAGAACAAGTTGTCCTCCATGACGATTGTCATTTATTAGAAGACCAAATGAAAAGTTTGACCAGTACCATTTTATTTTAGATATTCAAACGAAAAAAATCTAAAACTCAAATGTGCATTTGTTAAATATGACACTACTGTATTATTAAAAGTGCACCAATCTCTTCAATTCAAGAGATTTATAACACAATGGTCGATGTACACACCTTTCTTCTCTATAAGAGTCCACTTGCCACTAGTCTGCCCCTGAACCCCTGTGAAAGCCCACAGTGGGTGTATGAGCCTCCACTGTTGCCCCACATACACAGCTGTCCACTTGCACTTGAGGTTCGAGATGTCTTGGTCCCCCACTTCGTACCCTACTGCCTTGCCCTTCCCTCGCACCACCACACACGGGATCTTAGCCGCTCTGCAATACACCAATACTCCAATACATCAATACACCATACATTGTGGGATAAAATAAGCCCTCCAAATAATGAGACCGCACTGTGTTAAAGGAATTGGAAATGACTTTCTGTTCAATTCAACTGCATACTCAAAGTTCACGTGTTCACAGATTGAAAGTCTTACACAATGTACTTTTATTGAGGTAAAATGTATTTTCACAAACATTCCAGGGTCTCCTTTCACAAAGCACTAAGGTGATCGTAAGTCACTAAGGTAACCTTAGTGCAATGAAATGTAAAGAATGGGAGAATGGAACGGAAAGTCGTACCCAAGTGATAGTTTACTGTGTAGTGCAACATCACAAACATCACAAACAACAAACCTGCATATTTGCGCAAAGAAGGCTGCATAGCTGCCCTGTCCCTTCTGGATGAGTCGCATATAGCCGACAGGTGTGTTAGGGTCAGTCACGTTGCCGAGCCGGAGCTGCTCCACCTTCTGCGAGCCCAGCCACACGAAGATAGCTCTCACCATCTGCATGTCGCTCTTCAGGTCCATGAACAGCTGGTCCAGAAGCGAGGAGTACGTGGAGTGTTTAGCGGGCACCTGCAGAATAATGGTGTATATATATAACATAGTTTAACAGCTTTATATTACTTAGATATAATTTCCATTTTGAGATTGAACAAATGTACCACTGAAATATTTGGGTTAACACTATTTGTCTAAGTACATTTTGCACGAGTCTTCTTCAGGATTCGAAAGCACATCCATCGTCCCGACAATAAGTATATATATAAGAACTCAGCAAACTAACATTCAGCAAACAAGTATGCCATATAACTTTTACGAAACGAATGTCGTGTTTCATTACCCGAATGAAAGGAAGGGTCATCGACACGTTTGCATGGGTTTCGTAAACACGTCTTATGACGCACATCTTTTCCCCATTTTATTCCATTTGGATGGCTTAGATATAGTCAGACATATTACATATTTACATCGTGAGCAATTGTGTTAAGACTTACCAGCAGGAGATATACTACGAACACTCATGAAAGACAAGACACTTGTTATATATATGACACGGTTATCTTCCATCCATCCGGAACATAATGACATGACCGTTTGCCGTATTCAGTGTTTGGCGGTTTCTCTGAGGAAACTATACATAGTCAAATAAAGTTTCCGATGGCACCTACCAGAGAGTAATACATGTATTGTTTATGGTAGGAGACAGTCATATCAAAGACCTGCACACAAATCGTCAGGTAATTTATACGCGAGTAGCAATAGGGTTGGGTGCTGATGTGAAGACATATTCGAAAGAATGCAAGAGTAAAAGCAGAAACAAACAAGTTTCATGCTTTAATTAATGCTACTACATTAAACTAGTTTATGATTTATGATACATTTAGTTTTGCCAATCTAAATAAAAACATAGCAAATACGTTCGGCTGTCTTTCATAGCATTAGAGTTTTAGCGATTATTTGGCCAATGAATTAAAGGATAGATGCAATGACATATGGTCCAAATCGGATTATTTAAAATGGGATGTCAAGTTGACAATTGCTCGATTTTAAATTTCTGAAATCGATGATGATGAGTACGGAGATTTAACGAGCGATTTCTCTCACTATGGTCACTGGGACCTTTAAGAAAGTTCCAAATTGTTCCTAAATTGGATAATTTTGATGCCACGGCCGAAAGGTTTGGAGGCAAATTTGGAAATTTTGATATTTGGAATAGTGCCTAGGTTAGGTAGGAGCTTTACTGCCTTGCCTTGATTGTTAAGTGATTGAATGCTGTTAAGAATTTTGGAGATTAAACCAGGACGGTTTTCGTTGATTTGTTTTTAAGTGCTTGAAGAGCACTAAGAGAGTCCGAAAGGATGAGAATTTTGTCCTGTTTAGGATGGAATTAAGCGATAGCGATGGCCATAAGCTCTGCCGTGTAGGCCGAAAATGGTCCATAAATTACTTATATACCGATTTTTAAAAAGCCGTCTGATTTAGCCCCGGCGACCAGAATGAAAGTCTGCGGGGGTGTGGCCCGTGAAGGGATGACTTCTGTGACGTATCTGGAGGAATCTGATTTTCGGCGATAGTCATAATTCAACGTAATTTCGCAACATTTTGATTGTTAATTTCACAATGAAATCTTAAATAAACCAACTTAATTTTCCAATATATCGAATGTTTAGATATCCAACTGGGTAATTCCGCAGATGACAATTACACAATTATTACATAAACATGTCTTTTTGGCGATGTAATATTATTTATACACCTCATAAATTCATTTAGCGGCAGTGATAATCATCATTAATTAATTAACGAGACTCGGCGGAGTAGCTGTCTAGCCTAGCCTTATCACAGTCACGCCTCAGTGAGTATTTTCAAAATGATTGCTAAAACTAATTGCGGTAGTGTTAAAATGGGTGAATTAAAATCGTCTTAATTATCAATTGCAAGTGTAAATTGTCTCGATTTTATGCTCAATTGATTACGATATACAATATACGTAGAGGATTATAGCCCATTACCCCTACAGCCCATATCCATTACGCTCCATTTCCCCTACAATTAGTTAAAACAACACAAGCATTTACCTGTCCGACATAATGAACTCACCCTTACGAGTGATTAAGTATGGAGTAGGAATGAAAGTGATTAAGCTGGAGTGGATTGCGGGAATTAAGATTTAGGAAGGAAGGAAGGGTTGGAGAAGGAAACGTTTGTGATACTATCTCCTACGTAGGACTTAGTATCTCCTACGTAGGACTTAGTATCTCCTACGTAGGACTTAGTATCTCCTACGTAGGACTTAGTATCTCCTACGTATCAATATCAATAATAAACTTCCAATATATCTAACCTATTTTGACAAGTATATTTACCATATGGGTAAATTAACCATCTGAAGTGACGAATTTTATAATCTACCTCAGTTGTTAAGTGTTCTTATTATCATTTATAGCATGTCGTCATTAGAACGACAGTAGAACTACTGCTGATATGAGGTGTATACATCTAATTACATATAACTTATTTGAGTGGTATTTTGTAGGTTTGAAGTGAAATAAGAACACTTAATTTTGAATAAATGAGGTTGTTTATCCATAAATGAGTGTTCTTATTTGACTTTCATTTAATTACATATAATTCCAATAATATTTTTAATGAAGTGAAATGAAGTAAGACTTCCTAATAAAAACTTCGTTAATGTGAACAGGAATGGCGACTCGACTCGTAGTATGTGCTTACTCCTTTTCAGGTCTGAAATATATTCTTATTCGATTTCAAAGCATTTGATATCTTGAAAATTCATATTGCTATTTTGCTATTTTGAGAATAAAACTTAATTTTGTTGAATATGCAACCCTTAAAGGGGCAGTAGCACGTTTTTTCGCTGAAATAAGTTGATGAAATGTATTTGAAAAATAATTTCACCAATAGTAAAACATTCTTCTCTCTTCGGAAAATAAAGTTGAAAATGAGTGTACATGCTTCGGTAAAGCCATGGTAATCGTTTTTGTAATACAAAATAATAAATTGTGTTCACAATAAAATGGCCGCCATGCAATTTTTGCTTTATACGCAACATTGATTTTACCACTACAGATAATTGGTTTGTGTAATAAGATGGTTTACCCTCTAAAGTTAATTCAAATGATATAAACTATCATTATAAATGGGAAATTTGAAAAAATAAATTTTGCAAAAAACGTGCTACTGCTCCTTTAAATTCAAGATTATTAATTTTTCACTTGTAATTACAGTTGAATATACAATAACAAATCCTAATGTTTACGTAACTTTGTTTTAACTAAGATGAAATTGGATGAATGTTTAAAAAGACACACACTTTTCAAATACTTTTGATAAACAACTTGTAAGTGAAACAGGTCGATAATTGGTACAATTTTGAACATCGTTTTTCTTATGTATTGGTACTACAGACGTACACTACCATATGAATGTGAAACATGAAATTTCCTTGATAAGTTCATTAAATCTTTTTGCTCACACTATCAATTGTGTCTGTTTTTAATCTGGGCCGTTCTATTGCATAGTAAGAGATAACAAGCTAGGGATTATGAGTGCGGTGGACCGTTAACTTGTTTTGATAACCTGTAGGGGATATGCTGTGTAATCATCTGTCATTCTTGAGAAAAATGCATTTCATCAGATCTTTAATAATGAAAAGGTAGCGATCAATTACTTCCATCAGATAAATGAAAAAGGACATAGAAACTTTTATCACATGCTTCATTGGCAAAATACTGTTTCAGCACTGTTGGACCGAGTCGGGTATATGAAAAACTGTAGTTAATAGCTGTTACTCTTCCATCACTATGGAGAGAAGTAAACAGTGAGTAACAAACCCTACTGGAGTTAGAGACTGAGGTGATGCTGGATTGGTTCTCATATCAATAATTCAAGTGTCTGATAGAAACCCTTGAAATATAGATTATTGACTTATATGCGTAAACATGATTTAAGCATAAAGTAACTTTATTATTGATTGGGAAGATTTGAGTCAATTTAAACTTCATTGTTTGATGAAAGAGTATTTTGAATATACAAAGTTGTTTCTTATCAGTCCACTATTAGAGAAGAGAATGATAAACCGTAAACCCATAATTTTGGCTGCAATTTAAAAAATCATATTTGCAGCTAAATAGTGCTTAATTGCATTTTCTAACACTATTGCATTAATTGCATTTATTCCATGCAAATAATGCCTTTAACGGTACAGTCATTTGCAGAGCAAACTGTCTTTTTCATCACATTTCTTGAGACAGAGATTGAAAAGCTCCACTATTTCCAGAAGCATTATTTCCTTCGTCTTCTTTTAATCATTCTTTATTCAAACACATGAAACTATACCATGTTAAGCACTACATGTTCTCAAACGAATACCAAGCATTTATATTAATCTGTTATAAATTCCAGTATTTTTTTCTCGGAGCCAGCCTCGTCTGTTAAGACAAGATAAGATAATACTTTATTACCCGAATGGGAGTTCTTTTTACTTTCACAAAGTTATAAAAGTAACAATATACAACCATTAAAGAATAAAACACACATAAAATACATATATGACATAGAAAGAGATCATGTACATTTAAAATACGATGAGCTTGAACGTTACAATATTCACCGAATAGAACTACAGCTAAAGTACCTCCGGTCTCAACATTGAGAAAGTTATCTATCATTCATGTATCCCGACACTCATCGTTGATTGTATGAATCCTGAGAGTCTCATATACAGGAACTAGGCCACTGGACTAGTGGTGGACTGACCGGAACCATTAGTCAATGGGTTATCAACCATCTATGTTCAGTGACCATTGGTCAATGGATTTATGAACCATCTCTGGTCAGTGACGATTGTTCAATGCGGTTTTGAACCCATTTCTGCTCAATGACCATTTGCCACTGAGTGAAGCAGCTCTCGTCATTGACCTTTGGTCAATGGGATTTTGAACTCATTTCTAAAATGCTTGTCATTGATCATTGATCAATGGTCACTAACTATATGTTAGAGAAAACCTCTGTGAGTTGGATTTCAAAATCTGTAGCAAATCAGGACTTGGCCGAGTATTGCAATATTGAAAACAAAGAATGATAAGCCAAGTTTCACCTCATAGATACATTTCCCAGACCATACATTTAGGAACATATCTGATTACTTAATCTACATTTCATCCTATGTCCATCCCTCCTTCTGTATGTACTTCTCTTTTGTTTTACCTCTTTTTCTATCATTTCCTTCAGTCGCTATATTTTTAATGTACTCATTTTTAATACGGGACAATAAGAGTCAGGTTACGTATGGATATATTGAAGTATTATGGTTTCAGTGTAGTGTAGTTCTTACAAAACAAGGCATGCATGTTGAAATTGATTCTTTTTATGTCGATGTTGGAAGGTTCAAACTTATTCAACGATGAAGACCGAATTGGTATTGACTTGTAAGCGGAGACACGCAACAATGGTTTTGCTATGAACCGAGGTAGATTAAAATCTTCCCATGGGAATGTGTCGAATACAGAAGGTTACACAACGTAGTGTTTGTTCATTACGTTTAAAATATTACTTCGTGTTAGTATCTAACTTTTTTAAAGGCATCTTCGTAAGTTTCAAATATGTTTAAACTTGACAGAATCGTAGTTAATTTTTTTCGGAATAACTTGAAGTATGTGTGACTTGTTTCAATTTCGGTATAATGGTAATGTCCGTGGACCAATGCCCTACTTTAAATGTTCATAGATAGTGTGAACTATTATCTCTGCGTACACTGTCATGAAATGTATGAGACCAATATTTGTATAAAGTAAAAGGGTAACTAGTGTTTAGCGTTGTAACTCCTTTAAGGAAACATCCTGAAATCCCAGATAACCCCAAAACGTTATGTATAACATCAATGCACTCTCATATAATAACTCAATAAAATCACTCTGTGTAGTGCCATAAACAACTTTGTTACGTTGTCTAACAGCTGTCGCCCATTGATCACTGAATTGTTTTTTCCCAAAAACGTTTGATACCCCTATTTGTAACGTTGTCTCTAGTGATGACGTTATAAAACATGTCTATATATTCCAAATAATATCCAAATACAGAAACGGAAAGACAATGCGCATCTAGACTATGTCTACAAAGTTAGCATTATTACTATTTGTTTTGATCTCGTGTCCATAGCAAGCAGTCAACAGTGAAGCAAATAAAAATGCAGTACGAATTACTATTGAGGCCTCTTATTGTCTAAGAGTTGCCATGGTTCCAAAACACCAACTGCGTCTCCTGATTACTGTCCTAACTAATAAATGCTTAATTTCTTTATTGACGTGAGCGCCAGCAATTCATATTATTCGTATTGTGTGTTGTTATCCATAATTCTTCTTTTGTAGCTTTGACGCTTTTGATGGATACCTATCATGTTTAATGACCCTATGATGTATAATGAGATATTTATAACCTGACGAAGGTGTTTTACTGACCCTAGGGTATTTAATGCATATGTTTATCATAACACGTGTTGGTGTTAATCAGCTGATGACGTTCTATTGGAAAAAAAACAACATTTTCTGGATAGCAACTTCTGTATTTGAACATACACACTACTTTATGTTCACAATAAAACAATTTTATCCAGAATAATTTATATATTTCATTTCTGAATGCCCCTAAATATACTAATGGAAGCATTTCATTCGGATAAGGATATGAATTGTAATATGAATTACATAAATCAAATACCTACACACAAATATTATTATTTTGTCTCATGTTGGTCATCTTACCACAACTAATTTATGAAGATGAATATATTTTCATATGAACTGTATTAATTGTACTACCTTTTGAGTTGATCTTTGAAATGAAAATCTGCTGTACCCAAAAAAAGAAATAAAGTGGTAAATCAAATATGAATTGTACTAACGCATCATTATGTGATTCCTTATGTTCACTTTTCATATTCTTAAAGTCTAAATTTATAAATTTATTCATTGTAGTTCAGGGGAGTTGATTAAATTTTAGTCTGTATGGGCAAATCATTTCCGAGTAAATAAATAAGGTCAGGGTAACAGAGATGTTGACAGTGTTCACACAAGTGAGTAACTACAATTATACTGCCATTGTCTTACACACTAGATCTTCGGTAACGCAATATTATGAAAACGGGAAATCGTTAACGTGAATGAACATTTTCTGAAGATGTCTGGGCTATGATAATAATTAAGAGTGCCATTGGAACAAAGAATATTTGTAAATGGAAAAAAGTTAATACATAAAAGAAACAGTATTTGAAGAGGAAAGGGCATTTATTACCCATAAACGCGATAGCAACGCACCAATAACAAAGTTTATCAACAAGATTTGGCTTTATAATACAGCAACGTCTCAGCGCTTCTGATGAAATCGCAAGATATATATATATATATATATATATATATATATATATGAAGTATTTTCAAAGTGTGGATATCAACGTCAAAAAAGGGGAAAATATGTAACCACACTCTGAAGTGTAAGACAGACTTACCGACTTGGCGTGGTTGTCGATATGTGCGAAATCATCTGGCCTGAAGACGTCGTTTTTCTTCGATACGGGTGGTTTGGGAGGAGGGTAGTCGTCCTCCGTGTCTTGTACACGTATCTGGAAATAGTTTACAATAGCTGGTCACGTTTGGGAAGTGTTTCAAACCTGACTGATATTGGTAACGTTATGGCTGTAGTCAAATAGTTAAATTTGTGAAATTTGTTAGAGACATTTTGAATGTAGTGAAATAATTACGGTTGTGAAATGTGTTGGAAATTATTTGAATTCAGTGAAATGGTTATGGTTTATGAAATTTGTTAGAAACGTTTTGAATGTAGCAAAATGGTTAAGGTAGTGAGATGTTTGTGAAACGTTAGTTATGTCGTGACAAAGTTATGGCTGTGAAATTTGTTGTAAACGTTATAAATGTAATGACATAGTTAAGGTTGTGTAATTTGTTACAAACGTTGTAAAACATAGTTATAACGTTGCGATTTTCTTTGAAATATCCAAAATTAATGCACAAGTTATACAAAACACTGACGTATTTCATAAACGATTGCGTTCGTTTTGAACAAATGTGTAGTTGAAAAAAAATGAAAATATGTTTGAGAGTTTTGTGAAAGCTGTTTAAGAAGTTTAAATATGATAGCATTAAAATGACTTTAAAATGTGTTTATGATTGAAACAACCATTTTAATATATATCAATCGAGCAATGTCAACTGATCAATATACAGAATCCACACCTAGCGATTGGATGTATTTGGCACCTATTATTGCATAAAACCATCACAAGAAGAGTTATTTTACACATTATGTTCACACACGTACGAAACAGAATAAATGTATAACACAAATGATCAAGAGTCATCAGAAGATGACATATCCCACCGGTTCCACAAAATTGGTAAAACACATCTTTGACAGATACTTGTGTATCTACTACCGTACTTCAGTTAGTGGGTATTACAGATGCTGAGTTTCAGGAATGTTAAGGGTTTTAGACTTCTGCTTCAGAAGCAGTCAAAATCAACAACAACCAACATCCCTCTCATGTTTCTATGGAAACAGAAAAAATAAAGTTTTCAGAAAAAATCTGAAAATATCAAAAGGAACCACTTCAGTTAGTGGGTAATACACATGCAAAGTTTCAGGAAGATATGATGAACGGTTTTGGAGCTGTGTTCCGGAAACGAACCTGTCTCTGAACAAAGTCCAAATTCAACAAGTTTCTATGGAAACGAAAAAAAAAAAAAAATTTCAGAAATCTGAAAATATCAAAAGGCACCACTTCAGTTAGTTGGTAATACACATGCAAAGTTTCAGGAAGAGATGATGAACTTTTCGGGAGCTGTGCTCCGGAAACGAACCTGTCTCTGAACAAAGTCCAACTTCAACATGTTTCTATGGCAACGACCAAAAATAAAATTTTCAGAAATCTGAAAATATCAAAAGGCACCACTTCAGTTGGTGGGTAATACACATGGAAAGTTTCAGAAAGATATCATGAACGGTTTTCGAGTTCTGCTCCGGAAACGAAATGATTACGGACGGACGGTCGGTCGGACGGACAAACGGTGGGATATAAAAAGAATGAATACAAAGCTAGACTGAACTGTGGAATAAACATTTAACCTTATCTTCAAAGAAAAGTGTTGCAGTACATGGCCAGCATGTTCTGGTGCATTCACCAGCTTACCGGGGAGATCTCCTTGCTTGTGTTGCCTGTACTGGAACCGCCCCCCATTCTGATGTGCGTATAGAGATCGTCGCTAGTGTCTTAGTTTAGTTCCATGACATGTCATCTGAAATTAAATGTTAAAATTAATATGAAAAGAGTTATAAAAAATGTTTGTCGAATATATTCTTCTTACATAATATCATAACAGCCTTTTGTCAGTCCAATATTGATTTAAATATGACATAATGCAGGTATTTGATATGATATGTTATCAGACCTAAACAACATTTCAAAAGAATAACCAAAGGTAATACCAGTGTACAGCAAAGTTCTTATTAATCCTTCAGTGCTGAGTAGCTGGTGTATATTGTGATGACTCAGGCATGCTGAGAGAGAAGAGAAAGAATCCCAACAGAGCGTTACATCAAGTCTTTGAAGGTTATTTAGAGCGTTACATGCAATAAAGAATTGTTTTCACTTCCGTAACGTCATGTAATATTCATACAAATTGTCAACCGGATCAAAAAGTTAAGTCTATCTACAAATGTAGTTATCTCATTAGTTAATACATATGCTAAGTATTTCAGTTTCACGTTTTGTTTATTCCTGCAGCGTAGTTAAACAGCATAATGAAATATTGATTGAACAGGTTCTATAGATAATGCTTATAGATTTACTAACAAAATTTGACAACCTGTCGCCTAATTAATAAATGTTTCCTTGCATAACTAACCAGTTGTATTACATCCCTGAGTGTTGTTTCAAAGCATTAATCAGTACAAGTTAATGTCAAAGAGACCTCCATTCCTGAAAGACAATGAAGCCAAGGTTTAAGGGCGCGGGATCATCATTGTTATTAAATACACATGTGACGTCATCCTATTGTTCTCGAGCTCCATTATTTTTCTGTAATGGAGTTCTACATGACATTAATTTCAAAGTAAATTTGTTTAATAAAAAAAGGATATTTTTGCCATTAATTCATATACGTGAGGCAGTAGGCCTACATGGTCTAACCTTAACTTACATAAGCTTCTTTAATGGTAAGTTCAGGTTATGGTTATGGTTATGGTTAGCGGAAATAGAAAACTACGTTTGTAACATTCCGTTGATGAATGCAGAAAGGCTGTTATTTTCAAATATAGCCATTCATTATCAGGCAAAAATAGAAGCTGCGAATGGTATCGGTTGATACAGATAATGTCATTTTATTGATTGTTGATTATACGAGACGAGTGCCACGTGTTAACGATTGTTGAATTGTACCATGTTGGTGCAACGTGTTAACGTTTGTTGATTGGTACCACGTTATACTGTCGATACCACGTGTAAACGATTGTTGATTGGTACCGTGTGATACTCTTGGTGCAACGTGTTAACGATTGTTGATTGGTACCATGTGCTACTGTCGATACCACGAGTTAACGATTGTTGATTGGTACCTTGTGATACTATTGGTACGTCGTGTTAATGTTTGTTGATTGGTACCGTGTGATACTATTGGTACGTCGTGTTAATGTTTGTTGATTGGTACCGTGTGATACTATTGGTACGTCGTGTTAATGTTTGTTGATTGGTACCGTGTGATACTATTGGTACGTCGTGTTAATGTTTGTTGATTGGTACCGTGTGATAATATTTGTACGTCGTGTTAATGTTTGTTGATTGGTACCGTGTGATACTATTGGTACGTCGTGTTAATGTTTGTTGATTGGTACCGTGTGATACTATTGGTACGACGTGTTAATGTTTGTTGATTGTTACCGTGTGATACTATTTGTACGTCGTGTTAATGTTTGTTGATTGGTACCGTGTGATACTATTGGTACGTCGTGTTAATGTTTGTTGATTGGTACCGTGTGATACTATTGGTACGTCGTGTTAATGTTTGTTGATTGGTACCGTGTGATACTATTTGTACGTCGTGTTAATGTTTGTTGATTGGTACCGTGTGATACTATTGGTACGTCGTGTTAATGTTTGTTGATTGGTACCGTGTGATACTATTGGTACGTCGTGTTAATTTTTTTTGATTGGTACCATGTGATACTATTGGTACGTCGTGTTAATGTTTGTTGATTGGTACCGTGTGATACTATTGGTACGTCGTGTTAATGTTTGTTGATTGGTACCGTGTGATACTATTGGTACGTCGTGTTAATGTTTGTTGATTGGTACCATGTGATACTATTGGTACGTCGTGTTAATGTTTGTTGATTGGTACCGTGTGATTCTATTGGTACCACGTGTTAACGTTTGTTGATTGGTACCATGTTGGTACCACGTGTTAACGTTTGTTGATTATTACCATGTTATATTGTTTGAGAATGGCCACCAATGACACTCTCTATTTAACTTGGTAAAAGAATGGGATATCTAACGAAGATATTCCGTTACCGTTATGTTATCAGTGTGATAGAATGGGACATAAATGATTGTTCCGTAAGGTAAAGAAAGGTGGAATAACAATTTATACAGGTAGTGTTACCTAAACATCTAAGTATGGACATGATCACATGGCAGGGAATGGTAAGGAATGGTCTCGTTTGGTAATGAAGTTAAAACCACGAACTTGTGTATTTACTAAGATACCAAGCATCTCTGACAGTAAAGTATTGCAGTTTCACAGGACATCGAATGGTAAAGAGTGGTTTGGTTATGGCTAAGAAGCTAATGATAAAGAGTGGTTTAGTTATGACTAAGAAGTTAAAGCAATGAACTTGTGTATTTACTAAGAGAGCAAGCATCTCTGACAATAAAGCATGTTTTTGCATAAACACATTCCTTCGTTTTTCTAAACAACATTCGGGATTGTTGGTATTCATCTGGAAATAGTTCCATCAACCTAGCTTAGGCCAAAAATCACCCCCTCTTTCCAAAAAAGCTGTATCCGCCCCTGTTTTATCATTATTTAATAGCAATGATGTCATGTTTACACAGGTACTGTTTTTACCATGAAACAATGTCCACAAAAGTATGAAGATGCAAGTGAAACAAAACACATTCGCATTCGCATGGTATTGTCACTTCTAAATGTTCTTTGTAGACCCTAGTGTACATGTTCAATAAGAATGATCAGTATCTGGTAGGACCGCCACGTACCCGGATGACACACTGCACCCTATGTAGTATGCCTCCAGTCAGACGTCGGATCTGTTCTTGTGTCAATAACATCCACTCAGCGTGCAGAGCTGCCTCCAAATCATTTAAATTCTTTACTGGAGGGTACCGAGCCGCCCTATAATATCCCACACATGCTCCAGAGGGTTCAGTTCTGGGTTTTACTGCTGGCCAGGGTAAAGTTGTCACTGCGTTGGCTCGCATGTAATCGACAACGGCACGTGATCGGTGAGGCCGGACGTTGTCGTACATGTACTATGGTCTTTTAGCAAGTGCATGGTTATCGAAATGAGGAACAACGACCGGCTGTAACACGTCACGGATGTATTGAGCTCCCGTTAAGGTGACCAAATACAGCTTGCAATCATGAGACAGGCATCCCAATACCATAACAGAGCCACCTCCATACGCAACAGTTGGCTGGATCTTCTTTGGGGTATAAGCTGTAATCTCTCAAAACACGTGCACACCCATCAGTTACATGGAGCAAGAATCGATCCTTGTCAGACCAATGGATTCACCGCCAGGTCCTCAGATTCCAGTGTTGTCTGTCCAAACACCATGCCAAACGTGCACGTTTATGATGGTCTCTCAACAAGGGACGTTTAATTACCCTTTTTGCATTTAGTCCTGCCGATTTGAGACGATTTCTGACTGTTATGGTGCTGATGTCTCGATTTGGTAACCACAGACGTTTCAGCTGAGGCCTTGTCAGGAAGGGTTCTCGGCTTACATGTCGAAGAAGTTGCCGGTCCTCTCGAGGTGTAGTGACAGTAGGTCTTCCAGACCTTGGACGTTCCATTGCACTTCCTGTCTGCGCATGCTTCCGGACTAAACGACTAACAACAGTGTAATGGTAGTCCAGATTTCGTCCTATCGCCTTAAAGGACACTCCTGCAGAGTGCATACCAATAATTTGATTTCTGAGATCCATTGACAATCGTCTTCGTGCCATGTTCAATAGAAATGCTTGAATGGCTATGGAAAGCAACGATACATACCACCAAATGAGGTTGGGTCATACTGCTTTTTGTGAACCTCGAGCGTAGCATGTTGCACGTGGATGGCCCGAACGGGTAGGCGCGACTGTCACGGATCGCTGGTTGGAACGTATCGCACACACACTACTCTTCTCGTAAATGAACCTTGTTTAACTGTTTAAAATATTCTCGAAAAGATATCATCACAAATATCAGGGGGTGCTTAACTTTTTTCTGTGTGTATAGGTTCAAGAGTCACATTAGGTCAAACGTTATAAAAGGTGTTATTTCATTAAGAAGTACTGACCCTTACTGAAAAATATCAATTTAATAATAATTCATTCATCCATAGTGACATTATAAAGGTGGGGGAAAAACACGATTTATGATAGAAAAATCGGACAATGACGCGGCAATTGGTTTAACGTAATGATAAATGGACAAAAAAGACATGTGGGTTGGTAATGTTTAAAAGTTCTTATAACTACTGTGCATATATGTGGGGCGTGTATTTCGGGGGTTCTTTGCATTTGTAAAAGGTATTTGAAATAAGTAATTATCTTATATTTAGAAACAGGGTACGAATATAAAAGTCGAATTTGTTTAAACGTATATCAACAGGTGTGGTCTTTCGGAACGTATATATATATGAAAGCCAAATAAATATTATGAAAAAATATACATTGATTCCTTGAAAGCAATACTTTGTTGTAGCATCAACATCACTTTATTGGATTTCGCTTCACTAGTCGTACAATAACATCGGCACTCGTCATTTACCATGACATTGAAGGTGAATTAATGATGAGACACACTTATGACGTTTTCATATATCTCAAGGGAAAATATCACATTGATATTTCTACAGTTTTATTATTTTATAGGTTAACGACCAAATTCCCTAAAGTGTATACTAACGATTTCCATAGTGAAGCACGAAGCGCGGGCACCAATGAGTTCAGTATTGCTAGATAAACAGGGCATGATAAATATTACATGCAGTCTAGGTAACATATAAAAACGTTGTGCTTAGCAACAAAATGTTACATGTGTTGACTGGTTGCTAGAATCTCTGGACATAGCACAATGCACGGACTGGGAGGGGTCTGTGTACATAAACCAAGAAGCATTGGTTTTGTCATTGCTGCTTTATCGCATTGTACACTTGATGTTTAGATGCCATATAGTCGCGAAGTTCTGTAATATTGATAGTGGCGGGTCACAATATTGTATCGTTCTCGCATACTGTATGGAAATGGGAGTTATACTTTCGATTTTCTCTGGTGTGTTGTACTTGAGAAAAGGATCGCGTTTGATTATTATTTACATTATTGACTACATTTTGCAGACTAAAAGCATCCATGATAATTATCATGAGCATGCATGTATTTATTATGTTATCGAAAAAAGAGCGTGAATAGTTAAATGCCAAAATGTATTAGCATTTTAGCTAGTGTTAGGTGTTTTCAATAACATTGTACTGACTGCAAAATAAGTTGTATATTTGATTCGAATGAACTGTATCAAATTGAATACATTTATATACACGTATTTAACTGAAACTACTACACCAATAATATGTATACCACTATGCATATACATGTATATATATATACACCACCATTTATTTGCCATGACCCAAACATTCTAAACATAATCTTAAAATTAATACAGTATCAGCTTATGATTAGAAATTACTAATAATTCAAATTATGACTTATGAATATTTGGACCAATTTCCAGCATACCATATTTAAAAAATAAAGTATCTTAATATGAGTCCATGGTAAAATCTATTGTATAATTGGTTGTCCGAACGCGGCTGCATTGATTTGTTATATTTTGAAAAGAAACGCACCAAAATAAGTGTGAATAGGATTGACACTACAATTTATCTACTTGTGCAACTATAACTGAGCAACATAAAGATAAGTATTTATCTATTGAAGTTAGTTTCATCGTAAATACGTTGAAACAAAGATGATTACGAGTATTGTTGATCAGCTGACCTCCCACACACGGTTAGTCATACATACATAATACATGAATGCTGTGTAGATTTCTCTAATTGACGCCCTCTACGTACTCAAACCTTACTGTCTTGGGTCAAAGTGTTCTCTCGTATTTTTATTTTTGAGATGCGGCTTTTCTTTGTCATATAGTTTGTTTGACAATGATTTGATTTTATACCACTTGTTACAATAACGTTTCTTCAAGTGACATCAAAAGCATATATTATATTTTAGAATGTATGCTTGATTTTTAAGAGTTTTGACTTTATAGATCACACAGTTCATCTTGTATCAAACAAACTCATTGGTTCTAAACTTCATTACGATATTCTTATTCTAAATCTTAGTCACTAACAATTGTGAATGAAAAGATTGGGAAACATGTACCAAAGTGTCTTTATGAGCACGAGCCTCATGTTAAACGTTAGGGTAAAATAATTATAAGATAACTGTGTAGGAATCAGCTCTCAAATAACCCCATGGTGTGTCACTTGTATTATGAACTTTTCAAATAAAAAGCGCTTGGATATCTCTGTTTTTGTCCGTTGAAATTCAAGTGAGGTTTCGATTGAGCGGTGTACCAAATCATTATTATGAATCTTTTGATTTTCCGTTTCGAGTTCAAGCGGAGTTTCTTATCAAGCGCCGGGGTAGGAGATTCTACTGGACTACAGCATCCAGAGTCTTTATTAGAAGAAGACCTCTTAGCGCAGTTCTGAAGACTTATATGATGAACGGCATTTTAGAAGAACAGGAATATAATCTGGATAAAAACTTGTAAAATTGATCCACGTCTGTTTGTAGGGTATATATTCAAGTGGCATTAAGATTTCAAAACTTAACTTCGCAGATGTTTGAGCATTGCACCATCGACTTAACATATTACTGTAAGAACCATTTCCCATATAGACCAGTGTACCATTCTTCTAGTTCATCTTAAGTCGATTTTAGTGCTAAGATCCGAGAGTGAGACAGCCCCCGGAAACGGTTAGATAATGTTTATTATAAAAATAAACTACTAAAATCCTCTTGTTAAAACCCGTACCACCTTATCTTTAACATTACATGAATATCACAAACGTAAAGCTTATACATTTTAAAGTATTCATTTTATGGGGTGATGACTGTTATGTTCACCTTTACTCGTAAATGAGACGAAGGTCTTATAAGAATCGTATTGAATCCCAACATCCTGAACACGCTAACCATATCTCGTCAGTCTATTGCGAAGAGATGATGTCATGTCACTGTTGTTTTAACAAGTTAAACGTTTTGGTTTGCCTCGTAATTATACCCTTGAAATTCACGGCAAGGTTTATGCAATAATTCAAAAGTCAACAAAAGATTCTTGAAACGCTTCAAACGTTTTCATTCCCTTGAAACTATGCATTTGCAGTCATGTTAGCTACATGCACTAGAACTGTAAATAAGCTGCCTCAGCATTTGTGATTCAGAACTACACTGGGTCTGAACTGTACTCCACTTTGAGAAGTACCTTTCTGATAATACCACTCGACTACACGATTAATTATCTGACATCACTGTTTCATGTCTTTAACAATACATCTTGACAATGTAAAAGCTTTCTCGTCTTTCTGTAACCGTTAGTGTATTTTCAAGTATATAAAGTTCAGTAAAGTTAAGATAAAACACGCTTATACATATACATGTACTCTTTAACAATTTCATCTCTAACCATTACAAAGTTAAAAAGTCACGCACCTGATGAAAACACGATTGAAATCCACCAGTCGATCAAGTATCCTACTCTGGAGTACTATATTCCGCTGATGGTAAATGTTTAACTACGGAATCATGCACGCACCGCTGGTTTCAAGAAACACCTACAGAATTGATGTACAGTGAGTGACGCCGGCTGTCACGCAGGGATGGAGAGAAACGCCTCCTGCCATCCCTGCTGCTGCATAGCAACGGTAAAACAAACCATTCTACCAAAACATGCAAGTTGTTTTACCAAACAGCCGATGATAGAGAGACATCAGCGATTACCCGATACTCTGGTTTTATCTCCTAGTGCGCGAGACGGGTGGCAGTTGGGAAGAAAGGGTGTGTTCCGCCTCCACAATACAGACGGTTAAACGAACACGCGATCAACACATGGCATCAACGATTTCCTTAACTCTAAAGTCTTCCAAGATTAAGAACTAGGGCTCGTTTCATGAAGCAGCATTTACCAATGTTCATCTTATCGCCCATGCTAAAACACTGCACAAAGATTATCTTAGGTGCTTGGGATATCCAATGCTTTGATAAATGAGATGCAGGACCTCTGTTCATAAGTCACTGAGATGAGCTTAAGTCACTGAGGTGCAAGGCTGAATAATGTAAAGATTGATCTTATAAGTAACATTTACTTGGTGAAAGGAGATAGCAACCACATTCCGTGTTACAAGAGCAGGTAGAGTTCTATTTCACAGAGGGGTTTACAGGAAAACATTAATTATATATTGAATTCCTCAGTTCATTTCATGATGTGAAGAGATATGTCTGATTGTCTTGTTATCGTAACATGCCAACTTGTATTATAAACATGTGGTCACTAGGGTGGGAAGAGGCTAGTCCTGTCTATAGGTATATATTCCTTAACAAACACGTGATCGATGAACAGTGTCAACAACAATACTAGATTTTGTTATTTAGAGAGTTCCAAAGCATGACTTTATATATCTATGAGATTGGTGACATTGGGGTTAGAAACATTCGTGATGGCGGTTAATGGCATTGGCCTTTAAAGTTTTAGAACAATGACCTTAAAACCAATGCGAGGAAGACAGGCTAGTGTTTTAGCATGCAAATTGTATTTTCTCACATTTGGTCAAAGAATAAATAAGCCATTAGCGTTATCCAAAAAATAATAATTCTAAAAGTTGGCAACGATGAATATCAGTGGTTAATGAGTGGCTTTACGATGGAACAATATTTCGGGTTTAGGTTTTGTTTAGTTTTTTTGGTTTTTTTGTTGGGGGGTTTCTTTTTAAAAATTAATTTTAAGGTGTAGTTTACTAAATGTGGGCACACAATGACAAATGATAAACTGGTTGATATAATATTTGAAGAAGATGGAGACTGTCATAACTTCAAACTAGGTAGCGTTGGGAGAGCTGGTTGTCTTGGATTCCTTCAATATACATGTACCTTAAAAAAAAGCGTCAATTGTGGTTAAAGGAGGAACTGCTCTTTCACACATGTGTTACATAATGATTTATGTAATCTTTGAGGATTAATGTTAAATACCATTTTTTTTATTTCATTAGTTATGTTTGGTGTATCCAGTCAATCTCCAAAGAGTTCAGGAAAAGAAATCCAGGAACTATACTTACTATATTTACTCGAATTCAACGAAGACCTCGAATACAAGTCTTGACTCTATGAAAATATATTTTAAGATATATAGAACCTCGATGAGAACCCGAGGATATGGGGATGAGTGAAGGAATTATATTCTATGAGTATATAGGAGGAAAATATGGTAGTGGTGTTTACATTGAAATAGCTGTATGTAGATGTGTTGTATAGTTAAATTAAGATTTATGAATCGTGATTTCTTCGAAAATTGTATTTTTCTATATGAGACCTGAGGGTTGGACAATTTTGAACTGATTTTTGTTATATAGTATATGTGTGCTCCTCCCTCGCCCGTTAAGAGCTTTTTCTAATGAAAATGCGCAACATGATATTATTTAGTAGTAGTTTTATGAATGTATATTTAGTATTTCATCTTGGAACAGGATTTTGTAGAAGAGAAGTGTACGTCAATATGATTTTCCACACCAAAAGGCCACAGGCCTATAGTACATAAAACACTTGAGTATACATGAAAATATATTGTTTATAAACAACGATGCTGCTCTCTTACTAGTTATTTCTGATGCTCATGTCATGGTATATAAACATAGCAAGATTTTTAATTACATTCTGATTTGTATAGTATAATAAAGATGTGAAGGGAAGGATAGACATCTGACATTCTTTGAGGTATTTTCTATATATCCTTTGATCAACGTCATGAGTACCCTTGGGGAAGTCGAAAAATGTTCTGAAGTTTTAAAGTTATATGGTTAGCCTTGCAACCTTTTGCACATCTTGGTTAAACCTAGGCCTAATCTAAATAAATTTAGATCGACTGTTCTACATTATATTTTACTAAGTATAGTTAATACAGTCGATCAACATGGTATAACCGATTTTTTAAAATTGTTGATATAAATTTATTAAGGAGCAATGATTTGCATTTAGAAGTGGAATACATAAGATAACTTTTTTTATTGTGAACATACACGGCGTTTGGGAGCATATGCTTACTCCTTCATCAGATGGGGTGCTTGGTATAACGAGGTGGGATATTGTGAACATATTTATACAGAATACTAACGATAATGTGGAAATAATAAAGAAATTAGTATCTAGTATCATTGTTTTTGTACACAAGAATGCCACCTATATCAGGAATTGTAAGATCATTTCCACACATTACATGTATGGCGAGGTAATTAGGGTGCAATAATTCTTTATTATTTGGAAGTTGTCCTACATCCGAGTGAGTAGATAAGCCATTAATATTTACATCTAACAAAGGCCGTATCACCGACGAATTAAATCTAGAGCAGTTACTTGAAGAAGAATCCAACTAAATGCATGCAAAGTAAAAAGTAAAGACGGCAGGACGCATCATTGTGTAGCACCGGCGTGTAATCGATGCACAGTCTTAAACACGTACTATTCGGTTTGGGATCTGTTAGAAATGAGGCCATCGATTTAAGATAGATAGAATATATATCTAACAGAATCACAACTGTTTCGAATACAATCGATAACAGAGTTAATTTCCTATTACGTCGACGGGGTAATCTATGACAGGTTTGTTAGATCGACGCTGTGTGCTTACATGGGTTGCTTGGTACTGATTTATTTGAGTACACGAAGCAAACAAATTGAAGACTATATATTAAAAGAATGAACAATGAACTTTTTGCAGGCAATTTGGAATTTGTTAACAAAGCTTAACTTCTATATTGCCAGGCGGCGATCAAACAAAGGATTGTCGCATGCATTTACTGTACCAAACTACTCGACCTTAAAGGGACATTCAATGTGTTGTTGGAATCACATATGTCAAACATTATAAATATTGTATTTTTATCAAGAAGTACTGACTTTTTAGTCGTTTTAAACCTAAAGTGACGATATAAAAGTAACACTGATTTCTGATTAAAAACTACTCGATTAGAGGGCGTCATTTAGTCAAACGTAATTTTGGAAAATTATCTGAACCAAACAAAAAGACAAATTTGGGTTGGTAATGTTTAATAGTTCATATAATTACGATGCAAGTAAGTGGGACGTATACTTTCGGTTTCGGTGTATGTAGGCTGTTGGTCAAAAGTCGTTAAAAAAACAAGTAATTAACATATTTGTCGATTGGGGATGAATAAGAAAGTAGAGTGAAAATATTTGAACTCAAATCAACTCATATGATATTTTGGCACGTATCAAACCCACGTACCACACAGTAAAGTTGTTTATCTGCGTTCACAGAATAAGATGGAGAATTGGTCAATAAGATATTTAAACGATAAATTGTTTACTGTCGTTAACAGAGCGCAACATGGAGTGTATTTAGGTGAATGTCGGCACCAATCGATCGTCACAGATCAATGAATAGAACTGGTTTTCCTCATGTGTGGTCGGAAATAACTGAACAGAATCAATTAGCCAGAGAATGGACTTCGTCCAATGTGTCATAATTGAAAAGAAGTATTTTGTGTTTTTGTCATATGAACGGATAACCATGAAAGATTGCTTTAATTGTACTGCACTGTTATTTCTTACAAGTATCACGTGCGAAATAATTTGAAATTTTGACATAACAGTTGGAATTCGTATTAAATTTGCTTTGCATAAAACATCATCATGGAAGGATTGTGAATTTACCAAATCGTTTAGCGTTGTCATTTGGTCAAGATAATTGATTTATCTGTGACTGTCTATATGAACATACCTTTATGGTACATTTTGTGTAAAGTGCAAATCGTCATGAAAGGCCGGTCTATTTATAGAAAACAAATGGGCGTTGTCTTTAACCGAAACAATGCCATTCTGTAACGTTAATGCATTATAGAGATAAATTCAGTGTTTCATTAGTTGAGCACGACTGATTTGCATCAGCTGTATTCAGTTGAGCGTGCAGTGGAGGTTATTTTGTTCTAATGCAGATTCCACTGCAATTAACGTGCAGCAACGATTCCTATGGGAATAATAAATCACGCAGTAAAAAGAATTAGACTTGGTATTTCATTTGGACTACAAATACCAACCAGTGTCGATGACTTCTTTCCTTAAAGGCAATCTAGAACGTCTTTTGCATATTGTTTTCTAAAATGTTCCGTTTATTATTTAAGTTTATACAATATGTTGTTACGTTAATGAGTAAAACATCTCTAACAGGACCTGATAAGCCCTATAAAAAGGTGAGGTGAGGTGACTTGGGGTTTAACGCCGCTTTCAAGAGTATTTCACTTATATCGCGGCTGCTAGTATTATGGCAGGGAGAAAGCCCTCAACGCCATGTGGCTTTGCATTGCGGTGAAACCTGCGAGAATCGGCTTGAACTAGCGAACCATGGGTGGTACTGCACTGAAATTCAGTGTAGCTTTGCACCCAAACCTTACTGCATGTAGAACAGTTCTCTACTGCAGACAAAGTTGCCGTGCCCCTGACGGAATTCGAACCCTGTACCTCTTGATCCGAAGCCGAACACGCTAACCACTGCGCTATCCCCCCTTCCCTTATAAAAAGTAAAAAGAAAACAGTTATCCGAGCAGAAAATGGTGAGACATATAAAGCCATCATTTTGTTGAACTCTTCTGTGTGAAGGTAAGGTTTGTAGGTCTTATGAGAATTTGAGAGTTCAGATAGCAGGATGGTTGACCATTCCATCATTGTACCATTTTTAAAACTCTTCAGTGTTTAGGGATCGCTGCATCATTTTAATGTGAACACCTTAAAGTGGCCGCTCCATGTGAAATGGAATCACATGGTTTAACCCATTTATGCATGACCTCTCAGATTTTCATTTAATTGTGAGAATTTATAGTTCATAACTTGCAATGAAGTGAATCAATGGTTATTTTTACCTCAAATATTTTTTTCCGTGTTATTTTGATGATAGAATTAGCGTCCCATATATGGGACATCATGCACAAGAGGGTACAGTTTTTTTTTATATGCACATGAAAAAAACAAATTGTTTGACAGATAATAAATTTTGGTTGGACAACATCTTGGGGACTTCCTCTTTCTGAAATGCAAACCATTTCTGAATTTCAGATTACAGGTGTACTACAGCAGAGCAATCAATCGATTTTGGCGTGAAAAACGTAGTAAATATCGTATTCAAACATTTAAAATTTCTGCAGAGAGCGGGAAAAGGAATATTGACCACCACTTTTGTTTCTTCATGAGATACTGTTAGCACATGCAATGCTCTGAGTTACTCATTTCCTCCTCCAAACCGTCCTCATATTCAAAATAATCTGTGGCACCAGACAAATCCGATATGTCAACATAGATAGAGGGTTAGTCAGTCACTTATAATTTTTTTATTTTTTTATTACCCTTCCACTCATCCTTTCCAATAAATATCAAGACAAGAAATTATATTTCGCCACATAAATAATTTCTGAGAATCACCAAAAAACCTGTACCCTCTTGTGCATGTCGTCCCATATGTGGGACGCTAATTTGACGAAACTTTGAGCATGGAAAAAAATATAGTTGAAAGAAACTCTTATTTTTACTTAAACTATTTAACATTGAAAAACCTTAAAAACAAATCAATTGAGTTCAACTGGAAAGTTCAATTATTCAGTAGTACCTCAAACTTTGGCAATTTGCTAAATTAGTATCTCCTCTGTTTCAGGTTGTCATATTTGACCATTTTTAAATCTACAACTATTTAACTTGGTTGACATATAAATACAACATCTTCCCTTTAAAAAACAGCTTACAGCAAACATTTATCTTATATATCAACAGAGAACCAGATCATTGAATTAGCCTCCCATTTATGGGATGTCATGCATAAATGGGTTAACGAAGCTAGCTGCAGAACTTTAGCTATACAACCTCTTCCCTCAGTATCATTAACAGGCTAAAAATGAATTTACTATCCTTGGCATAAGGTTTACTCACAATTTGATATTAATGGTAGAAAGAAATTACAAAGATAAACTGAAAAAATCATTTCAGCTTTCTAGACCTTGTGGTACTGGTGAAGAAGATGAAAATAGGTTTTTAAAGTCGTGACCCCTGTGACCCTAAATTATCTCAAGTAATACATTTAACAAGCAAAAAATAGTTTTTAAAGTTGTGACCCTTGTGACCCTATTGGGTCCATTGGCCAAGGAGTCTGCACTAAATATTTTAGCTTTCTAGACCTTTTGGTACTGGAGAAGAAGGTGAAAATAGGTTTTTAAGGTTGTGACCCTGTGATCCTATTTGGGGTCGTGGGGTTACGAAATCTCCAATTAAGAATCCACATTGGTCAAGGAGTCTGCACACAACATTTCAGCTCTTTAGACCTTTTGGTACTGGAGAAGAAGAAAATAAGTTTTTAAGGTATTGACCCCTGTGACCCTATTTTCTAAGGCTTGGGAGAGAGAATCCGGACAATATTGATTACATTTTATCACAGCCCCTTTGGCTGAATCATTATTTCATAGATAAGACCCTATTTATTCAAAATTGGTACAGTAAAGGTGTCCATTGTGTCAAAAATATTTGCAATTCCAGAGGTTTAGTGACTTATGATGAATTCAAAATTACATACAACGCGCAAGGGACATTCTTAGATTATCACTAGTTGCTTTGTTCTATTTCTTCTAAGTGGAAACTATGCATAAATCAACAAACTTGTATAGCAAAATATGATTAGACAATCGATAATAATGTTCTTCATTTGCTTAAACCTGGCAAGGGCTCTAGATATTTCTATGATGTATTCATCACTTGTGATAATTACCCAAAAATATGTGAAAAGTGGGACACACACTATAATCACCTGTCTAAAACATTGGAAGATATTTTTTTTAGTACAGATGCTGTACAAAGGATGTTAAATTATTAGAGTTTCAATTCAAATTCCTTCATGGCATAGTCTATACCAAGAAGGAATTAAAAATCATGCATTTAGTTAATGATGAAATCTGTACATTCTGTAAAACTGAAAAAGAAAATTTTTCAAATGTTTTTTTAAACTGAAAATATTCTGGTTGAGTTTGGAATTATTTCTCAAGACCCATATAAATAGGGATATAACTTTAGATAATAATGCTATCCTTTTTGGCTTTCATGCTCAATTTACGTTGGTGAATCACTTAATGTTATTGAGCAAAAGAAATATCTTCTAAGTAGCCTTAAAGGCCAAACCTTATCATTTGATAGGATTATCAATAATTTCAAACAAGTCTATGCCATTGAAAAGTGTATTGCCTGTAAAAACAACAAATACATTGCATTTGATAAGAAATGCACTCTTAAAGGTTATGCAACCAGGGAATTAGATCTCACTCTGTAGACATGTTGTCAATCGTCTCGCCATAAACAAAAACTGTACCATGAACTTCACCATTCATACCCTTGTAACTGTACATGCTCTATGCTGGAATAACACTATTTGAAGAAAAACAATTGGGAATGATACTATTTGTATTCAGTAGTGGCCCAAACAGGGTGTAACATATTTCAGAGCTAGATAGACGATGATGGAAAAATATATGATTATAATGAGTTTGTGAAAAGATATAATATAATAACAAACTTCTTGACCTATGAAGGAATCAAAAAGTCAGCGTCTTCTTTTCTTTGCAACATTAACACCTATGTTAAAAATCATTTTAGGCCCATCCTCCCTTTTAGCATATAAAAAATAACCAACAAACAAAGCTCTCAATTTTATATGACTTTATTAAACCCCAAATTCACAAAAATCAAAACTCTTTTAAAATGGGAACATCACTTACAAAAAGAATACATTGACACAGAGTGGACAAATATCAATCTTATGGCGAAAAGATGTACACAGAGTTGTGAACTAAGATGGTTTCAGTTTAAGATCGTGCGTAACATTCTCAGTACTAATCAATTACTATGTAAGATTGGATATGTAGAATCCTCTGTCTGCTCATTATGTAATGATTCAACTGAAACCATCTTGCATGTTCTTTATGCCTTTATGCAAAAATCATATGGAGACAACTAACAGAATGGCTTGCAAATTACATTGAAGAAAATATTGATTTTAATGAAGAAAATATAGTGTTTGGATTTAAGGTAATAAATAACAACCCTTTAAACGCAATCATTCTTGTAACAAAATTGATGCTTTATAGATGCAGTATTAAGAAAATAAAACCAAATTTCAAACCTTTACAACATGAAATAATCAGATATTATCAAACAACCAAATTCATTGCATTCTCCACTGTAGATATGCAAGCTTTCATTCTTTCTGGTCATCTCTCCATATGCTTTTGAAAAATCCTGTATAATTTCCAACTCAAATGTGACATCTAAATCACAAATGTATGTGTATCTGTATGCACATTTACTTATATGCACATGTATCTATATGCCATGCTCTTATGAATGAATTGAAATGTACCCCAAAAATGGATAATTTTTTTAAAATTTCATAAATAATGTATCACAAACAAAAAAATTTGCATTTTATTTAATCTATGGAAAGATTAAGCTGCCTCTTATAATATCCCAGTGAACATAATTGTTTTGGGGGGACAATATTGAAGGGATTAGCCTACATTCTGGATTAGTCAGGCAGGAAGGTACCCAAGCTGGACTGCTGCTCTGGTGATTGGTGGATCTCAGTATAGCCTTTGTTTCATCATAGATCGTCAACCTGTCGAAACACACACATGGAGGTATTATGTCTTTATCGTCTTTGAATGTTATCCAAATAGCATAAAGTATAAACAATATATATGCTATATAAAGCGAATAGTTTTAGATGGATTATGTTTAGAATGCTTTGTTCCTTCTACTTAAAATTGTTCAATATTTTTAGGACCATTTATAATAGACAAAGAACCTGGATATACATTTTCGAAACTCTTATTTAACTAAAAGATATATATCCTAAGACAATGCATGGTACTTATGACTGTCTAAATCATAAAAGAGCATTGAAGATTGAGAACAAAATATAAATTTGTACTTCAAAATTGTTTCGCTGTTGTTTTTTTAATGTACAATATCATTAGATTTTTTATACTTTTTTTCTGTCACTTAGAGATTAATTATTGTGCAAGTGATTTTAGTTAGACAAATTAGAGCTCATCAGGCTTTAGATGATAGATATAATATAAGGTTGACAATTTATTTCCCACAAGTAAGAATGTTATCTACCAAAGTCTAAAATAAAGTCTGTATTCCCAATTTTAATAACTTTTAGAGACACACTCAGGGTCAGAAGAGACCCTTCATATGAGCATTGCATTAGTTTTCTTCTCCACTACATATCTGTGTTTTGACAGGTCTGCTTCAGGATGATGGTGAGTGGAGTTCATTTCATATTTCAAGGTACGCTTGCATGGTTAAATGGTTTTGTTGTATTATTCAAAGTAGATTATAATATACTGGTCAAAAAGTATTAGGGATATTTGTAAATTATGAAATTTTGAATGATGATATATTTATTAACTGACTCATTTACAAAATATAAATAATAATAATAATAAAATCCCTTACACTTTTTGTCCAGTATAGGAGTTCTGGGCCAAACATAAATATACTGTATTTTTACTGCTCTGTATAATGACCAAAATACTCTGTATTTTGATCTGTTATCCACACTATAAAAAATAACACTACATTCATGTTTGGCCCAAAACATCCTTTATAACCTACTTCAGAAAAATACATTATTTTAGTGAGCCAACACCCTATTTCAAAACTTCATGTTTGGTTGTTGGATGCTTTCAAATTAATAAATCAGATCATTCAAATCTCCCATTATCTATAATTAATCATCCATAATGACATATATAAGTAAACATGCACTGGCCCTGCGGACTCTACTTCTCTGGTGATTGTGATTGTCATTCCTTCACTTCCATTCTCAATTCGCCTCCCAGAGTCATGTAGTTCATCATCATCAGTTCTCCTTAGATCAAGCCACAGGAAGTACTTCCTGGTTACGAACTTACCTATATTCATATCAGTCAGGCAAACATCTTTTGCCACCTATTTTATTCATGGATTAGGTTTTTATACTTAATTTCTTAATTTTATAATTCCATAAATCATACTTGTGTATATATTGACCATATAACTGATTTGGAATTCCTCCAATAGTCATTTGTACTTTTTTAGGCTATCAAGACAAAAGTAATGAAGGCCTATTGTTATTATCTTGTTTTTTAAAAAATCATTTGTTATCATTAGACCTTTTTTGTCCGACCGATTCCTGCTTAACCGCTTGACCGATGTTCATGAAATGTTCAAAGATTCTAGCTTGTGACCTAATCTAGCTGGTACCATGTCGAGCCACTTTCTTATTTTTGACTTCTTTCTTGGCATTATCTCCCCTCGAAGTGGAAACTTTGACCCTCATGTTCTTGAAAAATAATCAAGATAATTTAAAAAAAACCTTCACCAATATGTGCACATGGGCAACAACATTCCCCACTGATTTGGCATTTAGCGGTTTTCAGCAGTAATAATAGATATTTTGCAATTTTGAACTAAATAGATTAACATTTCATAAATGTTTGCGGTTTTGACGGTATGCATCTCCTCATCAACAGAAACACTTACAGCCTAATGTGATAGCTCAATTTACAGCCAAATAAATTGCTAATAAATCTTTGGAATTACAATTTTTAACTTCATCCTAGAACTTATGTTATCTAGCCCTGAATATATATACCGGGTATATATATATATATATTCTGTTCTAGTTCAAGAGGACATGACTCGGTAACAAATACATATTTTAAAAAACTAATAACTGAAATATGTTCCCCAATACTAGCACTTCCACTTCAGATCAATATCATATAAATCAATATTATATTTAAGGTACAATTTGAACATTTATATTCATGTGTAATGCATTTTTCTCAAGAATGACAGATCATTACCTCTACGTACATTATATATCGGAATCAATTAAGCATAAAATCGAGAAAGTATATACTTGCAATTGATTATTAAGAGGATTTCAATTTCCCCATTTTAACATTATGTCGTAATCAGCGTGGTGATCCGCTTTGAAGATAATCCTTGAGGCGTGACTGTGATTAATAACAGACGAGGGTCGTCTGTGACCTGCTCCGTGGAGCCTTATTAATTAATGAATGATGATTATCACTGCCTCTAGATGAAGTTATGAGGTGTGTTAAATCGCCAAAAACACATGTTTATGCAATAATTATGTAATTGTCAGAATTACCAGAATCGCCAATAATTATATGATATGCAGAATTACCTAGTTGGCTATCTTAACATTCAATATATGGAAAATCTAAGTTGTTTTATTGAAAATTTGTTTGTGAAATTACGTTGAATTATGACTATCACCAACAAGAAAAAAGTGAGCATGGCTTACATACCCCCGCCATCCGCTATCAGTCAATTGAGAATTATAGATGTGAAGGATATTATGTTTAAAAAACAGCTTCAAGCATCAGAGAGAGAGAGATTCTTTATTTCCTCCAGTACAAACCGAAGATTACAAAATCAAAATTACAAGCACATTATAAGTTGATATGTACAGTATTTACATGATAATACAAAACATTAAGAAACATGGGTACAACACATTCATTAGTTAATAGTCCAGGAGATATGGTTTAAGCTCATATGCGTACAGTGAAAAGCGTAGAAGAATACTTTCATACAATGATGAATCTTTCAAAGAGTGATAAAATTGTTTTTTGGCTCCGAAGAGAAATGAAAGCATGTCTACTTCTTCTTGCATTTCAAAAATGACATAAGTTTCAACATCAAAGTTATCTAGTAAAAATGTAAAGAAATTGTTTCTTTGCTGTATCAATTTTTCACAGTAGAGAAGTATATGAAAATCATAGTCATAAGTGTTATTATTGCAAAGAGTGCATTCTTTTGATATTTTACCTCTTGAGGAAATTTTGACACAGAATTGTAAGTTAAATTTATAGTCAGGGTATTTATATGCTAGTTGCCATAAAACATGATAAGATAGTGTTGTATGAATTAACGTATAAAACGACATGTTCGATCGATATACAGATTGCGATCGCCAAAGTTGCTCTTCATAATTATGAACAGTATTATTTACAATTCTTCTCCAAACATGTTTAGGAGGAAACGTACCTTGAGCAATATATTTGTCAACATAGTTATAAAGATTATATTTTTCAGATATTGATATGAGATCACCACAAATATTGTCCATTTTTGCTGGAACTGTGATAGAAGCACAAAATACATGTTTTGAGAAGTTATTACATTCGATGTTACATAAGCGTCCAAGAAATAAAAGTTTACATTTATCTATATATCCAATGAGTGACCATAAGCCCAAGTTTGCAATGGTAGATATTGAGGAAGATCTTTTATCAAGACCTTGTACAATTCTAGCAAAATATCTTTGAGTTTGTTCAAATAAATCTGCCTGCTGGCTTTTGATAATTGGTAGTAGTTCACAGCCATAGAGACTGGTTTTGAGAATCATTCTGAGCCATATCTTCACACATGTGAATGGATGTAGTCCAGAATTATTTAGTCCAACAGACCTAAGGGAGTTCACGCTCTGTCTTGCTTTTTGACAATACTTTTCACATCTGGCTTTTGTTGAAAGATTGCTAGTAAAGAGTACACCTCCATATACAGTAGAATCTGAGTAGGGAATTGCAGTGTTACCAAGGCTATATTGGAAGTTTGTAAGATGGGATTTTTTTTTACTAAAAACCATGATGTTACTTTTTGAGGGGTTATATGTTAAGCGCCATTTAGAGGCGTATTTAGATACAATATCAAGTGATGCCAGCAGGCCTCTAGGAGATGTACTTACGAGTGTAGTATCGTCAGCAAGCAAGACAGACGGAACGTTTATTCCAAAGACATGAATACCACAGTTCGCTAGCCTTAGCGACATAATCAAATCATTTATAAAGACGAGAAAAAACCAAGAGGAGATAACTCTTCCCTGACCAACACCTTGTTTGATCAGGTAGTTTTCTGACCTTTCGCCTTGATAGGAGACAAATGATTCACTATTTGTATAGCATTGATGAAGTAATTTCCAGGTATTACCCCTAATACCCAGTTCATATAATTTGTAAAATAGGCCGTCATGCCATATTCTATCAAAAGCTTTTGCGTTGTCGAGAAAAGCTGCAAATACAGGGGAGTCCCGGAGATTGTAATAGTGAATGCTTTCCATTAGGGTAAAGACAGCCATTATGGCTCCATGTTCTTTTCGAAATCCAAATTGTAATTTATCAGGAAATTCAGGTTTAGATTTAGATAATTTATATTCGATTCGCCTTAGTAAAAGTTTTTCAAATAGCTTGCCAAGGCAAGACGTAAGTGTAATACCCCTGTAGTTTCTAGGGTCAGATTTATTATTTTTTCCCTTATATATTGATATAACCATTCCTAGTCTATATTCATAAGGGACATAATGGGATTCAATCATGTGATTGAACAGTATACATAGGTGACTAATGAGGGCATCGCCTGCATATATAATATGCTCATTGGTTATTCTATCGGGGCCAGGAGATTTGTTTTTGCAGAGGGCACCAATTGCGTTCTTCACTTCCTGAAATTCGAATTTACTATCTAGTTCCTCATCAGATTCCTCAGGGCTATTATCAATATCCCGAACCAGACTAGCTATATGATTTTTGAAGTCGTCATCAAAATTTTCTGATTCATGTGGTTGAGCTAAGTCAGAATAGTATCTGCTCCATATTCTACATACTTCAGAGGGCGTTGAGCCACTTTCGCCCTGATACGCAATTGTAGATACATTTGTTACTACTGCTTTTTGTTTGCGAACGGTTTTATAAAAAGTGTTTACATCTAGCTCAGAGGATATTTCTATTTCTTTTAATACTCTGTATTTTGATCTGTTATCCACACTATAAAAAATAACACTACATTCATGTTTGGCCCAAAACATCCTTTATAACCTACTTCAGAAAAATACATTATTTTAGTGAGCCAACACCCTATTTCAAAACTTCATGTTTGGTTGTTGGATGCTTTCAAATTAATAAATCAGATCATTCAAATCTCCCATTATCTATAATTAATCATCCATAATGACATATATAAGTAAACATGCACTGGCCCTGCGGACTCTACTTCTCTGGTGATTGTGATTGTCATTCCTTCACTTCCATTCTCAATTCGCCTCCCAGAGTCATGTAGTTCATCATCATCAGTTCTCCTTAGATCAAGCCACAGGAAGTACTTCCTGGTTACGAACTTACCTATATTCATATCAGTCAGGCAAACATCTTTTGCCACCTATTTTATTCATGGATTAGGTTTTTATACTTAATTTCTTAATTTTATAATTCCATAAATCATACTTGTGTATATATTGACCATATAACTGATTTGGAATTCCTCCAATAGTCATTTGTACTTTTTTAGGCTATCAAGACAAAAGTAATGAAGGCCTATTGTTATTATCTTGTTTTTTAAAAAATCATTTGTTATCATTAGACCTTTTTTGTCCGACCGATTCCTGCTTAACCGCTTGACCGATGTTCATGAAATGTTCAAAGATTCTAGCTTGTGACCTAATCTAGCTGGTACCATGTCGAGCCACTTTCTTATTTTTGACTTCTTTCTTGGCATTATCTCCCCTCGAAGTGGAAACTTTGACCCTCATGTTCTTGAAAAATAATCAAGATAATTTAAAAAAAACCTTCACCAATATGTGCACATGGGCAACAACATTCCCCACTGATTTGGCATTTAGCGGTTTTCAGCAGTAATAATAGATATTTTGCAATTTTGAACTAAATAGATTAACATTTCATAAATGTTTGCGGTTTTGACGGTATGCATCTCCTCATCAACAGAAACACTTACAGCCTAATGTGATAGCTCAATTTACAGCCAAATAAATTGCTAATAAATCTTTGGAATTACAATTTTTAACTTCATCCTAGAACTTATGTTATCTAGCCCTGAATATATATACCGGGTATATATATATATATATTCTGTTCTAGTTCAAGAGGACATGACTCGGTAACAAATACATATTTTAAAAAACTAATAACTGAAATATGTTCCCCAATACTAGCACTTCCACTTCAGATCAATATCATATAAATCAATATTATATTTAAGGTACAATTTGAACATTTATATTCATGTGTAATGCATTTTTCTCAAGAATGACAGATCATTACCTCTACGTACATTATATATCGGAATCAATTAAGCATAAAATCGAGAAAGTATATACTTGCAATTGATTATTAAGAGGATTTCAATTTCCCCATTTTAACATTATGTCGTAATCAGCGTGGTGATCCGCTTTGAAGATAATCCTTGAGGCGTGACTGTGATTAATAACAGACGAGGGTCGTCTGTGACCTGCTCCGTGGAGCCTTATTAATTAATGAATGATGATTATCACTGCCTCTAGATGAAGTTATGAGGTGTGTTAAATCGCCAAAAACACATGTTTATGCAATAATTATGTAATTGTCAGAATTACCAGAATCGCCAATAATTATATGATATGCAGAATTACCTAGTTGGCTATCTTAACATTCAATATATGGAAAATCTAAGTTGTTTTATTGAAAATTTGTTTGTGAAATTACGTTGAATTATGACTATCACCAACAAGAAAAAAGTGAGCATGGCTTACATACCCCCGCCATCCGCTATCAGTCAATTGAGAATTATAGATGTGAAGGATATTATGTTTAAAAAACAGCTTCAAGCATCATAATATTGTCCATAATAATACAATGATCGAAAACCGGACAATGGACCCTGGCTTGCTGCAGCAATTAAGTCAAACATAATTTTGGAAGCTTTAATAAAGTAGATAGAAAGACAGATTTGTTTCGATAGCGTTTCATAGGTCTTATAACTAGTAATATGTGCATGTGATGCACTTCGATGTCCCCCGCTTCAACTTTCAATCCAACCTAGTCATCTTACCCAAATTTTTACTAATGCCAGAGACAATCTGAAAAGGATAATCCAAAAAGGTTAATCTATTAGAATAAATGACTTTGTTACCATGTAGTCTCTTAGTTCAAATTGTGTCTCTTTTCTGGCCACTTTGTTCAAATTGTTTCCATGGAAACGAGAACAAAATTCAGAATGATTTAAGTAACAAAAGGCTGGCACCATTCCATCTTTGAGTCTAAACACCAAGTCTCATTAAACAAGGCAAAAGTGAGCGCAGCTCACACACCCCCGCCTGTCGTTTGATTGCCTTCATACAGTATAAATAAAATGGAAAACATAATCTAGTCAATTATGTCAATGAATAACAATGATTGTTTGAAATGAAAATATTTTTGTAAGTACTTGAACCGTGGAGTTTAAACCAATGAAAAGCACATCAATACCATATAGGCAACATCCAAAGGAAAGTTTTCAAGTTATATAGTTTTTTTTAGTTATGCCCCAGAAATGACACAAATGACACAGAGTTACACCGTTTTTGGTCAAAATTTCAGAAAATATTTGGACCTAAAGGGCACAACGGCACCATATATAGGTTACTTCGATACGAAATTTGAAGTTTGAAGTCAAATAGTTTTTTAGATATGCTCCGGGACAAGACAAAGTCCAAAAATCAGGCCGTTTTGGGTCAAAATTTCAAAAATTATTTGAACCTTGGAGTTGAGACCCCTAAAAGGCACAACAGCACCATATAGGTAACTTCCATACAAAATTTGAAGTTTTCAAGTCAGATATTTTTAAATATGCTCCGGAAACGATTTCATACGGACGGACGCACACATGCACGCACGGATGGACATGCGGAGCGCTACATAAAGTTAATAAAAAGATGTAACCTAAACCAGCACCTTTTGTAATATGGTACATTTTAGAACCAAATAAAATATCATGCAAAACTGATCATGCATCTTTAACAAAATGGTCAAGGGTTAAAAATATGCATTTTTGAGCATTTTCATAGTTCAGAGGAACTTCCTTATATATATATCTTATGTTATGCATATCATATGAATAATATTAACATCTACTTCTGTGGTAATCCAAAGACAACATCTTCTATGTTACATCTGTTACAATGTTAACCGTTTTCTAAAAGGCATAAAGAACATAATTTACAGATCCAGATACAGATTTTTCCATTTTCCAAGGGGTAATTTCTTTGGAGAATTCTTGTGCAAAAACTACTGAAGATAGAGGCATGATTGATGGTTCATTTTAAAGCGAGAAACTAATTAGTTAAATGGGATTCAAGTAAAACAAGGAGTTCAAGGTCAAGGTTTCATGCAGCCAAGAGCCCCAAAAATTCAAGCACTTTTATAGCACTATCATTTTTAGCTCATTAGGCCTGAAAGACCAGAAGGACTTATGGCATGGGCTGTCATCCAAAAACTTTTCACATTATAGCCTTCTACTTCAGAACTGCTTCACCACCAAAGCTGAAACTTTGTGGGGATGTACAGTGGCATCTAGGGAATGAAAGTTTGATAGTTTTGATAGGGAGTAAACAACACATTGGATAAGTTGTGCTGATGATCTGTTTTATCTACTTAATTTTACTGCTTCACTTACTCAGAGATAGATAAATCATCCATATTCATGCACTTTTCAAGGACAATCTATAAGGTTCCAGCACCATTCAAGCCCTTTCAGTGAAAATGGTTATATTCAAGCACTTATCATTGGAAAAGGGCAAATTTAAGCACTTTTTAAATCTGTATGAACCATGTTGATGTGTCATCCTAGCTTATTTAAGGATTGATAAATGATTCAGTCATTCTATCAAACCCTGGGGTAGTTATTTATCAGAACCCCTTTCATTGATTTAGCTGGAGCATTTATATCAATATTTCACAATGTACCACTTTTATCCATAGGTATCATGTGGTGACGATGTATAAGATTGTAGAGTATAGACAATGACTGAAGTTAGCCAAATCAAGTGTAAAGTCTGAAGTCTGCAGTCAACCCTCTCATCCTACCCTTACTTACTTACTTACTTAGGCCCTTTGCCCCCCAGGGAGCATAGGCCATCGACGACAACCCTCCATCTAACGCGGCTCTGGGCTAACTGCTCTATCTCCTTCCAGGTCTTTCCAATCAGTTTGGCTTCCTCCTCTGTGTCTCGCCTCCAGCTGTTTCTGGGCCTTCCTCTTTTTCTTTTCCCCTGTGGGTTCCACGTCAGTACTTGGCGGGTGATGCTGGATGGTGCCTTCCTGAGAGTGTGTCCTATCCAGCTCCATTTCCTCTTCAGCATCTGTGAAGTGACTGAGTCTTGCCCCGCCTTTCGCCATAGCTCCTCATTAGTGATCTTATCTGGCCATCTGATGTTGTAGATCCGCCTGAGACATGAGTTGACGAATGTCTGCACCTTTCTTTGCGTAGCCTTGGTCCTTCTCCATGTCTCACATCCGTAGAGCAACACTGACTTCACGTTGGAATTGAAGATGCGCATCTTTGTGGCCATTCGTATGTGTTTGGAGCTCCAGATGTTCTTCAGCATGATGAATGTTGCCCTTGCCTTGCCAATTCTTGTCATGACGTTCTTGTCTGTGCCTCCTTGCTTGTCAATCACACTTCCTAAGTAGGTAAAGGCCTCTACTTCCTTGATTGGTTGTTCTCCTACAGTGACTGGGGTAGTGCAGGTGTTGTTCACTCTAAGGATCTCTGTTTTCCTTTTGTTGACTTTCAGCCCTGTTTTGCCAGAAGTTGTTGCCAGGCATTCTGTCTTGTCTTGCATTTGGTGATAGGTGTGTGCAAGTAGTGCCAGGTCATCAGCAAAATCTAGATCGTCTAGCTGCTTCCAAAGGGTCCATTGTATCCCATTCTTTCTGTTGGCTGTTGAAGTCTTCATGATCCAGTCTATGACAAGGAGAAAGAGGAAGGGTGATAGCAGGCAACCTTGACGCACTCCTGTCTCCACATCAAAGGGGTCTGAAAGCTGGCCAGCATGTCTCACTTTGCAAGTCATCTGTTGGTATGTAGACCTTACAAGGATGACAATCTTTTCCGGAATTCCATAGTTCCTCATTAGCTTCCAAAGTGTGTTTCTGTCCACGCTGTCAAAGGCCTTTTCATAGTCAATGAAGTTAACATATAATGGAGAGCCCCACTCCAGTGATTGTTCCACAATGATGCGTAGACTGGCAATTTGGTCTACACATGATCTGTTCTTGCGGAATCCTGCTTGTTGATCACGGAGTGTGTTGTCAACTGCATCTCTCATTCTTGTCAATAGCACCCTGCCAAGCAATTAAAGAGAGTGTTCTATCAGGGTATTTTTGTGGAAATGAAATTCATGAGACATTGTGTGCCAACTATTAAGTTCTTAAATACATGAACAATATGAAAAGCAGTTTGGATTGACAGGACTGTCAGGCAGTGATGAAATCCTGTGTGAAAGTTTGAATATTCAATGGTACAATGAAGAGTTTGAAGTGCTTTGAATGATATTTTCAAAACATCTTGCTGATCTATGGGTGATTAATACAAGAAAAAGACTGAAAAAAATAAAGAGACTACCAGCAGTATGGAGAAAAAGACATTTAACATTGATAGGAAAAATTACTGTTATAAAAACATCAGCCCTCTCAAAATTGGTACATATTTTCAGCTCATTTCGCAATTCTCCTGATGCCTTCAGTAAATTTCTTGAACAGATCATTTTCAAATTTATCTGGAATGACAAAAATGATAAAATAAAGGATAACAATGAAAAGATTAAATACTGAAGAGGCACTGGGTATGGTTTATGTAAAAGTATTCATCGAAGCTCTGAGTTTCCCGGTACTGCGGTTTAGTCTTTAATCGCCTACATTCCAACTCACCTACATTCCGACTCGCTTACACTAACACAGCTTTCTAATAAAGCTATGAAAATGCATCCCATCTCTTTTATGAGCCGCCCTACCGTAGTATGTTTATCAAGTTGCGATACCAAAACTACAATTTGATGGAAGAGTTTATGATTTTTCAACACTCGGCGAAGGGTGTTAAATTTGAAGGACTACCTAGTTAACGTTTAACTTTTTGGGCTTGTTTCGATTCAAATGTAGAGTAAGGAAACAATTAATTGAAGGAAAAACTACTCTCAGTAAAGCATATTGCACTCTGTTGACCTCACACGAAACCTATTCAAAATTCTTAACTGATTACTGTATCAACGCGAAAACTAGACCGGTCAATTTGCATTTTAGCAGTATACAAAGACAGTTGAGGGTTCCATCTACACTTTTTATTTTTTTCAGTTTCTTATTCTCATTTGATGTATTTGTGATGAATTTGTTCTCATTTAGTACACATACATACACAAACATACACTTACATACACATACATACATACACATACTTACATACACATACATACACATACTTACACAAACTAACATACACTTACTTACATAAACTTACATACACATACACACACTTACATAAACATACTTACATACACTTACATACACATACTTACATACACTTTGTCACTTACATACACATACTTACATACACTTACATACACATACTAACATACACTTACACATACTTAAATACACTTACATACACATACTTACATAAACTTACATACACATACTTACATACACTTACACACATACTTACATACACTTACATACACATACTTACATACACTTACATACACATACTTACATACACTTATATACACATACTTACATACACATACTTACATACACATACATACACATACTTACATACACATACTTACATACACTTACATACATACACTTACATACACTTACATACATACATACATACATACATACATACATACATACATACATACATACATACATACATACATACATAAATTAATAATCACTTCAGGATATGTACATATTTCATATTATAGGCTACGAGGACAACTTGCGTCGTTATCATGAACAACTCCAGCATCCTGTGATGTGAATGTAACATATGATTAACATATATATGTAACAATGGATATTGTGTGACAAGTATTTTCCATAATGTCAGGAATTCAGGAATTGCAGGAATAATAAAGTTAAAAATAAGAATAAATCAATCAATTCATCAAAACAAAACCCAACCTCTCCTGTTTTCGTACTTTTAGATATGAGTCGAGTTTGGCATCATAGGGGTGATAACAGTTTATCATTGCGTAATGAGTAATCAATAGACCATGTCATGTTGTTTTAAGACTGTAGGCCAATGGGGATGTAGGCAAATAGAGAACATGCCGGTACTACACATCCTACCTGATTCTTTAAAAAATATTATTAAAGGGACAAAAACCCTTCCTTCGTATAAATTATACATAAATATTTACCATATAAAAATATTCCAAAGGTTCAAGATTATAAACTTAAAATTTTTACTAAATGGGAAATGCTATTCACTGTGTGTGAATTGAACTGGCACATTGTGTTTAATGTTTATACTGTATGGCTTGAAAGATGTTAAAGTCCTTGATTTTCGATATAGATTTTAGAATTCATGTACATGTGGTCATCATTATAATATATATATATTGCATCACTATATCCCAATTCTTAACTATAATATTACAATTTTGAAATTAAAACTACACACAACATTTGTTGTAAATGGTCCTAATATCATCAATTCCTTCCTGTCAGTATTACATCCTGAGGAGGGGGGTAGATTCTGGGAGGAGGGGTAGATTCTGGGAGGAGGGGGTAGATTCTGAGAGGAGGGGGGTAGATTCTGGGAGGAGGGGTAGATTCTGGGAGGAGGGGTAGATTCTGAGAGGAGGGGGTAGATTCTGGGAGGAGGGGGTAGATTCTGGGAGGAGGGGGTAGATTCTGGGAGGAGGGGAAGATTCTGGGCGGAGGGGGTAGATTCTAAAGATCTAACGGGTATACTTTGGAGGACGGGGTTTAATCTGGGAGCTTACACCGATTCTGTGACTTTATCAAATTCTACTGCAATATTCTAATTTCATATTTCAAATCTGTAGAACCTATAATATGTTTATATTCATTAAATGTTAGTTTGTATCTCCAAACGCAAACAGATAGAGAGGCATATAAGTCTCTAGCAATTCTAAATCTAGATGAATGTAAAAACAATAATTTTGATGCTGAAGGAACAGTTGGTGGTCATAATGAATCTTATGAAAGGAGTACCGTACTTTACATGGAAATGATAGTCCAAGTGCTATGCCAGAGTTATCAAGCTATGGTAGAGATACTTTACAACAAGAAATGATTAAATCAGCTGTGGATGATTTTTATAAAGAAATTGGTGAACCTAGTGGAAGTAGAGATAGTTCAAAGTTAAAACAGATCAAAGAGGAAAACTGAGACTAAAAGATCATCCTGAAGTGGACATATTTTACTAAATAGGCTATAAAACAGGCAACCCTCTTCCTCTTGAAATGTTTTGTAAAAAAATAATAATAGTTAATTTAAATCAAAAACAAAACTTCCAGAAAGGACTGAGAAGACTTTATAGATCAAAGTTAAATGAAATGGAGCAGAACCTTCACTAACTATACAACTCATACAAAGTGCTAATGAAGCTGTTAATGCAATGGACAAAACTATACAAACTATAAAAGATACAACATTAAATACAGAAGGATTAGAATTTGAGAATAGATGAGGCGATGCGAACTCAAAGAAATGAGCTCACAAATATATGCCCCATTCCATTTTTGTGTGTGACTGCCAAGTAGTATTAGGAAATATTGAATTCATTACAATTTCGTTCGTATACTCTAACACTATACAGGCTGTTATTAGCATTCAATGCTTCATCTTGTGGTAATGGTACTTGTATCACACTTCTAATGCACCTAACCTACTATTACATCCCACTTAGACCTCTTTGCTTGTACAACCATTTATAAAAGTGTCCTATTCATTATCAATATCATGACTGTTTCTTCAAAACAGTCCTGATATCTGATACATGGACACTTTTATAAACGACTTTTGCCAAAGACTAGATAAAGCTAAATGTTTCATTGAGTATAAGATAATGATGTAAGGAAAAATATTTGATGTTTAAGTAATACTGTCTGGACTATAATACCTGAATCAGTTGGTTCAATTCTGCCAGGAAATGCACAAAAATTAATAGACCCTACAAATACACTTAGATATACTTTCTACAATATATTCACAACAAACGTAATGTTTAGAAAGCTATATTAGAAATAATAAATAAAGTAGTTTCAAGAATAGAAAATAATATACAACAAGCAGACAGTGTTGACTTTATCTCCTGCCAAGTAGTGAAAAAGATGATGGAGCTTTATTATTTAATAAATCCTAGATAACTCATTAGTTATAAATTCATGCTACACAAGAATACATATTTCCTAGGGTGTATTAATCTCTGCCAAACAGTTTTCAAGATCTATTCTGGAAGTGAAATTGTAAAAAGCATTTGAGATTTCCTCCAGAATCAAAATAATAGACTAGACTGGATGCTAATGTCATTGTCAACGACATTAGTATCTTTGTCGAAACATCACCTACACAGAATAAAGAAGTTGTGTATCCATAAAATTGTTCTTCATTCTTCATCCATCAACTTCTAGAATGCCAATCAGACATTGTGAAATTGTTCAGAAGATAGACTTGCTTTTTCAGTAATGTGATGAAAACCACAGCATCACAATGATAAACAAATCTACAACAGGTCATCTTTAAACTCGGGTTTGTTATTTTCATCAAAATAAGCTTCATATATATTAATTCGCATATTAATGCTGTTTGGCTATACAAACACAGTCAATTATTACTGCAACATTCACTGAAAAAAAAACAAGAAAAACATGAACTCCATGAATTTCAAATCATCTCCGACTACAGTACAGACTTAATTTAGAATTATGATGTATTTTTATACAATGTATTAGAGTCAGGGTTATTAACATTTTCATACATCTTCATTTGTTAACTCACCTGTTTCATTCAATTATATAGTGTTCCTTCAATTGTTTTTACATTGTTCTATAACGTTTGATATAGTATTCCGAAGATCTTCTGACAAACGTAATTGTATAATGCTTCCCCTAAGGAGATTCATTTATACTAAAAATATTATTTTGTACGGGAAAAATTAAGCTCCATTATTTTCTTCCTACAGCGCTGAAAATCCCCAGGAAATCTATAGTCATATATTGTCATTTGTTATGGGTTTTGGATCGAAAAAAATCATATTGTTTACATTGTTATATTTTGCATAAGATAACTTGTTTGACATTCTCTTTATTATATACTTTTAAAAACATGTTTTCTAATTTATTTTGAAGCAAAATTAATTAAATCATTAGCAAAATTAAGCTATTTATAAGCAAAACTTTGCTGATTAAGCAAAAAATAAATAGAATTAATTATGTACATGACATCGGATCTATAATAATAATAAAAAAATCTCGGCATGAGTTGTCAACACTACAGCACAGTGCACAAGTGCACACTATAAATTAAATTAATAGTGACCGTCAAAATTATATATTAAAACAATTTAAAGTTAATTCAAGTAACATTTGGCATTATCTCAGAACATTAAACCAAAATTGAAGAATTTTTTTGTTGTTGATACAACTTAACTGGATTTAAACTCACACTGGCTTGTTTAGAAAATGTCAAAACGTGTCATAGTCTAGGTAAAAGATGTATTGTACAATCGTTACTGTTATTGCATCAGAGAGTGAAAATCAGACATTTTACTCAATTTTACACCAAATTAGACAAAATAGAGCCATGGGCTCTGTAGCTCATCAGGACTTCATTGATTTATTATCTAAATTATCTCAAGTAATACATTTAACAAGCATAAAATAGGTTTTTAAGGATGTGACCCCTGTGACCCTATTTGTGGTCACAGGGTCACGAAATCTACAATTAAGAATACCCAATGGCCAAGGAGTTGGCACACAATTTTTCAGCTCTCTAGACCTTTTGGAACTGGAGAAGAAGATGAAAATAGGTTTTTAAGCATGTGACCCCTGTGACCCCATGAGGGGTCACGGGGTCACAAAATCTACAATTAAGAATCCCCATTGGCCAAGGAGTATGCACAAAACTTTTCAGCTCTCTAGACCTTTTGGTACTGGAGAAGAAGGTGAAAATAGGTTTTTAAGGTTGTGACCCTGTGACCCTATTTGGGGTCACGGGGTTACGAAATCTCAAATTAAGGATCCCCAATGGCCACGGAGTCTGCAAGCAATATTTCAGCTCTTTAGACCTTTTGGAACTGGAGAAGAAGATGAAAATAGGTTTTTAAGGATGTGACCCTGTGACCCTATTTGCAGTCATGGGGTCAACGAATCTACAAATTGGAATCCCCATTGGCCAAGGAGTCTGTACAAAACATTTCAGCTCTTTAGACCTTTTGGTACTGGAGAAGAAAAAAGAAATAGGTTTTTAAGGATGTGACCCCTGTGACCCCATTAGGCGTCACGGGGTTACGAAATCTACAATTAAGAATCCCCATTGGCCAAGGAGTCTGCACACAACTTTTCAGCTCTCTAGACCTTTTGGTACTGGAGAAGAAGGTGAAAATAGGTTTTTAAGGTTGTGACCCTGTGACCCTATTTGGGGTCACGGGGTCATGAAATCTACAAGGAGTCTGCACATAAAATTTCAGCTCTGTGGAGTCATTGGTTCTGGAGAAGTCGAAAAAGCAAAAAGATGAGCTAAAAATTCACAAGCAACAATCGGGAGGCTTGGTGGGCAAACTGTCTAAGGCATTGGTCTTCACCTTGACCTTGTGACCTTGACCTTTGGCTCTAATTTTAGCAAAACCTGTCCCTCTTGACTGATACTTATTGTCAAGATTCCCTCCAGGTGAACCCATGTACCATCTCTTAACTGAGATAGAAGCTGCGCATGTTACTGAAGAGTAGGGTTCGAATACGGGAATCAGCAAAAGTATTTGCAGCCGTATTTGTAAACCAACATATGGCATGCAATGTGAAATTACTGTATGAATGAGTCCCTGGCATTGGTGGAAACACTTGTAAACTCAGTAAATACAGTACAGATTAAAAAACAAAGCAGAATAATTGTTCTGACCGGTCTGAATAAGAGACTTTGTGGGGCAAACTGTCTGAGGTGTTGGGTCTGATATAGAACATGCGCAGATGTTATTGAAGAGTAGAAATCGAATTTGAGAATTAGCAAAAGTATTTGCAGCCATATTGAGGTCCCCGGCATTGCCGGAAACGCTTGTAAACCAACATACGGTATAGAATGTGAAATTACTGTATGAATGAGTCCCTGGCATTGGTGGAAACACTTGTAAACTCAGTACATACAGTACAGATAAGAAAACATGGTATGCAATTTGAAATTACTGTATGGATGAGTCCCTGGCATTGGTGGAAACACTTGTAAACTCAGTACATACAGTACAGATAAGAAAACATGGTATGCAATTTGAAATTACTGTATGAATGAGTCCCTGGCATTGGTGGAAACACTTGTAAACTCAGGACATACAGTACAGATAAGACAATTAATACAGAGTAATAGTTCTGCATGGTACGTGTAAGACAGTTCACCCAACCAAGGGTCCTCCCTCCACAAGAGATGGAGCGGTAAATAGTTTGTAAGTGGGTTCTCCTGGAGGCTCAGACTTGACTGATAAGACACGATAAGTATAAGTCAAGAGGGACAGCTTTTGCTAAAATTTGAGCCAACGGTCAAGGTCAAAAGGCCAGGGTCAAGACAGATCGCCCACCAAGCCTCCTAATTGTTGCTTGTGAAGTTTATTATTTATATCTAATTGAAAAATATTGACTCCTTTACAGAATTGAAATGTTTACAATAAATAAACCTCATACTTTGAAAATAATGGTCAATTTTGTAAATTTTTGTGAGGGGGCAGGATAGTGCCATGGTTAGCACGTTCGGCTTCGGATCAAGAGGTCCAGGACCTGAATCCCGCCAGGAGCATGGCAACTTTGTCTGCAGTAGAGAACTTCTCTACACGCAGTAAAGTTTGGTTGCAATGCTACACTGAATTTCAGTGCAGTACCAGCCATGATTCGCTAGTTTCAGCCATTGCTCACAGGTTTCACCGCAATACATAGCCACATGGTGTTGCAGGCTTTCTACCTGCAACAATTTAATGTAAAATTTTTTAAAATTGGGTGAAATGTCTCAATTTCACTCTCTGATGCAATAATAGTATTGATTGTGCAATACATTTGTTACCTAGACTATGACATGTTTTGACACTAGTCTGTGTGAGATCGAGCCAGTTGTGATGTATCAACAACAACAAAATTTCCTTTAATTTTGGTTTGAAGTTCTGAGATAATGCCAAATGTTACTTGAATTAACTTTAAATTGTTTTAAAATACAAATTTGACGATAACAATTAATTATTCTGCAATAACCTTCAATGTTATTCCTAAAAGACTGGTAATGCTTGCTACCGCCTTTAAAGCTATTGCAATTGGCACAATAACGACGGTGGATAATAAACCAAACCCAGCCATACCCAGTGCAATGCTGAAGGTTATTAATGCAAGATGTCTATTGTATTTACAACTTTTATTTTTACAATTTTTATTCATGGTCCTTATGCAAATCACACACTTCAATAATCTCATCCTTAATTTCACTTATCCTATTTAAGCGAAACTTCTCAACATCTCAGAACACATTTGTTTATATTTATATGTAGTAATCACTGCTGATTCACTCTGTGTATTATTATCTTAAAGAGTCTGTCGCTTAGAGAAATCAAATAATCCAAAGATACTGCTTGAGAGATACAAGATATTGCTCACATTCTAAATTATTCTAAATATTATTAGGTGTTATAAGAATATAAAAAGGTTTATTTGGAACAGTCCATATATCCCATGTTTAGTGGTTGATTATCTCTGTCTAATATTGACAATGTCAAGTTGGGTATGCGCCCCATTGTCAGTTTCTTATATTGTGTATGATTAATATTTACCACTGTAAAAAAAGTAGGAAGTTTTTATCTTTGAACATTTTCATTAGAATTAATACAATTAGGGTGTATGCTAAGTTCTTTCTAAATGACCAAGTTCGGTAAAGTTTTTGCATGATGAATACTAGTAAGACTTATGTTAGGATCAAACCCTAAAGTTTAAGATAGTGATGATGTTAATAAAATTGTATCATCTGAGTTTTCAAAAGTCAATTTACCATTAGCATAATGTATGGTCATTTTACAACCCTAATCTTTAAAGAATTCATTTACCATACACACTTTATAATAACCAACCAAAATGTCTTTCACCTTTCTTGAATTTATTATTTCCAAAGTTATTTCGAATGAGAATGAAATGGATAAATTGAAAAATATGCCACTTCATTTTTGGCATAATCAGCTTCATTTCGCTATATGGTGGGCTACTTCTTGTTGTGGTATAACCTATAGAGATCACCTGTCTTTAAAAAGAGAATTAACAAAAGCAATGTTTTTCATTTCATGTAAACTATCAGGTTATTCACATTTTAAGTGTGATACAAGTACCATTACCACAAGATGAAGCATGGGATGCTAATAACAGCCTGTATAGTGTAAGAGTTTATGAATTTGTAATGAGTTTGGTATTTCTTCGAATACTAATTGACGTTCACATGGAAATAAATAATGGAATGGGGCATATATTTGTAACAATAAATCAACTAACGACTCTTCGCAATAGTCGCTATCGATAGTAATTTTTAAAATGATCAATAGTATCAAAAGCATGCATGGCTGACTATCAATAGTTTCAGTAGTTTATTCAATCCAGTTGTTTACTTGAATCTAAAAGTAAAATTTGCACACAAATGCGACTTTCAGATTCGAAAAATGCTGGAACACTCCAAACAGATCACTGAAAGCTAGAAATAACAAGCATAAAAGTGAGCATGGCTCACTTATACCACCGACCCTTCGTGTGCAATCTCTTTGTATCATAACAAAGTAAGTTTGACATGATTTCATATAGCTCAGATTAATATATTTGAATAATGCATTATGGATTTTAGAAAAATTTAGAGGTAAGAATATGAAATGAAATGGAAAAAAAACTCTCAAAATTTATTGTATTTCTGCAATGCACCTCTCCCAGTATATATTATTAATTATTACTATTATAGTAGATTACACTGTCGGCCAAAAGAAACGCCTACTTGATTTTTCTTAAAATGAAAGATGCAATAATTTCTGAAATACAATTAATGGTGGTCTCCACAAGTCAATAACATTCATGAAAACAATGCCCAATGAAGACGGCTATTTTCGGTTGATTCACTTGCGCACCGTAACCAAGTACATCTGTAGCATCATCACCACTTTAAAGCGAATGCGTGTCTGTATTGTTGCTCGTGGTTGTATGAAAATCTTTTTAAAATGTTTTTCTGACCAAGCACTGATCAAAAACTGGACAATTATTATTTTCTCATTTCAACAATCGCCATTCTTTCGTGACATGAATTTCTGAAATTCAAATATATCATGTAGAAATGGTGCAACTTCATTATGCTATAATATTGCTAGTCTGTTCATTATAGTTTTTACGATATCTGATAAGATATCTAGAAGGCATTTCTTTTGGCCGACAGTGTAATGTGCTAAACTTGAAAGGAATTGGCTGAATAACTTTTCTACAATCCATCAAACAACAAGAAAAAAGTGAGCATGGCTCACATATCCCCGCTATCCGCTACCCGTTCATTGAGCATTATAGCTATTAATGACACTATGTCTAAATACAAATTTAAGCATCACAATTTTGTCTAAAAAATTTTTTTTTTTTGAACTTGCTTTGATATTAGAAAGTGTCTGATTCACCTTGAAGTAATATGTTTTCAAGTTAACTTAATAGTGTTCCCATTAGAGCATCATAGCAGTAAATTGTACCAAGTTCAATTACAGATTGTTTAGACTGGCATGAAGGTGACTTTAACATCCTTGGTACTCATCTCAATCCCACTTTGGAAGACCTATGGGTAATCAATACTAGAAAAAGATTAGAAACAATAAACAGACTTCTTGCTGGTTGGACAAGGAGAAAACTTACTATACAACGGAAAATTACTGTCCTAAAAACTCTTGCAATATCAACTTTAGTTCATATTTTTTCTGTATTACCATTCCCCCCTAAAGAATTTCTTGACCAATTGAATAAAAGTATGTATAACTTCATATGGGATGGCAAGAAAGATAAAATCAAAAGGACTAGTATATGTAGAAAATATGAAGAGGGTGGATTAAGAATGATTGATGTCAGTTCCTTTATAAATGCACTTAAACTATCTTGCCTTAGAAGGTATTTTAAAAAACAAATAACCCACAATCCAAGTTCATTTCCATTTATTAAAATATTTCTTCTAGGGGCACACATAGATAGGCATGTATCTATTGATAACTCTTTTTCGAATGAAATTTTAGCAATCTGGGGTAAATATTATAAACAATATCATGATGTAGACACATCTCTGGTAGAAAATATATTAGCTGAACCTTTATGGTTAAATCATCACCTAAGACATAGCAATTTTTTAATTGAGAGTTGGTTTAACAGAGGTATTCACACAGTAAGAGATATATGGGGAAATAATGATATTTTGACTTTCAATGAAGTTAAAAACCTATATCGTGTCAAGGGAACAATCCTTGAGTACAATAAGATAATACTGAACATCCCCAACATATGGAAAAACACTCTTTTATCTAATCAACAGCAGAAACAAAACCTCTCGTTAAGCCAAACTCTTCAAGACTTACTTTCTCAACAAAAAGGATGTCGAAATTTTTATGATAAATTGATTGCTAATAACACTCAACTAAAAGTGTGTCAGAAATGGCAAAATGAACTTGATTTAAATATTGAATGGAATGTAGTGTTTACAAGATATAGAAACTGTACTAAAGATGTAAAACTCTTGGATTTTCAGTATAGATTTATTAACAGAGCAATTTACACTAGAAAGGAGTTGTTGAAAATGAATTTAATTCCAACTAATATTTGCTCTTTTTGTGAATCGGAACCCGAAAATCTACAGCATGTTTTCATTAAATGCAACAAAGTGCATGACTTCTGGAGAAAAGTTGAAAACTTTATGAACCAACATATAAAACAGGCTTATATTACCATTTCAGAGTTAGATATATTATTTTGTAACAGTTCTGTCAGCCTTCTGGCATCACATATCATCCTCATGGCAAAAATATATATACATGTCTCAAGTATCAAGAAAACCAAGTTATCAATTGACAGTTTTGTTAGCATTGTCAGGGATGTTTTCAATGTGGAAAAAATTATAGCTTGTAAAAACAATACTTTGTCTTCCTTCCATGCTAAATGGAAAGCTCTCATGTATATTTTACAACTGTGACTAAATGCCTTTATTTTATGAATGCTTCACTGACTTATGAACTCTGTATTACCATGTATACCTACTGAAATGAAATTAATAAAAAAGATTTTTAAAATAAAAAAAGTTCAATTACAGATTCAAGAGCAATAAATCTGTAAAATAAATAATGTCGGAACTGGATTTTGAACTCGATAAAAAGTCTGGATTTGACACTATAAAATTCTCAAAATTGAGGGGGAAGCGGGGGTATAATAGATATGAGGATACGACTAGGTACACAACATACAGAATTTCTTTTTAAATAGAGCCATTGGCTCTGTAGCTCATTAGGCTTAAAACAATGAAGTGAATAAGTTTCAAACTATTTCAAAGTATTTATCAGAAGTATAACAAATACCATGGCCAAGGAGTCTGTACACAACATTTCAGCTTTCTAGGGCTATTAATTTAGTCCTGGAGAAGAAGATGAAAATTCCTTTTTAGGTCATGATCCCTGTGACTCATAATTGGGGTCACAAGGTCACAAAATCTACAAGTTAATCCCCATTGGCCAAGGAGTCTGTACACAATATTACAGTTTGCTAGAATTTTTCGTACTGGAGATGATGAAAAATAAGTTTTTCAGATCTAGATCCTGTGACCCAATATTATTTAAGGACAAAGGGTCACCAAATTTACAATTTAGAATCCCCACTGGCATTTCAGTTTTCTAGAGCTTTTCGACTGGAGTAGAAGATGAAAATAACTTTTTATTGCCCCATGAGACCCAAACTTGGGGGCAAAGCAGGGATGCAGATTCAATTTTTTGCCAGTCGGACATTTCATCTTTGACCCAAAAAGACGAACCCGGAAGTAAAAAAAAAAATTATGAATAAAGTATCAGAAAGTATTACTATTTATTGGTTCTTCATTCATTGCATACTATTAAACATAACACGAAAGCAATTAACGATAACTATTAATTTATCATTAACATGCATAAAATGGTTCATAATTTGAAGTCAATGTTTACCAACTACGATTTACCGACAGTGCTAGTTTGAGCGAGTTTACACAAGAGATTTTACATGCGTCAAGATAGACGAGAAAATTCTAATAATTTAATTGCACATAGTTCATCAAAAGTTCAAATCATGAACCAAATGATATGTACCTTCTAAATAATCATTTTAAATTCAAAGGAACTCGTTTTCAATAGCGATATAATTTACGTAAACTCACAACTCGGCAGAGCACGTGGTCCAACTATTTTCCATACGACTATTTCCTATTCAAGATGTAGTTACGAATTTGAACTTATTGTAATAAGATTACTTTTATATTTTTTTTGGAGACATATTTCGCAATTGTAAATGAATAATTATAAAATAAAAAGAAGTAATGTAAACGCAAGAGAAATTGGAGTTTTTAAATTAGCATACCTCTTTATAACGTGTGTCATCATGTAAATGCGATCGCGTGTTCGTAGCGTCATACAAACGGTGTTTGACTACATAACGTCTCGTGAAATAATATTTCTAATTATTCGTTTTTGATAGGTTTATTTATTTTGAATTTGTATAATAGCTTTACCATACATCGATATTGATCTATCATATTTTGTTACAATATGTTACCTATGTTTTATGACCGAGATATTATTAAATTTATCGAGATTCAAAGTAGCAATATCTTAATCTGTACATAACAAATTCATGAATCACCGGTACGGTGAAGCCACACGTTCATGCAATGTTTATCTTTGACAAAATTTGTTTACAATGCGATTTTAATGAAATCTTTTTCGTAAATAATGTTGTGAAGTGGGTCACATCTTTCAGTCACTAAATGACACTGGAAATTTCAATTAAATATCAAACGGTAAGTGTTTTTTCTGCCGACAATTTTAATTTACTGAAGATAATGATGATTGACGTCGTGCCTCGTGCTGTGAAGAATAAATGTGACTTCTTGACTGGATCAACATATTTCAATTTCATAAACAATTATGACCGACACAAGCAGGGCCGTTTGCCTTTATTTAATGCTTGTAAGTTTAGTTTTTCTTTTATTTTCTGCAATCGGTCAACTGATGTCTGATAGGTCAATTTTCCATTCGGTCAAACTGGATTTACAATCGGACATGTCCGGCAAATAGACCGATTTCTGCATCCCTGGGGCAAAGTGTAACAAAATGTACAATTTTGAAACCCCTTTGACTAAGTAGTCTGTACATAAAATTTCAACTTTCGGAGTTACTGGTTGTAAGAAGTTTACAGAAGCGATTGGGCATTTCAGGCCTGATGAGCCCCCAAAATTGGTTGTAATTAAGAAGTGCATCTCTCCTAGTAATGTGAAAGATTTGTGCAAAGTTAGAAAAGAATAATTTTTCTGTAATCAGTCAGACAAAAAATGTAAAAAATACAACAATTATACAAATAGCCATGAACTCAATATTTTTGTATTATGTCCCCTGAATTTTTTTTTCGGGAGACATAATGTTTTCACCTCCATCCGTTATTCCGTTATTCCGAAATGCTTTCTTTTCCGGGCCATATCTCAAAAAAACTTCATTCACTTCATTGTTCATTGTAGTTTTGACGATATCTGATAAGATATCTAGAAGGCGTTTCTTTTGGTGTAATGTGCTAAACTTGAATTGGCTGAATAACTTTTCTACAATCGGTCAAACAACAAGAAAAAAGTGAGCATGGCTCACATATCCCCGCTATCCGCTACCCGTTCATTGAGCATTATAGCTATTAATGACACTATGTCTAAATACAAATTTAAGCATCACAATTTTGTCTAAATTTTTTTTTTTTTTTGAACTTGCTTTGATATTAGAAAGTGTCTGATTCACCTTGAAGTAATATGTTTTCAAGTTAACTTAATAGTGTTCCCATTAGAGCATCATAGCAGTAAATTGTACCAAGTTCAATTACAGATTGTTTAGACTGGCATGAAGGTGACTTTAACATCCTTGGTACTCATCTCAATCCCACTTTGGAAGACCTATGGGTAATCAATACTAGAAAAAGATTAGAAACAATAAACAGACTTCTTGCTGGTTGGACAAGGAGAAAACTTACTATACAACGGAAAATTACTGTCCTAAAAACTCTTGCAATATCAACTTTAGTTCATATTTTTCCTGTATTACCATTCCCCCCTAAAGAATTTCTTGACCAATTGAATAAAAGTATGTATAACTTCATATGGGATGGCAAGAAAGATAAAATCAAAAGGACTAGTATATGTAGAAAATATGAAGAGGGTGGATTAAGAATGATTGATGTCAGTTCCTTTATAAATGCACTTAAACTATCTTGCCTTAGAAGGTATTTTAAAAAACAAATAACCCACAATCCAAGTTCATTTCCATTTATTAAAATATTTCTTCTAGGGGCACACATAGATAGGCATGTATCTATTGATAACTCTTTTTCGAATGAAATTTTAGCAATCTGGGGTAAATATTATAAACAATATCATGATGTAGACACATCTCTGGTAGAAAATATATTAGCTGAACCTTTATGGTTAAATCATCACCTAAGACATAGCAATTTTTTAATTGAGAGTTGGTTTAACAGAGGTATTCACACAGTAAGAGATATATGGGGAAATAATGATATTTTGACTTTCAATGAAGTTAAAAACCTATATCGTGTCAAGGGAACAATCCTTGAGTACAATAAGATAATACTGAACATCCCCAACATATGGAAAAACACTCTTTTATCTAATCAACAGCAGAAACAAAACCTCTCGTTAAGCCAAACTCTTCAAGACTTACTTTCTCAACAAAAAGGATGTCGAAATTTTTATGATAAATTGATTGCTAATAACACTCAACTAAAAGTGTGTCAGAAATGGCAAAATGAACTTGATTTAAATATTGAATGGAATGTAGTGTTTACAAGATATAGAAACTGTACTAAAGATGTAAAACTCTTGGATTTTCAGTATAGATTTATTAACAGAGCAATTTACACTAGAAAGGAGTTGTTGAAAATGAATTTAATTCCAACTAATATTTGCTCTTTTTGTGAATCGGAACCCGAAAATCTACAGCATGTTTTCATTAAATGCAACAAAGTGCATGACTTCTGGAGAAAAGTTGAAAACTTTATGAACCAACATATAAAACAGGCTTATATTACCATTTCAGAGTTAGATATATTATTTTGTAACAGTTCTGTCAGCCTTCTGGCATCACATATCATCCTCATGGCAAAAATATATATACATGTCTCAAGTATCAAGAAAACCAAGTTATCAATTGACAGTTTTGTTAGCATTGTCAGGGATGTTTTCAATGTGGAAAAAATTATAGCTTGTAAAAACAATACTTTGTCTTCCTTCCATGCTAAATGGAAAGCTCTCATGTATATTTTACAACTGTGACTAAATGCCTTTATTTTATGAATGCTTCACTGACTTATGAACTCTGTATTACCATGTATACCTACTGAAATGAAATTAATAAAAAAGATTTTTAAAATAAAAAAAGTTCAATTACAGATTCAAGAGCAATAAATCTGTAAAATAAATAATGTCGGAACTGGATTTTGAACTCGATAAAAAGTCTGGATTTAACACTATAAAACTCTCAAAATTGAGGGGGAAGCGGGGGTATAATAGATATGAGGATACGACTAGGTACACAACATACAGAATTTCTTTTTAAATAGAGCCATTGGCTCTGTAGCTCATTAGGCTTAAAACAATGAAGTGAATAAGTTTCAAACTATTTCAAAGTATTTATCAGAAGTATAACAAATACCATGGCCAAGGAGTCTGTACACAACATTTCAGCTTTCTAGGGCTATTAATTTAGTCCTGGAGAAGAAGATGAAAATTCCTTTTTAGGTCATGATCCCTGTGACTCATAATTGGGGTCACAAGGTCACAAAATCTACAAGTTAATCCCCATTGGCCAAGGAGTCTGTACACAATATTACAGTTTGCTAGAATTTTTCGTACTGGAGATGATGAAAAATAAGTTTTTCAGATCTAGATCCTGTGACCCAATATTATTTAAGGACAAAGGGTCACCAAATTTACAATTTAGAATCCCCACTGGCATTTCAGTTTTCTAGAGCTTTTCGACTGGAGTAGAAGATGAAAATAACTTTTTATTGCCCCATGAGACCCAAACTTGGGGGCAAAGCAGGGATGCAGATTCAATTTTTTGCCAGTCGGACATTTCATCTTTGACCCAAAAAGACGAACCCGGAAGTAAAAAAAAAAATTATGAATAAAGTATCAGAAAGTATTACTATTTATTGGTTCTTCATTCATTGCATACTATTAAACATAACACGAAAGCAATTAACGATAACTATTAATTTATCATTAACATGCATAAAATGGTTCATAATTTGAAGTCAATGTTTACCAACTACGATTTACCGACAGTGCTAGTTTGAGCGAGTTTACACAAGAGATTTTACATGCGTCAAGATAGACGAGAAAATTCTAATAATTTAATTGCACATAGTTCATCAAAAGTTCAAATCATGAACCAAATGATATGTACCTTCTAAATAATCATTTTAAATTCAAAGGAACTCGTTTTCAATAGCGATATAATTTACGTAAACTCACAACTCGGCAGAGCACGTGGTCCAACTATTTTCCATACGACTATTTCCTATTCAAGATGTAGTTACGAATTTGAACTTATTGTAATAAGATTACTTTTATATTTTTTTTGGAGACATATTTCGCAATTGTAAATGAATAATTATAAAATAAAAAGAAGTAATGTAAACGCAAGAGAAATTGGAGTTTTTAAATTAGCATACCTCTTTATAACGTGTGTCATCATGTAAATGCGATCGCGTGTTCGTAGCGTCATACAAACGGTGTTTGACTACATAACGTCTCGTGAAATAATATTTCTAATTATTCGTTTTTGATAGGTTTATTTATTTTGAATTTGTATAATAGCTTTACCATACATCGATATTGATCTATCATATTTTGTTACAATATGTTACCTATGTTTTATGACCGAGATATTATTAAATTTATCGAGATTCAAAGTAGCAATATCTTAATCTGTACATAACAAATTCATAAATCACCGGTACGGTGAAGCCACACGTTCATGCAATGTTTATCTTTGACAAAATTTGTTTACAATGCGATTTTAATGAAATCTTTTTCGTAAATAATGTTGTGAAATGGGTCACATCTTTCAGTCACTAAATGACACTGGAAATTTCAATTAAATATCAAACGGTAAGTGTTTTTTCTGCCGACAATTTTAATTTACTGAAGATAATGATGATTGACGTCGTGCCTCGTGCTGTGAAGAATAAATGTGACTTCTTGACTGGATCAACATATTTCAATTTCATAAACAATTATGACCGACACAAGCAGGGCCGTTTGCCTTTATTTAATGCTTGTAAGTTTAGTTTTTCTTTTATTTTCTGCAATCGGTCAACTGATGTCTGATAGGTCAATTTTCCATTCGGTCAAACTGGATTTACAATCGGACATGTCCGGCAAATAGACCGATTTCTGCATCCCTGGGGCAAAGTGTAACAAAATGTACAATTTTGAAACCCCTTTGACTAAGTAGTCTGTACATAAAATTTCAACTTTCGGAGTTACTGGTTGTAAGAAGTTTACAGAAGCGATTGGGCATTTCAGGCCTGATGAGCCCCCAAAATTGGTTGTAATTAAGAAGTGCATCTCTCCTAGTAATGTGAAAGATTTGTGCAAAGTTAGAAAAGAATAATTTTTCTGTAATCAGTCAGACAAAAAATGTAAAAAATACAACAATTATACAAATAGCCATGAACTCAATATTTTTGTATTATGTCCCCTGAATTTTTTTTTCGGGAGACATAATGTTTTCACCTCCATCCGTTATTCCGTTATTCCGAAATGCTTTCTTTTCCGGGCCATATCTCAAAAAAACTTCAATATTTTTTCACGAAACTTGGTATGTGGTTAGACCTAGTGGTGGAGTGGTGCCTTTTGCCTATTTGGTTATTCTGAATTTTTTTTTCTTTTCTGGTTTCCATTGAAACAATTTGAACTTTGTGCATATTGAGGATCGGGACCTTTTCCGGCCTCTATCTCCAAAACCGTTCAATATTTTTTCACCAAACTTGGTATTTGCTTAGACCTAGTGATAGAGTGGTGCCTTTTGCTACTTTGGCTATTCTGATTTTTTTATTTTTACTGGTTTCCATGGCAACACTTTCAACTTAGTGCATATTGAGGGTAGGGACGTTTTCCGGCCTCTGTTTCAAAATCTATCCAGTATTTCTTTACGAAACTTGGTATGTGGTTAGACCTAGTGATAGAGTGGTGCCTTTTGCTACTTTGGCTATTCTGATTTTTTTTATTTTTACTGGTTTCCATGGAAACAGTTTGAACTTAGTGCATATTGGGGGTAGGACGTTTTCCGGCCTCTATTTCAAAATCTATCAAGTATTTCTTTACGAAACTTGGTATGTGGTTAGACCTAGTGGTGGAGTGGTGCCTTTTGCTGCTTTGGCTCTTCTGAATTTTGTATTTCTTGTTTTTTCTGGTTTCCATGGAAACAGTTTGAACTTAGTGCATATGGTGGGTAGGGACCTTTTCCGACCTCTATCTCAAAATCTATCCAGTATTTCTTTACGAAACTTGGTATGTGGTTAGACCTAGTGATAGAGTGGTGCCTTTTGCTACTTTGGCTATTCTGATTTTTTTTATTTTTACTGGTTTCCATGGAAACAGTTTGAACTTAGTGCATATTGGGGGTAGGACGTTTTCCGGCCTCTATTTCAAAATCTATCAAGTATTTCTTTACGAAACTTGGTATGTGGTTAGACCTAGTGGTGGAGTGGTGCCTTTTGCTGCTTTGGCTCTTCTGAATTTTGTATTTCTTGTTTTTTCTGGTTTCCATGGAAACAGTTTGAACTTAGTGCATATGGTGGGTAGGGACCTTTTCCGACCTCTATCTCAAAATCTATTCAGTATTATTTAATGAGACTTGGTATTTTTTTACAATTTTGGTACAATTTTAACAAAGATGCCAGAAAAGGGACACTTTTGATCTAAGAGGCTACATGGAAACAAGTTAATTTATTCTAATAGATTAACCTTTTTGAATTTTCCTTTCTGAAATGCCTCTGGCATAAGTGGAAAATAAGGGTGGTAATAAGAAATAAGATGATAAGGTTGGATTGAAAGTTGGAGCAGGGGACATCACAGTGCATCACATGCACATTTTTCTAGTTGTTTGATGTAGAAAACCGAAATTGTTTTCTATATAATGGATAATCCCTAGCCATGAAAATTCTCAAAGTCTTCCAAATAGTCAATGCATAATAAAAACATGACGCCCCAGGCCCAAGCCATCATGACACAGCTGGACGTACAGTAAACTAGCTAATCTATAAAAACATGACTTGACACTAAATTTGAATGAAATTGGTTCTCCAAGAATCACAATTCCTGCAAAGATATATTGAAGAAAGTAGGTTTTTAGGCCATGGCCTCAAGGATGTGTTTCAAATACAAAATTATTTGTGGAACATATACTTATAACGTCAATCGCTAGAGAAATCTTTTATCTACAATATGACATGTGATAAATAATTTTCATATCACGACAATATAATGAAATTTGGTTTCAAAGAGATGTACCCCCTTCGACTAGCGCACGCTAAGGGTATCTGACGTCATGTAAACAGAATTCCTTTTATTGCATAAAACGTAGTACACAACATTTGTTTCCGAAGCATGAAGGCTGGTCTTTATAGCGCATGTCGCCATAGCAACGTATGTGATGTACGTGGTACATGTGCTTCTCTTGCAAGTTAGGCTACCCTTGTCATACATTACTGAATGTGATGACTGCTTTGTAAACAATGTTTCTAAATGTCCTGAGAATATACCAAGTATTGCCTCTTTAATGTACTTTTTATTAAGATAAGACCAAATTATGACAAATATATTTTCATTGATTCAATACCTAGTTGGTTTATTATTATCTGTAGAAAATACATAATTAAATGAAATGGTAGATAAATAATCGCCAATATTCATATATTTCGGTTTCTTTCATTGCTCATAAACTTTGTTATTCTTTCGTGTCTGTGTATACAGTGTGTGAGCTAGACCACAATGCTAAATTGCGCTTGAAAATAATAGACTTGATCTACATTTAGACTGGAAAACACCTTTACTAATTAGTGCAATTTCTCGGCTTATTTTGGGTCGGAAAAATCAGTGAAAAATTAAGTGTATATATTTTTCCGATATGTTCATCAACATGATGGCTCTTTAAGGGCACCAGGGTTACTAAATCTACATTTTGTGTTTCATAATATTTAATTTGGCTTTAATATGTGCCAACATACCATATGTGCTGATTTTAGTTCCAAATAAGATTAGCGTTTGCTGAACACTGACAGTCTCTCCTTCCCCTGTTAATTCTGCCTTCTCCTAATTTTTTTAAATATACCACAAAAGACAACTGATAATTAAATACATGAAATTGCATTTACATAAGAACCATTCAAAACTCATGATTATCACTTGGGTGACTTCACACAGTTTTGATTATCATATGATTCAGTAGAAACAAGTTATTTTCTGAGGTCATTTCACACAAGTTTCATCATCACTGGAGTCACGTGCTACTAATAAGTTTGAATTGTTACTGAGGTCACACAAGTTTGATTTTGATTGTGTCAAAAGAATTCCCAGGGGTATAATTAACAAATTATTATTATGAGTTCTTAAAGATGCATGATCAGAATTCATGAAATTAAAGTAATTTCTAAACTAATTGTAACGTATTCCTCAGCCCCAAGAAAATCTGAATGTTATTCGTGAGGATAAAGACTTTAAACAAAAGGGCATTCCCGCATTGACTTATTGCTATAAATAGAAATGGACGGTATTATTTGCAAGGTCGTGCGAAGGATTGTGGGACATACATACATGCGTAAACACAAAAATCAATGCGACAGCTGTACACATGTAATCTTGTCAAGATGAAAGCTGCTGCAATCCCCTTAACATGCACACTTGAATTTCGCCTTTCTCAAGCACAAACAGAATTCTTCCCCTGTTCTCCAAAGCAATAACCATTGTGTGCCCTTTTTGTTTTGTTGACAAGCAACACGTGGGAAATTCTTACACATATAATCCTTCACAAACAAGAGAATTAGTGAGCACAGATCACTCATATACCCCCACTTTTAACAAAGAAGAAAAGCAAATATCAAAATAGCAGATAGACATCAATGTTTAGTCTTCTGTATGAACAAACCACAGCAGTACTATGAAAGCAGAGTATGTGTGTTCTCATAGCAACTAAGTCTTCATAGATACACTTGTAGGATCGTTTTAGAAGTAAAGGTTGAAAAATGGAGAAAATTTGCATAAATTATGCAAATGAGGGTATGAAACATACAAAAGGCAGCATGTTTCGATATTCAACCGCTGATTTTAGATTTGTTCTTTTCCCAATCGAGTGGAGTGTTATGTTATCTTATAAGCTACAATATGTTTTGAAATGAATAACTGACAATTCAAAAATAAAAAAAGATCATGCAATTTTTAAAAATTATAAACGCCATTATTAGTTAAATTTTTTTGTTGTGCTTGATTTTGTGTTTGAAGAGTGTCTATAGATTGAAATCTACTGCGTCAATATTTCTCATGGTGCTAATAGAATAGTTTCATTACAACTAAGAAAATCCTATAATTTTCGTCAATGTTACTGGTTTACACTTTTTAGAAGAACATATTCTGGCTATCTTTAAATCTATAGTCGTGTACATTTACAATTACTTAGATTCAGTGTAATACCACTACCATTTTCCTAGCATGTTATATAAAAGACCTTGCATTTTATATTCAAGTAGTTTTTGATGGTCAATTCATATGTTTGTGGACATAAAATAATGTTTAAATCACTTCGGATAAAAATATGGAAAACGTATCTTTCCCAATTTCAAATGAAAGTATTGGAACTATAGAACTTTGATCAACTCACCATGGCCGTGTGTACATGTGTTGTTTGGTTCTCGATTTAAAAAATATTACCCCGGCTATAGTTCAGTCGTGTAGATTTCCCCTCTTATTTAATATTTATCTAAGTTAGAGTGTCAATAACGCAACTACATCACTTATTACATATTGCTACATTGATAAACAAAAATACTGAAATATATTTTGTTATTTTGCATAAGAACGAATGTGAAAACAAAAAGTATTCAACATGAATGAGGCGTGTTAACACCGTTATAATCCGTATGAAATGTGTAATAGATCTCTGTGACGTTTGAACATCTTCATCATCTGACATGCGTGCCGCCGCCATATTGGGCAACGATAAGAATTGTTCCAAAACACATTGCAGAATTACGGGTCCCGCAATGGTCACATCCAGTACTAAACAGTGTTGACATCTGCTGCCAGTTGTAGTACGTTTTACGGGGCGTGTATATATGTAATTTTGTTGGATAAGGACACAGGTAAATATGTTATTTAGGCAGTTATGTAAGGCTAAATCTAGTGGATTCTGTCATTAGACGCCAAGCGACTCCTGTGTATTACGTCACAAGGCCAAGCAAGCGGAATTCGCTCTCGGCTAAAGTTTTATGAGGCGTAATTGAGCGGCGTTTTAAAAAGGCATTATAAAAGATGTTTATTGGTTGAATTGACAAATATCAAGAGGAATCCTCGTCATCTTGGAATATACTTGAATAAAAACCGAAAAGTGATATGGTCGGGGTTAGTGGATCTTTAACATATATAAACCCCCATATGTGACCCCCAACGACATATATACCCCCATATTTTGGGGCACAGTCTTAAATTTTTAATCCCCATTGGCCACAACATTTCAGCTTTCTAGAGCTTTTCCTCCTAGAGAAGAAGATGAATATAGCTTTTAGGTCATGACCCCTGTGAGGTTCAGCAAATCTACAATTTAGAATCTAGTTTTGCTAAAGAATCTGTAAACAGCATTTCAGCTTTCTAGAGCTTTTTTTCACTCATATTTGGGGTCACCGGGTCGCCAAATCTACAATTTAACATCCTCATTGGCTTTTGGTACTGGAGAAGAAGATGAAAAAAGGCATGATGTCATGACCTCACTAAGCAATTTCTTATAGATTTATGTAATTTCATCACAATTTAAGTCACATTCACTTCACAAATCTAATGTAAAATAAACAATTTGTTAATTCCTCTTCCTATCTGTCACTATATTCAGTTCACAGGTTATTCAGTAGTTCTCATTTCACACTGATTCACGTCACACATGTCCATGATGTAGATATTAATCTTATGTTGATTTAATTATCTCATGTTCCTATTGAATACTATTAACTGACATTACCAGAAAACTAAATCAGCAATACAGTATAAAAACAAAAGAATAAATACAAATTTTACTAATACAGGAAATATCATTCAAAATGTAAAAAAATTGTATCTCAAGAAAAGCTCCAAATTAGTTACAAAATATGATACTCAAACTCAATACTTTACTCTTAATTTTAAAGAAATTTTATTTCAGATTGTTTTATTTAATGTAATTAAGATTTTGAAATACTTTTAGCCTTTAGTGCCATTGCGTTGGATATTAGGCGTTAAAATTAGCATTATTATAATTATTAGTCTTGTGTAAATACAGAATTATATCATGAAATAACCTTACTATCATTAATTCACTTGCAAAATATTGATAATTATTCCTATACCGGGGTATTCTTGATAAAAAAAAAGACAAAAAGACGGATGGACAGACAGAATCCTTGGTTTTAATATACAGTACAGTACAAACAACTATTAGAGATGAAATTAAGAAACTTCCAAGTATAAAAACGTAATCCATTTACAAATATAATAGCGAAAGATCTATGCCTGACTTACAAGTATTGGTAAGTTCGTAACCAGGAAGTACTTCCTGTGGCTTGAACTAAGGAGAACTGATGATGATGAACTACATGGCTCTGGGAGGCTAATTGAGAATGGAAGTGAATTTAAGGAATGACAATCCGAATCACCAAGGCAGTAGAAACCGCAGGGCCAGTGCATGTTTACTAATGTCATTATGGATGCTATACTTAATATCATCCAACATCTAATGAAGTTTTGAAGTAGGGTTTTTGCATCCTTGTTTACGTACAGGCTGTACATCCTTGTTTACATACAGGCTGTACATCCTTGTTTATGTACAGGCTGTACATCCTTGTTTACATACAGGCTGTACATCCTTGTTTACATGCAGGCTGTACATCCTTGTTTACATACAGGCTGTACATCCTTGTTTACATACAGGCTGTACATCCTTGTTTACATACAGGCTGTACATCCTTGTTTACATACAGGCTGTACATCCTTGTTTACGTACAGCCTGTATGTAAACAAGGATGTACAGGCTGTACATCCTTGTTTACATACAGGCTGTACATCCTTGTTTACGTACAGCCTGTACATCCTTGTTTATGTACAGGCTGTACATCCTTGTTTATGTACAGGCTGTACATCCTTGTTTACATGCAGGCTGTACATCCTTGTTTACATACAGGCTGTACATCCTTGTTTATGTACAGGCTGTACATCCTTGTTTACATGCAGGCTGTACATCCTTGTTTACATACAGGCTGTACATCCTTGTTTACATGCAGGCTGTACATCCTTGTTTACATACAGGCTGTACATCCTTGTTTATGTACAGGCTGTACATCCTTGTTTACATACAGGCTGTACATCCTTGTTTACATACAGGCTGTACATCCTTGTTTACATACAGGCTGTACATCCTTGTTTACGTACAGCCTGTACATCCTTGTTTATGTACAGGCTGTACATCCTTGTTTATGTACAGGCTGTACATCCTTGTTTACATACAGGCTGTACATCCTTGTTTACATACAGGCTGTACATCCTTGTTTACATACAGGCTGTACATCCTTGTTTACATACAGGCTGTACATCCTTGTTTACATACAGGCTGTACATCCTTGTTTACGTACAGCCTGTATGTAAACAAGGATGTACAGGCTGTACATCCTTGTTTACATACAGGCTGTACATCCTTGTTTACGTACAGCCTGTACATCCTTGTTTATGTACAGGCTGTACATCCTTGTTTATGTACAGGCTGTACATCCTTGTTTACATACAGCCTGTACATCCTTGTTTATGTACAGGCTGTACATCCTTGTTTATGTACAGGCTGTACATCCTTGTTTACATACAGGCTGTACATCCTTGTTTACATACAGGCTGTACATCCTTGTTTACATACAGGCTGTACATCCTTGTTTACATACAGGCTGTACATCCTTGTTTACGTACAGCCTGTATGTAAACAAGGATGTACAGGCTGTACATCCTTGTTTACATACAGGCTGTACATCCTTGTTTACGTACAGCCTGTACATCCTTGTTTATGTACAGGCTGTACATCCTTGTTTATGTACAGGCTGTACATCCTTGTTTACATGCAGGCTGTACATCCTTGTTTACATACAGGCTGTACATCCTTGTTTATGTACAGGCTGTACATCCTTGTTTATGTACAGGCTGTACATCCTTGTTTATGTACAGGCTGTACATCCTTGTTTATGTACAGGCTGTACATCCTTGTTTACATGCAGGCTGTACATCCTTGTTTACATACAGGCTGTACATCCTTGTTTATGTACAGGCTGTACATCCTTGTTTATGTACAGGCTGTACATCCATGTTTATGTACAGGCTGTACATCCTTGTTTACATACAGCCTGTACATCCTTGTTTATGTACAGGCTGTACATCCATGTTTATGTACAGGCTCTACATCCTTGTTTATGTACAGGCTGTACATCCTTGTTTATGTACAGGCTGTACATCCATGTTTATGTGCAGGCTGTACATCCTTGTTTACATACAGCCTGTACATCCTTGTTTACGTACAGCCTGTACATCCTTGTTTATGTACAGGCTGTACATCCTTGTTTATGTATAGGCTGTAATCCTTGTTTACATACAGGCTGTACATCCTTGTTTACATACAGGCTGTACATCCTTGTTTATGTATAGGCTGTACATCCTTGTTTATGTATAGGCTGTAATCCTTGTTTACATACAGGCTACAGTCGAGAAGATACAATGTAATATTTCTTAGTGATCTACAGTCCAGTAGATATAATATTTCATTTGTTTATCATCTACAGTACAGTAGATACAATTGTTTTTCATTTCATGTCTACAGTAGAGTAGATTCGATATATTACTTGTATTTAATGTCTACAGGACAGTAGATACAATGTATTAGTTCTTCATGAACTACAATCGAGAACAGACAATGTATTTTTACTTAATGATCTACAGTCCAGTAGATACCATATATTATTTATTTATTATCTACAGTACAGTGGATACAATATATAAGTTGTATGTGAGCTACAGTCGAGAAGATACAATGTAATATTTCTCTGTGATCTACAGTCAAGTACATATGATATTCCATTTGTTTATAATCTACAGTACAGTAGATAAATTCTTTTGTATTTAATGTCTACAGTACAGTAGATAAATTCTTTTGTATTTAATGTCTACAGTACAGTAGATACAATGTATTAGTTCTTCATGAACTACAATCGAGAAGATACAATGTATTTTTACTTTATGATCTACAGTCCAGTAGATACCATATATTATTTATTTATAATCTACAGTACAGTGGATACAATGTCTTAGTTGTATGTGAGCTACAGTTGAGAAGATACAATGTAATATTTCTCTGTGATCTACAGTCCAGTAGATATAATATTTCATTTTTTTTATCATCTACAGCACAGTAGATACAAAATTTGTTCGTATTTCATGTCTACTGTACAGTAGATACAATGTATTAGTTCTTTGTGAACTACAAACGAGAAGATACAATGTATTTTTACTTTATGATCTACAGTCCAGTAGATAAAATACATTATTTATTTATTATCTACAGTACAGTGGATACAATGTCTTAGTTGTAGGTGAGCTACAGTCGAGAAGATACAATGTAATATTTCTCTGTGATCTACAGTCCAGTAGATATAATATTTCATTTGTATTTCATGTCTACAGTACAGTAGATACATTTTTTTGTATTTCATGTCTACAGTACAGTAGATACAATGTATTAGCTCTTCATGAACTACAATCTAGAAGATACAATGTATTTTTACTTTATGATCTACAGTCCAGTAGATACCATATATTATTTATTTATAATCTACAGTACAGTGGATACAATGTCTTAGTTGTATGTGAGCTACAGTCAAGAAGATACAATGTAATATTTCTCTGTGATCTACAGTCCAGTAGATATTATATTTCATTTGTTTATCATCTACAGTACAGTAGTATACATTTTTTTTATTTCATGTTTACGGTACAGTAGATACAATTGTTTTTCATTTCATGTCTACAGTAGAGTAGATTCGATATATTATTTGTATTTAATGTCTACAGTACAGTAGATACAATGTATTAGTTCTTCGTGAACTACAATCGAGAAGATACAATGTATTTTTACTTTATGATCTACAGTCCAGTAGATACAATATATTATTTATTTATTATCTACAGTACAGTGGATACAATATATAAGTTGTATGTGAGCTACAGTCGAGAAGATACAATGAAATATTTCTCTGTGATCTACAGTCCAGTAGATAAATTTTTTTGTATTTCATGTCTACAGTAGAGTAGATATAATGTATTAGTTCTTCGTGAACTACAATCGAGAAGATACAATGAATTGTTACTTTATGATCTACAGTCCAGTAGATATATATTCCATTTGGTTATCATCTACAGTACAGTAGATACAATTGTTTTTCATTTCATGTCTACAGTAGAGTAGATTCGATATATTATTTGTATTTAATGTCTACAGTACAGTAGATACAATGTATTAATTCTTCGTGAACTACAATCGAGAAGATACAATGAATTTTTACTTTATGATCTACAGTCCAGTAGATATATATTCCATTTGGTTATCATCTACAGTACAGCAGATAAATTCTTTTGTATTTAATGTCAACAGTAGAGTAGATACAATGTATTAGTTCTTCGTGAACTACAATCGAGAAGATACAATGTATTTTTACTTTATGATCTACAGTCCAGTAGATACAATACATTATTTATTTATTATCTAAAGTACAGTGGATACATATATAGAACATCATACTTGTGCATTTGGATAGTTTGTATTGAACGAGAAGATGTCATGGAAGCGGAGGAACAACGAGTTCGAAGAACGAGTTGTTCCTCCGCTTCCATGACAGCTTCGAGTTCAATACAAACGATCATAATGCACAAGTATGATGTTCTATATTTATTATATACCCCTTTTTATTAGCAAATTGGTAAACAAATAAAGTTGCATAAATTTCTGGGACGACGTGCTGCGTATTGATACACGGGCGGTTGCTTGACTAGCACGACTCACGATTTGATATGTTAATAATATCTTTATTTTCTCATTTGTCAGCCCAAAAGAGCTGTAAGTGAAATTTTCTTCAGTGTTGTAACATCATTAAACCATCAAATTTGCTTTTTATCATTTAATTACAAAGAACTGAAAATAAGAAACAACATTCAGGCTTCCGTGCGTCGTGCTTCTTTCGAATTACGTAACCATGGTTATAACGTCACAATAGTAAACAGTTGTGACGTCACAGTGATGCAGCATCGCTAGCGAATCTGTTGGCAATGCTTTCGATTCCCCTTCTACTTTACGCTTTTCTGCCTTGTTAATGATAATTTGAGCAACATTGTCCCTGCTTGTGCTGTTAATATTAGGCCAAATCCATGCTGATACTTTAATCAACTGAACAAATACTAGCAGTATTATCAAAACATAAATTCCGGAGATTTAATTGAGTAATCATTGAAAAGTACGGAAAATTCCGAGAAGTGCCGAAGTTTAGAGAAAGTAGAACCGTCAGCCGTGCAATACGGAATTCACCGTGCAATACGGAAATCGACCACGGGAACCGTATTGCACCCCTGTATTACTATCTTAAGTTTACATGGGTATATAATAAAATGTCTTAGTTGTATGTGAGATACAGTCGAGAAGATGCAATGTAATATTTTCCTGTGATCTACAGTCCAGTAGATATAATATTTCATTTGTTTATCATCTAAATTACAGAAGATAATTTTTTTTGTATTTCATGTCTACAGAAGAGTAGATACAATGTATTAGTTCTTCGTGAACTACAATCGAGAAGATACAATGAATTTTTACCTTATGATCTACAGTCCAGTAGATATATATTCCATTTGGTTATCATCTACAGTACAGTAGATAAATTATTTTTCATTTCATGTCTACAGTAGAGTAGATTCGATATATTATTTGTATTTAATGTCTACAGTACAGTAGATAGAATGTATTATTTCTTCGTGAACTACAATCGAGAAGAGACAATGTATTTTTACTTTATGATCTACAGTCCAGTAGATACAATACATTATTTATTTATTATCTACAGTACAGTGGATATAATATATAAGTTGTATGTGAGCTACAGTCAAGAAGATACAATGTAATATTTCTCTGTGATCTACAGTCCAGTAGATATAATATTTCATTTGTTTATCATCTACAGTACAGTAGATAAATTTGTTTGTATTTCATGTCTACAGTAGAGTAGATATAATGTATTAGTTCTTCGTGAACTACAATCGAGAAGTTACAATGAATTTTTTACTTTATGATCTACAGTCCAGTAGATACAAAATTTGTTTGTATTTCATGTCTACAGTAGAGTAGATACAATGTATAAGTTCTTCGTGCCCTACAAACGAGAAGATACAATGTATTTTTACTTTATGATCTACAGTCCAGTAGATACAATACATTATTTATTTATTATCTACAGTACAGTGGATACAATGTCTTAGTTGTAGGTGAGCTACAGTCGAGAAGATACAATATAATATTTCTCTGTGATCTACAGTCCAGTAGATATAATATTTCATTTGTTTATAATCTACAGTACAGTAGATAAATTCTTTTGTATTAAATTTCTACAGTACAGTAGATACAATGTATTAGTTCTTCGTGAACTACAATCGAGAAGATACAATGAATTTTTACTTCATGATCTACAGTCCAGTAGATATATTTTCAATTTGGTTATCATCTACAGTACAGTAGATACAATACATTATTTATTTATTATCTACAGTACAGTGGATACAATGTCTTAGTTGTATGTGAGATACAGTTGAGAAGATGCAATGTAATATTTCCCTGTGATCTACAGTCCAGTAGATATAATATTTCATTTGTTTATCATCTACATTACAGAAGATAAATTTTTTTGTATTTCATGTCTACAGTAGAGTAGATACAATGTATTAGTTCTTCGTGAACTACAATCGAGAAGATACAATGAATTTTTACTTTATGATCTACAGTCCATTAGATATATATTCCATTTGGTTATCATCTACAGTACAGTAAATACAATTGTTTTTCATTTCATGTCTACAGTAGAGTAGATTCAATATATTATTTGTATTTCATGTCTACAGTAGAGTAGATACAATGTATTAGTTCTTCGTGAACTACAATCGAGAAGATACAATGCATTTTTACTTTATGATCTACAGTCCAATAGATACAATATATTATTTATTTATTATCTACAGTACAGTGGATACAATATATAAGTTGTATGTGAGCTACAGTCGAGAAGATACAATGTAATATTTCTCTGTGATCTACAGTCAAGTAGATATAATATTCCATTTGTTTATAATCTACAGTACAGTAGATAAATTCTTTTGTATTTAATGTCTACAGTACAGTAGATACAATGTATTTGTTCTTCATGAACTACAATCGAGAAGATACAATGTATCTTTACTTTATGATCTACAGTCCAGTAGATACAATATATTATTTATTTATTATCTACAGTACAGTTGATACAATATATAAGTTGTATGTGATTTACAGTCGAGAAGATACAATGTAATATTTCTCTGTGATCTACAGTCCAGTAGATATAATATTTCATTTTTTATCATCTACAGTACAGTAGACACATTTTTTTTATTTCATGTTTACAGTACAGTAGATACAATTGTTTTTCATTTCATGTCTACAGTAGAGTACATTCGATATATTATTTGTATTTAATGTCTACAGTACAGTAGATACAATGTATTAGTTCTTCGTGAACTACAATCGAGAAGATACAATGTATTTTTACTTTATGATCTACAGTCCAGTAGATACAATATATTATTTATTTATTATCTAAAGTACAGTGGATACAATATATAAGTTGTATGTGAGCTACAGTCGAGAAGATACAATGTAATATTTCTCTGTGATCTATAGTCAAGTAGATATAATATTTCATTTGTTTTTATCTACAGTACAGTAGTTAGATTTTTTTTTATTTCATGTCTACAGTAGAGTAGATACAGTATATTAGTTCTTCGTGAACTACAATCGAGAAGATACAATAAATTTGTACTTCATGATCTACAGTCCAGTAGATATATATTCCATTTGGTTATCATCTACAGTACAGTAGATACAATTGTTTTTCATTTCATGTCTACAGTAGAGTAGATTCGATATATTATTTGTATTTCATGTCTACAGTAAAGTACATATAATGTATTAGTTCTTCGTGACCTACAATCGAGAAGATACAATGCATTTTTACTTTATGATCTACAGTCCAGTAGATACAATATATTATTTATTTATTATCTACAGTACAGTGGATACAATATATAAGTTGTATGTGAGCTACAGTCGAGAAAATACAATGTAATATTTCTCTGTGATCTACAGTCAAGTAGATATAATATTCCATTTGTTTATAATCTACAGTACAGTAGATAAATTCTTTTGTATTTAATGTCTACAGTACAGTAGATACAATGTATTAGTTCTTCATGAACTACAATCGAGAAGATACAATGTATCTTTACTTTATGATCTACAGTCAAGTGGATACAATATATTATTTATTTATTATCTACAGTACAATGGATACAATATATAAGTTGTATGTGAGCTACAGTCGGGAAGATACAATGTAATATTTCTCTGTGATCTACAGTCCAGTAGATATAATATTTCATTTGTTTATCATCTACAGTACAGTAGATACAATTTTTTAATTTCATGTCTACAGTAGAGTAGATACAATGTATTAGTTCTTCGTGAACTACAATCGAGAAGATACAATGAATTTTTACTTTATGATCTACAGTCCAGTAGATATATATTCCATTTGGTTATCATCTACAGTACAGTAGATACAATTGTTTTTCATTTCATGTCTGCAGTAGAGTAGACTCAATATATTATTTGTATTTCATGTCTACAGTAGAGTAGATACAATGTATTAGTTCTTCGTGAATTACAAACGAGAAGATACAATGCATTATTACTTTATGATCTACAGTCCAGTAGATATATATTCCATTTGGTTATCATCTACAGTACAGTAGATACAATTGTTTTTCATTTCATGTCTACAGTAGAGTAGATTCAATATATTATTTGTTTTTCATGTCTACAGTAGAGTAGATACAATGTATTAGTTCTTCGTGAAGTAGAATCGAGAAGATACAATGTATTTTTACTTTATGATCTACAGTCCAGTAGATACAATATATTATTTATTTATTATCTACAGTACAGTGGATACAATATATAAGTTGTATGTGAGCTACAGTCGAGAAGATACAATGTAATATTTCTCTGTGATCTACAGTCCAGTAGATATAATATTCCATTTGTTTATAATCTACAGTACAGTAGATAAATTCTTTTGTATTTAATGTCTACAGTACAGTAGATACAATGTATTAGTTCTTCATGAACTACAATCGAGAAGATACAATGTATTTTTACTTTATGATCTACAGTCCAGTAGATACAATATATTATTTATTTATTATCTACAATACAATGGATACAATATATAAGTTGTATGTGAGCTACAGTCGAGAAGATACAATGTAATATTTCTCTGTGATCTACAGTCCAGTAGATATAATATTTCATTTGGTTATCAATTACAGTACAGTAGATACAATTGTTTTTCATTTCATGTCTACAGTAGAGTAGATTCAATATATTATTTGTATTTCATGTCTACAGTAGAGTAGATTCAATGTATTAGTTCTTCGTGAACTACAATCGAGAAGATACAATGTATTTTTACTTTATGATCTACAGTCCAGTAGATAAGATATATTATTTATTTATTATCTACAGTACAGTTGATACAATATATAAGTTGTATGTGAGCTACAGTCGAGAAGATACAATGTAATATTTCTCTGTGATCTACAGTCCAGTAGATATAATATTCCATTTGTTTATAATCTACAGTACAGTAGATAAATTCTTTTGTATTTAATGTTTACAGTAGAGTAGATACAATGTATTAGCTCTTCATGAACTACAATCGAGAAGATACAATGTATTTTTACTTTATGATCTACAGTCCAGTAGATACAATATATTATTTATTTATTATCTACAGTACAGTGGATACAATATATAAGTTGTATGTGAGCTACAGTCGAGAAGATACAATGTAATATTTCTCTGTGATCTACAGTCCAGTAGATATAATATTCCATTTGTTTATAATCTACAGTACAGTAGATAAATTCTTTTGTATTTAATGTTTACAGTAGAGTAGATACAATGTATTAGCTCTTCATGAACTACAATCGAGAAGATACAATGTATTTTTACTTTATGATCTACAGTCCAGTAGATACAATATATTATTTATTTATTATCTACAGTACAGTGGATACAATATATAAGTTGTATGTGAGCTACAGTCGAGAAAATACAATGTAATATTTCTCTGTGATCTACAGTCAAGTAGATATAATATTCCATTTGTTTATAATCTACAGTACAGTAGATAAATTCTTTTGTATTTAATGTCTACAGTACAGTAGATACAATGTATTAGTTCTTCATGAACTACAATCGAGAAGATACAATGTATCTTTACTTTATGATCTACAGTCAAGTGGATACAATATATTATTTATTTATTATCTACAGTACAATGGATACAATATATAAGTTGTATGTGAGCTACAGTCGGGAAGATACAATGTAATATTTCTCTGTGATCTACAGTCCAGTAGATATAATATTTCATTTGTTTATCATCTACAGTACAGTAGATACAATTTTTTAATTTCATGTCTACAGTAGAGTAGATACAATGTATTAGTTCTTCGTGAACTACAATCGAGAAGATACAATGAATTTTTACTTTATGATCTACAGTCCAGTAGATATATATTCCATTTGGTTATCATCTACAGTACAGTAGATACAATTGTTTTTCATTTCATGTCTGCAGTAGAGTAGACTCAATATATTATTTGTATTTCATGTCTACAGTAGAGTAGATACAATGTATTAGTTCTTCGTGAATTACAAACGAGAAGATACAATGCATTATTACTTTATGATCTACAGTCCAGTAGATATATATTCCATTTGGTTATCATCTACAGTACAGTAGATACAATTGTTTTTCATTTCATGTCTACAGTAGAGTAGATTCAATATATTATTTGTATTTCATGTCTACAGTAGAGTAGATACAATGTATTAGTTCTTCGTGAACTAGAATCGAGAAGATACAATGTATTTTTACTTTATGATCTACAGTCCAGTAGATACAATATATTATTTATTTATTATCTACAGTACAGTGGATACAATATATAAGTTGTATGTGAGCTACAGTCGAGAAGATACAATGTAATATTTCTCTGTGATCTACAGTCCAGTAGATATAATATTCCATTTGTTTATAATCTACAGTACAGTAGATAAATTCTTTTGTATTTAATGTCTACAGTACAGTAGATACAATGTATTAGTTCTTCATGAACTACAATCGAGAAGATACAATGTATTTTTACTTTATGATCTACAGTCCAGTAGATACAATATATTATTTATTTATTATCTACAATACAATGGATACAATATATAAGTTGTATGTGAGCTACAGTCGAGAAGATACAATGTAATATTTCTCTGTGATCTACAGTCCAGTAGATATAATATTTCATTTGGTTATCAATTACAGTACAGTAGATACAATTGTTTTTCATTTCATGTCTACAGTAGAGTAGATTCAATATATTATTTGTATTTCATGTCTACAGTAGAGTAGATTCAATGTATTAGTTCTTCGTGAACTACAATCGAGAAGATACAATGTATTTTTACTTTATGATCTACAGTCCAGTAGATAAGATATATTATTTATTTATTATCTACAGTACAGTTGATACAATATATAAGTTGTATGTGAGCTACAGTCGAGAAGATACAATGTAATATTTCTCTGTGATCTACAGTCCAGTAGATATAATATTCCATTTGTTTATAATCTACAGTACAGTAGATAAATTCTTTTGTATTTAATGTTTACAGTAGAGTAGATACAATGTATTAGCTCTTCATGAACTACAATCGAGAAGATACAATGTATTTTTACTTTATGATCTACAGTCCAGTAGATACAATATATTATTTATTTATTATCTACAGTACAGTGGATACAATATATAAGTTGTATGTGAGCTACAGTCGAGAAGATACAATGTAATATTTCTCTGTGATCTACAGTCCAGTAGATATAATATTCCATTTGTTTATAATCTACAGTACAGTAGATAAATTCTTTTGTATTTAATGTTTACAGTAGAGTAGATACAATGTATTAGCTCTTCATGAACTACAATCGAGAAGATACAATGTATTTTTACTTTATGATCTACAGTCCAGTAGATACAATATATTATTTATTTATTATCTACAGTACAGTGGATACAATATATAAGTTGTATGTGAGCTACAGTCGAGAAAATACAATGTAATATTTCTCTGTGATCTACAGTCAAGTAGATATAATATTCCATTTGTTTATAATCTACAGTACAGTAGATAAATTCTTTTGTATTTAATGTCTACAGTACAGTAGATACAATGTATTAGTTCTTCATGAACTACAATCGAGAAGATACAATGTATCTTTACTTTATGATCTACAGTCAAGTGGATACAATATATTATTTATTTATTATCTACAGTACAATGGATACAATATATAAGTTGTATGTGAGCTACAGTCGGGAAGATACAATGTAATATTTCTCTGTGATCTACAGTCCAGTAGATATAATATTTCATTTGTTTATCATCTACAGTACAGTAGATACAATTTTTTAATTTCATGTCTACAGTAGAGTAGATACAATGTATAAGTTCTTCGTGAACTACAATCGAGAAGATACAATGAATTTTTACTTTATGATCTACAGTCCAGTAGATATATATTCCATTTGGTTATCATCTACAGTACAGTAGATACAATTGTTTTTCATTTCATGTCTGCAGTAGAGTAGACTCAATATATTATTTGTATTTCATGTCTACAGTAGAGTAGATACAATGTATTAGTTCTTCGTGAATTACAAACGAGAAGATACAATGCATTATTACTTTATGATCTACAGTCCAGTAGATATATATTCCATTTGGTTATCATCTACAGTACAGTAGATACAATTGTTTTTCATTTCATGTCTACAGTAGAGTAGATTCAATATATTATTTGTATTTCATGTCTACAGTAGAGTAGATACAATGTATTAGTTCTTCGTGAACTAGAATCGAGAAGATACAATGTATTTTTACTTTATGATCTACAGTCCAGTAGATACAATATATTATTTATTTATTATCTACAGTACAGTGGATACAATATATAAGTTGTATGTGAGCTACAGTCGAGAAGATACAATGTAATATTTCTCTGTGATCTACAGTCCAGTAGATATAATATTCCATTTGTTTATAATCTACAGTACAGTAGATAAATTCTTTTGTATTTAATGTCTACAGTACAGTAGATACAATGTATTAGTTCTTCATGAACTACAATCGAGAAGATACAATGTATTTTTACTTTATGATCTACAGTCCAGTAGATACAATATATTATTTATTTATTATCTACAATACAATGGATACAATATATAAGTTGTATGTGAGCTACAGTCGAGAAGATACAATGTAATATTTCTCTGTGATCTACAGTCCAGTAGATATAATATTTCATTTGGTTATCAATTACAGTACAGTAGATACAATTGTTTTTCATTTCATGTCTACAGTAGAGTAGATTCAATATATTATTTGTATTTCATGTCTACAGTAGAGTAGATTCAATGTATTAGTTCTTCGTGAACTACAATCGAGAAGATACAATGTATTTTTACTTTATGATCTACAGTCCAGTAGATAAGATATATTATTTATTTATTATCTACAGTACAGTTGATACAATATATAAGTTGTATGTGAGCTACAGTCGAGAAGATACAATGTAATATTTCTCTGTGATCTACAGTCCAGTAGATATAATATTCCATTTGTTTATAATCTACAGTACAGTAGATAAATTCTTTTGTATTTAATGTTTACAGTAGAGTAGATACAATGTATTAGCTCTTCATGAACTACAATCGAGAAGATACAATGTATTTTTACTTTATGATCTACAGTCCAGTAGATACAATATATTATTTATTTATTATCTACAGTACAGTGGATACAATATATAAGTTGTATGTGAGCTACAGTCGAGAAGATACAATGTAATATTTCTCTGTGATCTACAGTCCAGTAGATATAATATTCCATTTGTTTATAATCTACAGTACAGTAGATAAATTCTTTTGTATTTAATGTTTACAGTAGAGTAGATACAATGTATTAGCTCTTCATGAACTACAATCGAGAAGATACAATGTATTTTTACTTTATGATCTACAGTCCAGTAGATACAATATATTATTTATTTATTATCTACAGTACAGTGGATACAATATATAAGTTGTATGTGAGCTACAGTCGAGAAGATACAATGTAATATTTCTCTGTGATCTACAGTCCAGTAGATATAATATTCCATTTGTTTATAATCTACAGTACAGTAGATAAATTCTTTTGTATTTAATGTTTACAGTAGAGTAGATACAATGTATTAGCTCTTCATGAACTACAATCGAGAAGATACAATGTATTTTTACTTTATGATCTACAGTCCAGTAGATACAATATATTATTTATTTATTATCTACAATACAATGGATACAATATATAAGTTGTATGTGAGCTACAGTCGAGAAGATACAATGTAATATTTCTCTGTGATCTACAGTCCAGTAGATATAATATTTCATTTGTTTATCATCTACAGTACAGTAGATACATTTTTTTTATTTAATGTCTACAGTAGAGTAGATATAATGTATTAGTTCTTCGTGAACTACAATCGAGAAGAGACAATGAATTTTTACTTTATGATCTACAGTCCAGTAGATATATATTCCATTTGGTTATCATCTACAGTACAGTAAATACAATTGTTTTTCATTTCATGTCTAAAGTAGAGTAGATTCGATATATTATTTGTATTTCATGTCTACAGTAGAATACATACAATGTATTAGTTCTTCGTGAACTACAATCGAGAAAATACAATGCATTTTTACTTTATGATCTACAGTCCAGTAGATACAATATATTATTTATTTATTATCTACAGTACAGTGGATACAATATATAAGTTGTATGTGAGCTACAGTCGAGAAGATACAATGTAATATTTCTCTGTGATCTACAGTCCAGTAGATATAATATTCCATTTGTTTATAATCTACAGTACAGTAGATAAATTCTTTTGTATTTAATGTCTACAGTACAGTAGATACAATGTATTAGTTCTTCATGAACTACAATCGAGAAGATACAATGTATTTTTACTTTATGATCTACAGTCCAGTAGATACAATATATTATTTATTTATTATCTACAGTACAGTTGATACAATATATAAGTTGTATGTGAGCTACAGTCGAGAAGATACAATGTAATATTTCTCTGTGATCTACAGTCCAGTAGATATAATATTTCATTTGTTAATCATCTACAGTACAGAAGATACATTTTTTTATTTCATGTCTACAGTAGAGTAGATACAATGTATTAGTTCTTCGTGAACTACAATCGAGAAGATACAATGAATTTTTACTTTATGATCTACAGTCCAGTAGATATATATTCCATTTGGTTATCATCTACAGTACAGTAGATACAATTGTTTTTCATTTCATGTCTACAGTAGAGTAGATTCAATATATTATTTGTATTTCATGTCTACAGTAGAGTAGATACAATGTATTAGTTCTTCGTGAATTACAAACGAGAAGATACAATGCATTATTACTTTATGATCTACAGTCCAGTAGATATATATTCCATTTGGTTATCATCTACAGTACAGTAGATACAATTGTTTTTCATTTCATGTCTACAGTAGAGTAGATTCAATATATTATTTGTATTTCATGTCTACAGTAGAGTAGATTCAATGTATTAGTTCTTCGTGAACTACAATCGAGAAGATACAATGCATTATTACTTTATGATCTACAGTCCATTAGATACAATATATTATTTATTTATTATCTACAGTACAGTGGAAACAATATATAAGATGTATGTGAGCTACAGTCGAGAAGATACAATGTAATATTTCTCTGTGTTCTACAGTCAAGTAGATATGATATTCCATTTGTTTATAATCTTCAGTACAGTAGATACATTCTTTTGTATTTAATGTTTACAGTACAGTAGATACAATGTATTAGCTCTTCATGAACTACAATCGAGAAGATACAATGTGTTTTTACTTTATGATCTACAGTCCAGTATAGATACCATATATTATTTATTTATAATCTACAGTACAGTGGATACAATGTCTTAGTTGTATGTGAGCTACAGTCAAGAATATACAATGTAATATTTCTCTGTGATCTACAGTCAAGTAGATATAATATTTCATTTGTTTATCATCTACAGTACAGTAGATACATTTTTTTTATTTAATGTTTACAGTACAGTAGATACAATTGTTTTTCATTTCATGTCTACAGTAGAGTAGATTCGATATATTATTTGTATTTAACCCTTACGTTGCGTATATATATTTTACCATTTTTAGCCCCTGTGGCGGAATTTACAGGCTCGCAGCTCGCAGCAGTAGTTTGAGCTTATTCACTAACGAGCTCTGCTGGCGGAATTTCCAGGCGGCGATTCCGGTACCGTTTTTACGAAATATACCGCATCTACATGGCGAATAAGGACTATATACGGGCGTTCAATACAAATTCAAGTAGCGACACCCGTACACAAATGGCTAATTCACACCCGAAACTTTGAATGAATTTTCTATGTTTTTTCGTTTTTATTCTATTACTTTCGAAAGATTGTCTTTAATTCGGGCCTCGTAACATCATAAATACGAAACGAAAAAAATTCCATTTATATACGGAATTGAAGACAAGATGTCTAGCTTCACAATGATATAAAAATTATTAGAATGCGACCTTTGGTTATAATTCTATAGCTATGTAAAGCTTGTCTTTATTTCCACCTATAAAATCGTCAATACTTACAACATGTATGCGGCATTGCAAACGGTCGTTCATCGCACTTTTCCAAGAAATCATAATCTCGAACCAGTTGACAAATAAGCACATGTCAACCCAAATATGGTTATGTTGTTTGACTTTTCAAATAAACGCTAACCTCGAACCATAACTGATGAAAATATGTTGATTAGTTTGTGTGCCGTTTGGTTTCACATGCCTCTCAGAAAGGTAAAATTGTATCTTTTTTTCTGTGAATAAATCTGCGCATTTTATATAGAATAAAAGATTATTCTTTTCGGTTTATTGTGATATAAAAATTATGAAAATGCATTCAGTATTTTAGCCGTGATAAATGTTTTAGAAGTTGTGAAAATCGCCGATTGTTTCAAAATTTATGAAGTGTAAACATGACCTTTTTCACGGCGCTTGCTGTGTCTTTATTATTTTTTTGAGATTTTCTAATTTTATATGGGAATGTAGTCCATTGTTTCCCCTTTATTTTGCCGTATTTTTTTTTGAAAACAAACTATTCGCTCACATGATATGAAGTGCGGTAGTAAGGCGAGTTAGCGATTTTTTCCCCCGTCTCGCGAGATGCGAGGCAGATAGCAGTCTCGGGCGAGGCAAACCCGAGGCAATACAAACACGTGGGTGAAAATAGCCTCAAGCGAATTAATGCTTCGGGGGCTAAGCCCGACAAAATTGGCCTTTTGTAAAGCTAATTATCAATGCGTTACGGGTCAACAATGCACACGCAATTTGGTGTGAATTTTACTTGATATTTCGACCGGACATTCACACAGACTTGTTATCGTGGCTATCTGCGAGATGTATGTAAACAAGTTTTCATGTGGCGATATACGGACACACTTCGTCTCGCATTTCGCCTGGGGGGCAAATAGAATTATTACTGACCCGGTAAATGCACTAAGTCCAACGTACGGGTCTCGCCAAGGGTTCTAACATTTTTCTCTATGAGCCTCCCGGATAATTCCGTCGCCCGCATGTTAAGGGTTAATGTCTACAGTACAGTAGATACAATGTATTAGTTCTTCGTGAACTACAATCGAGAAGATACAATGTATTTTTACTTTATGATCTACAGTCCAGTAGATACAATATATTATTTATTTATTATCTACAGTACAGTGGATACAATATAAGTTGTATGTGAGCTACAGTCGAGAAGATACAATGTAATATTTCTCTGTGATCTACAGTCCAGTAGATACATTTTTTTGTATTTCATGTCTACAGTAGAGTAGATATAATGTATTATTCTTTGTGAACTACAATCGAGAAGATACAATGAATTGTTACTTTATGATCTACAGTCCAGTAGATATATATTCCATTTGGTTATCATCTACAGTACAGTAGATACAATTGTTTTTGATTTCATGTCTACAGTAGAGTAGATTCGATATAATATTTGTATTTAATGTCTACAGTACAGTAGATACAATGTATTAGTTCTTCGTGAACTACAATCGAGAAGATACAATGAATTGTTACTTTATGATCTACAGTCCAGTAGATATATATTCCATTTGGTTATCATCTACAGTACAGTAGATAAATTCTTTTGTATTTAATGTCTACAGTAGAGTACATACAATGTGTTAGTTCTTCGTGACTACAATCGAGAAGATACAATGTATTTTTACTTTATGATCTACAGTCCATTAGATACAATATATTATTTATTTATTATCTACAGTACAGTGGATACAATATATAAGTTGTATGTGAGCTACAGTCGAGAAGATACAATGTAATATTTCTCTGTGATCTACAGTCCAGTAGATACATTTTTTTGTATTTCATGTCTACAGTAGAGTAGATATAATGTATTAGTTCTTTGTGAACTACAATCGAGAAGATACAATGAATTGTTACTTTATGATCTACAGTCCAGTAGATATATATTCCATTTGGTTATCATCTACAGTACAGTAGATACAATTGTTTTTCATTTCATGTCTACAGTAGAGTAGATTCGATATATTATTTGTATTTAATGTCTACAGTAGAGTAGATACAATGTATTAGTTCTTCATGAACTACAATCGAGAAGATACAATGAATTTTTACTTCATGATCTACAGTCCAGTAGATATATATTCCATTTGGTTATCATCTACAGTACAGTAGATAAATTCTTTTGTATTTAATGTCTACAGTAGAGTACATACAATGTGTTAGTTCTTCGTGACAACAATCGAGAAGATACAATGTATTTTTACTTTATGATCTACAGTCCAGTAGATACAACATGTTATTTATTTATTATCTACAGTACAGTGGATACAATGTATTAGTTGTATGTGAGCTACAGTCGAGAAGATACAATGTAATATTTCTCAGTCATCTACAGTCCAGTAGATATAATATTTCATTTGTTTATCATCTACAGTACAGTAGATAAATTCTTTTGTATTAAATGTCTACAGTAGAGTAGATACAATGTATTAGTTCTTCGTGAACTACAATCGAGAAGATACAATGAATTGTTACTTTATGATCTACAGTCCAGTAGATATATATTCCATTTGGATATCATCTACAGTACAGTAGATACAATTGTTTTTCATTTCATGTCTACAGTAGAGTAGATTCGATATATTATTTGTATTTAATGTCTACAGTACAGTAGATACAATGTATTAGTTCTTCGTGAACTATAATCGAGAACATACAATGAATTTTTACTTTATGATCTACAGTCCAGTAGATATATATTCCATTTGGTTATCATCTACAGTACAGTAGATAAATTCCTTTGTATTTAATGTCTACAGTAGAGTACATACAATGTATTAGTTCTTCGTGACTACAATCGAGAAGTTACAATGTATTTTTACTTTATGATCTACAGTCCAGTAGATACAACATGTTATTTATTTATTATCTACAGTACAGTGGATACAATGCATTAGTTGTATGTGAGCTACAGTCGAGAAGATACAATGTAATATTTCTCTGTGATCTACAGTCCAGTAGATATAATATTTCATTTTTTTATCATCTACAGTACAGTAGATACAAAATTTGTTTGTATTTCATGTCTACAGTAGAGTAGATACAATGTATTAGTTCTTCGTGACCTACAAACGAGAAGATACAATGTATTTTTACTTCATGATCTACAGTCCAGTAGATACAATACATTATTTATTTATTATCTAAAGTACAGTGGATACAATGTCTTAGTTGTATGTGAGATACAGTCGAGAAGATGCAATGTAATATTTCCCTGTGATCTACAGTCCAGTAGATATAATACTTCATTTGTTTATCATCTACATTACAGAAGATACATTTTTTTGTATTTCATGTCTACAGTAGAGTAGATACAATGTATTAGTTCTTCGTGGACTACAATCGAGAAGATTCAATGAATTTTTACTTCATGATCTACAGTCCAGTAGATATATATTCCATTTGGTTATCATCTACAGTACAGTAGATACAATTATTTGTATTTCATGTCTACAGTAGTGTAGATTCGATATATTATTTGTATTTAATGTCTACAGTACAGTGGATACAATGTCTTAGTTGTATGTGAGATACAGTCGAGAAGATGCAATGTAATATTTCCCTGTGATCTACAGTCCAGTAGATATAATATTTCATTTGTTTATCATCTACATTACAGAAGATAAACAAAATTTGTATTTCATGTCTACAGTAGAGTAGATACAATGTATTAGTTCTTCGTGAACTACAATCGAGAAGATACAATGAATTTTTACTTCATGATCTACAGTCCAGTAGATATATATTCCATTTGGTTATCATCTACAGTACAGTCGATACAATTGTTTTTCATTTCATGTTTACAGTAGAGTAGATTCGATATATTATTTGTATTTAATGTCTACAGGACAGTAGATACAATGTATTAGTTCTTCGTGAACTACAATCCAGAAGAGACAATGTATTTTTACTTCATGATCTACAGTCCAGTAGATACAATATATTATTTATTTATTATCTACAGTACAGTGGATATAATATATAAGTTGTATGTGAGCTACAGACGAGAAGATACAATGTAATATTTCTCTGTGATCTACAGTCCAGTAGATATTATATATAATATTTCATTTGTTTATCATCTACAGTACAGTAGATAAAAAAAATTTTTTTTTGTATTTCATGTCTACAGCAGAGTAGATATAATGTATTAGTTCTTCGTGAACTACAATCGAGAAGTTACAATGAATTTTTACTTTATGATCTACAGTCCAGTAGATATATATTCCATTTGGTTATCATCTACAGTACAGTAAATACAATTGTTTTTCATTTCATGTCTACAGTAGAGTAGATTCGATATATTAATTGTATTTAATGTCTACAGTAGAGTACATACAATGTATTAGTTCTTCGTGAACTACAATCGAGAAGATACAATGCATTTTTACTTTATGATCTACAGTCCAGTAGATACAATATATTATTTATTTATTATCTACAGTACAGTGGATACAATATATAAGTTGTATGTGAGCTACAGTCGAGAAAATACAATGTAATATTTCTCTGTGATCTACAGTCAAGTAGATATAATATTCCATTTGTTTATAATCTACAGTACAGTAGATAAATTCTTTTGTATTTAATGTCTACAGTACAGTAGATATAATGTATTAGTTCTTCATGAACTACAATCGAGAAGATACAATGCATTTTACTTTATGATCTACAGTCCAGTGGATACAATATATTATTTATTTATTATCTACAGTACAATGGATACAATATATAAGTTGTATGTGAGCTACAGTCGAGAAGATACAATGTAATATTTCTCTGTGATCTACAGTCCAGTAGATATAATATTTCATTTGTTTATCATCTACAGTACAGTAGATACATTTTTTTATTTCATGTCTACAGTAGAGTAGATACAATGTATTAGTTCTTCGTGAACTACAATCGAGAAGATACAATGAATTTTTACTTTATGATCTACAGTCCAGTAGATATATATTCCATTTGGTTATCATCTACAGTACAGTAGATACAATTGTTTTTCATTTCATGTCTACAGTAGAGTAGACTCAATATATTATTTGTATTTCATGTCTACACTAGAGTAGATACAATGTATTAGTTCTTCGTGAATTACAAACGAGAAGATACAATGCATTATTACTTTATGATCTACAGTCCAGTAGATATATATTCCATTTGGTTATCATCTACAGTACAGTAAATACAATTGTTTTTCATTTCATGTCTAAAGTAGAGTAGATTCGATTTATTATTTGTATTTCATGTCTACAGTAGAATACATACAATGTATTAGTTCTTCGTGAACTACAATCGAGAAGATACAATGCATTTTTACTTTATGATCTACAGTCCAGTAGATACAATATATTATTTATTTATTATCTACAGTACAGTGGATACAATATATAAGTTGTATGTGAGCTACAGTCGAGAAGATACAATGTAATATTTCTCTGTGATCTACAGTCCAGTAGATAAAATATTTCATTTGTTTATCATCTACAGTACAGTAGATAATTTTTTTTGTATTTAATGTCTACAGTACAGTAGATACAATGTATTAGTTCTTCGTGAACTACAATCGAGAAGATACAATGAATTTTTACTTTATGATCTACAGTCCAGTAGATACAATATATTATTTATTTATTATCTACAGTACAGTTGATACAATATATAAGTTGTATGTGAGCTACAGTCGAGAAGATACAATGTAATATTTCTCTGTGATCTACATTCCAGTAGATATAATATTTCATTTGTTAATCATCTACAGTACAGAAGATACATTTTTTTATTTCATGTCTACAGTAGAGTAGATACAATGTATTAGTTCTTCGTGAACTACAATCGAGAAGATACAATGAATTTTTGCTTGATGATCTACAGTCCAGTAGATATATATTCCATTTGGTTATCATCTACAGTACAGTAGATACAATTGTTTTTCATTTCATGTCTACAGTAGAGTAGATTCAATATATTATTTGTATTTCATGTCTAGAGTAGAGTAGATACAATGTATAAGTTCTTCGTGAGTTACAAACGAGAAGATACAATGCATTATTACTTTATGATCTACAGTCCAGTAGATATATATTCCATTTGGTTATCATCTACAGTACAGTAAATACAATTGTTTTTCATTTCATGTCTAAAGTAGAGTAGATTCGATATATTATTTGTATTTCATGTCTACAGTAGAATACATACAATGTATTAGTTCTTCGTGAACTACAATCGAGAAGATACAATGTATTTTTACTTTATGATCTACAGTCCAGTAGATACAATATATTATTTATTTATTATCTACAGTACAGTGGATACAATATATAAGTTGTATGTGAGCTACAGTCGAGAAGATACAATGTAATATTTCTCTGTGATCTACAGTCCAGTAGATATAATATTCCATTTGTTTATAATATACAGTACAGTAGATAAATTCTTTTGTATTTAATGTCTACAGTACAGTAGATACAATGTATTAGTTCTTCATGAACTACAATCGAGAAGATACAATGTATTTTTACTTTATGATCTACAGTCCAGTAGATACAATATATTATTTATTTATTATCTACAGTACATTTGATACAATATATAAGTTGTATGTGAGCTACAGTCGAGAAGATACAATGTAATATTTCTCTGTGATCTACAGTCCAGTAGATATAATATTTCATTTGTTAATCATCTACAGTACAGAAGATACATTTTTTTATTTCATGTCTACAGTAGAGTAGATACAATGTATTAGTTCTTCGTGAACTACAATCGAGAAGATACAATGAATTTTTACTTTATGATCTATAGTCCAGTAGATATATATTCCATTTGGTTATCATCTACAGTACAGTAGATACAATTGTTTTTCATTTCATGTCTACAGTAGAGTAGATTCAATATATTATTTGTATTTCATGTCTACAGTAGAGTAGATACAATGTATTAGTTCTTCGTGAATTACAAACGAGAAGATACAATGCATTATTACTTTATGATCTACAGTCCAGTAGATATATATTCCATTTGGTTATCATCTACAGTACAGTAGATACAATTGTTTTTCATTTCATGTCTACAGTAGAGTAGATTCAATATATTATTTGTATTTCATGTCTACAGTAGAGTAGATTCAATGTATTAGTTCTTCGTGAACTACAATCGAGAAGATACAATGCATTATTACTTTATGATCTACAGTCCATTAGATACAATATATTATTTATTTATTATCTACAGTACAGTGGAAACAATATATAAGATGTATGTGAGCTACAGTCGAGAAGATACAATGTAATATTTCTCTGTGTTCTACAGTCAAGTAGATATGATATTCCATTTGTTTATAATCTTCAGTACAGTAGATACATTCTTTTGTATTTAATGTTTACAGTACAGTAGATACAATGTATTAGCTCTTCATGAACTACAATCGAGAAGATACAATGTGTTTTTACTTTATGATCTACAGTCCAGTATAGATACCATATATTATTTATTTATAATCTACACTACAGTGGATACAATGTCTTAGTTGTATGTGAGCTACAGTCAAGAAGATACAATGTAATATTTCTCTGTGATCTACAGTCAAGTAGATACAATTTTTCATTTGTTTATCATCTACAGTACAGTAGATACATTTTTTTTATTTCATGTTTACAGTACATTAGATACAATTGTTTTTCATTTCATGTCTACAGTAGAGTAGATTCGATATATTATTTGTATTTAATGTCTACAGTACAGTAGATACAATGTATTAGTTCTTCGTGAACTACAATTGAGAAGATACAATGCATTATTACTTTATGATCTACAGTCCAGTAGATACAATATATTATTTATTTATTATCTACAGTACAGTGGATACAATATATAAGTTGTATGTGAGCTACAGTCGAGAAGATACAATGTAATATTTCTCTGTGATCTACAGTACAGTAGATACATTTTTTTGTATTTCATGTCTACAGTAGAGTAGATATAATGTATTAGTTCTTTGTGAACTACAATCGAGAAGATACAATGAATTGTTACTTTATGATCTACAGTCCAGTAGATATATATTCCATTTGGTTATCATCTACAGTACAGTTAATACAATTGTTTTTCATTTCATGTCTACAGTAGAGTAGATTCGATATATTATTTGTATTTCATGTCTACAGTAGAGTACATACAATGTATTAGTTCTTCGTGAACTACAATCGAGAAGATACAATGCATTTTTACTTTATGATCTACAGTCCAGTAGATACAATATATTATTTATTTATTATCTACAGTACAGTGGATACAATATATAAGTTGTATGTGAGCTACAGTCGAGAAGATACAATGTAATATTTCTCTGTGATCTACAGTCAAGTAGATATAATATTCCATTTGTTTATCATCTACAGTACAGTAGATAATTTTTTTTATTTCATGTCTACAGTAGAGTAGATTCAATATATTATTTGTATTTCATGTCTACAGTAGAGTAGATACAATGTATTAGTTCTTCGTGAACTACAATCGAGAAGATACAATGCATTTTTACTTTATGATCTACAGTCCAGTAGATAAGTTATATTATTTATTTATTATCTACAGTACAGTTGATACAATATATAAGTTGTATGTGAGCTACAGTCGAGAAGATACAAAGTAATATTTCTCTGTGATCTACAGTCCAGTAGATATAATATTCCATTTGTTTATAATCTACAGTACAGTAGATAAATTCTTTTGTATTTAATGTCTACAGTACAGTAGATACAATGTATTAGTTCTTCATGAACTACAATCGAGAAGATACAATGCATTATTACTTTATGATCTACAGTCCAGTGGATACAATATATATCATTTATTTATTATCTACAGTACAATGGATACAATATATAAGTTGTATGTGAGCTACAGTCGAGAAGATACAATGTAATATTTCTCTGTGATCTACAGTCCAGTAGATATAATATTTCATTTGTTTATCATCTACAGTACAGTAGATACATTTTTTTTATTTCATGTCTACAGTAGAGTAGATATAATGTATTAGTTCTTCGTGAACTACAATCGAGAAGATACAATGAATTTTTACTTCATGATCTACAGTCCAGTAGATATATATTCCATTTGGTTATCATCTACAGTACAGTAGATACAATTGTTTTTCATTTCATGTCTACAGTAGAGTAGATTCAATATATTATTTGTATTGCATGTCTACAGTAGAGTAGATACAATGTATTAGTTCTTCGTGAACTACAATCGAGAAGATACAATGAAATTTTACTTTATGATCTACAGTCCAGTAGATATATATTCCATTTGGTTATCATCTACAGTACAGTAGATACAATTGTTTTTCATTTCATGTCTACAGTAGAGTAGATTCAATATATTATTTGTATTGCATGTCTACAGTAGAGTAGATACAATGTATTAGTTCTTCGTGAACTACAATCGAGAAGATACAATGAAATTTTACTTTATGATCTACAGTCCAGTAGATATATATTCCATTTGGTTATCATCTACAGTACAGTAGATACAATTGTTTTTCATTTCATGTCTACAGTAGAGTAGATTCAATATATTATTTGTATTGCATGTCTACAGTAGAGTAGATACAATGTATTAGTTCTTCGTGATACAATGTATTAGTTCAATAGAGAAGATACAATGAATTTTAACTTTATGATCTACAGTCCAGTAGATATATATTCCATTTGGTTATCATCTACAGTACAGTAGATACAATTGTATTTTATTTCATGTTTACAGTACAGTAAATACAATTGTTTTTTTTATTTCATGTCTACAGTAGAGTAGATTCAATATATTATTTGTATTTCATGTCTACAGTAGAGTAGATTCAATATATTATTTGTATTTCATGTCTACAGTAGAGTAGATACAATGTAGTAGTTCTTCGTGAACTACAATCGAGAAGATACAATGTATTTTTACTTTATGATCTACAGTCCAGTAGATACAATATATTATTTATTTATTATCTACAGTACAGTTGAAACAATATATAAGTTGTATGTGAGCTACAGTCGAGAAGATACAATGTAATATTTCTCTGTGATCTACAGTCCAGTAGATATAATATTCCATTTGTTTATAATCTACAGTACAGTAGATAAATTCTTTTGTATTTAATGTCTACAGTACAGTAGATACAATGTATTAGTTCTTCATGAACTACAATCGAGAAGATACAATGTATTTTTACTTTATGATCTACAGTCCAGTAGATACAATATATTATTTATTTATTATCTACAGTACAGTTGATACAATATATAAGTTGTATGTGAGCTACAGTCGAGAAGATACAATGTAATATTTCTCTGTGATCTACAGTCCAGTAGATATAATATTTCATTTGTTTATAATCTACAGTACAGTAGATAAATTCTTTTGTATTTAATGTCTACAGTACAGAAGATACATTTTTTTATTTCATGTCTACAGTAGAGTAGATACAATGTATTAGTTTTTCGTGAACTACAATCGAGAAGAAACAATGAATTTTTACTTTATGATCTACAGTCCAGTAGATATATATTCCATTTGGTTATCATCTACAGTACAGTAGATACAATTGTTTTTCATTTCATGTCTACAGTAGAGTAGATTCAATATATTATTTGTATTTCATGTCTACAGTAGAGTAGATTCAATGTATTAGTTCTTCGTGAACTACAATCGAGAAGATACAATGCATTATTACTTTATGATCTACAGTCCATTAGATACAATATATTATTTATTTATTATCTACAGTACAGTGGAAACAATATATAAGATGTATGTGAGCTACAGTCGAGAAGATACAATGTAATATTTCTCTGTGTTCTACAGTCAAGTAGATATGATATTCCATTTGTTTATAATCTACAGTACAGTAGATACATTCTTTTGTATTTAATGTTTACAGTACAGTAGATACAATGTCTTAGTTCTTCGTGAACTACAATCGAGAAGATACAATGAATTTTTACTTTATGATCTACAGTCCAGTAGATATATATTCCATTTGGTTATCATCAACAGTACAGTAGATAAATTCTTTTGTATTTAATGTCTACAGTAGAGTACATACAATGTGTTAGTTCTTCGTGACTACAATCGAGAAGATACAATGTATTTTTACTTTATGATCTACAGTCCAGTAGATACAACATGTTATTTATTTATTATCTACAGTACAGTGGACACAATGTATTAGTTGTATGTGAGCTACAGTCGAGAAGATACAATGTAATATTTCTCAGTGATCTACAGTCCAGTAGATATAATATTTCATTTGTTTATCATCTACAGTACAGAAGATACATTCTTTTGTATTAAATGTCTACAGTAGAGTAGATACAATGTATTAGTTCTTCGTGAACTACAATCGAGAAGATACAATGAATTGTTACTTTATGATCTACAGTCCAGTAGATATATATTCCATTTGGTTATCATCTACAGTACAGTAGATACAATTATCTGTATTTAATGTCTACAGTAGAGTAGATTCGATATATTATTTGTATTTAATGTCTACAGTACAGTGGATACAATGTCTGAGTTGTAGGTGAGCTACAGTCGAGAAGATACAATGTAATATTTCTCTGTGATCTACAGTCCAGTAGATATAATATTTCATTTGTTTATCATCTACAGGACAGTAGATAAATTCTTTTGTATTAAATGTCTACAGTACAGTAGATACAATGTATTAGTTCTTCGTGAACTACAATCGAGAAGATACAATGAATTTTTACTTTATGATCTACAGTCCAGTAGATATATTTTCAATTTGGTTATCATCTACAGTCCAGTAGATACAATACATTATTTATTTATTATCTACAGTACAGTGGATACAATGTCTTAGTTGTAGGTGAGCTACAGTCGAGAAGATACAATGTAATATTTCTCAGTGATCTACAGTCCAGTAGATATAATATTTCATTTGTTTATCATCTACAGTACAGTAGATGAATTCTTTTGTATTAAATGTCTACAGTACAGTAGATACAATGTATTAGTTCTTCGTGAACTACAATCGAGAAGATACAATGTATTTTTACTTTATGATCTACAGTCCAGTAGATACAATACATTACTTATTTATTATCTAAAGTACAGTGGATACAATGTCTTAGTTGTATGTGAGATACAGTCGAGAAGATTCTATGTAATATTTCCCTGTGATCTACAGTCCAGTAGATATAATATTTCATTTGTTTATCATCTACATTACAGAAGATAAACAAAATTTGTATTTCATGTCTACAGTAGAGTACCGTATATTACAGTGTATAAGGCGACCCTGTGTATAAGACGACCCCCTTTCTCAGACCCCTAAAATCAGGTAAAAACCATGTATCTCATGTATAAGACGACCCCCTTCTAGCAATCATGGAAACAGGTCGACATGCCATGATGGGAAAACACGTTGGTAAGATTTGATAACGGTAAGTTGATACCGGTAATTTTTTAAGTAACATGACACAAATGTTTTGTTATATTCGTTTGTTTTTTAAATAAATTGTTTTAAACGACCAAAATAAAAAAATACATACATTTTCTTACGGTGTTTGTTCTTATTTTTTTCATGATATGTCATTTTCTTGTCAGTTCATGCGAGATTAGCAACACTACAGTCAACAATCTATCGTAACAATTCGCCATGTTATAGTCTAACATCTAAACAAAGCCGATACTCCTTACACAGATTTAGAAATCGCTTCAGTGTTTATAAGATTAAAATGGTGTGAAGAGCTTTGATAACCAAGCTTGATTGCGCATGCCCGAAGCCAAGCAAGATTTGTCTAGATTTATATCGTAGTGTTGTAAATATTTGTCCCTTCTTATAAACAAAGTTGAACTAGTTGTATTTAATACTGCAGAAGGCTTTTGAAAGGTTGGTAATGTTTGATAGCTGAAGTCAAGCCGTTATTTTTCATTCCAACTCTGGTTAGCTTTACCGCTGATTCTCTATTACGCAGCTGTCAGTATTTGGCTCCCAACGTGTGTTATAGCGAGGGGCCACTCAATGCAGTAAACTTCTCACGCTAAAGACGTGTTTATTTAACGTTGACCATGTAAACATCCAGAGAAGGACATACAGACCAATTACTGATAAGAACACAACAAAGCTAAGATAATTACCGGATACGTTAATGAATAACTGCCCTGATTGGAATTAACATTACGTCAATGACACGTGTTTTTCGAGATAAGCTTGTCAAGTTTTATGAATGAATAGGTTAGTTGTAGAATTTCATTGGTCCATGTCATGAATGAATGGATAAGTTGTAGAATTTCATTGGTCCACGTCACTGAATTTATCGATTGTTTGCTTCACTGCTGGTACCACTTTTGGTCCGTCAACCTATTATTTTTAAATGAATTATCAAATATATTTTATGTATTTAACTCCATATAGTAATAAAAAAACATAATAATACATAATAATTATAAAAGTATATTTATTTCCATTTTGTTAGCATGAGATGACATCAATATTCTGTATTGCTGTTTCCGGTTTCAACATCGTGACTTCGTCAATGAAGCTTCAAAATTTCTTCTTCTGAAACATAGCCCTTGTGTATAAGACGACCCCCTTCTTTGACCCCCTATTTTCTGGTATAAAAAAGTCGTCTTATACACAGTAATATACGGTAGATACAATGTATTAGTTCTTCGTGAACTACAATCGAGAAGAAACAATGAATTTTTACTTCATGATCTACAGTCCAGTAGATATATATTCCATTTGGTTATCATCTACAGTACAGTCGATACAATTGTTTTTCATTTCATGTTTACAGTAGAGTAGATTCGATATATTATTTGTATTTAATGTCTACAGGACAGTAGATACAATGTATTAGTTCTTCGTGAACTACAATCGAGAAGAGACAATGTATTTTTACTTCATGATCTACAGTCCAGTAGATACACTATATTATTTATTTATTATCTACAGTACAGTGGATATAATATATAAGTTGTATGTGAGCTACAGACGAGAAGATACAATGTAATATTTCTCTGTGATCTACAGTCCAGTAGATATTATATATAATATTTCATTTGTTTATCATCTACAGTACAGTAGATAAAAAAAAATTTTTTTTGTATTTCATGTCTACAGTAGAGTAGATACAATGTATTAGTTCTTCGTGAACTACAATCGAGAAGATACAATGAATTTTTACTTTATGATCTACAGTCCAGTAGATATATATTCCATTTGGTTATCATCTACAGTACAGTAGATACAATTGTTTTTCATTTCATGTCTACAGTAGAGTAGACTCAATATATTATTTGTATTTCATGTCTACAGTAGAGTAGATACAATGTATTAGTTCTTCGTGAATTACAAACGAGAAGATACAATGCATTATTACTTTATGATCTACAGTCCAGTAGATATATATTCCATTTGGTTATCATCTACAGTACAGTAGATACAATTGTTTTTCATTTCATGTCTACAGTAGAGTAGATTCAATATATTATTTGTATTTCATGTCTACAGTAGAGTAGATTCAATGTATTAGTTCTTCGTGAACTACAATCGAGAAGATACAATGCATTATTACTTTATGATCTACAGTCCATTAGATACAATATATTATTTATTTATTATCTACAGTACAGTGGAAACAATATATAAGATGTATGTGAGCTACAGTCGAGAAGATACAATGTAATATTTCTCTGTGATCTACAGTCCAGTAGATATATATTCCATTTGGTTATCATCTACAGTACAGTAGATACAAATGTTTTTCATTTCATGTCTACAGTAGAGTAGATTCAATATATTATTTGTATTGCATGTCTACAGTAGAGTAGATACAATGTATTAGTTCTTCGTGATACAATGTATTAGTTCAATCGAGAAGATACAATGAATTTTAACTTTATGATCTACAGTCCAGTAGATATATATTCCATTTGGTTATCATCTACAGTACAGTAGATACAATTGTTTTTTATTTCATGTTTACAGTACAGTAAATACAATTGTTTTTTTTATTTCATGTCTACAGTAGAGTAGATTCAATATATTATTTGTATTTCATGTCTACAGTAGAGTAGATTCAATATATTATTTGTATTTCATGTCTACAGTAGAGTAGATACAATGTAGTAGTTCTTCGTGAACTACAATCGAGAAGATACCATGTATTTTTACTTTATGATCTACAGTCCAGTAGATACAATATATTATTTATTTATTATCTACAGTACAGTTGAAACAATATATAAGTTGTATGTGAGCTACAGTCGAGAAGATACAATGTAATATTTCTCTGTGATCTACAGTCCAGTAGATATAATATTCCATTTGTTTATAATCTACAGTACAGTAGATAAATTCTTTTGTATTTAATGTCTACAGTACAGTAGATACAATGTATTAGTTCTTCATGAACTACAATCGAGAAGATACAATGTATTTTTACTTTATGATCTACAGTCCAGTAGATACAATATATTATTTATTTATTATCTACAGTACATTTGATACAATATATAAGTTGTATGTGAGCTACAGTCGAGAAGATACAATGTAATATTTCTCTGTGATCTACAGTCCAGTAGATATAATATTTCATTTGTTAATCATCTACAGTACAGAAGATACATTTTTTTATTTCATGTCTACAGTAGAGTAGATACAATGTATTAGTTCTTCGTGAACTACAATCGAGAAGATACAATGAATTTTTACTTTATGATCTACAGTCCAGTAGATATATATTCCATTTGGTTATCATCTACAGTACAGTAGATACAATTGTTTTTCATTTCATGTCTACAGTAGAGTAGATTCAATATATTATTTGTATTTCATGTCTACAGTAGAGTAGATTCAATGTATTAGTTCTTCGTGAACTAAAATCGAGAAGATACAATGCATTATTACTTTATGATCTACAGTCCATTAGATACAATATATTATTTATTTATTATCTACAGTACAGTGGAAACAATATATAAGATGTATGTGAGCTACAGTCGAGAAGATACAATGTAATATTTCTCTGTGTTCTACAGTCAAGTAGATATGATATTCCATTTGTTTATAATCTTCAGTACAGTAGATACATTCTTTTGTATTTAATGTTTACCGTACAGTAGATACAATGTATTAGCTCTTCATGAACTACAATCGAGAAGATACAATGTGTTTTTACTTTATGATCTACAGTCCAGTATAGATACCATATATTATTTATTTATAATCTACACTACAGTGGATACAATGTCTTAGTTGTATGTGAGCTACAGTCAAGAAGATACAATGTAATATTTCTCTGTGATCTACAGTCAAGTAGATAAAATTTTTCATTTGTTTATCATCTACAGTACAGTAGATACATTTTTTTTATTTCATGTTTACAGTACATTAGATACAATTGTTTTTCATTTCATGTCTACAGTTGAGTAGATTCGATATATTATTTGTATTTAATGTCTACAGTACAGTAGATACAATGTATTAGTTCTTCGTGAACTACAATTGAGAAGATACAATGCATTATTACTTTATGATCTACAGTCCAGTAGATACAATATATTATTTATTTATTATCTACAGTACAGTGGATACAATATATAAGTTGTATGTGAGCTACAGTCGAGAAGATACAATGTAATATTTCTCTGTGATCTACAGTCCAGTAGATACATTTTTTTGTATTTCATGTCTACAGTAGAGTAGATATAATGTATTAGTTCTTTGTGAACTACAATCGAGAAGATACAATGAATTGTTACTTTATGATCTACAGTCCAGTAGATATATATTCCATTTGGTTATCATCTACAGTACAGTAAATACAATTGTTTTTCATTTCATGTCTACAGTAGAGTAGATTCGATATATTATTTGTATTTCATGTCTACAGTAGAGTACATACAATGTATTAGTTCTTCGTGAACTACAATCGAGAAGATACAATGCATTTTTACTTTATGATCTACAGTCCAGTAGATACAATATATTATTTATTTATTATCTACAGTACAGTGGATACAATATATAAGTTGTATGTGAGCTACAGTCGAGAAGATACAATGTAATATTTCTCTGTGATCTACAGTCCAGTAGATAAAATATTTCATTTGTTTATCATCTACAGTACAGTAGATAATTTTTTTTGTATTTAATGTCTACAGTACAGTAGATACAATGTATTAGTTCTTTGTGAACTACAATCGAGAAGATACAATGAATTTTTACTTTATGATCTACAGTCCAGTAGATACAATATATTATTTATTTATTATCTACAGTACAGTTGATACAATATATAAGTTGTATGTGAGCTACAGTCGAGAAGATACAATGTAATATTTCTCTGTGATCTACATTCCAGTAGATATAATATTTCATTTGTTAATCATCTACAGTACAGAAGATACATTTTTTTATTTCATGTCTACAGTAGAGTAGATACAATGTATTAGTTCTTCGTGAACTACAATCGAGAAGATACAATGAATTTTTGCTTGATGATCTACAGTCCAGTAGATATATATTCCATTTGGTTATCATCTACAGTACAGTAGATACAATTGTTTTTCATTTCATGTCTACAGTAGAGTAGATTCAATATATTATTTGTATTTCATGTCTAGAGTAGAGTAGATACAATGTATAAGTTCTTCGTGAGTTACAAACGAGAAGATACAATGCATTATTACTTTATGATCTACAGTCCAGTAGATATATATTCCATTTGGTTATCATCTACAGTACAGTAAATACAATTGTTTTTCATTTCATGTCTAAAGTAGAGTAGATTCGATATATTATTTGTATTTCATGTCTACAGTAGAATACATACAATGTATTAGTTCTTCGTGAACTACAATCGAGAAGATACAATGTATTTTTACTTTATGATCTACAGTCCAGTAGATACAATATATTATTTATTTATTATCTACAGTACAGTGGATACAATATATAAGTTGTATGTGAGCTACAGTCGAGAAGATACAATGTAATATTTCTCTGTGATCTACAGTCCAGTAGATATAATATTCCATTTGTTTATAATATACAGTACAGTAGATAAATTCTTTTGTATTTAATGTCTACAGTACAGTAGATACAATGTATTAGTTCTTCATGAACTACAATCGAGAAGATACAATGTATTTTTACTTTATGATCTACAGTCCAGTAGATACAATATATTATTTATTTATTATCTACAGTACATTTGATACAATATATAAGTTGTATGTGAGCTACAGTCGAGAAGATACAATGTAATATTTCTCTGTGATCTACAGTCCAGTAGATATAATATTTCATTTGTTAATCATCTACAGTACAGAAGATACATTTTTTTATTTCATGTCTACAGTAGAGTAGATACAATGTATTAGTTCTTCGTGAACTACAATCGAGAAGATACAATGAATTTTTACTTTATGATCTATAGTCCAGTAGATATATATTCCATTTGGTTATCATCTACAGTACAGTAGATACAATTGTTTTTCATTTCATGTCTACAGTAGAGTAGATTCAATATATTATTTGTATTTCATGTCTACAGTAGAGTAGATACAATGTATTAGTTCTTCGTGAATTACAAACGAGAAGATACAATGCATTATTACTTTATGATCTACAGTCCAGTAGATATATATTCCATTTGGTTATCATCTACAGTACAGTAGATACAATTGTTTTTCATTTCATGTCTACAGTAGAGTAGATTCAATATATTATTTGTATTTCATGTCTACAGTAGAGTAGATTCAATGTATTAGTTCTTCGTGAACTACAATCGAGAAGATACAATGCATTATTACTTTATGATCTACAGTCCATTAGATACAATATATTATTTATTTATTATCTACAGTACAGTGGAAACAATATATAAGATGTATGTGAGCTACAGTCGAGAAGATACAATGTAATATTTCTCTGTGTTCTACAGTCAAGTAGATATGATATTCCATTTGTTTATAATCTTCAGTACAGTAGATACATTCTTTTGTATTTAATGTTTACAGTACAGTAGATACAATGTATTAGCTCTTCATGAACTACAATCGAGAAGATACAATGTGTTTTTACTTTATGATCTACAGTCCAGTATAGATACCATATATTATTTATTTATAATCTACACTACAGTGGATACAATGTCTTAGTTGTATGTGAGCTACAGTCAAGAAGATACAATGTAATATTTCTCTGTGATCTACAGTCAAGTAGATAAAATTTTTCATTTGTTTATCATCTACAGTACAGTAGATACATTTTTTTTATTTCATGTTTACAGTACATTAGATACAATTGTTTTTCATTTCATGTCTACAGTAGAGTAGATTCGATATATTATTTGTATTTAATGTCTACAGTACAGTAGATACAATGTATTAGTTCTTCGTGAACTACAATTGAGAAGATACAATGCATTATTACTTTATGATCTACAGTCCAGTAGATACAATATATTATTTATTTATTATCTACAGTACAGTGGATACAATATATAAGTTGTATGTGAGCTACAGTCCAGAAGATACAATGTAATATTTCTCTGTGATCTACAGTACAGTAGATACATTTTTTTGTATTTCATGTCTACAGTAGAGTAGATATAATGTATTAGTTCTTTGTGAACTACAATCGAGAAGATACAATGAATTGTTACTTTATGATCTACAGTCCAGTAGATATATATTCCATTTGGTTATCATCTACAGTACAGTTAATACAATTGTTTTTCATTTCATGTCTACAGTAGAGTAGATTCGATATATTATTTGTATTTCATGTCTACAGTAGAGTACATACAATGTATTAGTTCTTCGTGAACTACAATCGAGAAGATACAATGCATTTTTACTTTATGATCTACAGTCCAGTAGATACAATATATTATTTATTTATTATCTACAGTACAGTGGATACAATATATAAGTTGTATGTGAGCTACAGTCGAGAAGATACAATGTAATATTTCTCTGTGATCTACAGTCAAGTAGATATAATATTCCATTTGTTTATCATCTACAGTACAGTAGATAATTTTTTTTATTTCATGTCTACAGTAGAGTAGATTCAATATATTATTTGTATTTCATGTCTACAGTAGAGTAGATACAATGTATTAGTTCTTCGTGAACTACAATCGAGAAGATACAATGCATTTTTACTTTATGATCTACAGTCCAGTAGATAAGTTATATTATTTATTTATTATCTACAGTACAGTTGATACAATATATAAGTTGTATGTGAGCTACAGTCGAGAAGATACAAAGTAATATTTCTCTGTGATCTACAGTCCAGTAGATATAATATTCCATTTGTTTATAATCTACAGTACAGTAGATAAATTCTTTTGTATTTAATGTCTACAGTACAGTAGATACAATGTATTAGTTCTTCATGAACTACAATCGAGAAGATACAATGCATTATTACTTTATGATCTACAGTCCAGTGGATACAATATATATCATTTATTTATTATCTACAGCACAATGGATACAATATATAAGTTGTATGTGAGCTACAGTCGAGAAGATACAATGTAATATTTCTCTGTGATCTACAGTCCAGTAGATATAATATTTCATTTGTTTATCATCTACAGTACAGTAGATACATTTTTTTTATTTCATGTCTACAGTAGAGTAGATATAATGTATTAGTTCTTCGTGAACTACAATCGAGAAGATACAATGAATTTTTACTTCATGATCTACAGTCCAGTAGATATATATTCCATTTGGTTATCATCTACAGTACAGTAGATACAATTGTTTTTCATTTCATGTCTACAGTAGAGTAGATTCAATATATTATTTGTATTGCATGTCTACAGTAGAGTAGATACAATGTATTAGTTCTTCGTGAACTACAATCGAGAAGATACAATGAAATTTTACTTTATGATCTACAGTCCAGTAGATATATATTCCATTTGGTTATCATCTACAGTACAGTAGATACAATTGTTTTTCATTTCATGTCTACAGTAGAGTAGATTCAATATATTATTTGTATTGCATGTCTACAGTAGAGTAGATACAATGTATTAGTTCTTCGTGAACTACAATCGAGAAGATACAATGAAATTTTACTTTATGATCTACAGTCCAGTAGATATATATTCCATTTGGTTATCATCTACAGTACAGTAGATACAATTGTTTTTCATTTCATGTCTACAGTAGAGTAGATTCAATATATTATTTGTATTGCATGTCTACAGTAGAGTAGATACAATGTATTAGTTCTTCGTGATACAATGTATTAGTTCAATCGAGAAGATACAATGAATTTTAACTTTATGATCTACAGTCCAGTAGATATATATTCCATTTGGTTATCATCTACAGTACAGTAGATACAATTGTTTTTTATTTCATGTTTACAGTACAGTAAATACAATTGTTTTTTTTATTTCATGTCTACAGTAGAGTAGATTCAATATATTATTTGTATTTCATGTCTACAGTAGAGTAGATTCAATATATTATTTGTATTTCATGTCTACAGTAGAGTAGATACAATGTAGTAGTTCTTCGTGAACTACAATCGAGAAGATACAATGTATTTTTACTTTATGATCTACAGTCCAGTAGATACAATATATTATTTATTTATTATCTACAGTACAGTTGAAACAATATATAAGTTGTATGTGAGCTACAGTCGAGAAGATACAATGTAATATTTCTCTGTGATCTACAGTCCAGTAGATATAATATTCCATTTGTTTATAATCTACAGTACAGTAGATAAATTCTTTTGTATTTAATGTCTACAGTACAGTAGATACAATGTATTAGTTCTTCATGAACTACAATCGAGAAGATACAATGTATTTTTACTTTATGATCTACAGTCCAGTAGATACAATATATTATTTATTTATTATCTACAGTACAGTTGATACAATATATAAGTTGTATGTGAGCTACAGTCGAGAAGATACAATGTAATATTTCTCTGTGATCTACAGTCCAGTAGATATAATATTTCATTTGTTAATCATCTACAGTACAGAAGATACATTTTTTTATTTCATGTCTACAGTAGAGTAGATACAATGTATTAGTTCTTCGTGAACTACAATCGAGAAGATACAATGAATTTTTACTTTATGATCTACAGTCCAGTAGATATATATTCCATTTGGTTATCATCTACAGTACAGTAGATACAATTGTTTTTCATTTCATGTCTACAGTAGAGTAGATTCAATATATTATTTGTATTTCATGTCTACAGTAGAGTAGATTCAATGTATTAGTTCTTCGTGAACTACAATCGAGAAGATACAATGCATTATTACTTTATGATCTACAGTCCATTAGATACAATATATTATTTATTTATTATCTACAGTACAGTGGAAACAATATATAAGATGTATGTGAGCTACAGTCGAGAAGATACAATGTAATATTTCTCTGTGTTCTACAGTCAAGTAGATATGATATTCCATTTGTTTATAATCTACAGTACAGTAGATACATTCTTTTGTATTTAATGTTTACAGTACAGTAGATACAATGTCTTAGTTCTTCGTGAACTACAATCGAGAAGATACAATGAATTTTTACTTTATGATCTACAGTCCAGTAGATATATATTCCATTTGGTTATCATCAACAGTACAGTAGATAAATTCTTTTGTATTTAATGTCTACAGTAGAGTACATACAATGTGTTAGTTCTTCGTGACTACAATCGAGAAGATACAATGTATTTTTACTTTATGATCTACAGTCCAGTAGATACAACATGTTATTTATTTATTATCTACAGTACAGTGGACACAATGTATTAGTTGTATGTGAGCTACAGTCGAGAAGATACAATGTAATATTTCTCAGTGATCTACAGTCCAGTAGATATAATATTTCATTTGTTTATCATCTACAGTACAGAAGATACATTCTTTTGTATTAAATGTCTACAGTAGAGTAGATACAATGTATTAGTTCTTCGTGAACTACAATCGAGAAGATACAATGAATTGTTACTTTATGATCTACAGTCCAGTAGATATATATTCCATTTGGTTATCATCTACAGTACAGTAGATACAATTATCTGTATTTAATGTCTACAGTAGAGTAGATTCGATATATTATTTGTATTTAATGTCTACAGTACAGTGGATACAATGTCTGAGTTGTAGGTGAGCTACAGTCGAGAAGATACAATGTAATATTTCTCTGTGATCTACAGTCCAGTAGATATAATATTTCATTTGTTTATCATCTACAGGACAGTAGATAAATTCTTTTGTATTAAATGTCTACAGTACAGTAGATACAATGTATTAGTTCTTCGTGAACTACAATCGAGAAGATACAATGAATTTTTACTTTATGATCTACAGTCCAGTAGATATATTTTCAATTTGGTTATCATCTACAGTCCAGTAGATACAATACATTATTTATTTATTATCTACAGTACAGTGGATACAATGTCTTAGTTGTAGGTGAGCTACAGTCGAGAAGATACAATGTAATATTTCTCAGTGATCTACAGTCCAGTAGATATAATATTTCATTTGTTTATCATCTACAGTACAGTAGATGAATTCTTTTGTATTAAATGTCTACAGTACAGTAGATACAATGTATTAGTTCTTCGTGAACTACAATCGAGAAGATACAATGTATTTTTACTTTATGATCTACAGTCCAGTAGATACAATACATTACTTATTTATTATCTAAAGTACAGTGGATACAATGTCTTAGTTGTATGTGAGATACAGTCGAGAAGATTCTATGTAATATTTCCCTGTGATCTACAGTCCAGTAGATATAATATTTCATTTGTTTATCATCTACATTACAGAAGATAAACAAAATTTGTATTTCATGTCTACAGTAGAGTACCGTATATTACAGTGTATAAGGCGACCCTGTGTATAAGACGACCCCCTTTCTCAGACCCCTAAAATCAGGTAAAAACCATGTATCTCATGTATAAGACGACCCCCTTCTAGCAATCATGGAAACAGGTCGACATGCCATGATGGGAAAACACGTTGGTAAGATTTGATAACGGTAAGTTGATACCGGTAATTTTTTAAGTAACATGACACAAATGTTTTGTTATATTCGTTTGTTTTTTAAATAAATTGTTTTAAACGACCAAAATAAAAAAATACATACATTTTCTTACGGTGTTTGTTCTTATTTTTTTCATGATATGTCATTTTCTTGTCAGTTCATGCGAGATTAGCAACACTACAGTCAACAATCTATCGTAACAATTCGCCATGTTATAGTCTAACATCTAAACAAAGCCGATACTCCTTACACAGATTTAGAAATCGCTTCAGTGTTTATAAGATTAAAATGGTGTGAAGAGCTTTGATAACCAAGCTTGATTGCGCATGCCCGAAGCCAAGCAAGATTTGTCTAGATTTATATCGTAGTGTTGTAAATATTTGTCCCTTCTTATAAACAAAGTTGAACTAGTTGTATTTAATACTGCAGAAGGCTTTTGAAAGGTTGGTAATGTTTGATAGCTGAAGTCAAGCCGTTATTTTTCATTCCAACTCTGGTTAGCTTTACCGCTGATTCTCTATTACGCAGCTGTCAGTATTTGGCTCCCAACGTGTGTTATAGCGAGGGGCCACTCAATGCAGTAAACTTCTCACGCTAAAGACGTGTTTATTTAACGTTGACCATGTAAACATCCAGAGAAGGACATACAGACCAATTACTGATAAGAACACAACAAAGCTAAGATAATTACCGGATACGTTAATGAATAACTGCCCTGATTGGAATTAACATTACGTCAATGACACGTGTTTTTCGAGATAAGCTTGTCAAGTTTTATGAATGAATAGGTTAGTTGTAGAATTTCATTGGTCCATGTCATGAATGAATGGATAAGTTGTAGAATTTCATTGGTCCACGTCACTGAATTTATCGATTGTTTGCTTCACTGCTGGTACCACTTTTGGTCCGTCAACCTATTATTTTTAAATGAATTATCAAATATATTTTATGTATTTAACTCCATATAGTAATAAAAAAACATAATAATACATAATAATTATAAAAGTATATTAATTTCCATTTTGTTAGCATGAGATGACATCAATATTCTGTATTGCTGTTTCCGGTTTCAACATCGTGACTTCGTCAATGAAGCTTCAAAATTTCTTCTTCTGAAACATAGCCCTTGTGTATAAGACGACCCCCTTCTTTGACCCCCTATTTTCTGGTATAAAAAAGTCGTCTTATACACAGTAATATACGGTAGATACAATGTATTAGTTCTTCGTGAACTACAATCGAGAAGAAACAATGAATTTTTACTTCATGATCTACAGTCCAGTAGATATATATTCCATTTGGTTATCATCTACAGTACAGTCGATACAATTGTTTTTCATTTCATGTTTACAGTAGAGTAGATTCGATATATTATTTGTATTTAATGTCTACAGGACAGTAGATACAATGTATTAGTTCTTCGTGAACTACAATCGAGAAGAGACAATGTATTTTTACTTCATGATCTACAGTCCAGTAGATACACTATATTATTTATTTATTATCTACAGTACAGTGGATATAATATATAAGTTGTATGTGAGCTACAGACGAGAAGATACAATGTAATATTTCTCTGTGATCTACAGTCCAGTAGATATTATATATAATATTTCATTTGTTTATCATCTACAGTACAGTAGATAAAAAAATTTTTTTTTTGTATTTCATGTCTACAGTAGAGTAGATACAATGTATTAGTTCTTCGTGAACTACAATCGAGAAGATACAATGAATTTTTACTTTATGATCTACAGTCCAGTAGATATATATTCCATTTGGTTATCATCTACAGTACAGTAGATACAATTGTTTTTCATTTCATGTCTACAGTAGAGTAGACTCAATATATTATTTGTATTTCATGTCTACACTAGAGTAGATACAATGTATTAGTTCTTCGTGAATTACAAACGAGAAGATACAATGCATTATTACTTTATGATCTACAGTCCAGTAGATATATATTCCATTTGGTTATCATCTACAGTACAGTAGATACAATTGTTTTTCATTTCATGTCTACAGTAGAGTAGATTCAATATATTATTTGTATTTCATGTCTACAGTAGAGTAGATTCAATGTATTAGTTCTTCGTGAACTACAATCGAGAAGATACAATGCATTATTACTTTATGATCTACAGTCCATTAGATACAATATATTATTTATTTATTATCTACAGTACAGTGGAAACAATATATAAGATGTATGTGAGCTACAGTCGAGAAGATACAATGTAATATTTCTCTGTGATCTACAGTCCAGTAGATATATATTCCATTTGGTTATCATCTACAGTACAGTAGATACAAATGTTTTTCATTTCATGTCTACAGTAGAGTAGATTCAATATATTATTTGTATTGCATGTCTACAGTAGAGTAGATACAATGTATTAGTTCTTCGTGATACAATGTATTAGTTCAATCGAGAAGATACAATGAATTTTAACTTTATGATCTACAGTCCAGTAGATATATATTCCATTTGGTTATCATCTACAGTACAGTAGATACAATTGTTTTTTATTTCATGTTTACAGTACAGTAAATACAATTGTTTTTTTTATTTCATGTCTACAGTAGAGTAGATTCAATATATTATTTGTATTTCATGTCTACAGTAGAGTAGATTCAATATATTATTTGTATTTCATGTCTACAGTAGAGTAGATACAATGTAGTAGTTCTTCGTGAACTACAATCGAGAAGATACCATGTATTTTTACTTTATGATCTACAGTCCAGTAGATACAATATATTATTTATTTATTATCTACAGTACAGTTGAAACAATATATAAGTTGTATGTGAGCTACAGTCGAGAAGATACAATGTAATATTTCTCTGTGATCTACAGTCCAGTAGATATAATATTCCATTTGTTTATAATCTACAGTACAGTAGATAAATTCTTTTGTATTTAATGTCTACAGTACAGTAGATACAATGTATTAGTTCTTCATGAACTACAATCGAGAAGATACAATGTATTTTTACTTTATGATCTACAGTCCAGTAGATACAATATATTATTTATTTATTATCTACAGTACAGTTGATACAATATATAAGTTGTATGTGAGCTACAGTCGAGAAGATACAATGTAATATTTCTCTGTGATCTACAGTCCAGTAGATATAATATTTCATTTGTTAATCATCTACAGTACAGAAGATACATTTTTTTATTTCATGTCTACAGTAGAGTAGATACAATGTATTAGTTCTTCGTGAACTACAATCGAGAAGATACAATGAATTTTTACTTTATGATCTACAGTCCAGTAGATATATATTCCATTTGGTTATCATCTACAGTACAGTAGATACAATTGTTTTTCATTTCATGTCTACAGTAGAGTAGATTCAATATATTATTTGTATTTCATGTCTACAGTAGAGTAGATTCAATGTATTAGTTCTTCGTGAACTACAATCGAGAAGATACAATGCATTATTACTTTATGATCTACAGTCCATTAGATATAATATATTATTTATTTATTATCTACAGTACAGTGGAAACAATATATAAGATGTATGTGAGCTACAGTCGAGAAGATACAATGTAATATTTCTCTGTGTTCTACAGTCAAGTAGATATGATATTCCATTTGTTTATAATCTTCAGTACAGTAGATACATTCTTTTGTATTTAATGTTTACCGTACAGTAGATACAATGTATTAGCTCTTCATGAACTACAATCGAGAAGATACAATGTGTTTTTACTTTATGATCTACAGTCCAGTATAGATACCATATATTATTTATTTATAATCTACACTACAGTGGATACAATGTCTTAGTTGTATGTGAGCTACAGTCAAGAAGATACAATGTAATATTTCTCTGTGATCTACAGTCAAGTAGATAAAATTTTTCATTTGTTTATCATCTACAGTACAGTAGATACATTTTTTTTATTTCATGTTTACAGTACATTAGATACAATTGTTTTTCATTTCATGTCTACAGTAGAGTAGATTCGATATATTATTTGTATTTAATGTCTACAGTACAGTAGATACAATGTATTAGTTCTTCGTGAACTACAATTGAGAAGATACAATGCATTATTACTTTATGATCTACAGTCCAGTAGATACAATATATTATTTATTTATTATCTACAGTACAGTGGATACAATATATAAGTTGTATGTGAGCTACAGTCGAGAAGATACAATGTAATATTTCTCTGTGATCTACAGTCCAGTAGATACATTTTTTTGTATTTCATGTCTACAGTAGAGTAGATATAATGTATTAGTTCTTTGTGAACTACAATCGAGAAGATACAATGAATTGTTACTTTATGATCTACAGTCCAGTAGATATATATTCCATTTGGTTATCATCTACAGTACAGTAAATACAATTGTTTTTCATTTCATGTCTACAGTAGAGTAGATTCGATATATTATTTGTATTTCATGTCTACAGTAGAGTACATACAATGTATTAGTTCTTCGTGAACTACAATCGAGAAGATACAATGCATTTTTACTCTATGATCTACAGTCCAGTAGATACAATATATTATTTATTTATTATCTACAGTACAGTGGATACAATATATAAGTTGTATGTGAGCTACAGTCGAGAAGATACAATGTAATATTTCTCTGTGATCTACAGTCAAGTAGATATAATATTCCATTTGTTTATAATCTACAGTACAGTAGATAAATTCTTTTGTATTTAATGTCTACAGTACAGTAGATATAATGTATTAGTTCTTCATGAACTACAATCGAGAAGATACAATGCATTTGACTTTATGATCTACAGTCCAGTGGATACAATATATTATTTATTTATTATCTACAGTACAATGGATACAATATATAAGTTGTATGTGAGCTACAGTCGAGAAGATACAATGTAATATTTCTCTGTGATCTACAGTCCAGTAGATATAATATTTCATTTGTTTATCATCTACAGTACAGTAGATAATTTTTTTTATTTCATGTCTACAGTAGAGTAGACTCAATATATTATTTGTATTTCATGTCTACAGTAGAGTAGATACAATGTATTAGTTCTTTGTGAATTACAAACGAGAAGATACAATGCATTATTACTTTATGATCTACAGTCCAGTAGATGTATATTCCATTTGGTTATCATCTACAGTACAGTAGATACAATTGTTTTTCATTTCATGTCTACAGTAGAGTAGATTCAATATATTATTTGTATTTCATGTCTACAGTAGAGTAGATACAATGTATTAGTTCTTCGTGAACTACAATCGAGAAGATACAATGTATTTTTACTTTATGATCTACAGTCCAGTAGATAAGTTATATTATTTATTTATTATCTACAGTACAGTTGATACAATATATAAGTTGTATGTGAGCTACAGTCGAGAAGATACAATGCATTTTACTTTATGATCTACAGTCCAGTGGATACAATATATATCATTTATTTATTATCTACAGTACAATGGATACAATATATAAGTTGTATGTGAGCTACAGTCGAGAAGATACAATGTAATATTTCTCTGTGATCTACAGTCCAGTAGATATAATTGTTTTTCATTTCATGTCTACAGTAGAGTAGATCCGATATATTATTTGTATTTCATGTCTACAGTAGAGTACATACAATGTATTAGTTCTTCGTGAACTACAATCGAGAAGATACAATGCATTTTTACTTTATGATCTACAGTCCAGTAGATACAATATATTATTTATTTATTATCTACAGTACAGTGGATACAATATATAAGTTGTATGTGAGCTACAGTCGAGAAGATACAATGTAATATTTCTCTGTGATCTACAGTCAAGTAGATATAATATTCCATTTGTTTATAATCTACAGTACAGTAGATAAATTCTTTTGTATTTAATGTCTACAGTACAGTAGATATAATGTATTAGTTCTTCATGAACTACAATCGAGAAGATACAATGCATTTTACTTTATGATCTACAGTCCAGTGGATACAATATATTATTTATTTATTATCTACAGTACAATGGATACAATATATAAGTTGTATGTGAGCTACAGTCGAGAAGATACAATGTAATATTTCTCTGTGATCTACAGTCCAGTACATATAATATTTCATTTGTTTATCATCTACAGTACAGTAGATAATTTTTTTTATTTCATGTCTACAGTAGAGTAGACTCAATATATTATTTGTATTTCATGTCTACAGTAGAGTAGATACAATGTATTAGTTCTTCGTGAATTACAAACAGGATACAATGCATTATTACTTTATGATCTACAGTCCAGTAGATGTATATTCCATTTGGTTATCATCTACAGTACAGTAGATACAATTGTTTTTCATTTCATGTCTACAGTAGAGTAGATTCAATATATTATTTGTATTTCATGTCTACAGTAGAGTAGATACAATGTATTAGTTCTTCGTGAACTACAATCGAGAAGATACAATGTATTTTTACTTCATGATCTACAGTCCAGTAGATAAGTTATATTATTTATTTATTATCTACAGTACAGTTGATACAATATATAAGTTGTATGTGAGCTACAGTCGAGAAGATACAATGTAATATTTCTCTGTGATCTACAGTCAAGTAGATATAATATTCCATTTGTTTATAATCTACAGTACAGTAGATAAATTCTTTTGTATTTAATGTCTACAGTACAGTAGATATAATGTATTAGTTCTTCATGAACTACAATCGAGAAGATACAATGCATTTTACTTTATGATCTACAGTCCAGTGGATACAATATATTATTTATTTATTATCTACAGTACAATAGATACAATATATAAGTTGTATGTGAGCTACAGTCGAGAAGATACAATGTAATATTTCTCTGTGATCTACAGTCCAGTAGATATAATATTTCATTTGTTTATCATCTACAGTACAGTAGATAAATTTTTTTATTTCATGTCTACAGTAGAGTAGACTCAATATATTATTTGTATTTCATGTCTACAGTAGAGTAGATACAATGTATTAGTTCTTCGTGAATTACAAACGAGAAGATACAATGCATTATTACTTTATGATCTACAGTCCAGTAGATGTATATTCCATTTGGTTATCATCTACAGTACAGTAGATACAATTGTTTTTCATTTCATGTCTACAGTAGAGTAGATTCAATATATTATTTGTATTTCATGTCTACAGTAGAGTAGATACAATGTATTAGTTCTTCGTGAACTACAATCGAGAAGATACAATGTATTTTTACTTTATGATCTACAGTCCAGTAGATAAGTTATATTATTTATTTATTATCTACAGTACAGTTGATACAATATATAAGTTGTATGTGAGCTACAGTCGAGAAGATACAAAGTAATATTTCTCTGTGATCTACAGTCCAGTAGATATAATATTCCATTTGTTTATAATCTACAGTACAGTAGATAAATTCTTTTGTATTTAATGTCTACAGTACAGTAGATACAATGTATTAGTTCTTCATGAACTACAATCGAGAAGATACAATGCATTATTACTTTATGATCTACAGTCCAGTGGATACAATATATATCATTTATTTATTATCTACAGTACAATGGATACAATATATAAGTTGTATGTGAGCTACAGTCGAGAATATACAATGTAATATTTCTCTGTGATCTACAGTCCAGTAGATATAATTGTTTTTCATTTCATGTCTACAGTAGAGTAGATTCGATATATTATTTGTATTTCATGTCTACAGTAGAGTACATACAATGTATTAGTTCTTCGTGAACTACAATCGAGAAGATACAATGCATTTTTACTTTATGATCTACAGTCCAGTAGATACAATATATTATTTATTTATTATCTACAGTACAGTGGATACAATATATAAGTTGTATGTGAGCTACAGTCGAGAAGATACAATGTAATATTTCTCTGTGATCTACAGTCAAGTAGATATAATATTCCATTTGTTTATAATCTACAGTACAGTAGATAAATTCTTTTGTATTTAATGTCTACAGTACAGTAGATATAATGTATTAGTTCTTCATGAACTACAATCGAGAAGATACAATGCATTTTACTTTATGATCTACAGTCCAGTGGATACAATATATTATTTATTTATTATCTACAGTACAATGGATACAATATATAAGTTGTATGTGAGCTACAGTCGAGAAGATACAATGTAATATTTCTCTGTGATCTACAGTCCAGTAGATATAATATTTCATTTGTTTATCATCTACAGTACAGTAGATAAAAAATTTTATTTCATGTCTACAGTAGAGTAGACTCAATATATTATTTGTATTTCATGTCTACAGTAGAGTAGATACAATGTATTAGTTCTTCGTGAATTACAAACGAGAAGATACAATGCATTATTACTTTATGATCTACAGTCCAGTAGATGTATATTCCATTTGGTTATCATCTACAGTACAGTAGATACAATTGTTTTTCATTTCATGTCTACAGTAGAGTAGATTCAATATATTATTTGTATTTCATGTCTACAGTAGAGTAGATACAATGTATTAGTTCTTCGTGAACTACAATCGAGAAGATACAATGTATTTTTACTTCATGATCTACAGTCCAGTAGATAAGTTATATTATTTATTTATTATCTACAGTACAGTTGATACAATATATAAGTTGTATGTGAGCTACAGTCGAGAAGATACAATGTAATATTTCTCTGTGATCTACAGTCAAGTAGATATAATATTCCATTTGTTTATAATCTACAGTACAGTAGATAAATTCTTTTGTATTTAATGTCTACAGTACAGTAGATATAATGTATTAGTTCTTCATGAACTACAATCGAGAAGATACAATGCATTTTACTTTATGATCTACAGTCCAGTGGATACAATATATTATTTATTTATTATCTACAGTACAATGGATACAATATATAAGTTGTATGTGAGCTACAGTCGAGAAGATACAATGTAATATTTCTCTGTGATCTACAATCCAGTAGATATAATATTTCATTTGTTTATCATCTACAGTACAGTAGATAAATTTTTTTATTTCATGTCTACAGTAGAGTAGACTCAATATATTATTTGTATTTCATGTCTACAGTAGAGTAGATACAATGTATTAGTTCTTCGTGAATTACAAACGAGAAGATACAATGCATTATTACTTTATGATCTACAGTCCAGTAGATGTATATTCCATTTGGTTATCATCTACAGTACAGTAGATACAATTGTTTTTCATTTCATGTCTACAGTAGAGTAGATTCAATATATTATTTGTATTTCATGTCTACAGTAGAGTAGATACAATGTATTAGTTCTTCATGAACTACAATCGAGAAGATACAATGCATTATTACTTCATGATCTACAGTCCAGTGGATACAATATATATCATTTATTTATTATCTACAGTACAATGGATACAATATATAAGTTGTATGTGAGCTACAGTCGAGAAGATACAATGTAATATTTCTCTGTGATCTACAGTCCAGTAGATATAATATTCCATTTGTTTATAATCTACAGTACAGTAGATAAATTCTTTTGTATTTAATGTCTACAGTACAGTAGATACAATGTATTAGTTCTTCATGAACTACAATCGAGAAGATACAATGCATTATTACTTCATGATCTACAGTCCAGTGGATACAATATATATCATTTATTTATTATCTACAGTACAATGGATACAATATATAAGTTGTATGTGAGCTACAGTCGAGAAGATACAATGTAATATTTCTCTGTGATCTACAGTCCAGTAGATATAATATTTCATTTGTTTATCATCTACAGTACAGTAGATAAATTTTTTTATTTCATGTCTACAGTAGAGTAGATATAATGTATTAGTTCTTCGTGAACTACAATCGAGAAGATACAATGAATTTTTACTTTATGATCTACAGTCCAGTAGATATATATTCCATTTGGTTATCAATTACAGTACAGTAGATACAATTGTTTTTCATTTCATGTCTACAGTACAGTAGATTCAATATTTTATTTGTATTGCATGTCTACAGTAGAGTAGATACAATGTATTAGTTCTTCGTGAACTACAATCGAGAAGATACAATGAAATTTTACTTTATGATCTACAGTCCAGTAGATATATATTCCATTTGGTTATCATCTACAGTACAGTAGATACAATTGTTTTTCATTTCATGTCTACAGTAGAGTAGATTCAATATATTATTTGTATTGCATGTCTACAGTAGAGTAGATACAATGTATTAGTTCTTCGTGATACAATGTATTAGTTCAATCGAGAAGATACAATGAATTTTAACTTTATGATCTACAGTCCAGTAGATATATATTCCATTTGGTTATCATCTACAGTACAATAGATACAATTGTTTTTTATTTCATGTTTACAGTACAGTAAATACAATTGTTTTTTTTATTTCATGTCTACAGTAGAGTAGATTCAATATATTATTTGTATTTCATGTCTACAGTAGAGTAGATTCAATATATTATTTGTATTTCATGTCTACAGTAGAGTAGATACAATGTAGTAGTTCTTCGTGAACTACAATCGAGAAGATACAATGTATTTTTACTTTATGATCTACAGTCCAGTAGATACAATATATTATTTATTTATTATCTACAGTACAGTTGAAACAATATATAAGTTGTATGTGAGCTACAGTCGAGAAGATACAATGTAATATTTCTCTGTGATCTACAGTCCAGTAGATATAATATTCCATTTGTTTATAATCTACAGTACAGTAGATAAATTCTTTTGTATTTAATGTCTACAGTACAGTACATACAATGTATTAGTTCTTCATGAACTACAATCGAGAAGATACAATGTATTTTTACTTTATGATCTACAGTCCAGTAGATACAATATATTAATTATTTATTATCTACAGTCCAGTTGATACAATATATAAGTTGTATGTGAGCTACAGTCGAGAAGATACAATGTAATATTTCTCTGTGATCTACAGTCCAGTAGATATAATATTTCATTTGTTTATCATCTTCAGTACAGTAGATACAATTGTTTTTCATTTCATTTCTACAGTACAGTAGATACAATGTATTAGTTCTTTTCGTGAACTACAATCGAGAAGATACAATGAAATTTTACTTTATGATCTACAGTCCAGTAGATATATATTCCATTTGGTTATCATCTACAGTACAGTAGATACAATTGTTTTTCATTTCATGTCTACAGTACAGTAGATACAATGTATTAGTTCTTCGTGAACTACAATCGAGAAGATACAATGAAATTTTACTTTATGATCTACAGTCCAGTAGATATATATTCCATTTGGTTATCATCTACAGTACAGTAGATACAATTGTTTTTCATTTCATGTCTACAGTAGAGTAGATTCAATATATTATTTGTATTGCATGTCTACAGTAGAGTAGATACAATGTATTAGTTCTTCGTGATACAATGTATTAGTTCAATCGAGAAGATACAATGAATTTTTACTTCATGATCTACAGTCCAGTAGATATATATTCCATTTGGTTATCATCTACAGTACAATAGATACAATTGTTTTTTATTTCATGTTTACAGTACAGTAAATACAATTGTTTTTTATTTCATGTTTACAGTACAGTAAATACAATTGTTTTTTTTATTTCATGTCTACAGTAGAGTAGATTCAATATATTATTTGTATTTCATGTCTACAGTAGAGTAGATTCAATATATTATTTGTATTTCATGTCTACAGTAGAGTAGATACAATGTAGTAGTTCTTCGTGAACTACAAACGAGAAGATACAATGTATTTTTACTTTATGATCTACAGTCCAGTAGATACAATATATTATTTATTTATTATCTACAGTACAGTTGATACAATATATAAGTTGTATGTGAGCTACAGTCGAGAAGATACAATGTAATATTTCTCTGTGATCTACAGTCCAGTAGATATAATATTTCATTTGTTTATCATCTATAGTACAGTAGATAAATTCTTTTGTATTTAATGTCTACAGTACAGTAGATACAATATATTATTTATTTATTATCTACAGTACAATGGATACAATATATAAGTTGTATGTGAGCTACAATAGAAGATACAATGTAATATTTCTCTGTGATCTACAGTCCAGTAGATATAATATTTCATTTGTTTATCATCTACAGTACAGTAGATACATTTTTTTATTTCATGTCTACAGTAGAGTAGATATAATGTATTAGTTCTTCGTGAACTACAATCGAGAAGATACAATGAATTTTTACTTTATGATCTACAGTCCAGTAGATATATATTCCATTTGGTTATCATCTACAGTACAGTAGATACAATTGTTTTTCATTTCATGTCTACAGTAGAGTAGACTCAATATATTATTTGTATTTCATGTCTACGGTAGAGTAGATACAATGTATTAGTTCTTCGTGAACTACAATCGAGAAGATACAATGTATTTTTACTTTATGATCTACAGTCCAGATACAATACATTATTTATTTATTATCTAAAGTACAGTGGATACAATGTCTTAGTTGTATGTGAGATACAGTCGAGAAGATGCAATGTAATATTTCCCTGTGATCTACAGTCCAGTAGATATAATATTTCATTTGTTTATCATCTACAGTACAGTAGATACATTTTTTTATTTCATGTTTACAGTACAGTAGATACAATTGTTTTTCATTTCATGTCTACAGTATATGATACGATATATTATTTGTATTTAATGTCTACAGTACAGTAGATACAATGTACTAGTTCTTCGTGAACTACAATCGAGAAGATACAATGCATTATTACTTTATGATCTACAGTCCAGTAGATACAATATATTATTTATTTATTATCTACAGTACAGTGAATACAATATATAAGTTGTATGTGAGCTACAGTCGAGAAGATACAATGTAATATTTCTCTGTGATCTACAGTCCAGTAGATATAATATTTCATTTGTTTATCATCTACAGTACAGTAGATACATTTTTTTTTATTTCATGATCTACAGTAGAGTAGATATAATGTATTAGTTCTTCGTGAACTACAATCGAGAAGATACAATTAATTTTTACTTTATGATCTACAGTCCAGTAGATATATATTCCATTTGGTTATCATCTACAGTACAGTAGATACAATTGTTTTTCATTTCATGTCTACAGTAGAGTAGATACAATGTATTAGTTCTTCGTGAACTACAATCGAGAAAATACAATGCATTATTACTTTATGAGCTACAGTCCATTAGATACAATATATTATTTATTTATTATCTACAGTACAGTGGAAACAATATATAAGTTGTATGTGAGCTACAGTCGAGAAGATACAATGTAATATTTCTCTGTGATCTACAGTCCAGTAGATACATTTTTTTGTATTTCATGTCTACAGTAGAGTAGATATAATGTATTAGTTCTTTGTGAACTACAATCGAGAAGATACAATGAATTGTTACTTTCCCCTACAAAAAAAAATACTTTGAAAACATATTACTGCACCATTGCCACAAGGAAAATTTTACCATCGCCACAACCAATCCGCATAAATTATAAAATGAGTTGCGGATATGGTTTGGTAATATATCCAAAGGGATCCCCACCCTATCCAATAAAGCCATAAACCATCCACAGGTAGTCCATATGCGGATATGGTTTGGTAATATATCCAAAAGGATCCCCACCCTATCCAATAAAGCCATAAAACCATCCACAACTAGCCCAGAATGGAGCTGCGGATATGGTGTGGTAATATATCCATAGGGATCCCCACCCTATCCAATTCAGCCATAAAACCATCCACAGGTTGTCCATATGCGATCCCCACCCTATCCAATAAAGCCATAAAACCATCCACAACTAGCCCAGAATGGAGCTGCGGATATGGTGTGGTAATATATCCATAGGGATCCCCACCCTCTCCAATAAAGCCATAAAACCATCCACAGGTTGTCCATATGCGATCCCCACCCTATCCAATAAAGCCATAAAACCATCCACAACTAGCCCAGAATGGAGCTGCGGATATGGTGTGGTAATATATCCATAGGGATCCCCACCCTATCCAATACAGCCATAAAACCATCCACAGGTTGTCCATATGCGATCCCCACCCTATCCAATAGAGCCATAAAACCATCCACAAGTAGTCCAGACCCGCATTTGCATATATTTGCATAAAACCGTCCACAGGCACTCCGGTAATTTAATGCTTTAGATATACAATATATATACATCAAAACAAAAAACAAAAACATAGTACACTTCACGATTTTTAATAGTACAAAATAAATACTATAATATTAATGTTCATCTTGAGATCTTGCGTGCTCTACAAATATATACATATAAATATCCTTGAAAGGAATTCAACATTCAACTGTGTTCAGGAACACTTCGTTTTGAGATTCAGCAACTTCTTCATGATCTTGGAATCTCCAGGTCACTTTCGAGGGCCATGGGGATCACGGTGAGCGCGCTGAGCTCCTGAAAAGTAGAATAGTAAGAATATAGATACCATGGTACAAACAGGCAAGTTACAAATCACATGATATGAAAAGACTTTTTGATATATATAGACCATAACCATTGGCACATTCATGTCCCATTACATAAAGGACATTCATACCCACAGGACTCTTGCAAAATATAAAGAAAGCAAAAGAGATATTATATCTTTGGAAATACCTAATTTCCGGAATGCCTTCCTCAGGCTGCATATCTTCTTGGACAGGTGGTCGGTGTACTGTGAATAACAGGTGCAACACCCGGACGGCAAACACTGGAAACAAAGAACAGTATTAGTATTTCAATAAATTAGTCATGATTGCATATAGTAAAATGATTTTAATGTTTTCAAACTCTTCAAATTGTTATTCAAATTCATATGATATGACAATAGATATATATATATATATATATAGAAAACAAATGAACTCAGCTTGGAGTAGTGTAACTGTTCCTTTAAATTTAAATGTTTAATTTAAATGCTTAATATGAAATGACAATATACATCATGTTAAATTCGCACCTTCAATGGCTTGAAGCACAGTTTTCACTGTGCTGCCGTCTTGAACCCTAGAACTTGACTTGACTTGAGTATCTAAACCAACATAAACATTTGTAAGTTCTGGTTCAAACTATAACGAATATTTATAATATAATCAAATAAATTAGTAAAATAATGAATTATTACAAAATGTGAAAAAAAAATTTTTATTTTCATGATTAATGACTGATAGCAAAAGTTGTATGTAAAATATAATCAGTCTGACTGGATGCATATTAAGGTTGTAATTTGTAATCTGCAATAAATTAACTAACCATGACCGTTAGTGTCCATTAAAGTAATCAATCAGCTTGATTGGGTGCATATTCAGAAAGAAGATTATCAATTAAAGAAGCTAATTGTAAATTTCAATGCCAAACCCACCTTCAACAGACCTTGAATAAACATCGTCTGAGAGTTGTGTCCACAAGGTTAGTGTATTTTCTGTCCGGTTCAGCCGACACTGAAATCAATATTGACATTTTAATGAATAAGATACAAACTATTTGATGAAAATAAAAAGATTTTGAAAAGTATAATCCAAAATAAATCTTATTAACTGATAAACATATACTGAACAAAAATAGTCATGAATAATAATATCTTTATAAGTTGAGTAACTAGTGAAATATTATTCTTGATAATCATAAAACATCAAATATCCCTTACTAAACAGATTACAAATAATCAAAATCAATTTAATATTTAATATTATATAATTAATATTTAACATGTAAATACTTTTGAAGAGTATAATGACAATAAATGTGTTTATGATAAAAATAAGAATACAGGGTATTTTAACCAACAAACAATTGTTTGGAATTCTTTATAAAACAACAAAATTAAGATTTGTAAGTCAAACAAATATAATTGATTAAATTGGTAAAATAAATATGGATTAAAAAACCTTTAAAACACAAATGCATTTTTGACTATTAATGATTCACAGCAAATTTATCTGTAAAATGTTATATTAGCAATCAGCCAGTCTAGATACATTTCGAGAACATCAATTAAGGAAAACAAATGTCTTGATTAATTGTTATTTAACAATTTGTTTGTTTAAACAACAATATGCAAGCATCTCAAGTCTTACCTTGAGAGGTTACATCATTTCCTGTCTGAGAGTAGGTTACATCATTTCCTGTCTTTCCCCAGACCACCTGTCTGTCATGGCTGGGTGCACTATCACCTGTGTTAAGAAAAGTGACATGTTTATATAGACTGGTTTTTAAAATAAATTTAACATATATTCCTAATTCAAATCATAATCTGATACAAATTAAAGCAATATATTGCATATAAATATCACAGATACCTTTGTACACATGCCATGAGACATGAGTGCCTTTTTACAAATGAAGCCAATCTTATGTCAGAAAATGTTACTCAGTCTGTTCATGGAAATGGGTGAATGAAATTAGATTGATACATTTGGAATGCAGTGAAAATAAGTACTTGCCTTGGATTAATCAACTGAGAAATCTTGTACTTCTTGGCCTTGTGAACTGTAAAGGTTGGGGAGCTTCCTTCTTCTTGTTAAGAATGGCCACTATGGAGAAAACTTTACTGCAGCAAGACTAAGGAGGCTTCTGATTGGCTAAAATTGGTTTATCTGATCATAATGGCAAAATACTTCTTTATATATTGGTTGTGACAGTTTGTAATATATAAAGGATTTGAATTGACTATGAAGAATATTTGTTTTATCTATCAATTGTAAAACACAAGCAAATGAAAAGCACTAAATACTGAGAATGCTTCTGATTGGCTAAAATTTATTTATCTGATAATAGTGGCAATTATTTGGTTAAATATGACAGTTTGTGATATTTAAGGGATTTGATCATGAAATATTATGAAAAGGTTTGTTTCTATCAATTTATTAAACTAAAAAATGAAAAGGACTCATGAAGTTTAATTTGGTATTTTATTTCCTTCATTACATGAAATTTGTGCCAACTGTGTCAATTGTTGATTAAATCAATGAAAGAATAAATGTAAACTAGATATCAAAGTCTTGACTGTGAAGTACAAGCCAGCAAGTTTACATGAAATACATAATAATACAAACATAAATAAACATTTTGACCAAATGATTTGTTTTAGAACATCTCAGAGCTAATATGTGAGTAAAATGTATTTTTCATTTGGTATCAATAATCCATTGTGATAAACTGTGATAAATACTTAGGTTATTAATTAGATATACCTTCACAGCCAGTTTACAACTTGAAACAACATTCAATCAAATACACAGCGCCCCTCCACATCACTGCTCAGTTCTTAAACATTCAAATTGGTTAATCTAATGAAATGTATACAGTAATTAAGCTACTTGTTAAGCAATCCATTAGGTGTTTTTAAAATGTATATTTGGTGTCATTCCTGTAATCTGACCATTGGACAGTTATCAATTAATTAAGCTCCACCCATTTCAAGTCTGATGACCAATAGTTTTGCACTTGTTTGTTGTTGCAATTTCTCAGAGGTATACACATTTTAGTGATTGTAAATATGTAAAGACTGCACTTGTTTTATACAACTTTGTCAAGTATTTCAATTGATTGTAATTTAAGGTCAGAGAAAATTAAAATTAAACTTAAATTATTTTTATTTTTATTTCTTTCTGATATCTTCACTTTGGCAAAGTGTATAATTATTTATTAAAGAATATTTTTAACTTCAACAATTTTAATGTAGGTTTTGTAATGCATACATACAATAAATATATATTTCATGCAATTTCTATCTTTAATAAAAAATATGGATGATTATTTCAATCACATATATTGACATGGGATGAATGTTTATATCTCAATTGTGTAAAATTAATATATTTCTAAATACCAATTGAATTAATGAGTGTGATAGTTACATAGAATAGGCATATTTCTAAATCACAACCCAAATTCTTTAAAAGATAAAAATGGGCTATTTTTATATATTTACAAACACTAAGCTCTGGATTTTCAGTCATGTGAAGATATGCCAAAACTTTGTTGACATAAGACTCACATATTCAAATAACATAAAACTGTTAATTAAATTAATGAAAATTAACCTGACGTTTAGTTTAAAAAAAATAATGTTGAATCTTACACCAAATGTATTAAATTGTTTATTTGAAGATAGTAAGTAAAATGTACGAATGTAATATTTATTGTGTAAGCTATCAAATTATGGTCTCTGATATATATATTTACATTGGAACCTGCTCTCTCTCTGTTTAAAGTAATACAAGTAACACCACAGTCATTTAACACGATTTGAAATAACAATAATTTGAGAGATGAATAATTATTTTGCAATCATATTTGACACACCTTTAGAAAAAACATAGTTCTTATCAAAACTAAATGTTTAAACCTTATTTCCTTGCCCATTCATACTGTTATAAACATATTTTTGTATGTTGTGCTTTTCTCAGTATTGCATGAATGAATATTGTGTTAAGTATAATTTTGTACCGAAGACGTATTAACATAGGCGTAATGCATCTTTACCAATCCATTAAATTTTAAAAATAAATATTGTTTAAACCAGAAGGATGATGGTGATCAACAAAGTTTTTTTTATAGTCTAAACTCAAATCATAAGCTTTCTTTATCATATCTTAAGTGCTAACATCAATTCAATCTGTTTTCACAATAACAGGACTTGTTTGGCTTTTTTACCTACGATTTTTTACCAATACTTTTAACAGAGGACTTTTCCCTTGAATTTACCACAGAGACTTCATATAATTACAATCTATAAGCAGCCAACTTCACATCGATGCCCATCCGTAGCATTCCCAAAAAGCCAGTTATCTTGTGTTCATTTGTGGCTATGCTGTGGACAACAGGGACTCGGTAGTGGATATGTTACCGTAACATATTCAGATACGTTTGAGGGTCAAACAGCCAATGGATACATCGTTGAAACCAATCCACAAAGGCAGCTATCTTGTGCTCTTTCTTGGCTATACTGTGGATAACCCGGACTCTTCAGTGGATATGTTACCGTAACATATCCAGAAAAGTTTGAGGTTCTTACAGCCAACGGATACATCGTTGAAACCCATCCACATGACCCATCCACACCACGTCCAGATCTGATCCGCTAGCGGCAATGGTAAAATTTTGCTCTAACTACCTGAAAAGAAGCTGTGGTGCTACTGTGGATATATTGCCTAAACATATTTTCAGGATATTTTTTTTGTAGGGGTTATGATCTACAGTCCAGTAGATATATATTCCATTTGGTTATCATCTACAGTACAGTAGATACAATTGTTTTTCATTTCATGTCTACAGTAGAGTAGATTCGATTTATTATTTGTATTTAATGTCTACAGTACAGTAGATACAATGAGTTAGTTCTTCGTTAACTACAATCGAGAAGATACAATGAATTTTTACTTTATGATCTACAGTCCAGTAGATATATATTCCATTTGGTTATCATCTACAGTACAGTAGATAAATTCTTTTGTATTTAATGTCTACAGTAGAGTACATACAATGTATTAGTTCTTCGTGACTACAATCGAGAAGATACAATGTATTTTTACTTTATGATCTACAGTCCAGTAGATACAACATGTTATTTATTTATTATCTACAGTACAGTGGATACAATGTATTAGTTGTATGTGAGCTACAGTCGAGAAGATACAATGTAATATTTCTCTGTGATCTACAGTCCAGTAGATATAATATTTCATTTTTTTATCATCTACAGTACAGAAGATACAAAATTTGTTTGTATTTCATGTCTACAGTAGAGTAGATACAATGTATTAGTTCTTCGTGACTACAATCGAGAAGATACAATGTATTTTTACTTTATGACCTACAGTCCAGTAAATACAATACATTATTTATTTATTATCTACAGTACAGTGGATACAATGTCTTAGTTGTAGGTGAGCTACAGTCGAGAAGATACAATGTAATATTTCTCAGTGATCTACAGTCCAGTAGATATAATATTTCATTTGTTTATCATCTACAGTACAGTAGATAAATTCTTTTGTATTAAATGTCTACAGTACAGTAGATACAATGAATTAGTTCTTCTTGAACTACAATCGAGAAGATACAATGTATTTTTACTTCATCATCTACAGTGCAGTAGATACAATACATTATTTATTTATTATCTAAAGTACAGTGGATACAATATATAAGTTGTATGTGAGATACAGTCGAGAAGATACAATGTAATATTTCCCTGTGATCTACAGTCCAGTAGATATAATATTTCATTTGTTTATCATCTACATTACAGAAGATACATTTTTTTGTATTTCATGTCTACAGTAGAGTAGATACAATGTATGAGTTCTTCGTGAACTACAATCGAGAAGCTACAATGAATTTTTACTTTATGATCTATAGTCCAGTAGATATATATTCCATTTGGTTATCATCTACAGTACAGTAGATACAATTGTTATTCATTTCATGTCTACAGTAGAGTAGATTCGATATATTATTTGTATTTAATGTCTACAGTACAGTAGATACAATGTATTAGTTCTTCATGAACTACAATCGAGAAGAGACAATGTATTTTTACTTTATGATCTACAGTCCAGTAGATACAATATATTATTTATTTATTATCTACAGTACAGTGGATATAATATATAAGTTGTATGTGAGCTACAGTCGAGAAGATACAATGTAATATTTCTCTGTGATCTACAGTCCAGTAGATATAATATTTCATTTGTTTATCATCTACAGTACAGTAGATACATTTTTTTGTATTTCATGTCTACAGTAGAGTAGATATAATGTATTAGTTCTTCGTGAACTACAATCGAGAAGATACAATGAATTTTTACTTTATGATCTACAGTCCAGTAGATACAAAATTTGTTTGTATTTCATGTCTACAGTAGAGTAGATACAATGTATTAGTTCTTCGTGACCTACAAACGAGAAGATACAATGTATTTTTACTTTATGATCTACAGTCCAGTAGATACAATACATTATTTATTTATTATCTAAAGTACAGTGGATACAATGTCTTAGTTGTATGTGAGATACAGTCGAGAAGATGCAATGTAATATTTCCCTGTGATCTACAGTCCAGTAGATATAATATTTAATTTGTTTATCATCTACATTACAGTAGATCAATTCTTTTGTATTAAATGTCTACAGTAGAGTAGATATAATGTATTAGTTCTTCGTGAACTACAATCGAGAAGTTACAATGAATTTTTACTTTATGATCTACAGTCCAGTAGATAAGAAATTTGTTTGTATTTCATGTCTACAGTAGAGTAGATACAATGTATTAGTTCTTCGTGACCTACAAACGAGAAGATACAATGTATTTTTACTTTATGATCTACAGTCCAGTAGATACAATACATTATTTATTTATTATCTACAGTACAGTGGATACAATGTCTTAGTTGTAGGTGAGCTACAGTCGAGAAGATACAATGTTATATTTCTCTGTGATCTACAGTCCAGTAGATATAATATTTCATTTGTTTATCATCTACAGTACAGTAGATAAATTATTTTGTATTAAATGTCTACAGTAGAGTAGATACAATGTATTAGTTCTTCGTGAACTACAATCGAGAAGATACAATGTATTTTTACTTTATGATCTACAGTCCAGATACAATACATTATTTATTTATTATCTACAGTACAGTGGATACAATGTCTTAGTTGTAGGTGAGCTACAGTCGAGAAGATACAATGTAATATTTCTCTGTGATCTACAGTCCAGTAGATATAATATTTCATTTGTTTATCATCTACAGTACAGTAGATAAATTCTTTTGTATTAAATGTCTACAGTACAGTAGATACAATGTATTAGTTCTTCGTGAACTACAATCGAGAAGATACAATGAAATTTTACTTTATGATCTACAGTCCAGTAGATATATTTTCAATTTGGTTATCATCTACAGTACAGTAGATACAATACATTATTTATTTATTATCTACAGTACAGTGGATACAATGTCTTAGTTGTATGTGAGATACAGTCGAGAAGATGCAATGTAATATTTCCCTGTGATCTACAGTCCAGTAGATATAATATTTCATTTGTTTATCATCTACATTACAGAAGATGCATTTTTTGTATTTCATGTCTACAGTAGAGTAGATACAATGTATTAGTTCTTCGTGAACTACAATCGAGAAGATACAATGAATTTTTACTTTATGATCTACAGTCCAGTAGATATATATTCCATTTGGTTATCATCTACAATACAGTAGATACAATTGTTTTTCATTTCATGTCTACAGTAGAGTAGATTCGATATATTATTTGTATTTAATGTCTACAGTACAGTAGATACAATGTATTAGTTCTTCGTGAACTACAATCGAGAAGAGACAATGTATTTTTACTTTATGATCTACAGTCCAGTAGATACAATACATTATTTATTTATTATCTACAGTACAGTGGATACAATGTCTTAGTTGTAGGTGAGCTACAGTCGAGAAGATACAATGTAATATTTCTCTGTGATCTACAGTCCAGTAGATATAATATTTCATTTGTTGATCATCTACAGTACAGTAGATAAATTTTTTTGTATTTCATGTCTACAGTAGAGTAGATATAATGTATTAGTTCTTCGTGAACTACAATCGAGAAGTTACAATGAATTTTTACTTTATGATCTACAGTCCAGTAGATATATATTCCATTTGGTTATCATCTACAGTACAGTAAATACAATTGCATTTCATTTCATGTCTAAAGTAGAGTAGATTCGATATATTATTTGTATTTCATGTCTACAGTAGAGTACATAGAATGTATTAGTTCTTCGTGAACTACAATCGAGAAGATACAATGCATTTTTACTTTATGATCTACAGTCCAGTAGATACAATATATTATTTATTTATTATCTACAGTACAATGGATACAATATATAAGTTGTATGTGAGCTACAGTCGAGAAGATACAATGTAATTTTTACTTTATGATCTACAGTCCAGTAGATATATATTCCATTTGGTTATCATCTACAGTACAGTAGATACAATTGTTTTTCATTTCATGTCTACAGTAGAGTAGATTCAATATATTATTTGTATTTCATGTCTACAGTAGAGTAGATTCAATGTATTAGTTCTTCGTGAACTACAATCGAGAAGATACAATGTATTTTTACTTTATGATCTACAGTCCAGTAGATACAATATATTATTTATTTATTATCTACAGTACAGTGGAAACAATATATAAGTTGTATGTGAGCTACAGTCGAGAAGATACAATGTAATATTTCTCTGTGTTCTACAGTACAGTAGATATGATATTCCATTTGTTTATAATCTACAGTACAGTAGATAAATTCTTTTGTATTTAATGTTTACAGTACAGTAGATACAATGTATTAGCCCTTCATGAACTACAATCGAGAAGATACAATGTATTTTTACTTTATGATCTACAAGTCAGTAGATACCATATATTATTTATTTATAATCTACAGTACAGTGGATACAATGTCTTAGTTGTATGTGAGCTACAGTCAAGAAGATACAATGTAATATTTCTCTGTGATCTACAGTCAAGTAGATATAATATTTCATTTGTTTATCATCTACAGTACAGTAGATACATTTTTTTTATTTCATGTTTACAGTACAGTAGATACAATTGTTTTTCATTTCATGTCTACAGTATATGATTCGATATATTATTTGTATTTAATGTCTACAGTACAGTAGATACAATGTATTAGTTCTTCGTGAACTACAATCGAGAAGATACAATGCATTATTACTTTATGATCTACAGTCCAGTAGATACAATATATTATTTATTTATTATCTACAGTACAGTGAATACAATATATAAGTTGTATGTGAGCTACAGTCGAGAAGATACAATGTAATATTTCTCTGTGATCTACAGTCCAGTAAATACATTTTTTTGTATTTCATGTCTACAGTAGAGTAGATATAATGTATTAGTTCTTTGTGAACTACAATCGAGAAGATACAATGAATTGTTACTTTATGATCTACAGTCCAGTAGATATATATTCCATTTGGTTATCATCTACAGTACAGTAGATACAATTGTTTTTCATTTCATGTCTACAGTAGAGTAGATTCGATATATTATTTGTATTTAATGTCTACAGTACAGTAGATACAATGTGTTAGTTCTTCGTTAACTACAATCGAGAAGATACAATGAATTTTTACTTTATGATCTACAGTCCAGTATTTATATATTCCATTTGGTTATCATCTACAGTACAGTAGATAAATTCTTTTGTATTTAATGTCTACAGTAGAGTACATACAATGTATTAGTTCTTCGTGACCTACAATCGAGAAGATACAATGTATTTTTACTTTATGATCTACAGTCCAGTAGATACAATATATTATTTATTTATTATCTACAGTACAGTGGATACAATATATAAGTTGTATGTGAGATACAGTCGAGAAGATACAACGTAATATTTCTCTGTGATCTACAGTCAAGTAGATATAATATTTCATTTGTTTATCATCTACAATACAGTCGATAAATTTTTTTGTATTTCATGTCTACAGTAGAGTAGATATAATGTATTAGTTCTTCGTGAACTACAATCGAGAAGTTACAATGAATTTTTACTTTATGATCTACAGTCCAGTAGATATATATTCCATTTGGTTATCATCTACAGTACAGTAAATACAATTGCATTTCATTTCATGTCTAAAGTAGAGTAGATTCGATATATTATTTGTATTTCATGTCTACAGTAGAGTACATAGAATGTATTAGTTCTTCGTGAACTACAATCGAGAAGATACAATGCATTTTTACTTTATGATCTACAGTCCAGTAGATACAATATATTATTTATTTATTATCTACAGTACAGTGGATACAATATATAAGTTGTATGTGAGCTACAGTCGAGAAGATACAATGTAATATTTCTCTGTGATCTACAGTCCAGTAGATATAATATTCCATTTGTTTATAATCTACAGTACAGTAGATAAATTCTTTTGTATTAAATGTCTACAGTAGAGTACATACAATGTATTAGTTCTTCATGAACTACAATCGAGAAGATACAATGTATTTTTACTTTATGATCTACAGTCCAGTAGATACAATGTATTATTTATTTATTATCTACAGTACAGTGGATACAATGTATTTGTTGTATGTGAGCTACAGTCGAGAAGATACAATGTAATATATCTCTGTGATCTACAGTCCAGTAGATATAGTATTCCATTTGTTTATCATCTACAGTACAGTAGATTCAATTGTTTTTTTATTTCATGTCTACAGTAGAGTGGATTCAATATATTATTTGTATTTCATGTCTACCGTAGTGTAGATACAATATATTATTTGTATTTCATGTCTACCGTAGTGTAGATACAATATATTATTTGTATTTCATATCTACAGTACAATACAATGTATTTTCCTTTGTGATCTACAGTACAGTAGATACAATATATTATTTGTAATTCATCTCTACAATACATTAGTTACAATGTTTTATTTGTATTTCACATCTACAGTACAGTAGATACAATGTATTAGTTGGATGTGATCTACAGTCGAGAATATACAATATAATATTTCTTTGTGATCTACAGTACAGTAGATACAATGTATTTTTTGTATTTCATATCTACAGTGTAGTAGAAACTATGTATTAATTGTTCGTGAGCTACAATCGAGAAGATACAATGTATACATAACTTTGTGACCTAGAGTGCAGTAGATATTATTTGTTATTATCTATGATACAGTAGATATGTAGGATGAAACGATTCACAACTACAGTAGTTGAACCGCGGTATTTGTGCTTTCAGTTAGGTACACGGCTCGCCGCTAATGGCTGCGTTACTGCCGAAGCGGCGTTAAGTAATAACTCACTCACTCGGTACACGGTACATCAATGTGATTTTTCGAATATACCGAATATATAACTTAATTAAACAATTATATTATTAACTCAGATGTAACAAGCAAAAAGTGAGTGTGGCTCACTAATACCCCCAACTGTTAAAGTTTGACATTTTTATTTTACTTAAAGAGAGAGGTGTCTGCACTCCTAAGGATTGATAAGCTACCTGTATGAAATGTTATTGCTAAGATGTGTTTGTGAAAAGGGTAGGACAAGTCTCTTTATGTAAAAAAGGTGGTTTAAGTTAAAGTAGGAATACATATAATAGTAATTTGAAAAGGTAGGGGTAACATAATACACTACTGCCATTACCACTGATTTCAACTTTATTTTGGAAATTAATCCATCATAATGACTCATTCAAGTGACTTGAAACAACAGGTACATGGAAGCACACCCCTGTAGGCACAGTGAGGGATAGACAGCAACTTTTACTTTTACCAAAATATCACCAGTGGATATTATAAAATAGTAAAATCAACAAGAACACATAAGTAGCTTTTTATGAAAGTTACATGAAAAAGAACATGATAAAATGAAATAATCACAACACAGAAGTAGCTTCATTCATTCTAGTTTCGAATATGACGAAGTAAAAAAAATTAAAAAATCGCCAAAAATTAAAAAATTCGTCAAATCATGTTACATTTTGCACCGATGTGTGCTAGTGGTGAAAAAAACATGTGCCAAATTTGAAAAGGATGAGATGAATAGTTTTTCTGTAATCGTTGGACAAAAAATGCTCAGAATATGACTAAGTTATAAAGTAAAAAAATTGGACAAACATTTTAAAATTCACCAATTCAGTTTACATTTCACACTGCACCTCTCCTAGTGATGAAGAAGACATGTACCAAATTTGAAAAGGATGAGATGAATTGTTTTTCTGTAATCAAACTGACAAAAATTGTCTTCGGACGGACAGATGGACGGACGGACGGAATCATTGGTATTACTATATACCCCGAACATTTTTAGGTCGGGGGTATAATAATTTTATTTTCAGTTGTACATCTTTGAAACCAAATGATTTCCACACCCTACAAACTTATTTTCAAGACAAAAACATGTGATTTGTTATGGTTTTAGTTTATATATTGAATGATATTCTTGGTTTTGTACCGAAACGAAAATGTACCAAATGGAGGTACCTGTATCTCAATAAGTACAGAACCGAAGCTCAGGTGTACCATTTCACCCCTATAGATATGTGTATTATTTGTATTTCATATCACAGTACAGTAGATACAATGTAGTATTTGTTTAAGATTGACAGTACAATTGATACAATGTACTATTTTTTATTATCTACAGTACAGAAGATACAATTTATTATATGACAAGAGTGATATTTCAGTGAAATAAACTGTCTATCAAACTACAATAAAAATAACTTATTTTCACTGTGACCAGTGACTGATATAATTTGATGTCATAAAACTATGGCGAATTGGCTCATGATGACACATTGTTACTGTCAGCATGAAAACAAGCCTGTTCTGGTGTAATTATAACGCTAAAATCATACAATCAATTGAATATCTGTCGATTCTTGACAAATATCATGTTTATCTTATCTCTTGAGATAGAAAAGTGATATTTTTTCACTTGTGGCTCCGCGACTCTCTACCACACTTGATGGGATAAACATGGTATTAGTCAAGAATAGACAAATATGCTCTATGTATTAGTTGTTTGATATCAACAGTACAATAGATACAATGCAGTATTTCTTTGTGATCTACAGTCCATCAGATAGGACAGTAGATACAATGTATTATTTTTATGTTATATCTGCAGTACAGTAGATACAATAAGTTATTTTTGTATTTATACAGTACAGAGACATATAAAGACTGTCCCCCAGGGAGTCTGCCATCCTTCCAAAGGGGACAGTTAGAGCCAGCCCAGCTCTAATGGAGAACTGACCACTCTCCATTGTGTATAGATTAGATCACTACCCAGTACAGAGACATATAAAGACTGTCCCCCAGGGAGTCTGCCATCCTTCCAAAGGGGACAGTCAGAGCCAGCCCAGCTCTAATGGAGAACTGACCACTCTCGATTGTGTATAGATTAGATCACTACCCAGTACAGAGACATATAAAGACTGTCCCCCAGGGAGTCTGCCATCCTTCCAAAGGGGACAGTCAGAGCCAGCCCAGCTCTAATGGAGAACTGACCACTCTCCATTGTGTATAGATTAGATCACTACCCAGTACAGAGACATATAAAGACTGTCCCCCAGGGAGTCTGCCATCCTTCCAAAGGGGACAGTCAGAGCCAGCCCAGCTCTAAAGGAGAACTGACCACTCTCCATCCTGTATAGATCAGATCACTACCCAGTACAGAGACATATAAAGACTGTCCCCCAGGGAGTCTGCCATCCTTCCAAAGGGGACAGTTAGAGCCAGCCCAGCTCCAATGGAGAACTGACCACTCTCGATCCTGTATAGATTAGATCACTACCCAGTACAGAGACATATAAAGACTGTCCCCCCAGGGAGTCTGCCATCCTCCCAAAGGGGACAGTCAGAGCCAGTCAAGCTCCAATGGAGAACTGACCACTCTCCATCCTGTATAGATTAGTTCACTACCCAGTACAGAGACATATAAAGATTGTCCCCCAGGGAGTCTGCCATCCTTCCAAAGGGGACAGTCAGAGCCAGCCCAGCTCCAATGGAGAACTGACCACTCTCCATCCTGTATAGATCAGATCACTACCCAGTACAGAGACATATAAAGACTGTCCCCCAGGGAGTCTGCCATCCTCCCAAAGGGGACAGTCAGAGCCAGCCCAGCTCCAATGGAGAACTGACCACTCTCCATCCTGTATAGATCAGATCACTACCCAGTACAGAGACATATAAAGATTGTCCCCCAGGGAGTCTGCCATCCTTCCAAAGGGGACAGTCAGAGCCAGCCAAGCTCTAATGGAGAACTGACCACTCTCGATCCTGTATAGATTAGTTCACTACCCAGTACAGAGACATATAAAGATTGTCCCCCAGGGAGTCTGCCATCCTTCCAAAGGGGACAGTCAGAGCCAGTCAAGCTCCAATGGAGAACTGACCACTCTCCATCCTGTATAGATCAGATCACTACCCAGTACAGAGACATATAAAGACTGTCCCCCCAGGGAGTCTGCCATCCTTCCAAAGGGGACAGTCAGAGCCAGCCAAGCTCTAATGGAGAACTGACCACTCTCGATCCTGTATAGATCAGATCACTACCCAGTACAGAGACATATAAAGACTGTCCCCCAGGGAGTCTGCCATCCTTCCAAAGGGGACAGTCAGAGCCAGTCAAGCTCCAATGGAGAACTGACCACTCTCGATCCTGTATAGATTAGATCACTACCCAGTACAGAGACATATAAAGACTGTCCCCCAGGGAGTCTGCCATCCTCCCAAAGGGGACAGTGAGAGCCAGCCAAGCTCCAATGGAGAACTGACCACTCTCCATCCTGTATAGATTAGATCACTACCCAGTACAGAGACATATAAAGACTGTCCCCAAGGGAGTCTGCCATCCTTCCAAAGGGGACAGTCAGAGCAAGCCCAGCTCCAATGGAGAACTGACCACTCTCGATCCTGTATAGATTAGATCACTACCCAGTACAGAGACATATAAAGACTGTCCCCCAGGGAGTCTGCCATCCTCCCAAAGGGGACAGTGAGAGCCAGCCAAGCTCCAATGGAGAACTGACCACTCTCCATCCTGTATAGATCAGATCACTACCCAGTACAGAGACATATAAAGACTGTCCCCCAGGGAGTCTGCCATCCTCCCAAAGGGGACAGTGAGAGCCAGCCAAGCTCTAATGGAGAACTGACCACTCTCCATCCTGTATAGATCAGATCACTACCCAGTACAGAGACATATAAAGACTGTCCCCCAGGGAGTCTGCCATCCTCCCAAAGGGGACAGTGAGAGCCAGCCAAGCTCCAATGGAGAACTGACCACTCTCCATCCTGTATAGATCAGATCACTACCCAGTACAGAGACATATAAAGACTGTCCCCCAGGGAGTCTGCCATCCTCCCAAAGGGGACAGTCAGAGCCAGCCCAGCTCCAATGGAGAACTGACCACTCTCGATCCTGTATAGATTAGATCACTACCCAGTACAGAGACATATAAAGACTGTCCCCCAGGGAGTCTGCCATCCTTCCAAAGGGGACAGTGAGAGCCAGCCAAGCTCCAATGGAGAACTGACCACTCTCCATCCTGTATAGATTAGTTCACTACCCAGTACAGAGACATATAAAGACTGTCCCCCAGGGAGTCTGCCATCCTCCCAAAGGGGACAGTCAGAGCCAGCCAAGCTCTAATGGAGAACTGACCACTCTCCATTGTGTATAGATCAGATCACTACCCAGTACAGAGACATATAAAGACTGTCCCCCCAGGGAGTCTGCCATCCTCCCAAAGGGGACAGTCAGAGCCAGCCAAGCTCTAAAGGAGAACTGACCACTCTCCATTGTGTATAGATCAGATCACTACCCAGTACAGAGACATATAAAGACTGTCCCCCAGGGAGTCTGCCATCCTTCCAAAGGGGACAGTCAGAGCCAGCCCAGCTCTAATGGAGAACTGACCACATTACCCAGTACAGAGACATAAAAATGCTCTGTTAACCAACTTTAGTGTGTTGCTGCTTAAATAAATTTCATATCAAATTTTGCAAACAAATAATAACTGCCACAATAATATATAGTCACTTTCGTTTGAAAGTGTATTATTTATAACTGTTTTCTGATTCTATTGATAAGTAATCACTATCAAGAGAAGATTCTAGGGCTGGGACCGGTAACCCGGATACCCGGGACGGGTGGGTACTGAGTTGGACCCGGGTACCCATTTCATTACCCGGACCCGTCATTATCACGTGACTAATTATAAAACAGTTTAATTTGTTATCATTTCATAACAAGGTTGCAATGTGTTTGAAGATTCCAACACAATCTTAAAATCAAATGTCATTCAAAATGAAAATTGATTGAAATAGCCATGGATCTCTATGTTTTAGCTTTCTTACTCCATACTTCAGCCTGCCAGTTGTTTAAATTATTACAAAATTTTACAATTTAGATATTGGGGATTGACAAAACGGGTATCCGGGTAGGGTAGGGTAATAGGGGGTCGGGTACCCGGGGAGAAAACATCTACCCGTCCCAGCCCTAGAAGATTCATAAGTTGCCAAATGGTTAGCAATATATATATATATATATATACACTGATATAAGGAACACCAAGGGACCAAAGAATTCAGTTCGCTATATCCGCTGTATGCTATTTGTGTTTTGCATATCATATAGGGCTTTTGACGGGACTTATAAATTTGTAAATATGTGAAAGTTAAAAGTTCATGGTTTATGTTTTACTTTTAGATATTCTTAAAAAAATTACATACTGAAGATTAACTTTCATATAATGTCTTTCAGACCACAAGCGCCTGTAACAATTTATATGTAGGTCATAGACACGATGATACTTATAGTAAGTATGTATCGTGTCTATGACCTACATATAAATTGTTACAGGCGCTTGTGTTTCAGACCGGTTTCACAACATAGTGTTCATCAGGGACACTTATACGTTGTGTTGCTCATGGTGTAGCGTCAACCAGCTGTCAACACTGACAAGAGAAACTCATGGTCACAGTCTGTCAGTCAGTGAAAAACTATAAATCGACATTAATCGTGCACAAATATCGTCAAACACAATGAAATAAATGAAACCTTTCGTTTTGTTGTGGCCATCTTGTTAAACCATATTGGAAACAGTTTATCCGGTGTTCAGTCAAAGATCAGAACATACCATGGAAGCACATTTTCATCCGGAAGGCGTTATATAGTCAAACCGGCGACAAACCAAAACGGCAAAAGCACGTTTGTCAAAACGGAAAAGAATTGGTTGGAACGGCGACAAAGTACTTTGTAGGGGAGAGACGCCCATGCTAAGCATACATTCTACTTATCAAGGAAATATGGAGTATGTCTTTAAATTCTTATTTTTTCAAACTGACATTTTATGGAGTAAACTTAAAGTCTTCCACACTCCAGACTATGTACAGTCTTGTCACCTAAAATAATCGGTTATTAATTATAAGCTACATATGACCGATTTCAAAAACAACTATTTATTTTTCAATAATTACAAAAGCAATCTTGTTTATGTCTGATGGAGAACATAGGAATACTAATATTTGGTCTTCACAATTAAATAATACAAATTACTGGTGCTGCTCATCTGATTAAAAAAAGAACATGATAGCTCCTACATCATCCAAGACTGACAGAAATTATCAGCATTGCAAATGCTAAAAGCTATGTATTTTTCCGTTTTGTATTTAACAAAAGGTTCTTTTAAAATATTTCAAAGTGTAGTTTACAATTCTGATATTTACATTCAGTATATACATTTTTTTGCAAATACCTAACAGAATAACAAAATTTAAATTGTCTGTTACAATTATTTCTTTTACACCAAACAATATTTATTCAAGATTAAGAGTTGATTTTTTATTTAAACATATTTTATTCACAAAGAAAAGGATTAGGAACAAGTTCTCCAACTTAAAATACCCTCTCATTGATATGTACAAAGGTGAGAGACAGGTGAAAGTTATACAAAAAGAGATGAAAATAAAATCTACAGAATGATTACATGCTGTTCAAATCGCTTTGTCTCACTGATGATCGACTGCACTAACTTATATGATTCTATTTTGACATAGTGGTAGGTCTGCACTTCCTTCTAACAAAAGTTCAAGATTTACATATACTGTTATACCTATTGAATTACATATGCGCTTCACAGATGACATGAGTTTGTCTCTGTTATGTTTATACAATGGACATTCAAACAAATAATGATAAGAATTTTTAACAAGATTGCCACATACACAGTCAGGAACAGTCTTAATTCCAACTCAAAGTTCAAACAACTTACTGAATGACGTAACTTAGTATGAACAATATTTAGATTCCTTTTAACATACGAATAATACTGGGGCGCAAGTGCTCCATAATCAGTAATTTAAAATTTCGAATTTCGAACTGTGATTGGTAATTTATTCCAAGAACTTATTGTAGATGGGAAAAAAGGTTCTTTTGAATGTTTTAGTCGTGAGATCGGAATTTATATATTTTGCGATCTACGTAGATTGTAACTTGATATTGAACCTACATTTGCGGGAAGCAGTTTGTTCAGATATATAGGGGCCATTTCATTTTTAATTTTGTTCATCAGACATAATGTTCTATTTCGTCTACGCTCATGTAATGTTTCCCACCCAACTTCATAATAAAGAAACCTGTGTGATGTATATTTAGGTGATCCAGTTACAATTCTCGCTGCCTGTAATTGTAGCTGTTCTAACTTAGTAACTTTTTCGAGAGTACACCCATCCAATACTGCACATGCATATTCAAGATGTGGCCGAATGAACATGACATAGATTTGAGCAAGAGTATCCCTACACAATGTGTATTTTAAAAGTCTCAGGGAGCAGACTATTTTCGAAAGTTTTTGTATCAGATTTTGAATATGATCCGCCCACTTTCCATTATTTGCAAGAGTAACTCCTAGTTGCTTATGTTTGTCCACAATTCTAACTTTCACACCATCAAAGTATAGATGGGGCATATCAGTTTCTTTGTTCATCGAAAACAAGATCGATTCAGTCTTATCAGGGTTGTACTTAATTAACCATTTACCCCACATGTCTAACCTACTAAGATTTGCATGTAAGTTCATTTCGATAAGTCTGTTATCTGGTGCAGAGTATCCGAGAGACGAATCATCAGCAAACAAGCGCGTTAAACAATCCAATTAATCTGCTATATCGTTAATATATAATGAATAAGAAGATTAGAGTAAGAGTTCAATTGCAAACATGTGGAAATTTCGTTATCCAGAGCAGAATACCTTCCAAAATAACTGAATAAACTTACAATCCCACAACAAATGTGTAATTGTTTCATTTTCAATTTAGAATTTTATTTTTAGCTGATTCCATGGAAACATACTAATTTCGTTTCCGAACCAGATCTAAAAAAAATTGTAAGGCCTAGCTCAATGAAACTTGGTATGTGGAACAGTACGTCATTATGTGTAGATTGTGTGCCTTTTTGGGGATTTCAACTTCTGTGGAATTATGTGTTAAGCTATTTCCATGGAAAACATCTTCATGTTGATTCCAGAGCAAAACTCAAAATTCTTTTAAAATTTTACTTGCAGAACAGTTCTTGAAGACTGTTAAGCAGAGATTTGTACATCTTGGGAAGTATATATTCTTTTGTATCAAAGAATGAGTGATTTAGGATTTATTAAAGAATAAATTAAGGTCCATAATCATCGTTCAATTGGCGTGGGATATAGTAGACTCTTCTTGTGTATATAAGTAATTGTTATAATAAGAATATATATAATATAATAAGAATTCTATGTCTGACCGTTTCTTTTTAGAACATAAAATAAAAATAAATAATATATATATATATATATATATATATATATATATATATATATATATATATATATATATATATATATATATATATATTCTACCTCCACAACGTGTGATTATCAGTTTTGTATTGTGTATGTCTTTAGTCAAGGTTCAGTTGCAAGCTTCAAGTAGAGATTAACTCGTTTATTACACAAACATAATGCACCATATATAGAGAGTATATATAGAGAAAAGAACTTCTCTATTATACGTTTGCAGGATATCCATCTTTCTACAAAACAGGGAAATATTATGAAATCCAAATGGGGTTTAGATTGTGTTATTTTCCCCCTTTAACCAATTAACCAATACTTTTAAATATGGAATACATTATATTAATAATAAATACATAATAAGAAGGTAAATGGAAACTGCATTATTTATATATTGCTGGCATTAAATTCACTCTTACGAACTTATATAGACATATTTGGACACTCTTTCTTTCTATATAGCCTTATTCAACAATATTGTAAATATTGGGAATGATTTAATTGCAATTTGTTGAGATTTGAACCTTGTTTAAGATCCCTCAATCGACCTAGAAACTTATAAGAATGGCAACAACCCTCAGGCTCGACAAATCGTTTTAGATCACATGGAAAACCTTAACTTATTAGATTCATGGAGAAAGGTCAACTCTGATAAAAGAAAAGCTTCATGTTGAAAAGAAACCCTCGTTAACAAGCTAGGCTAGATTTCTTTATGATTACAAAAATTTTTGGAAATTTAACACTTCGCTATTGAGACCCTAAATATACCAATGATGAAATAGATAGGTATAACTAATACACTAGTACACGTCACACTGAAAAATGTCAGTTAAAGCTATATTGGGCTGACAAATGAGAAAATTATTAAGATATCAAATCGTGAGTCGTGCTGGTCAAGCAACCGTCCGTGTATCAATGCGCAGCACGTCGTCCCAGTAAATGTATGCAACTTTATTTGTTTAACGATTTGCTAATAAAAAATGGTATATAATAAAATCAAGTAATAGCATAGATGAAGAGAGTCAAGCGTTTCAGCCGCAAATGGCTGCGATACTGCCGAAGCGGCGTTAAACAATAAATCACTCACTCACTCAAGCGTTTTTTTTAAATATTGCAAAGAGCAAGATATGAATAAGAACGAGAGATTAATCTCGAGGAAATTTCTCTTGCTGTTAAATCGATGAAAAACAAAGAAAATTCTTTTGGAAAGATATGAAAATGTGGGATTAGCGGTATGTTAAGGAAACTGTCAATAAGAATACTATGACAATGACAATGAAACAGGGGAGTGATCACGTGTATCCCCAAACCAGGCAAAGATAGAAGTTTTCTATATACAAAATGGCATCCAATCTCTCTCCTTAATATATTTTATAAGATTGTAAGTACATGTGTTACTAACAGACTTAAAAAGACGCTGGATTTTCTCATTTGTGATAACCAAACGGGTTTCATAAAAAAAAATCGACTTCCTTTCGATATCATGTTTGAAACTTAACTACAAAAGAAAATGGGTCTATTGATCTTGATAGACTTTGAAAAGCTTTTGACACAGGCATAATGATGATATTTGTCAAGTTTTGGTTTGAAATAAACATCAAGAAATGGTTTAATATACTTCATCATGCATTGTTCAGAACGGACATTTATCAACTTTTTTTAGATTGAGATGGGGTGCAGGCAGGGTGATCCAATCTCCCCATATTTATTTTCATTTATTGCTGAAATATTAGGAAGATAATGTGAAAATAAAGGGCATTGTCCTCAACGAGATCGAACATATCACCGGTCAGTATGCAGACAACTTCCAAACGCAAGGCATAACTCTTGCCAGTCTGCATTACTGGCTGATTTAACCCTTGCGGTATTTCCCTCGCTTTCTTGTGTCGAGGCAGTGAATCGCTGCACTGGAAATGCATAGCGGGCCTGGATTTCTAAACACAGATTTCTTAAGGAAATACTGCAAGGCCTAAATCAGCCAGTAATGGAAACTGGCAAGAGTTATGCCTTGCATTGGGAAGTTGGTATGCAGACGATGCAGAACTATTCTTAGATGGTTCTGAAACCTCTCTTAATGAAGCTTTGAAAACACTCATGACCTTTTATAACATGTCCGGTCTTAAATCAATATGGACAAAACCAAAGCAGTTGGCTCGGGGCATTGACCGTTAGTGACACCATATTATCCCAGGAGTTTAAGCCAAATTATTATATAAGATAAGATAATTCTTTATTTAAGTTTAAGGGTTTATAATGCTTATGTCATATTGGGGGATTCGTGGTTAGGTAGCGACCGCATCCGCCGCTAGAGGCACTGACTGCAGAACCTTAAAATGGCAGTCGGTTTGCTTCACGGATAGGCCTGTACGTGTTTATGGTTGGATTATTGTTATTTATAATAATGATATTGATTGTTTTCCCATATTCTGAAAACATTGAGACGCGTTAAAAAATTCACCCCCAAAAAAAGAGGAAACACATTTTCTTCGATTTTATTGCTTAAATTGTTCAGTAACAGTAACAGTAACAGTATTCTACTTCTGCATAGGCTTATTTCATTTAAAAACAAATATCTTGACTTTGAGAGGTCTGAACCAAACTGATATTGGCCATAAAAAAAATGACACCCAAAGCTATTTTCGTAATAAAATCTACATGTAAAATAAATCATTAAACAAACTTTTTTTTATCCATTTAACACCCATTCTGAAGACATTCAGTGAGAGAAAAAAAATTAAATTTTGATTTTGAAAAATGGTGCAGTCCCTAGGTTAGGGTGATCGGATCCCGCCAGTGGCTCAGCAACTTTGTATGCTGTGGTAACTATTCTATATGCAGTTAGGTTCAGATGAAATGCTACATTGAATTTCAGTGACTGCAGTACCACCTGCCTTGGTTCCCTAGTTCCAGCCGATACTTGCCGGTTTCACCACAATGCACAGCCACCGTTGCAGCCGTTCTCAATAATACTAGCAGCCATGATATAAGTGAAATAATCTTGAAAGTCACGTTAAACCCCAACTCATTTCACCTCACCTTTTTATCCCACCGATATGTAATACCGTGCAATATATAGTCGTCACCCTGTCTGTCCTTTCGTCCGTAATCATTTCATTTTCAGAGCAGAACTCAAAAAACGTTCATGATATCTTTCTGAAACTTTTTTTGTGTGTTGTGCTGTGGATTTTAGCAATACATTATTATTTTAAAAAAATTAAGATCAGTAAGAAAAGTGTTTTTATCGTTTCATGTCCTGCATAAAACACAAAATAGTGGATACTCTGTGATAGAATGCTATCTTTAAATTGTCAGTTTGAAATATCAAGGAACCGTTTTCTTTCTCGTTTTTATTCATAATACAACATTTGATTGTGCAATTCTGATTGTTTATGACTTAGAAAGAGATTTAGTTCAGTAATGAAAAACAAAACGGGTCATTTTGACTGCCTTCTCCAGAAAATAAATACAGGTACACTTAGCAAGAATTTACAAACAGAACTGAGATAATTTTTGCTTTATGTATGTGCACATGGTATTATGAATGATGACATTTTGAACTGTTACAATTTTGTACATGTTTTGATGTTCATAATGACAAGTTGACAACTGTTTCCAGTGGCAGTTACAACTGGGCTACAATAACAAAACCTGTCAAATTAACTGTGAAGTGAGGAGCTGGGTGAAAGTTGGAAAAAAGTATTCATTATATATATATATATATATATATATATATATATATATATATATATATATATATATATATATATATATATATATATATATATATATATATATATATATCACTGTTTTATTAAATATTGACAAGGAGACAATGAGAAATGTGATTTTCAGAGGCTCCTTTTAAATATTATTTTTCAGAGTCTTAAGTGTTTGACTAGGTGAAAGCTAACATTATCATTTGAATGACTTATAAATATTATTGGTAGTTGATGAGAATTTGAGTAGACTTTTATCCCAATCAGTCAAACTCCTGTAGCTGCTCTTGTTCTGTTCCTGTTGGGATCCCATTTTGTTGTTAATGTTTTTAAACCCCCTCCTATGAAATAGTCTTTCCGTCCCGACTCGAAAACCGTTCAAACGGGAAGATTTTCTGGATAACAACTTCTGTAATGTGAAAATACACGACGTTTCAGAGTAAATGTTCACTTCTTCATCAGGTGGAATGTAAGGAAATAACAAAATGTGATACATTTATATAGCAAACAAAATGGTGAGGAAACTCATAAGAATGGTATACAATAGGGATTTGTAATACAAACATGAGGAGAGTAAAGCAGGAGAATGGTATACAATAGGGATTTGTAATACAAACATGAGAGGGGTAAAGCAGGAGAATGGTATACAATAGGGATTTGTAATACAAACATGAGAGGGGTAAAGCAGGAGAATGGTATACAATAGGGATTTGTAATACAAACATGAGAGGGGTAAAGCAGGAGAATGGTATACAATAGGGATTTGTAATACAAACATGAGGGGTAAAGCAGGAGAATTGTATACAATAGGGATTTGTAATACAAACATGAGGAGAGTAAAGCAGGAGAATGGTATACAATAGGAATGTGTAATACAATCATGAGGAGAGTAAGTACTTCAGGGTGAATTATTCAATAATCATCATCCACCCGCATCAACCATTGGCCTACTCTTCAATCAACTGTAATTATTGTTTCTTTACAATTCCAATAAAGCCGATTTGCCTCCCTCGTTTAATCAATTTGTATTCACTTCTTTAAAAAAACTTAAAGGCCACTCTTTTTTCACCTTTTTTTACCTCACCTCCGAAAACCTTTTTCTATGAAACTAGTTGGCATAGGGAACTCAAATGTTTAGAAAAGCATCTTTCCTACATGGAGACATGGCTGACCCCTCAAGTGTGGGTGTGGCAGGAGGTACACACTAAAATCTGAAAGACTTCTTCTCCAAAAGGGAGAGTAGAGAACTGTTCTACACACAGTTAGGTTTGGGTGCAATGCTACACTGACTTTCAGTCTCATACCACCAATGGTTAGCTAATTCCAGCCGATGTTCGCAAATTTCACCACAATGCATAGCCACATGGCATTGCAGGCTTTCTCCCTGCCATAATACTAGCAGCCGCAATATAAGTGAAATACTCTTGAAAGTGGCGTTTAAACCCCAACTCACCTCACCTCCAAAACCAGTTGGTACAGAAAGGTAGAATTTTCAGAATAACATCTTTTAGACTTAAGCTTGTTCATATTGTCAAAATCCCTTCTCAAATATGGGCACGACAGGGTGTATAACTATTTCACTCTAAGAACTAGTAATGCTAGGACGCTCAAATTTTGAGAATTTGATGGAGACTAAGATTTGTAAATATCATTCTTATATCATTCGCTATCAGTGAAGTTCAGAACAATAAACATGTGCAGCTCCCCACATGGGTGGGTAATCCGCTTCATTGCATTGAGTTTGAAGGGTGTTTCCCTGCCCCACACTGGGACATGAGTTGAGAGTTTTCTGTCTTCTTTCTGTTCACCCAGCAGTACAAATGTGTACCTGATAACTTTAAAAAGTGTTGGGTTAGACCAGGGTAATAATGTATGTAGCACCTTGAGCATGCACTAGTGGATGGATAAGTGTGCCATATAAATACACATTATTATATTATAATTATTATGAAATCCAGGTTTTTTCTGTACCTGAAAAGCCACACCACTTTGACAAATGTTTTTGGGGGGGGGGGGGGGGGGGGGGGGGGGGGGGGGGGGGGGGGGGGACACCAAGAAGCAGAATGGGTTAAAGTTCGAGGCACGTACCAGAAGTTCATCTTGTATCCAAATATCAAAATGTCAATCACAAACATCCCCCAGACTAGCTGAACGAATATTTTCGTTACATAAATATTGTGTTGAAATTCTGGAAAAACCTTAATATTATTTACTATATTATTGTAGCATTTCTTACTATTACTACTACAAGTTGATAATATATTATTATATATTATTTTAAAAGATTAATGCTTTTATTAATGTAACACATTTGGAATCATTCGACATATCTGCATGTTAATAATAATAATAATAATGCATAATAATTGAAAATTCATTCTGAGATCAGGGATATACTGTATATACCGTATTTCCTCTAATACAACCCCGGGGTTCTTTTTCATTCAGCACTCCTTCAATCCCGGGTTCTATTAGAGACCCGGGTTGTATTGGAGGCCGGGTTATATTTTTTCAGACATGAATTGACGTTTATAATCTTCTTGGTGTGACTTATTGGAAAGGTAAAATTAGTGATGTAGTACTACTATATCTCGTGGCATTTCTGCTGAAATTTTTTTGAAAAAACATATTGTTTATAAATGGACGGGGAATGCCAACACTTCCATTAATCCCAACATTATACAGTTGGTGTGAAATGTTGTCTATCAACTTGCATTGTAAAAGGAGAACTAACTGAACTTGAGGGATATTTATTATCATGAACCTGCTATGCTGAATCTCACACGGTCACACCAATATTTCCCCTCAAAACAAGTGTATATACTAGTTTATATTGCAACACGGAGTATTCAGTTCTTAAGTAAAGCCCGGGTTCTATTGGAGACCCGGGTTGTATTTACCTCAGCACTCTTTACCCCCCGGGTTGTATTGGAGGCCCGGGTTGTATTAGAGCAAATACGGTACTTTAATTCTGACAAATCAAATCACTGTTTTCAACTTGAGAGGATTGACAGATAAATAAATCAAGCTAGTGAGGTTTGACACCCAGATCTTTCACCAGATACTACCAGATAGATTAGCATGTGTCATGTGCCTTAGAGTATGCATGTGTTCCTTATACTGCGCAGAGATATCATTTTCACTGCTTATAAATGAAGATAAATATGAGGTTAATTACTTCATAGGCGGACCACTGTTCTTCATTCCCGACAAGAGACTTTTGCCACAGATTCTTGTGTCATTATATAGCATTGATGTTGTAATCCTTATATCTCTCTTCATTTTCATCATTCCATTTTCTAAAATGTATTTATGACTATTATTGTAACCATATAATATTCAAGGTATGTTTAAGATCACAAGCAGTGGTAAAATTGACCTTCTTACTAGTATCTGCATGTTTTATTCAAAATGTGCAGAAGGAATGAGATCAGCGAGTCAAAAAAAAAATCTACCAATCAATTTATAATTGATATAGGAGATGTAAACTTTCTGGATCACAACCCATGTATTGTGAACATACACCATTGGTTTTGATAATGAATGACGTTTGAATACAAGTAGATACAGATGTCTCCACCTCTCTTAAGTACCTTTGTAAACTTTCTGGATCACAATCCATGTATTGTGAACATACACCATCGATTTTGATAATGAATGACGTTTGAATACAAGTAGATACAGATGTCTCCACCTCTCTTAAGTACCACTCACCTATGATGAGGGCTCAACAAGACCATATATCTATATTTGAATGTATATATATATTAACAAATTTCAAAATTATTGAACTATACACAACACGCAGCTTTAATTAGCAGGCATATTGATACTAGATGATTTATGATTAATATTCATTCATGTGTAAATTAATAAATACATAAATAATATAAAATAATATAATAAATATAATAAATAATTTCAAATTTTCCAAATATCCTTAATTATTTTTGTTCAGTATATAAAGACACCTTGCACCTTTTGCTTTCAATAAATTACTTAGAATATGATTATATCTCATATGTGTTGAATCAGTTATTTGTTTCATTGTTATATTTGGAAATGGTCGCGTAGATTTGACTTTTTCGACTTCTCCAGAACCAATGACTCCACAGAGCTGAAATTTTATGTGCAGACTCCTTAGCCAATGGGGATTCTAAATTGTAGATTTCGTGACCCCATGACCCCAAATGGGGTCACCGGGGTCACATCCTTAAAAACCTATTTTCATCCTCTTCTCCAGTTCCAAAAGGTCTAGAGAGCTGAAAAGTTGTGTGCAGACTCCTTGGCCAATGGGGATTCTAAATTGTAGATTTCGTGACCCCATGACCCCAAATGGGGTCACCGGGGTCACATCCTTAAAAACTATTTTCATCTTCTTCTCCAGTTCCAAAAGGTCTAGAGAGCTGAAAAGTTGTGTGCAGACTCCTTGGCCAATGGGGATTCTAAATTGTAGATTTCGTGACCCCATGACCCCAAATGGGGTCACCGGGGTCACATCCTTAAAAACTATTTTCATCTTCTTCTCCAGTTCCAAAAGGTCTAGAGAGCTGAAAAGTTATGTGCAGACTCCTTGGCCAATGGGGATTCTAAATTGTAGATTCCCGTGACCCCAAATGGGGTCGGCGGAGTCACATCCTTAAAAACCTATTTTCATCCTCTTCTCCAGTTCCAAAAGGTCTAGAGAGCTGAAAAGTTGTGTGCAGACACCATGGCCAATGGGGATTCTAAATTGTTGTCTCGTTACCCCATGACCCCAAATGGGGTCACCGGGGTCACATCCTTAAAAACCTATTTTCATCCTCTTCTCCAGTTCCAAAAGGTCTAGAGAGCTGAAAGGTTGTGTGCAGACTCCTTGGCCAATGGGGATTCTAAATTGTAGATTTTGTGACCCCATGACCCCAAATGGGGCTGTAATATTGTGTGCATACTCTTTAGCCAATGGGGATTCTTAATTGTAGATATGGTGACCCTGTGGTGCCCCAAATAAGGGCCTCAAGCCATGACCTAATAATCTATTTCAGTCTTCATCATTAAACGATATAAACCCTGATGAGCTTCAGAGCCCATGGCTCTATTTTTAATTATTCAAATATACAATGATGATGAATTTTGGAAGAATATTCCGAGCTGGTCGAAACTACTCCTCCTCGTGCATTCTCTTTTACAGATGTCAGGTATTTTACAAAGATTGCCCTCGAGGCAAGTTATCTAAAGGATGTAATGTTTAAATATGTCACGTGTATAAACAACCTCAACAAATAAACTCTGTGAAATATAATTTATTTATTTGTACCTTTTCTACATGAAAATATACACATAACCAAAACAAATGCTCATACACAATGTTTAACAAATGATCTTTGTTCAAACATTATCTCACATATAGTATTCACAATTTTCCCTATGATTAATACTGATTCTTCTACAAAAAGGAAATAAACAAATCCAAGAAAAGCTGAATATTGGCAAGAATAATATGAAATCAGAGTGTCAAAGTTATATAGATCCTCAAGACTGAAGATGTGATAGAAAGAGTTTACCTTAAGGATGTTCGCTCCTCTAAATTATAGAATTAAATAATTTTTTTCTAACTTATATTTGTTAAAAGATCAAAGTATATGATTGAAAAATCAGCATTAAAAAAAAGGGGGTAGTGTGTTTTTTTTTCGAGATATGACGCCTGAAAGATAGTGATGAAGTACAATTTTAACATGGGAGTCTATGGGAAAATGAGAAAAAAACTGCTAAAAACTTTAAAATACTACATTTCTAGTATTAAACTTTTTTTACTTTTTCGATATGTTACAAAGTTCATTTTACCCTACCGAAATCGATGAAAAAATATATATGGTAGTGTGGGTTTTTTTAAGCTTTGACACAAAATGTACCTGAAAACCCCCTTTTTTAGTCAAATCTAGGCCATTTATGCTGTTTAAGCACTTTTTAGAGGTTCTAAAGTCACATTTTCTTTATTTCATATGTTTTTTTAAAGTATGTAGATGATGTAGAATATCATGAAGTAAATAAAGATGAGAAAGAATCTTTACTTAATGATATTTCATTTTTGAAGTTCAACCGGAAGGAGCGGACATCCTTAATCAGTCTTAGCTTTAGTAACTGAAAATCGTCTAAAAATCAAATTGACATACATAGAGGACCTATGTAATGGCAAAAATAACAATATGGATAAACCAAACATAGCAAACAAATCATTTTAAATGCAATTATGGTATAAGCCAAAGAGATTCTTTACAATGATCCATTTTGAACACAATATAGTGATGTCATTAATTTAATGACTGATAATGATCCATGTGTTGTGATTGAAATGTAGGTATGGGATAAAGAATAACTCACAGCATTAGTAGGAGTAAGCAACTTTCCAATTGGGAAAGTACAAGAGCCACAAGTAGTCTGACGTAATCAACAATGATAATATAAGAAAAGGAAAGAAATTATTCTGATAAAGTTTGTGGTCTTTCAAAAATTCAACTACTGCATAAAATTCGTGTAAACTAAACTATAAGAATGAGAAATAATCTCTGTAGATGATATATCATGTTTTAAAGGAACACTGTGGCAATCAACTTATTTCCTGCAGATAATATAATTTGCTTCCCAAAACAAGTCAAAAGATGACTTATCCAATGGGCGGTTAAATTCCCTTTGATGTTTTTGAGACTATATACCATTTATAAAGAAAAGTATGGTTGTATCTATGACGTCACTTATTTATCATCCACAATTATTTTAAACTCTCTGATAGGACCACTGTAGGGGACCTGCGTCGGCAGGAATTATTTTTTAACGGGTATTTGTTACGCTGCTTCACCCGGGTAGGCTGAGGTCGTGCTTTCGGAAAGTTTTATTTGTAAAAACATCTTGAGTCAAGGTAAAGTATACTTTGTATGTACCTTTAAATAGATGTATGATCAAGACGATATGTTCAAGCATTATTTCCTAACTTCTGAGCGAAATCTGTGTATTAATTATATAGATATGAGCAAATATATCCCATATTCCTCGAAAACATTGACTATTTAGCTATTATTCTTTAAAATGGACGGTTTAAACTTTGAGAATTAGATATATAGGAACATACACTCTATTGAAAGTGTACATCACTGTTTGAAATGATATTTTGCATTATCATAGTCAAGAGAACGAGTTGAACAGTTCGCCTGTTGATGTACCGATTTTTGAACATGCAACGTACTTTGAACAACGTGTTACGATTTTAGTTACACGTTTAGAGCAACTTCATGATTTATCATTTGTAAAGAAACATGGAATAATCTTCAAATATATTACATTAAAATTACACTATTTGGCATGTACAGCCGTTTCTTGTTGCATAGATTGATAGAACCCTTGAAGAAGAGAAGGACAGTATGATTCAGGCAGGTGACATTACGGATTTAGACTTCATCACCATGAGCAACGTTGAGGAAGTCCAAACAGCTTTGTTACAGTAATTCTAAAAGAAACTGCACAATTCAGAGACAAACTAGAAATATGTGCATGTGATGCACTATGATGTCCCCCGCTCCAACTTTCAATCCAACCATCATATTACCCTTATTTTTCACTTATGCTAAGTTCAATACTGCATTAACCCCGTATAGGCGTGTCTTCAGAACCAGTTTAGCGCAGCCAAAGCCCAGTCAAATAGCTGACCAATCACATCATAGTATTTAAACGGTCGCTGTTTTGGAAGCATTAGGAACACACAAAAGGATAGTTATTTGGAGTTATCTGCCCCTAGCTTCTCGCATCGAAAGCATCTGTTGGGCCTCTTTTGATTGGCTACCTGAATTTCGCTCGAACACGCGAGTCTACGTGCTGTAATCAGACGGTTTGGCGTGGAACCTACGACTGATATAAGTTCGTATCCCGGTAGATGCACTATTTTGCAATTTTTATTCCACGAAAAACCGTCGATTTTAATCAGACTGATTACATATCCCACCGGTCCCACATAATTTGTAAAACACATCTTGGAAGATAATTGACACTGTATATGTTTAAGTACCACTTGAACTATTGTAGTAGGTGGGTAATACACATGCAGAGTTTCAGGAAGATATAATGAAGGTTTTTTAAGTTGTACTCCACAAACTAACCTATCCCTGAACAAAGTCCAAATCTAACACGTTTCTCTGGAAACCCAAAACATATTCAAAAGATACTTCTATTCGTTGAAAATAAACATATACAGTTTCAGAAGACATGATGAAGGTATTTGGAGTTCTTCACAAACGCACAGGGGCGTGTATCGCTTAGAAACAGCGTTTGGAAGACATATACCTATATAGACCCGACCCTATTACTATATATATGATACAGGTATAGGTCTTCCAAACGCTGTTTCTAAGCGATACACGCTCCTGTGCACAAACGAACAAAGTCCAACTCCAACTCCAACACATACTCTCGTCTTCTGGGAGATGAAAAGCCACTCTCCAAAACATTTTCTCTCCACAAGCATCCTGCTCGATTACACTTGTTTTCTCCCTTTCCCTTAAAAGGAGAAAACTCTGCTCCTCACATCCTGGTGTCGTACCCCTTGTCCTCGTAGCGGTTACCTCCCAAAACTTCTACATGCCAATATATCTATATGCCAAAACCCCTTCAAAAAATCAGGGCAGAATTATATGCAATACCTATTTTATAATGAAACAACCAAGGATATGATTTAATGTAATTTGCCAAAACTTATACATGCCAAAACTTATACAGCTGATTAAAGAAGGAGGTAGAGGATTACTAGAGTAGAGGATTAAAACAGGTTCAGCTTATTACTTACTAAGGAAGATGAGTATTTTGTGTATATTAATATTTTGTATATATCATAATATTAATATAAATGTTTTGTTATATTTTGTGTACGTCACATACGAACAGTAACATTTTTCAAGTTTGTTAGAGTTTTCGCAATTGTTATATTTTCTGTTTTATTAACTGAATATGTAAAGTCAACAATTTAACATAATTTATCATAAAATTCTATGTACATGGACATTCAAAAATTAAAAATACAATTTGTTAATTAGTCTCACCAGATAAGTAATTGTTACCACCGTTTTCAAATTGAATCGATTAACATAATGATAGCTAATGCGTGAATAGTTTTAGCAGATGAAAAGGTAGTGCATAACATCCTCACAATGGAAGTTACATAGGCAATTGCAAGTAACAGACTGTTCTAGAAACCTGTCAAATTTGTGGTATTTAAGGTCACTCACTGCAGCGACAAAGTCTTACTAGATTGATGCAATGTTATGAAATTTATATATGAGAATAAACATATATTTATGTATATTATTTACTCGTATCCTAATGTAGAAGTTTTGGCATATTAATCGGACTAGTCCATTCTTACTTGAGGTAATGACCATGTGCAGTAGACCCTCTACTGTGTTGTTTTAGTCTATAGAAGTTTCGGCATGTAGAAGTTTTGAGGGGTTACCCTCGTAGCTCTTCGGTGCTCTCCCCCTCTTAACCCTCCCCCTCCCCCACCCCTGTACCTCCTCCACAGTTTGGGGAAGGGGACGATTGTGAGTCTCGGGGAGGATCAGTACGAGTAACCCCCCAACAGCAGTCAGTCCCCCGAATATACACAGGGGCAGGTAAGTCAGGGTCTTGGCCTGCAACAAGGAATTAGACAATACACAGCTACAGGAGACATTCAAGGTACAGTTTCCTTAATTTAAATAAATATATTATGTTAAACATTTTTAGTCAAGAGAACAGTTTTTCAAATTTTCAACAAAATCACATCATTTTTGTCTTCACGTGTATTCAAATGGCTAGCCTTGCTTAGGGATATTGTCGAATCTTATATAATTTCATGCTATTTACACGACCTATGAATGTTTTCGTTTTCTATGTTCAATGCTCTGAATGTGGCATTGCATACTACATAACATACTACACTCTCGAATCTATAGTCATTGCAAGAAATCTTTTCTTTTGTTGATTATTTGAACGAAATAATTACAATCTGTAGGAAAACTTCATAATCATAATATACTTACCGCCAGAACCATAAGAGGTGCTGCAATACTTCCAACATTTTCGAAAAAAGATGCCATTCCCAACGCATGGTTCCTGGATTAGAAAACCATAAACTTAGCACTTTGGCAATTCTCAGCCAAACTCTGCCTGCTGAGAGGAGAATATGTGAAACTAGTGGAACACGCTGTCAAATTGGAACTCTTGTGATGCCCAGTTTTCTAAACAAATCGAAGCAGCAGCATTCGTGTTGAGGATAATGTGTAGTTCTGATAAAGCATTAGAAGTTAAACCATTGGAGATTGGCAAGGGTTGGCTTATTCTGGACAAACCATACATCGTGTAATACACTGGTGTCTACTGTTATCACCACAGAGGCTAAATGAATCTTGAAATTCTACAAATTGATGTTAGTAATATCCCCCACAACCTAACAACTTGTTTGTTTCTCACAATGTTTCTGACCAACCTCTTGCCCATCAGTTGGATAATGGTAATGTTTAACATAACGATAGATGTAACAAATTATTGACCACCCGAAGAAGGAGCAAGATGTCGCACAGGAACGTTCTGAGAAACACATACATCAAGAAGTTGTTGTCCATTAAATGGGTCTGGTATTATCACACCAACTTCAAAATGCATCTGAAGAACTTCATTAAAAAGCCCGAGATGAAGGTTATGTACCTGACTGATGTTGGGAAGATCTCTGACGCGAACAGGTAAAGAGTGCTGTAGGACCCCGTGATCCCGAACTTGCTGATCATCACTAGCGCCGTCTTTAAACCACTCAGATCACTTCCATCATCTACATATAAGGATGAAATGAAATGTAATGAGACTACTTATAATAAAATACGAATATGCTGTCAAAATCAGTACTCTACGCATCCAATCAAAAGAGTGTATTTGTGGCACATTTGTGTATGATATTGTAAAACATGTTTTTATGTATTGCGAGAAGACAAGACCCCAGAGGGATCTGTTGATTGAATCAATTATTGATAAGTTAGATGTTGATACGTTTTCCAGCCTCTGTAATAATGATGAAGAACTAACTTTATGTTTCTTATTTGGTGGACTGCCAACAGAATATTGTTTATCCCTTGACTATAATATATGGCTTGATTGCATGATCAACGTATGTACAACTGTTATCCACTGGAAACACTTTTTCACAAACTGCTTGTAACTCCTTGTATTAATCTGTATACCATGTAACTATATCATATCACACTGTATCTTCATTTACTGGAGGAAATAAAGAATATCTATCTATCTATCTATGCCACGAAGGGCATGCTCAAAGCGCACATACATACACTGTATATAACCCTGGTGTAAGGGTCTGTGTAAGGACCAACATCGTTCCTTCTTCATCTTCAACTATTCAACCTTTTCATTCAAATTTGTGCATATTATGTTTTCTTAAAGGGACACTGCGTCGATAATAAAAATCAGATCATGTGTATCAACCTATGCTGATTAACATGTCTGCTAACAAGTCACAAACACCGTATTTCAGACAATTGACGTCATTGGTATTAAAAACTATTGCATGTAGACAGTGTAGTGAAGCGTAACTCGTTAGCAGACACCCTAATCAGCTTAGTGAGATAAAGATGAGACTCATTTGTTTTCCTCGACGCAGTGTCCCTTTAAAGGTTGGATTGTTGGATACCCAAACCATAATAAACCAAGCCTACTTGTAGTCAAAGTCACTCTGTCCACTACCTAGAATGGTACTTCATAAAGTCTCAGAAACATGAACATATCATGTTGAAGAAATAAACATTTAGTTAAATAGGCTTGTGGGGACATAATGGAACTGTACTTCAAACGCATTTATCACCGTACCTTTTGCCCGGTAGTTGTTTCATCCTTAAAGCATTACCCTTATTAGAATAAAGAACTAAAACATTGCTCATGTCTAGAACAACATCAGAACAAATGACTTTGTAATTCGATTCTAGTTATATTTAACGCATTGACGTCTATTTAATAGATGTTTTCATTTTTTCAAGAAGATCAAAATTGAAACCGCCTGTAAAACAACATTTAAAGGGAACACCTAAAGACAGATTGGTAGCCTTCAAACTGTTAGTTGTGGTAAGTTCTACCGTATGGCTGGAATGAAAAATACTAATTCTAATGTTATGAAGCTAGTCGCAATGGGAGGAGATTCCAGTCTGCAACTGCTAAGAAGACAATTTAATTTAAAATCAGTGTTAAATGATAGAGATGATATGTCGTTCTATTTTCAACATTAGTATTTAAATAATAGTTAGTCTTATAACAAAAAATATACCCGTTTTATCTGGGACAAAAATAGCAGCAATGTTTGCGCCTGCACAGATGATGAGGAAGACGCAGGTTGGGATACGTCTTCCAACACTGGAATAGAAACCGTGCAAGGTACGTTAAGATGAACCTTGACTTGATAAATGGAAGCTTTATAATCAATATGAAATGGTACATACAATGTTCACAATACAATAGTTTAAGTTATTACTTTCTTCACAAAACGTATTTAAATGATACTTAGAAAATGGAAATCCAGTAAGAAAGCATATGCTTACTCTTTAATTAGTGGAATGTGGGTTATAACAAGGTAGGATACATTGATACAGAATATTAACAACTGTGAGGAATGAGATTGAAACTTATAACTAATTTATATACGAAACGTCCTGTTTACATGCACATTAGTTGTATCATGTATGACCTATAAAACATTATCAAACCAAATTTGTCGTCTTCTCTGTTGTAAATAAGTTTCCAATCACCAATAACATGGATGCTCCTACCACCCAAATATCTCCATTTTTTTGGAAACAGTCAGCATAAAAAAAGAATCTTACAAAATCCAAAATTTGAAACGCTTCAATACTAAGATGAGTTCTGTTTATTTTCATGAAGCATCTGAACATATCGTTAGCGTTAAGCCAATTTCGGTCAGTTCTTACACACTCGAATAAAACCAATATGAACACGTCTTTGTGTAAATTTGGAGAAGGAGTAAATAGGGTACTAAATATACTAACAATTTATGGCTCAAGAAGGCGATGATGTATGCCGGAACTTCGACTGCAGCGCTCAGGAACAAGTTCAGAAAACGGTCACCGTCCAGAGTTGGTGTCAGGAACAATACACCAAAATACCCCAAACTGTTGACAAGACTGAAACAAAGAGATTACAAATCTTTAAAATGTATTTGCTGCCACCCATTGGTTTTATCAGGGTAACATTGACCATGACGTTATTTTAACAATAACGACTTTAACAGACGACATGAGTTACCATTGATGTATACTTGAATGAATACACAAAGAATGAATTTAAAGACAAGATTAAACGTTAAAATAATTATGATAAAACACCATTTGACATATATGTTTAAACGACAATTACTAAAGAATTTAATAGGACTAAAGGACTAAGGCTTAACGTCTTTGTATATGATGACAGTTCAGTCACCGGGTTAAAGTCACCTTTACTGTAAGTGTTCTTGGATAGTTGTCGAGCGCAAGGTTTGATCATATAACAAGCGTTTCAACTTACAACAAGAAGAACATGACAAAGCAGTACAGGTTGATCTTTGGAATACACAAGAGACTCAGAGCTGTGAACCGTTTATCCTTCGTGGCGTCATTTGTCTCATCTGTTGCTTTAGTACTTTTATCAGCTTCCTCTAGTTTCTGTCTGATGTCCACAGGAAGTTGAATGTTGTTCATGCGCGCAGCTCGACGGATTACCTTCTCCGCGGCGTCTAGTTTGTTCTTTGACACTAGCCATGGTATGGATTCACTTAGAGACCTGCAAAACAACTTACAGTGCATAGGGGAAGGTACAATATACATTTGTATGTAGGTAACGTATGGGTACCTGAATCTCAAGATACAATGTATACAGCAAATAACAGCAAACTCTGTGATGACCTAGCTCATTCGAACTTATGTTGGAGTGCAACTCACCACTCGTTTTACTAAGAAACTTCAGCTCTACAAACGACTAAGTTAGTGTTGAATTATGTATTTGAAGTGGACTGGAGACCTGCGGTTATTTTAAGGATCGTGCCTACAAACTGTCAATCTAATGGAACTCACCAGACACAGATGATGCTGAGCAAATTAGGGAGGGAGATCAGTATCTCCAGATGTCTCCAGTCCCGCAGCAAGTACCCAAACAAGGCCAACAAGGCGATCCCTGCAGCCCAGAAGAACTGGACGCTGACTGCAGGCAACAGGCGGTGGGTGGACGGGAAGGATTCCGACATTAGCACATACACAGACAGAGCCGCCGTCTGGAATACAGTTTGATGAAAAGTTCCAATGTACCTTTGGTTTTTTGTCCTATCTTGTTTTTGGCTTAAATGGAAAGGTTCTCTCGGGATATTTATCAATACACGATACTCGCAATCCAGTTGAAATAATATATTTAACGAGGATAATAGTTTCATGACTTTTTATTGATAATTTGACTAAATGATTAGCGCACATGCGTTGAAAATAAAAACACAAAGCATTCATCAGCGCTTTCAAAAAGGATGGATAACAGCCTAATAATAAATTAGTCGTTACTTTGTTGATATTCTTTCAATACATATGTTCACCAAATACCAAAAATAATGAACAAACGTACTGCAAAACTTCATCAAGCATCTCCCGACCCAACCTCAATCGCAATGCATAGCTAGCTATAGCGCAAGTCTCCATCACTGGCTAATTAAAACATTGCAGCATTTCGTTAGTTTTTTATGTCCCGGCTTAACAGCGCATTGCGCTGCATTGGCAGGAGTGTTGACTTGCAGGGGGAACACCTCACAACCCACCATGTTTAAGAGTCCTATGAAGAAGCGTATGACGGTGAATAATATGAAGCTGTGGACCCATGCCAACCCGAAGCCAAGTGCCGCCTGTGCCCAGAGACAGATGAGGAGGATGGGCTTCCGGCCGAAGACGTCGGACAGGGGAGTGAGGAAGACCGCCCCACACGTCGTGCCTACCATGTAGATGGTCGTGGACAGCTCGGCCAGGTACCCCTTGTCACAGACCAGGTCCCACTGCAGGGAGGGAGCGTCGCATAGTTAAAAAGAAAAAAGTGAGCATGGCTCACAGACCCACGCCATCTGCTATCTGTCATTTAAGAGAATTATATAGATGTGAAGGGTACTATGTTAAAAAAAACAGCTTCAAGCATCATAATATTGTACAAAATAATTTTGGGAACTGGCTTTGTTATTACAAATTTCATTCATTTCATTTTTAACACGAAATCTACAATTTAGAATCCCCATTAGCCAAGGAGTCTGCACACAACTTTTCCGCTCTCTAGACCTTATGGAACTGGAGAAGAAGATGAAAATAGGTTTTTAAGGATGTGACCCCTGTGACCCCATTTGGGGTCATGGGGTCACGAAATCTACAATTTAGAATCCCCATTGGCCAAGGAGTCTGCACATAAAATTTCAGCTCCCTAGACCAAGTGGTTCTGGAGAAGAAAATGAAAATGCGAAAAGTTTACGGACGGACGGATGGACGGATGGACGGACGGACGCCGGACACCATGCCATGCCATAAGCCCATCGGGCCTTTCAGGCCAGATGAGCTAAAAATATGTAATATTATATATATATATATAATATATAAGTAATATATGTATTTCCCCTTTTTTTAACAGCTTATAACTCTTTATTTAGTTCCGTGACCCCCAAATTTTATTTCAAATTTGAATTCAGCACATTGAAAAGTACTTACAAACGAAAAATCAGAATAATCTTGAAACTCTTGTTTCTGGGTATATACACTTAAAGTAATTACGTTGACATTGACACATAAGACAAGAGTTTATGGATTCCAACATGACAACTTTGATTGATTGAAAACATATTTTATTCATTTAAGAAATGAATTGGGCACAAGTTGTGAAACTTATAGAAGCCCTCTCCAGGTAATCAACAACTATTTTACAAGGCTAGAAAACATAACAAGAAAGTAAGAAATCTACAAGTGACGAAGTGGGTAAACATGTAATATACATTATTAAGGCAACACACAATTGGAAATGTTATTCTTATGACAAAATGCACTTTGAATATGGTAAATACGTACATTAGTATTAATGTATTATTTGAACCGTTGACTCTTTCCAATGAATTTATGAACATGGTGAAATATGTTTTCATTGACTGTTTGTGGAAGATTTGGGTTTCCATACAGGATTGTATTAATATCAAATTCTGCCTTTAAATTATAAAATCTTTGCTTTAATTCCAAACGAAGATCAGCACTTCCTTATTACACTATAGCGATGTTTGGATTAGGTTGGCACAAGGAACTCGTCCAAAATAAGCGAGGCTGAGAATGAGCACGCACAGTAAACTGAAATAGACTCGGGACATTATATAACGTCAAAAATACTCTTCGAACAATTGGAGCTCAAGAAAACAAAATTCCCTTGATAACAAATTCTTTTATGTGAGCATACACGATGTTTCGGGGTATATGCTTACCCCTTCATCAGGTGAAATCTTGTTTTCTTACGTATTCGGAGTTCGCTTCTCAGGACCGAAATCGTGATAACAGAGTGTTCAACACTTTTACTGAGGTTGTATGTCGACCAGGTACTAGGAATAATATTGATAATTTTTAATTAAAATTGATAATGGTGTGTTTTGGGACAAGACAGTTACTAGAAAGACTGATCTAATGTTTATACAGCTTTTTAAATAACCTATAAATTCTTATAAATGGCCATCAAAGAAGTTCTAGAATGTCTCTCAAACAGTTGACACCTGACCTCAATATGTCAGCTGTTTGAGAGACATTTTAGAATTTCCTTGATGGCCATTTATAAGAATTTATAGGTAAGGAAGTTTTAACTGTGTAATCATCGATAACATAGTTACCGTTATGAAAATTATAACGTTAATTTTCTTACAAGAATAAGATTTAATACAAGCACTTAAAGGATTTACTCATTCCGGTGAGGTCGCATATATGTCCTTGTGTTATTTAAATGAGAATTATCAACTTTAACCAGTTAAAGGTAAATCAGTTCAGTATAACGAAAGTACAACCATTCAAAGTCGTGGTCATGATCGAATCCAGACAATGGGATTTGGCTTGCTGCAGCCAAAAAGTGAATCGTAATTTTGGAAATTTTAATAAAGTAGATATGAAGACAGATTTGCTTCTATAGCGTTTAATATGTCTTATAACGAGTACCGTAGGTACATATGAGAGATAGAGCCATAAGTGTCGGCTACTACACATGCATGAGACCGTTCCTTGGTTTTCATTGAAACATATATATATATATATATTTGATATTTGAACCATTTGGGGGTGAATATGAAAGTCGAGTAAGAAGATATATAACCTAAACCAGCACCTATTGTAATATGGTAGATTTTAGAACCAAATGAAATATCACGCAGAACTGATCATGTATCTTTAATGAGTCAGCTATTTGGGTTCACCAAACTGCGTCTGATCACACAATGTGTGCTTATTGAAACATATACTCTGCTAGACTTTCAGTTGAAATGGCAATCATTTGAAAAATAAAACATGAAACATTAAAGAAACGCGGTAGACAGGTTACCTACAACCAATTAAAGCACATATGTGACATGAATATCTAAATCAAATATCAAAAAGTTAAAACACTTTGAAAATGAATTTTTGAAGGGCTGTATAAATGAACATTCATTATTATTACTGTCAAATCATTGAATAAGCTTCATAGCAGGGGTGCTGGGTTAAGAACATTACTTACTCTTAAGTGGTTCAACATGCACTCACATACCTCAGCAACAAAGGAAGACTCGCCAGTAAGAAAGTTATATGTCCACCCCTGTGTGCACGCCTCTGTAAGGTTCCCCTCCCCCGGGGTGACATACTGGCTGCACTGGTCCCACCCCGACACACCGTCCTTCTCCACCCATGGAATGCTCCCATTGAGGGTGGAGTTAGGGGGTAGGGTGCAGTGATGACCCGGATCGTACCCCAGGTACATAGGACTGAACACATGCCACGCCCCTCGCATGTAGAGGAAGGCGAGGGAGAGGTAGGCGACAAACTGGAAACTCTTGTAGCCTCCGAGCAGTTGCTGGATGCCGTCCACTTCCATAGTCGGCGCTTCACTGATAGAACTTACATGCACCTGTAATATAAATTGTTTACATTACATTTAATATGTATCTTGTAAGTTCACAGTAGTTGCTGGATAACTTCCATAGTTTCTAGGATTGATTTCACTCAGGTGTCTATGGAATGTTCATTGGGCATTGATTTTTTTTTAAAATAATACGAATGAAGTTATAATCATGTCATAAATTCTCTTATTACTCACCCGTTGAAGATGTCGCGGTTTAATAAATCTACCGTGTTATAGCCGACTCTTAAAGGTGCATCCATTGTGTTTCATAAAATTGTATTTGGCTTTAATACGTTCCAAATCACCACATGTGATGTCTACAATACACATTAAATTACTCAGCTTGAATATTTATCCCAAATCGCCAATTATATCATAATTACTAATTTCCACTTAAAATTTAGTAACTTCATTATGCAAGTGCAGAAATCGAAATTCACGTCCCATTTACATGCACAGTAATTATGTGACCTATTAAACATTATCAACTCAAATTTGTCTTTTAGTCTGTTATAGATAAGATTCCAAAATTAAAACAGAGAATTTTACCAACAACAAAGTAAAATCAACATGATTATTGTTTGGCAGAGTAGTGAGTCAAGCGCGCAGTAAAAATGATAATAGAATTAGATTAATGAATTGCAATATGATACTAAAAAAATTTGTAGTTTAATAATATTACGTAAATTGTTATAATGGTTGAATGTTAAGCGAAGTTAAGTTTGAATATAATTATTATGGATGAAAAATAATATATTAGGGTATAAAGTGAATATATGGTTAATTAAGCCCTAACTTACTACGGCTAACTGAGAGCCTAATAACACTGTTAATAAAACCTACATATATGGTATGCTGCTGCATAAACGATGTGAGCGCTTAACTTTTAATTAATTAACTTAATGTTGTTGTCATATGTGATAATGTAATATTTCTACATATTTCCATAGTTTTTCCGCGGTCATTTAAAACTTTACAAGTGGTTACAAAGAAAATGAAATAGTGTCCGAACCTTGGTCAAAACTGTCCGAACCAAGGTAATTTTGAAATAATATCGAAATATCAATACTGAATCACATTATCGTATTCAAAGTAATGATTAGATGTTTCTACTGGTATATCCATATAATTTAATACATTCTTGAGCTTCCTGTATGTTCTAAACTGTGCGTAAACATTTACATGAAAAAAAACATTTCGCAAATTTCTTTCACGAAACTGTTAATTGAACCTCACGCAATGGCTAGTTTTGATAAAACAAAAATGTATCAAACTATCAAACTATCAAACATTCATAAAAAGAAAATGCAAATAAAACATATTAACATTGGAAACAAACAGATTGCATTTATTGCAGATATTATTGCGTCAGCTGGAAGTGAAAAGTCTCCGAAGTTCGGGCGACTTCTACAGCTGTTGACTTCTGTCAGTTTGCCCTATGTGTAACTTATCAAAAATCAAATATTTTAAAATGTGGTAGAAATGAAAATATCACCAAAAGACTTCATTACAGGGATCAATGCTAATTGGATGCTAATTGAAAGGTATCTGGCTCAGGCTGCAGTGTAATTCATGATGTGATCATAATCTGCGACGTTACATAATTGTGGTATATGGTAGTGTCAGTGGAGACGACAACCGCAGGTGTCTGCCAATATAAGAGGAAATGCTGCTGACATAACAGGCAATGTGTATTGAACACTGTTATTTGTACATAGACTCAAGTAGAACTCTGGGGATGAAACTTCAAAGCATTATATGTAAGCTTTCTATTGCCAAATCGTATTGCAATTTTCTCCAGCCTGGCTAGGCAGTTTGAGGATTGCAAAGTTTCTCTGCACGTTGTATACACTACTGACTAGATAACTTACACACGACTTGCATGTCAATATATTGTACATTTAATTTGTTATAAGAAGGTTTATGTGAACAGTATTAACAATTCAATGACCGTTTAGAAATACATTTATAAAACATGTATTCAACATTGGCGGGTAATTTATGTCAAAAGAAATTTGTATATTTATTGACATTGACAGAGTATATTTATATGTCCAAGTTAATATATTTCAGGATTAAAACATCACTATCAATAAATACATCACTATGGAATGATTTCCACTGTTTTTGTCCAGTATGTATGATGTACATTCATAGAGACTGAGTGAGACTGACTGAGAAACTTGTTTAACATGTTTTATGAGTTAAAATACATCTTTTACATACATACAACTACAAAGTTTTCTTCAATGAAATATATGTCATTCCTTACGAGAATAGTTTTGCTTTATGAAGAATACAAAAAAGTAACAAATGAATTAATGGTAATACATGTTAGTATTTTCTGATTGTAATCGTTGTCCCCCCCCCCACACATCTACAGATCTAAAGTCCGATAATCCCAGTGTAGTGCCCTTGGGGATCAAGGAATCGATCCCGGATTTCCAGTACAACACAACTCTGGAAAAATCGTCTATTGCCTGGTCCAAGACGTCCAAACCTCTGCAACACAATTAAATCGTCTGTGGGATTGATGTCTGTAGGCTGCGTTGTCTCGAACTTGGTAATGGACCATGACGTCTTTGTAGTGGGCGGGGTCCAAAACAAGAACGAGAATGAAACAGCCAATCAACGATCACGTGTCAAAAGGGGGAATCCCCTGTCTAAAACATGACCACATCGCTGGGCTTGCGCCCAGTCCGAGTCACGTGACCATCTCACCAGCACGCAACACGTTCGCCATCAGTGGGCTCATTCACCACAGACCCCCTAGAAAAACACTGCTAAATTGCCTCATGGCTAATCTAAGGGTCTAATAACAACATCTCTAAAAACTAATACATGTGCTAACCACAGATTATAGGAAAAAAAGTACCGGTAAAAAAGTCCTCCGGAAAAAAAGTCCTATTACTATAAAAACAGGTTAAATAGACATTAACATCAAAGATATTGTTAAGAAAACATGAATTGTTTGTACTTGAGGTATCAAGAAGGATGTTGTGATATCTAAATATGGATAATTAACTTTAAAACTTTACTTTAAGAGGCATTTTGGATTGATTAAGAATTAAGAAAATGTGAGTTTATCTCAATCTATTGAATCACATGTTATATTAAATAAGGATTAATCAGGGATTGATTAAGCACCAATCAAGGGTATATGTGATGTGAGTCTCATGTGATTTTTTCTGAGTGAATGAACTCAACCTTTGTCTGGTTATTGTAAATGAAAACACTGGCTTCCAACTGAGGCTATATAGATGCAATGAAAGTCAATATTAACCATTACATCATGGAAGTAATTCAGACAAACAAGGGTGGGTTAAAGATGGTGTTAGATGGCTACATGTACACCAAACATGCAACTCGAAAGTCCAAGACAGCGTGAATTGCATTAAATGACTATGATAACCCTTATAAATTATTTCACAAAGGAAACTATTAACGCAACCGTAAACTAAAAAGGCAGATTAACCTTGGATTATATATAGGGATTGGAGGGTGGGGAAACGAACTGTTGACTGGGCGACAGCGACTGAAACAATGAGCGGGTTAATTACTGGAGTTAGCGCGGGAGTAATGTGATATGGGGGTGTCCGGAAAAAAAGTTCTCGGAAAAAAAGTCCTAAATTTACCTATAATCGATATGGGAGCTGGCAAATGGATACTCTGAGTGGAAAGACTGAAGTCTCGTAAAGGCGAGACTTCGGCGGCAAACGCCTGAGAAAGCAGACGATACTATTCAATGCTATAAAGTGTATACGTTAATCTGCCTTTGTCTGAAAGGTTATAGAACTATATAAAGACTAAAGGTCCGGTTTCGATTATCAATTTTCCTGAAAGAAAATTATGAAATTACGTTTGACTCATTGGCGCGCGCCACACGCTGTGCATTGTCCGGTTTTCGATCAGAAATCACTACTTTTACCTTCACATCGTCAATATGCTAAGTCTTCTATCATCAAAATGATGGTTTTCGGTAACAGTCGGTACCTCTCGATAAAATAACACCATTTATAACGTTTGCAATATGTGACCCCCAACAACACAATGGATGTACCTTTAATGTTATAATGCTTGGGCAGACACAGTGTGTAGCCTATCATTTCATATATTTGCAACTCAGTGAATTATTTATAACGGACAGCAAAGAAAATAAAGTGAAGAAAATGGTATACTGAAACAGAAATAATTTCCGGTTACAGTCTACAATGTAAATGCGAGCACGATCATGCTGCGTAATTAGGAACTACGCCTTTACATACTCTGATTAAAATTCAGATAACAAACCTTGAATCTTGACTGTAATCTCCAAGAATAATCCTCATTTCCTGACCTAAACACCACTTATAGTGATAACGAGCTTCACACAAACAGTTTCATCATACAGAATTCAAGGTCGCGAGGTAAAACAGTGTGGCATAACAAACCCGGTTAGGCCTATATAAGGTCACAGTGACATATGGTCACAGTGACATAGGGTCATGTGCAGTGACATGTGTTTATGCATTGTGTTTTGCGACCGGACGTACATTACCAGGCCAGATGCACCTTTCCGTTATGATATATATATACAGTGCCGTGCCATAAGTTAACGGACGGTGACGTGATTTCCATAGACTTGCATGTTAATTAAGTCCAGGATAAATATTTTTCATAGATACGATTTTTATCTGATTAAATTCACATTTATCGAGGTTGTGAGGAATCATCTTCATTATTTATGTTTTATTTTCCGTTTTCTATCTAGAGAATTACAGTAATTTGAACAACATATAGACAAAATTGTGAAAAATTTAACGTGGCGATCTATGGGAAACGTTTTTATTTAATGTATATATGCAGATAAATCGTATGTGTGAGTGGTCCTGGATAGGGAGGAGTTAACCGTAGTAGGGTTGATTTGTGAAACGATTCCCTGATATTTATCCACCTGCATAAACATGAACTGATTTCTAGGTGAAGGGGAAAACGTGGCTCCGAGGTCTTCTGTTCGTAGAAAACCCTAATTAAAATCTGAGGAGTAGTCTTGTTTTTTTTATAGAAGATCGAGGAGTAGTGTTTTCTCCAATTTATAAACCATCAAATTTTTACATTTTACATTTTTTATTCTTACATCATGCCATATGAAAAATATGACTTCCTGACAAGCGTTAAATTGAGGCAGAGATGGTATGACTATAAATAGAGCAACACAAGCTTGCTCTCTCAACTCATTCCTCAGAATGTTCGGTTTAAAGAGCTTAGAATTTCAAGTTCAACTCCCGCCATCTACACAGTAGCAAATTGGAAAATCAACAGCCTTGTTCATACTGGCATCAAGTGTTTATGATAAGTGCATTTCTTTTAATTAAAATAAGTGTTTGCCACTAACATGGCAATGTCCCACTGCCATTTGCTCAAAAGGAGCTACTTCAAATAGTGACATCAGAAGTTTCTTAGCAGGAATAATTCCAGAATGTGAAGTTTAAAATGTTGTCAGTGGCATGTTTGATGTGCATGATTGACAACCTCTTTGAACACTTTAAGACAACAGAACTTACACCATTGGTAACCTTTAGACATTTTTAATAGATATCTTTACATCTATATTGCTGTTTTATTTGGTTTTCATCATTTTTTAGGTGTATTTAGACTGGAAGTAGTTTGGATTTTGAACAGGTGTCATGAACAATTAAATGTAACTATCATTTCACCTGAGGAATGGACGAGGAAAGTCATTTATGTAGCTATTAATTATCATAATCTGTTCTGATTGCTTTTGAAAGAAATGAACTTCAATATCCTATCAATTAATAATCTGACTTGTTAAGAAAGTTATCAAGTAAGACAAAGGAATCCAGTTATTACAAAACACAGCACTTTGTTTTATTCATTTTTTAATACTGGATATTTATAGCGTGATGCGAGGTGTACGCATATCATGCAATCAGAGTATATGTGGCAACCATGCGGTTGAAAGTACCCTGGTGGAGCAGGAAACATCAAAACAGGGTTAAGTGATCACCTGTATAGGCTTTCTCGGAAACAATCACGACATCAGGGTCCGCTTGCACGAAACACTAAGGTGACCTAAAGTCACAAAGGTAGCCTAAGTGCAATGTTAAAAGATGGTACTCAGGCTAACCTTAGTGTTAAGGTTGTTTTGTGCAATGACCACGGGGGAATTTTAATAGCCTTGTAAGTTTAAGATAATGGTATACTAACCAAATAAAATCATCAAATTATTCAGTTATTCACTACAAGATTGCATTAAATTCGAAATAATCAATTCAACTTAAACAGGTGAGACACACAGATTTCAGTTGTCTGAGTTTTTTCTGTAGTGCTGGTCTTAGTTAAGTAAGGGGTTAAAATATAATACCCGTAACCTTAAAAATTATCTGAAGTTCTATTCGTGAAATTTCAGCATCTCAGCAAAATGCATACAGTACTTAGACAATATCAATCTGTCCTGTAAGAAGAGTCTAGATTGATTGACAAAACTTCAGACTAATGAAGGAACAAAGTATGAAATATGTGACTAGAAGTGAATTCGTTGTAAGCTAAAGCTAATATTCATACTTTCAAATGACTGACCACCAAACTAACACACAGCTTGTGTCCTCTCTCTAATACCCTACATCACAGTCATTTCCCTGTTACAAAATGGCTTTGGAAATTTGGAACAGATCGTATGATGGAATCGTAATGATCGTTAACGGTCGCTATAGATCGTCAAGCATTCGTAACACATCTTCTCTGAAGGGCAACACTTCGGATATTAACTCGTACTAATGCGTACTAGGTCGAATTGCAACGTATTAAAACGTAACAGAACGTTCAAAAACGAAAAAAATATATAAAAAGTGGCACGATCATAAAGATCTACTGCGATAATTGGTTCGTATCAGATCGGTGTAATCGTGGCCTTATCGTGGTCTAGTGTAAACGAGACATAAGTAGTTCATCTTTTATTAAAAATCCAACACCTCCCCGTCCCGAACCTCTAGGGGCTGGTACGTGCAGCATATCACGATTGTGTCCAAACCAAGTATACCCATGTACTTTAAAGGGGCAGTAGCACGTTTTTTGCAAAATTTATTTTTTCAAATTTCCCATTTATAATGATAGTTTATGTCATTTAAATTAACTTTAGAGGGTAAAACATCTTATTACACAAACAAATTATCTGTAGTGGTAAAAATTATGTTGCGTATAAAGCAAAAATTGCATAGCGGCCATTTTATTGTGAACACAATTTATTATTTTGTATTACAAAAACGATGCCCATGGCTTTACCGAAACATGTACACTAATTTTAAACTTTATTTTCCGAAGAGAGAAGGATGTTTTACTATTGGTGAAATTATTTTTCAAATACATTTCATCAACTTATTTTAGCGAAAAAAACGTGCTACTGCCCCTTTAATTGTTTCTAATTTCGTAAATGGGTCTCCACAACACCTATGATATCACAGTCTGCATACCCGACACACATCTGTCTCAACAAAGCGTTTTGAGAGTTAATGTCACATGACCATCCCTTTACATTCCAGGACCCGCACTTTACCTAATATGGTCGTGACCTATATTGATTGTTCCCAAGCTCTTCACGTTGATTGGTCTGTCGCCCTGCGGGACTCCGGTTTGAAGAACGTCCGGTTCGGTCTGCGTGACGCGATTGATGCGAGCTAAAATTAGATGCACCACGTGCGTGCTCGTAGTACGCTCGCCTGTCTCCACTGTGGTATCACACATGTGTGTAACCAACTCATTGTTATCTAATGAGTGATCTCACCACTGTTGAGTAATAAATATAGAATACAAAACGACGTCCCGTTTGATAACATGTTTATGAAAAGAGTGGATGGTTTGGTATTTAAACGAGCGAAAGCGAGTTAAATACCGATGCCATTCACGAGTTTCATAAACATGTTATAAAACGGGACCGAGTTTAGTATTTTATTTATTACTCAATGATGTAAATAGCTCTGAATTTCAATAAAATCGTTTTTAGTGACGCTTACTTGCAAATAGGTCACCCGCTATTGTAGTTGCGCGGCTTACATTGTGACGTCAACCAAAAACGACTATGACGTAACGCGCCGATTATGACGTTACGGCAGCACGCGGTGGTATCACACATGTGTGTAACCAACTTATTGTTATCTAATGAGTGATCTCACCACGGTTGAGTAATAAAGTATTTTTTTTATGATTGTTCTAACCGCTAGGCATCTTAGAAATAAGAATAATGTTTCAATTATGACGAATGACATATTCTATAAGTTTAGATGATGACGAATGTTATGGAAATACGACTATATGTGTGGTTTCGACATACACGATTAAAATTAATTGAAAACATAGTTTATTCATTTCAGAAATGGATTGGGCACAAGTTTGTAAAACTTATAGAAGTCCTCTCAACATAATCGACAAAATACATAACACAATGTCATGCAGAAGAGAATTTTAAAATCTACAAGTGAAGTAGACATAGTTTGAGTGGGTAAACATGTAATATATATATCTATATTATAAAGGCAACATACAATTAGAAATATTATTCTTAGGACAAATACATTATGAAATTGGTTAAAACATACATTTGTATTTATGTATCAAATGTCGTTGTATAAATCACTTGATTGACATTTGTCGAAACTCGCCTATTATAGAAAATAGAAATTAATAAAACTAAAAATAACAAAAGTCTTCATGAATTTCAATAGTTTTGGTCTGGTGTGCATCTTTGACTATTAAATAACCCCACAGCCACAGGCAAAAACCAAGTGTGTACTTTCAGGAAGGGAACAGAACGGGCATAACGTTTTTTTAACATAATATGCACATGCAAGATTGAACGGAACGTGACAGCGGTGATGTCATTATATAATTAGAGATCAGCCAAGTCAACAAGGATAACAAAAATATTTTCCAGCTCCAAATGAGGACGACAAGTGGTTTGGTCTTCATGCATTTGAAAGAATTTCATGACATTATGTATATCTTGTATAAGGTTTTCAAATGTGTATGTGTTACAGAGAGTTGATGTTTTTTGTACGGATGATTAAACGTGGATGTTCACAAGCTGGCTGTCAGAGAATGTGGTATACAGGGTTAGTTTGTATACGTAGTTTCACAAACAGTGGCATATTAATTGAACGACCGACACTCCAAATGAAGTTTTTTGTATCATTATATTGAAAATTACCATTAAAAAGACATGCTGAAGGGGATGCTTATAGCTACCAATCGTGGGACATATGTTGGCGTATTGTATATATTTTACGGTCGCTTCTTAAACTTTCGTTTAATTTCATATGAATCTTTAAATCTTCTTTATTGCATTGATGTTCTTTGAAAAACAAAGACAAGGAAATAATTAGGAATCATATTGTTAATATTATTGTTCAAGCATTAATTTTGAGTAGCATACGTTTTACTAAATATGTAATAATAATAAGGGCTTTGTGTTTCAAATAGAATAAATCATTCTCGATAATCTGTATACACTCCGAGAAATCTACTTGATATGATATATCGAGTCCCTGTGTGGGCCTATCATTGTTGATCTTATATAAATTTCACGAATATATAATAAATATAATAATTTTGGAATTGATTGGGATCACTTGGCTAAGTAAAGGTATTACAACTATCAACTGTAGGTTGAATACAATGAATATATAATAATTTTTATTTTCGGCCCTTTTTCCTCGGCCCTTATGACTATTTACTTCGGCCCTTCTGACTTTTTCACTCGGCCCTTTTGACTTTTTTATCTGCCTTTTCATCCTTAGGCCCATTTGACCAGATCCCGTGCGATGTAACTAGAACGCCTTTTTGACTGTCATTTGCGGAAAGAGCTCATGGTAAAAAATGACGCCATTTTTAAGGAGAATATCTGAGCCGATCATTGTTATCAAGCTAAAAAAAATCCGTTTACACCTCTAATTTCTGTGAAAGGATACTTCCCTGTTTTTGTCAGCCCTTACGTCTGTTGAATGTAAACGTTTCAAAGAGAAGAACGAATTTGTTCTGATTAAAGTTCACTTTCTGTGTTGAAACATGAGTACCAGAGAAAGTGTAAGGTAGTTTCAGTGAATCTGATGATAGTACAGTATGGATAAGATAAGATAAGATAAGATAAGATAAGATAAGATAAGATAAGATAAGATAAGATAAGATAAGATAAGATAAGATAAGATAAGATAAGATAATTCTTTATTATCCCGAGGGAAATTTACATTACATCTAATACAGTTCTCCAGCATAAAAAAATAAACATTATATACACTTGTGTAAATTGATGATAAAAAAGCATTCCAATTTTTTCCCATTAAAGGCATATATACTTTTCAGAAAAAATGATTGACGAAACCTGTTTGTTCTACTCATTGGTCCAGAGGGCAGTGAAGAATATTCTGAAAAAAATATGTGAAATGGAGTCACTTAACATTTTATTTGCTTTTTTGGACAGTTGCTGCTCAAGTATCCATTCATTATCTGTTGCAATATTCAGCCTAACATTAAAGGGGCAGTAGCACGTTTTTTTGCTCAAATAAGTCGATGAAATGTATTTGAAAAATAATTTCACCAATAGTAAAACACCCTTCTCTTTTCAGAAAATCAAGTTAAAAAATGAGTGTACATGGTACCTTAAAGCCATGGGAATCATTTTTGTCATTTGAAATAATAAAATGTGTTCACAATAAAATGGCGGCCATGCAATTTTTGGGCTATACACAACATTGTTATTACCACTGCAGATAATTAGTTTGTGTCATAAGATGTTTTACCCTCTAAAGTTAATATAAATGACATAAACTATCATTATAAATGGGAAATTTGAAAAAATAAAATTTGAAAAAAATGTGCTACTGCCCCTTTAAAGGTGTCTATCTCTTGGAAACATAGTTTGTGGACTGATAATGAGGTAGCATATTGTGTTGGTTCTAGGTGTCATCATATATGTTACATAGACAGTTATATAATAACACATTAGTTGATGATAATGTAATGTTTGATGAGAAACTTTGGTGTCACACTGAATATAATGATAGGTGAGCTTAATTCCCTTTCATATTAATTATAGAATCATTTCATCTCAAACTTTCATTGTAGTCATCATGATGTTGACAGTATCATTAGTTAAGATGAGTTCACATACTATAGACAATATCGGATGATCAGTATATTATTTAGACACTAACTAATAAAGACAGATTATCGATCTTTAGCGAGAAAATTACACAATTCATATAACTCGGGAAAGATAATCTGTCATTCCCAGGTACGATTTGGTTATTGTTTATATTACCCATACAATAAATTAAAGTAAAATAGAGCAATGGGCTCGGTAGTTCAGATAATCTTAACTTCGGTTTATGTGCGATGACTGCGCACCCAAAAGACGTCTAGCATGCTGGACTATGGGCTCGGTAGCTCATCAGGGATTCATTGATTTACTAGATTAGCGTTTGCGGGATACTGCAAAAGCAGAGCAGCCCCAAAACTTGAGTCTCGCCTTTCCCTGTTCCGCCTTCTCCACAGCAACAATAAATTTCTTAACAAAAAGTTGTTCATCATTGGAGTTATTACTATCAAGTTGAATCATCACTGAGGTCTTGTTCTTAAAACCTATTTCTGATTAGATCAATTGGATCAAAGGGTTAACATTGCCTTAACCCTTATCTCATGACCTTGACCTTTGACATTTGACCATCAAGGTCATTGTGTGTAACAATCATGTAATGATTTAAAGTGTTCATAGTTAAAATATTAAGGCATATTCACATAATCTTTTTTAAGTTGTGACCTCACTGTGACCTTGACGTATTTTAGCGAAAACCTTTCCAAATCTTGGTCTTTCGCACAGTTGATATGTACCACATAGGAGTCTGATAGCACAACAAAATTTGAGGTTATCGCCTCTACAAGGATTTTTTTAGTGATTTCAGAACTCATGACCTTGACCTTTGACTTTGAATGTGAACATGTCAAAATAGTTCCCCAGGTGTACAAGAAAGAAACTATGTATATGAGGTGTTATAAATCTTCTTGGAAAAAAGTTATTTAGTGATTTCAGAACTGGTAATCTTGACCATATCTCGTGGCCTTGACCTTTTACCTTCAAGGTCACACAATCAATGATCATTTTTCATTGTATATAGCAATCATGTAATGGTTCAAAGTTTTAATAGTTGAAATAAGGCATTTTCACAAGAGCATGCTTTAGTGGTGACCTTGACCGTTGACGGATTTTAGCGAAAACCTTTTCAAATCTTGGCCTTTCTCCATTGTTGATATACACCAAATAAGAACCTAATAGCACATAGTTTTGGGAACTCGTGACCTTGACCTTTGACCTTGAATGTAAACATGTCAAAAAATTCCCCAGGGGTATAAGTAGGAAATTATGTATGTATGTATATGAGTTCTTGAAACCTTATTGGAAAAAAGTTATAGCCAAAATAAAATGTGATGGCGGCAAACTGCACAAAAACTGATAGCAGCCCCGACTCAAGTAATACAATGTTGACAAGTAAATAATAGGTTTTTAGATTGTGATGCTAATGACTCACAATTGGGGTCACAGGGTCACCAAATCTACAATTTAGAATCCCTATTAAAGAAGTCTGCAGACAACTTTTCAGCTCTCTAGACCTTTTGGAACTGGAGAAGAAGATGAAAATAGGTTTTTAAGGATGAGACCCTTGTGACCCTATTTGAGGTCACAGGGTCACAAAATCTACAATTCGGAATCCCCATTGGCCAAGGAGTCTGCACACAACTTTTCAGCTCTCTAGACCTGAAGAGGAAGATGAAAATAGGTGTGACCCCTGTGACCCTATTTGGAATCCCCATTGGCCAAGGAGTCTGCACACAAAGGTAGGGATAACACAATGCACTACTGCCATTACCATTGATTTCAACTTTATTTTGAACATTAATTCATCATAATGATTCATTCGAGTGACTTGAAACAACAGTTACATGGAAGCACACTCCTGTAAGCACAGTGAGGGAAATACAGCAGTGTAAGACTGAAAGGAAAGAACATTTCTTCCAAAATATAATAAAGGCATAAAAAGGATGTGGTGCACTACCAATAACAAATGTAGTCAAATGCAAACATGATAAAGATTCATTTAGACTTATAAAATAAAAGCACTTTCCGTATACATGAATGCCCCGTGGAGAATATATATCACAGATAAGCTCTAAGTAGACGAATAAGAATAACAATTCAGTCCACTGGAATGAGGTAGTTAAGTATCAGTACTGGCCACCGGTTTAAGCTTCTTGGCACCGACAGCTGGAATAAAAAAACGTTCAGAAATTCTACATTGAGATGTATTGTTTTCCATTGTTATTTTGATCACATTTAAATACAGACAATTTCATTTAGATTTCTTAACTGAAAATGAAAACTGAATAATGATAATTATGTGATATTTCAAAATTAATTCACTTATAATCTAAGATATAGACATTGTAAATATAGTTTATCTAAAGTGATAATTGCACACAGATATTCTATACCAAAATATGAAAAGTTGAAATTATAACAATTCCTAGTGATTTTATGGATGCTTCTTATTGGAACCATTATCGGTACGAACTTCAACCATGAAATAAAGACAATGCCACTGTGTGTTATAACTAACTTCAACCATGAAGTAAAGACAATGCCACTGTGTGTTATAACTAACTTCAACCATGAAGTAAAGTCAATGCCACTGTGTGTTATAACTAACTGCAGGACACAGTTATAACTAACTTCAACCATGAAGTAAAGTCAATGCCACTGTGTGTTATAACTAACTTCAACCATGAAGTAAAGACAATGCCACTGTGTGTTATAACTAACTTCAACCATGAAGTAAAGACAATGCCACTGTGTGTTATAACTAACTTCAACCATGAAGTAAAGACAATGCCACTGTGTGTTCTTGTAATCTCAGTGTACAAACAAAAGCTTTTTGGTAATTTTTTACTGTATAAATAGCACAAATATTCATCAAGATTATTATTGTTTTCTCAAGAAAAACAAGATCTTATGAACAACTTCGGAGTATGTTTACTCTTTCATCAGGTGTAATGTGGACACCACATCAAACTCCACCTTCTGAAGGAGTAAGTATATATTTTGATAAGCCATGTATTATTCACTTTTAAATGCCCTTCAAAAATCTTTCTCAAGAAGTTCTCACCTTTCACATAGCAGACCTCCGCGTCCACTCCCAGTTTGAGGAGGTAGTCAAGCCACAGGATCTGTTTGTGGGAGAGTCTGTCCCCTGGTCCCTTCACCTCGCAGATCTGATAGGGATTTAGGGTTTTAGCCGACAGAGACATAGTCACATGATTGAAGTGACATAAGGCATTCTTCTTAAGATTTTATTTGGCTTTGATACGTGCCAAAATACTGTATTTTATGATTTAAGTCCAAGTCATCTCGCTCGGTTTGCAAATTCATCACCAAATGTCAAATATATGACAATGATTATTTTCAATGAAAATCGAGCAGAGCCTTATAAATAAATGTGCAGAAGTTATATTACACATCTCAATTAATACATACTAGTTATATAGCCTATCAAACACTCTCATCCCAAATCAGTTGTTTTGTCTGCTATCAATAAGTCTCCTAAATAAACTTTACCTTTTTCAATAAAAAATCACAACTTTACACCTTTATACATACTTTAAAAAGTTGCATATTTCCCCCTGTGGTTCAATGATCGACGATCAAAATTGTAGGCATAACGTGACCCACCTTAAAGACGCGTGTTTCTGTGTTCCAAAGTGTGAGGTCGGGGAAGCCGCTGCGGGTGTGACGAGGGTTGGTGGCATAGCGCCGTAGCATCCCCGACAGTAGTCTCCCTTGTATACAGCTCACCAAACCCTGGACATGGAGGAAAAACATTCATATTCAACCCGAATATTGCAGCCACATGCTTCAAACTAATGTTCAAAGAGTGAATAACTGACAGTTACTATCCTTTGCTGCATTTCATGAACTTTTCTGTGCTAGTGTAGCACTGTGCACTGTAAAGATCAGGTACAGCACACTGCTACGCTATCACAGACAAGCTAACAAAATGCAGAAAGGTTTAAATAGTGAGTGACAGACACTGGCGCAAGTTATGATTTGTGAGGAATGTTGGAGTTTATTGCAGATATCTTTACATCATTGTGTTTGTTGCTCGCGAGCAAATCAGATGTTATTTTCCAGTATTGCACAGTTGTCGAAGAATGCTAGACTATTTTCGGTATCGGTACAGGTTGTATCACCTGAGCATGCTGGAGACTGTTGAACCTCTCCCAGTTGAGTCCAGCACACATCTTCCCGTAGTGAGTCTCCCAGGTGGCGGCCATTAGAGAGTGAAGCTTCTGTAACAAGATACAGTGACTGATGAACAATATATCCCTCTCTATCTGAATATACATATTGTTGAATCAGTTCTTTCATTTTACCCTTTCTTGGTTCCGTTGCACAAACCTCTAGGGTGATCTTAAAGAGTGGGTTCTATCTGAGTATTTTCCATTTTGTAAATTGAAAAAAAACCCATGTAGTTTTACTAATTTTACAGCTTTTCAATAATATGTTGAGGGATTGCAACCAATTTCACAAAATACCAGTTTTCATATATATTTCTGTTCTGCAAACAAATTTACAAGTAAGACTTGATATGTCATAAATGAAAGACAATCGCCTTTTTTATTTTGATCACTTGGTATGATCAGTTTCTTTTACCCGGTACTTTAGTTAGGCCTACATTCAAACATTATTTTGAATACCCCATCAGTCAGACCCCTCAATTATTCTTAGGCCAGACAATCCTCTTAACTTGACAGATTTGAGGTTATATGCTTTGCTCAATGAAAAGAACTGGAGCGAGAAAAGCTGATGTTAAAAGTAATTAAGTGTACAGATATTCCTTTATCAAAACCCTTTCATTCACAAACAATGAATGAATATGTATTTAAAGATACCTTCAATTACTGCCTGCCAGAGCTCTATCTTCTGGTCTCATCATTGTTGACATGCTCCTATCAACCTCCCACCCTCATATTTCCCCTATCCTCCCCTTTCTATTTCTAACGCCACTCAATGCCTTCTCCCCAAATTTTGGCCCTAAAACACTACCTCCTCCGTAGCTTCTTCAAGCTCCTGTAACTTGTCATCAATCTGTTCCCTCCTCCTCGTGTAGAAAGCCTCACTCTGGAAGTCCAGCGGGTGAGTCTGGTAGGGGCTATGGAAGGCGTCGGGAACGTCCATGTACACCACGTCCCAGAAATACAGGTTGAACAGGTTACTGATGATGGAGCCCTCAGCATGCAGTCCTGTATAGAAGGGAACTGAGTCTTGTGAAGAGGTCATAAAATCATCAATCTCTCACTACAAACACCTATTTGTATTTGAAATTATTCTTGTTTAATTAAAACATGACTGAATTATTGGAATTGTTTCCAATAGCACCAGTTTTAGCTCTCAATAATAGAAGTTAAATTGATGTTAAGATTGGACTAGCCAGTAGCAGAAAACAACAATGTAAATCATACCATCAGAACATTTTGTTCGCATTTGTCAAATTGTAATTCAAGAAAGCTGATGCCAATTAGGAGTGTTCTACTTTACAAAATCTCTTATTTATTTATTTATGTATCAACTGTTTGGGAGGCATTCTCATCAAACTATATGTCTTATGAAAGTATGACAAACCTTCTGGGTAACCATGCCTCTTGTAATGACTCATAACAAACTCCTCGACCGCACACACAGTCACATCCTCCGAGTTGCCGTTCACATAGGAGTCGTCCGTCATGAAGCTGTACTTGAGTCCTGGCACAGAATGCGGCAACACTCGGCCCTCCAGGGTCACCTTGGCAGAGAATCATTGAATCTCATTTTACACTCTAAACAAAATCAAATCATTAACCCTTAAAACACTCATCAAATCATTAGACCTAACCCTTAAAACACACATCAAATCATTAACCCTCGAAACGCTCATCAAATCATTAACCCTTGAAACACACATCAAATCATTAACCATTGAAACACACATCAAATCATTAACCATTGAAACACACATCAAGTCATTAACCCTTGAAGAGCTCATCAAATCATTAACCCTTGAAACACACATCATATCATTACCTGGTAACCCTTGAAACACTCATCAGATCAATAACCCTTGAAACACTCATCAAATCATTAACACTCAAACGTTTTTTCAAAAAGTTGACTCACCATACATTAAAACTCAAAAGACACATCTTATTGGCATTGATTTGATAGCCAAAGCCATAGATTAAGGTTTATATGTATTAAAAGCTTACTTTTCTTTGGCCTCAGGTTAACATTTATTTTCAAAGAAACAAAATGACATATACATTCTTTGAAAAGTAAATAACTGATAAACACCTTTAGTGATTATTTACATTCTACAAATGAACAAAATCCTACATTAATCTAAATCTTAGAAGAACATCCTCCTCACCTTGGGGGTCTCTGTAACCTCATCATGTGAGAACTCCTTCATCCTGTGTTTGTACTTGGAGTTGGTTGATGTACACAGTTTCTCCGCCCTCAGGTACAGAGCTAGTCGGTGTCCCACCTTCACATTCTCATCAGCCAAACCCTTACCAATAGACTCCAGGGCCTGGACATAAAACACACTTTGTCAGACTGCTTCATGGTAAGAACAACTTCACAGCTCACTGTCTTCTTCATCAAAGGAAACACTATTTTATGTATATCCACTTTATATGCCACAATTACATTAACATAATTACTTCTTAAATTCCCCTCTACAATGTAGCGATTTGAGCGAGCTATAGAGTATGACACGCCAATTATGCTCAAAATTGTCAAAAGCTCTCCGGGTGCTTAGATATATAAAGTACAGTAACTTTACTTACTGTATATCATAGAGCTAACATTCTGCTCCATCAGGATATTTGTATCGTCAATGCAAATTCCCTGATTGTCTAAGAAGCTTTCCCTCAAAACGCGATAAATGACCTGCCAATGAAATGACTTAAAATCGAGGAATAGGTGACAGTAAGATTTCAAAACACAATGTTTCATAGGCTGACAAAGTGCATGTCATAAATAGCAATGAGAAGCCAACCGATTATCATTACGAGGCAAATGATGGTTAGACAATCAGGGGGTTGCAGGAGCATTGACAATACAAAATCAGCTTGGCTTTATACAAAATCAGCACCCCTTTCATGTACTAACTCACTTCCACTGGTTTCTTGAGATGCACCTCGAGGTTGAGAGCAAGTCTCTCCCACCAGTACCCGTGGTAGGCTGTACAGTAGAGGTCCTGCCTCAGTAGCTGTCTGATGAGCTCCACCGCCCCGGGGTAGTCCTTGCGTCTCTGGAGGATCTCAATACCCTGGTTCAACACCTTTGTCAGCACCGACCCTGTCGTACACGACCGCAGAAACCGGGGCAGGGTTCTGTCAAACCTGCAGCAGTAGGGAAACATGTAAAGTTTAATCTTCGTAATCATTAATTATAATAAAAAAGATATTTCTTTGTATACTTATCACAATGAATGCATGCCCAATGTAGGATATTATTTCAAAATGTTATTTCGTAATTAAGTAATTAAGAAATACAGTGCTTACTTGATGACATCCGGATCAGCCATGATCTTCTCCAGATCGTCCCGTGCCTGAGTGAACACATCATATGCTCCGACCCAGTTGTTCTTCTCCACACACAGGGCCAGGTCAGTGTCATACTGCATCGCTCGCTCAAATCTGGGACAATTACAGAATTTATTCTAAAAGTTTTTCCGTTTTGCATTTTTATTGCTGCTTTTAGAATGACTATTTCAGACATATTACAGTAGCTAGTAGTATTGCAAGAAAAAGTCTGAGTGGATTTCAGATAAATTTACATGTTAAAACCTGGGTTATTCTAGGTTATATTACGGACGCTTCAATCACATTGTGTGTCGTTTGTCATGACTTGCATGAAATGTTGGAAAAGGTATAATGCACCCATACACATTCACAGTCAATTTTCCATTCGGTCAAACTGGATTTACAATCGGACATGTCCGGCAAATAGACCGATTTCTGCATCCCTGATTCACACATACACATTCAGAACACTGAGACACTCCTGTGTTGATATCCACAGCTGACTGCTAGAACTTGTAAATCATATGTGGTACAACACTGCAAATAATGAAATTAACAAAACATCTTCAAACAAGAGTCATCAGAAGATGACATATCCCACCGGTTCCACAAAATTTGTAAAACACATCTTGTGTATCTACTACCGTACTTCAGTTAGTGGGTATTACAGATGCTGAGTTTCAGGTATGTTAAGGGATTTAGACTTCTGCTCCAGAAGCAGTCAAAATCAACAACAACCAACATCCCTCTCATGTTTCTATGGAAACAGAAAAAATCTGAAAATATCAAAAGGCACCACTTCAGTTAGTGGGTAATACACATGCAAAGTTTCAGGAAGATATGATGAACGGGTTTGGAGCTGTGCTCAGGAAAAAACCTGTCTCTGAACAAAGTCCAAATTCAACAAGTTTCTATGGAAACGAAAAAAATAAAATTTTCAGAAATCTGAAAATATCAAAAGGCACCACTTCAGTAAGTGGGTAATACACATGCAAAGTTTCAGGAAAATATGATGAACGGTTTTGGAGCTGTGCTCCGGAAATGAACCTGTCTCTGACCAAAGTCCAAATTCAACAAGTTTCTATGGAAACGAAAAAAAATAAAATGTTCAGAAATCTGAAAATATCAAAAGGCACCACTTCAGTTGGTGGGTAATACACATGGAAAGTTCCAGAAAGATATCATGAACGGTTTTCGAGTTCTGCTCCGGAAACGAAATGATTACGGACGGACGGACAGACGGACGGACAGACGGACGGACAGACGGACATACAGACGGACATACGGACGGACGGACGGACAGACGGGGCAATGACTATATCCAACGGTATTACATACCGGTGGGATAATAATCTCTAAAAGGATATACCTATCAACAAAACTGAGTACATTGTACAATGTTTGCACTGTTCCCTGTTAATACACTATTATTTCTCTGGCATGAATAATCATTAACTATCATGAACTTGGATATTCCAACTTCCAAAAGTGTAAGTGATTAACCATAGAATTGTACATATATCTCCAGAACATAAAGAATGCAGTCCTGATCTCACCTAAGCAGTCCCTCTCTGTCCCTGATGAGACAGGTCTGTTTGTTGATGGTGAACTCCGGGTACACCACTTTACCCATGTTAACAAGCAGCATCTGGTACCTGTCAAAAGTAGATGTGTTTATAGAGTTTATATCCAGAGGAAGCATCTTATATGAACTTTACAAAAGTATACTGATACCGTCCGAGAAAGAAACAAGTTTGCACAAGTTGCGTAAAAGTTACATATGGCTCACTTTAAGTTGTATTTAATTCTTATTTATGTCTCATTCTTTTCCATTTGAATTCCATAAAAGTAACCAAAAAAACGGCTCACTTTTGACAACCAGCAACAGTATGTTAACCCTTACGTTGCGTATATATATTTTACCATTTTTAGCCCCTGTGGCGGAATTTACAGGCTCGCAGCTCGCAGCAGTAGTTTGAGCTTAGGCACTAACTAGCTCTGCTGGCGGAATTTACAGGCGGCGATTCCGGTACCGTTTTTACAAAAGATACCGCATCTACATGGCGAATACGGCCTATATACGGGCGTTGAATACAAATTCAAGTCGCGGCACCCGTACACAAATGGTTGCTTCATACCCGCATCTTTGAATTATTTTTTTACGATTTTTCTTTACTTTTCTATTACTTTGTAAAGATTGTCTTTAATTCGGGCCTTATAACATCATGAATTTGGAGCGCGCTACTGAAATTTTTTTATGGACTTGAAGACCAGATGTTTGTCTTTACAATGATATAAAAAATATTAGAATGCGACCTATGGTTATAATTCTATTGTCATCTAAAGTTTGTCTTTATTTCCAGCTTCATGAAATCAAAACTCCTGAGCGCGCATATTGCGAAATTTATATGTGCTTGTAGATAGTTTATTCCTCTTTACAATGACGTAAAAATTATTAGAATACGACTTATGGTTCAGAAAATATAACCAACCAAAGGAGAGTGACGCTACCCCGACAGTACCACGTGAATGGTCCCGACGCGCACCAAGTTACTGGCACTGCTTGGTCCCCCCAGGACTGTGCTAATTACAGTACCGTTACCTCCTCGAGACCTCCTCGAGGGTGCCAGAGCCGAGCGCGCGTGGAACTAATGGGTACTAATGAGCACAGCATACACTAATCACCGCGGCGAACGCAATACATGTTGCGCGGTGTAAAGTTTGTCTTTATTTCCAGCTTTATAAAATCGTAAATTATTTCGCGCGCATGCGAAACACGTATGTACTTGAAGACAATTTATTCCTCTTTACAATGATATAAAAATTATTGGAATACGTCAAATGGTTCGCAATATATGAAGAGCGTAAGGAAGGCACCCCCAGTACTTAGAAAATTCATTTTTGAAAAACTAACTTTTTGCGACATCTGGCGCATCATTTGCCGCATGTTTATTTTTCGCTGCGCATGATATACATATGATACATGGAATTGAAGACAATTTATTGCTCTTTACGATGATGTAAAAAGAAAAAAAATGCGCAACTTCGTTCGGAAGCTATAGCGGGCCAAATGAAGGTACCCTCGGTACTTTGAGGCAACTTTTTGACTATCGCGCATATCGGGGCACGTGCCGCAACTTTAGTTTTTCGTGCGCATGTATAAATTTTATATTGAATCAAAGCCGAATCTTTCCTCTGTACCCCATGTTAGTTTTATGAAAATCGGCCACCCGGTTCAGCATTTATGGGTGTTTTTTATGATGCGGTTCTGGCTGAACTTCCAATGAAAGCTCGCATTCACTTTCTCTGTCTCTTTGATAAAATAAAAAATATTTTATTTGCAATGACATGTATTACAATGAAATTACAATGCATTTACGTACAAATATACACAATATTTACCTGCGGTTGTGCGCAGAAAAGCTTTAGGGACCTAACAAGGTATGTATATAATGTGTATATACTGGTTGTCCACACTTCGGCTCTCTTTACTTTCAATTTTCTTCTTCTTCATTCCCTTCTTCATTTCTTTCTTTTTCCGTGGCAGTGATGTAAGCCCTGGAATAGTCAGTGGCGGTGTGGTACAGTTTGAAGCATGGTGCGGCGCACAGAGAAACATTACAATCTGTACATTCATAAGAAGACTCTCTGCCTACTCGTTTTTTCTTCCTTGCTGGCCCATTGCCTTCTTCAATCTGTTTTGCGAGGACGGCGCGTTTTGCCTTAGAGCATACCACACACATCCTTGTGACGTTTTTCTTCCTTCCGACAGGCTCAATCTTCGTCGGAAAGTGACGTCCATGAAGACGATCGACACTCTCGTCGCTCGTGCTCGGCCGACCACGGGGACGTCTGCAAAGTGATGGAACTTGTTCCTTGTCCGCAAATGTTACTATATGTTGCGCCAAAGCCTTCCTGTATTCCCGACTTGTTTTTAGAGGTTTATCTTTGCTGTATTCTTTATAAACGATGTAAGAGTTCAACATGGCAACGTTGAGAACGTGAAACCAAACCCGTTTCCACCACTTCAGGGTCTTCACTCGGAACGGCGTGTACGACAACATCTGGTCGGCCCGATCAACACCTCCCATGTACTTGTTGTACGTTGTTACAATGCGCGGCTTGAGAACTGGTTCCCCTGTTGCCCGGTTCTTCTTCCCTGTTTGTTCAAGTTGTGTATCTTCAACAGTAGACATGAGAAGCACTGATTTTCTATCTTCGTAGCGAAGAACGAGTAGGCCATGGTTGTGAGAAACTGTCATGTCCCCTTGCTTGGCTTTCTTTTTAGGTTTCTTGACTGAATCAGGAAGTCCCTTTCGATTGGCTCTCAACGTCCCCGTGGCACCTATTCCCCGCTCCCACAAATTTATGTACAGATTTGTGGACGAATAGTAGTTGTCCATAAAGATGTGATGCCCCTGTCCAACATAGTCGTTCACCAAGTCCATGACTACATCATAAGTTTTGCCACCTTCAGAAACCGGTTCATTCGTTTTTCCAGTGTAGAGTTTGAACTTGCAAACGTATCCGTTGTGCGAGTCACACAACATGAAAGCCTTTATCCCATACTTCTTAGGCTTGTCGGGAAGATAAACTTTGAAAGATAAGTTACCTTTCCAGGGCACCATGCCCTCGTCGACTGAAATGTTTTGATGCGGTTTATACACTCTTGAAAAACGGTGAACTATCCGGTTATACAAGTGTCCCAGTTTATTTATTGGTGAAAAGCACGGGGTGTTACGGCCCGGCATCCTCCTGTTGTCAGCCAAGTGTAGGTAGGTTATAAGAAGCCAAAACCTGTCTCGGGGCATGCACTTGGCGAAGAAAGGCGTTGAGGTAACATCACTTGTTGACCAGTAATCAGCAAAGTTTCTCTGCACAACCAATGACATGGCAATTGTCATGGCTACAAATACCTTCATCTCTTCTGCATTAGTGTCTTGCCACTGTTGCATTCTTGAACGGGGTCTTAGAATTTTGTCCTCCATTGCTTGTTTGAAATATCTATTGGTTTCCGTTGCCATATCCTCATAGTCATCATTATGTATAAACAAATTGAAAAAGTCAATAGGTTCAGGGTTCTCAGGAAGTTCTATGAACTGGCGCAACCCAGTTTGACCAGTGAAAGGCAAGTTTACACGTGGCCGCGGACCATCCACCCACTCATCAAACGTCTGTGAATGATCATGATTATATTGTGGTATTTCAGCAAACTCCTCCTCAAAACCACTAAAGTCTTCTTCGGTGGAATTACCGGCGGCTAGAATCTTTCTGGCAATCTCTGTCTCTATATCACTCAGAGCATCTGTGTCACCATGTTCACTATCTATTACAGTGTCCCGATCATATGCATCATCACTGTCTAAACCACTGCTACCATCACTGTCAGTTGACTCCATATCAGAGGCTTCATCAGCATGGATCTCGTTGATGAAGTCGTCGTCGCTTGAAACGGCTTCAAAGCTGCGTGTCCTAGTATGCAACGTCCTAGGCCGTCGCAGGGCCTTGCGTCCACGTCCGCGCAGCATTCTGCTTCAACCTGTAAATGATTGAAAATGTGTTAGATGTATGCAACATATAACATGTGATTAGAGACAATAAACATACAGAGATAATGAATGTGAGCTTCATGGACGTTCATTTGCCAGTTTCAGAACCTCCCGGCGCATCTAGGACGTCTGCGCCGCAAGCGCCGACGGCTTCTGACATCGCGCCGATTTTTCCGACGCATATGTCAAACGGACCATTTTCTGATTTCCTCGGCGACGTGTAGCACCGGGCGCGAGGCCCGGAAAATAAACTACTTTGTCAGGGAAGCTCGGGTTGTCAGTTGCCGAATGACTTCTCTTTTCGAGAAGCAGAGCATCCAAGGAGCGGTCTCTCGAGGCGGAGCCCGGACCCATGGGAGCATACTCCCATGCTCTCCGGGAATTCCCGTCCCCGTCTTCCGCGGCGGACCCCGGATTCAATCGCGGGACAGGTTTCCCATGTTCTCTTTTGAGAACGAGAGACTCCGAGGAACAATCCTATGGGACGAACCCCGGATTCTATTGGGAATGGGTTCCCATGCCCTCTCGACATATATAGCAGAAACCTTCATACCTCGGAATGACACGAACCTTTATTTCAAAGTAGAAAAAAAATAATAATTTGCACAAAAAGTTTGGGGGGTGGCGACCAAAAGCGGGGGGGTCCGCGCACCCCCCGGTAGATATTTATACTTGTGGGTCGGTCCCGAAGATGACGGACCACGCCCATGTTCATGGGAATTTTTTCTCATTATGTCATGGCGAATCCCGTCGGAAATTCCCCTGCTCACGAAAAAACTAATACCTAAAAAAGTAATTGTGATACAAAAGAACTTTGGTAATAAAAGTGGTGAGGAATCAAATTCTCCATCTGCTCAGTTCATTCCGCTACACATATAAATAATTCTTCAAATCTTATTGAATGAAATGTCTTTTATTCAATAATGTAAAAGATAAAATAATAAATTCAATTCAAATGGTTTGGAAAGGTGCGCCCTCGCATTTGAATTTTAGAAATAAAAACCTTTCGCAAATGGCATCAGTAACAAAAATGTTCACGCATTTTTAGAAACTCCGAAAAGTGAAATATTTTCCTGAGAAAATATTCCCACGAAAAGGCTTTTCCCCGAGCGGCGGGTCCCGTACTCAAATATATTTTCACTTTTATGTTATATTTTTTTTTCCAAAACTGGAAACAAAATTCCGTCATGACAGTTGTTCATCGTTTATAAAGCTCTATATTTGCGTATCAAAAGAACAGTATTTTAGTTATATATTATCATACTTCTTCACTTATGCGTACATCAATATTGCGGCTCTTCGCGCATGCATAGTTCTTCCCAAAAACATGCGCATTATATCTGGAATTAAAGACAATGTTTTTCTCTTTACAATGATGTAAAAATTATAAAAATCGGACTTGCGGTTCAAAAGTTATGAAGTGCGAAAATTATACCTTTTGGCGCGGCGCTTTGCGCATGCAGAGTTCTTCCCGAAAACATGCGCATTATACATGGAATTGAAGACAATGTTTTTCTCTTTACAATGATGTAAAAATTATAAAAATCGGACTTGCGGTTCACAAGTTATAAAGCCCGTAATGATGGTATATGCTAAGAGCGCCACTTATTCAAAGCCGAATATCACCTTCTGCGGGACACCTGGCGCATCAAAAGTTATTGCCGAAAATACACGTATTTTATATGGAATTGAAGACAATTCTTTTATCTATATACTGATAAAAAAATTATGAAAATATCCCAAGTAGTTTCTTAGAAATAGAGCGCCGAGGCATGTTGGGGTAAATGCGCCACATGTATCAAAATTCAAAAGTGCGAAAGTCGGCTATCTCTGTGCGATTGCTGTATTTTCAGTTATGTTAGCGCAATTGCGATTTTTATATGGGAATAAAGGCCATTCTTTCCTCTTTATTTTGGTATAAAAAAAAATGAAAACAACCAATTGGTTCATATGATACGAAGTGCGAGAGAAAGGTAGCTTATCGCAATATCTTCCCGTAATTAGAAGCTATCTGCCCATGTGGCGAGATGCGAGACAGATAAGCATAGGCTATCTGCCCATGTGGCGGGATGCGAGACAGATAAGCCTGTACGGGCCTATCTCACCCCGGGGCAGTGCAGACACTTAGGTGCTAATTAGCCGCCGGGCAGTGTAGCCATCGGAGCGAAGCAGGACAAAATTGGCCTTTTGTAAAGCTAATTATCGATGCGTTACGGGTCAACAATGCACACGCAAATTGGTGTGAATTTTGCTGGACGTTCTGACCAGACACTGAAGAAAGTTTTATTCTCATTGCGGGCTGCGAGGCATAAATACAGCCATTCTCATGCAGCGAGTCGCGGAAACAATCGACTCGGGACCCGGTATGGAGGCTAGCCCAGTACATAGACAGGCGTGAATTCTTCTAAGTAAGCGATCCGGGATCCGTACTGGAGTACCTACGAATCGCTTATAGCCCGCCCGGATTATTCCGTCGCCCGCATGTTAGGGGTTAAATGACATCCCAGAGTATTATGGCAAGACAATTCTAAAACAATGGTTGCTCGGCGAAAATGTGATATGGGCACATATTGAAAATATAAACTCTGTAAATTCAAAGGGTATGGGTAATAATTCATACTACACATCATTTTCACTGTGGTTCTGCCAATCAGCTAGCAATAGAGAAGAGTTTGAGTAGCTAGCTGAAGTGGATCATTTTAAATCATTGGTTCAGTTGAGTAAGATGAATAAACTATGTTGCTTGTAATCAGTAAAGACTCACAGTTCTCTCTGTCCTCCGTTGCCCTGGTCCTCCTCCGGTGAGGAGTGAATGATGGAGAACAGCATCAACACACGCACAAACACTCGTCTTGGCACGTCCAACAGTCGCACTGAACGACCCAAAAGTTTTTTGGCCCTGAAATCAAATTCTATTTTATGAAATTCCTCAAAAGCAATGATTTTGGAATCAGACAGAAAATTGCATTCTGATTGGCCAATTTAAAAGCTTCCGACTTCCTTGTTGACCCTATCAGTGAAATCTAATAGAATGGTGTTAAAACATCTCACAAATTACATCTGCCTTCGGGGTAGTTAGTGGAGATATTTCATTGAGTTTATTAAGGACAGTTTTATTACACGCAGAAGGTTTAACCAAAGATCAAAGTTGTAACCCATTTACCTAGCCAACATGGCAGCTCCAGCCCCCTTGCCGCCTCCTTGAAACATGGAGCTCACTGTGCTCTGTTTACTTTTCTTCAGTAAGGCCTCGCAGATCTGCGGTTTGGTCAGACCAAGACCGTTTATGTGGAAGGATTTGGCTAGGGTCTTCAGATCGGTCGCTGACATCACCTTCAGGGTCAGCTCAAGGTCAGTCAACTCGGATTCTGTGAGATGCAGATACGAAGCATTATTCTCAATCACACAGTGATAAAACCAATATGAAATTTTCAAACCTTTTATGTTGCTAAACTGTGAGGATGAAAATAAAAAATGATTTTGCTAAGTAAACTTTTTAGCTGAAGTTTTAGTTATTTCTTTTATAGTACATAAATAATGTTATATCATGAATGTGAATACATTGAAAACTTATGTTAACATGTCACAGGAACTTATTTTGGTAAGTAAATCCTGTGTAATGTGTTTTCTCAACGTTAAATACAGAAATAATACTTAATTTATTGCTATTCTCAATTTGTCAAATCGTATACAAAGTTTTAAACTCTGACTTTATGATCAAATAGAAAACGTCTTGAATGAAAATTAGACTTCCCTAGAATATTCTTATAGCAGCTGAGCATGCCACAAACATACAGATCAATTAATCTGATAGATATTCTCAAGAAGCTTTAATAATGGTTTCATTCCTCACCAGACATGACGAGTTTTTTATTCATGAGCTCTTGGATGATCTCTGTAAGATCAGCACCGATCTCTGGATAGCTGATCTTGGTCCCCGGCAGCCAGGCAAGTTTACGTGAGAAGAGTCGTACATACAACTTTTGACCTGGCTCTGAAAGATGATATCTTGTTAAATGTTGTTACACTTATTCCAACATAACACATATAATCCCTGATGATAACTATAATGTTTCTATATATTGAATATAAATATTGAAATTCAACTAAGCATCTCATTAAATTGAATCTTATTTATTAAATTGTAGTTGTTGCAGCAAACTCTGCACAGAAACAGTTTCAAAATTTCAAGAGTTGTAAAAGTAAATGGTGAAATGATCAAGTTCTTTTTTAATCGCTAAAGCAATAATAATGGACTATACAACTGGATTTTAAACTTGAAACTATTCAATATTTTGTATACAGAGTATTGTAACATAAATATGTGGTCTTATATAGGGAGAAACGTAAACTGAAAGTGGATTTCTGCCTACCAGACAAGTTGTTGAATATTTCTATAAATTCCATGTCCACCTCGTCAAAGAGCCGAACATTGTCCTCATCAGCAAGCACAGCAGACAGTATAGTGCGGAAGTTCTCCAGGTAATATGGAATGCGATATTTAGGCTCTCCGTCTGTTTCTTCTACAGCTTCCTTCGATGTTTCACCTGTCATTTCCTCTGTAGTCTCTGTGAGGGCCTTTGAAACATCTGTTAGAAGATTGTTACATCATATATATTTTTTCTAGATAAACCTAATCAATTCTATTTGTACTTATTAGCAAGAATATACTTAAAGACCATTGGAATGGCTCTTCAGTGTGTATAATATCAAGAAATTGTAATTCAATTGACTGAAAATTTCTAGCAATTTAGAAATTGGAAATCAGAAATTAAGTGCAAGTATTATTGATTGAATTTCAATTTATGTCAACTTCCTGAGTTAAAACTGCGAACAAATAACAGCAGATTATTAACACATATTACTCTCTTCAAGTGTCAGCTTAGTGTGTAAACAAACTAAATATTGCACTCACCATCATTAGTTTCAGCAACAGGATCTTCAGTATTTCCCTCTGTTTTAATGTCTTGTGTTTCTACAAGATTATCAACCTTTGAAGGTGGATGTGAATCAGTTTCTTCTACACGAGTTTCAGTGACTTTGACTCCTGCAGAAATCTCCACACTGATATCCTTTTTCTTCCCACTTTGAAACAGCTGATTCCACTGCGTCTTTGAATTTTCCCTCGATACACTTGAGACAACAACAGATTTAGTCATTGTTGATGTTTTCTCAGATTTAGATTTTTCAGCTTTCTTTTCCGACATATTCTTTGAAAGATTTGAAAGAGACGAACTTGATCGTTTCAGAGATGTGTTTGTTTTCAATTTCTGGGTAGATTTGAACCTTTTTACAGAAATCTTAAAGTCATCATTGTCGTCCCCATCATCATCATCATCAGCATCATCATCATCATCATCTGAGGAAGAGTTGGAGTTTTCTGACTTATCTGTGATCTCTATCACTGAATGATCTAATGTCTTTTCCTCTGTAAATGTTCTGCTACTCCTTCTTGGCTGTTTAACATCTGAAGATTCAACTTCAGTCTTCCTTCCGGACGATCTCCTTTTCATTAAAGAAAGTTTCTTTGATGGGCTTATAGGCATCTTCTTATTATCAGCTTTGTTCAAATTAGATTTCTTTTTCCTTGAATTCGCTGAATCACCTGTTGAACCTTCATTAATAGATACCAAATCAGAGCTTTTTGCATTTTCCTTTTGAGAAGAACCAAGTTCATTTTGATTGGTCTTTGCCTCACTTTGCACAACTTGATTTAAGTCTTTGATATCTGTAAATTTACCTTTGCTTGATCTTAAACTTAGTCTGCGTGGTTTTAAACTTGGTTTTGATTCTTCTTTTAATGCCTCATAATCCTTTTCGTTTTCACTGCTATTTGATTTGAAATATTTGGATTTGGATTCCACTTTCACAATTTGGAAATCATCATCATCATCACTGTCAATAATGTTCACTCTCTTGTCTTCATCTGATATTTTCCTTTTTGATGTTGAGGATTTTCCCTCTAAATTGTTCTGCTTACTGAACATAGACAGAACAGTCTGTTTTGGTTTGTTGTCAGACTTTTGAGAAGGTGACCTCTTTTTATCTGATTTTGATTTCTTTGACTTGGAACTCATGTTGCTGAAATAGTCAATGAGTTTTCTTAAAAGTTACTAGCTAGAAAATGGCTGTTGTCGAATTACAGTGACGTGCCAAAAGTATTGCAACAATCTCCGTTTTCCCATAGGATCCCATGTTAATTCAGTGTAGCATAGATAATTTAAATTATTTCAATATACAACGTTATTTAACTAAACAGTTAAATTATTACCGAGGTATGTCCATTTTCTCAGCCCTTTAGGTCTGCTTATATAATGGTGGCAATGGGGAAGTGACGTTACTGTAAAAATACCCAATCAATATTTTGCCGTTCTCCAAAACCATGTCTAAGAATGAATGAATTTGAAAATTATAAACATAATCTCAAGACGTTAGATTACAATCGTGTTGAATTTTATAAGTTTTCATTCACTGTCACATTTATGAAAATTATTTATGCTACACTAAAATAACATGCGATCCTATGGGAAAACAGAGATTGTTGCAATACTTTTGGCACGTCACTGTACATCCGAACCTCATTATAATGCATGCATGAGAGTAATCCAATATTATTCCAGAGGTCAAAAAACCTCATTTCCCTGATATTTGGAACCAGAACATGATGGGTGATGTCACATGACTTCCAATAACTTCACTGAATTTTTTTACTAAGGGCTCTTCAATCACAAAAAGTAATCATGGCTTAAGTTATGGATGATCAATTACATGTATGTCAGAATTCATTTCTTAAAAACAAATATCATATATTCATCATTTTAAACATCACATCGCACTGTATGACCAAACCTTACTGCATCGTTATTATTATTTGCAAACATTATGCTTGAGATGATAATGTTATCAAAATTTGGAATATTTTGGTTTTTGGAAATAAAAAAATCTTCTCTAAAAGAAGCTTCTACTTGTGCCAACTTTTGAAAATCAAGATACTGTTCAATGTAATGGAAAATACTGAAAATGTTTACTCTTCATTCATTAAAAAGGGCGGTTCTTGCCACCTTTGGGAGGTTCTTTTTTGGAAATGACATTCGAGGGGACATTCCTGTTCATACATATGTGTTATATAATACATGCATGATTATATCACAATCCAGTTGAAATGTATTACTGAGGGTACTAGTTGAAGATTTGACAATTTGACAAACTAGCACACATTCATAATTCATTCAGAAAGCAAACAATGCAAAGAATCAAATGCAATTATATACTTTTTGAAATAACGGTTATATAATTAAACAATATAGATATATTAGATATATTGATATAATATTGAATGTTAATTAAGTCTAATGATGTAGAAATGAACTGATGCTGTCATGAGTGATGTGTGAGCCAGCCGAGTGACTTAGTAACTCAATAATATTCAGTTCTGCTGTTATGGTTTAATAGTCCACAGACATATGTAGAGTATTGACAAATATTTCTGAGGATACACTTACTAACCCTGATGATTTGTTTTATACTGTCACACTTCAACTAAGTCACATTTGTTTGATTTTCCTTCTTGATCTGTACACATCGCCAGCCTCGTCTCATGCTGTTTGTTCAATGAGAGTTATCGAACTTTGCTCGAACGGAAGTGATTAAAATACGGAAAATATCAAAGACTGAAATCTTCGGACAAAACAAATAAACATTATGCGCCACGAGTTTGAAATACCTCAGTATGAAATACAAACAATATCTATTCTATTTATTTTCCCTTAATTATGGATCCATACATACTACTTTGTTATCAATTATATTTTTTCATAAACATATTAACTTCTCTCACAAAGTTGAAAAGTTGACACACTATTTAGATCTAGTGGTGTTTTTCCCTTTTCTTTAGGGAATGTCAGGTCACAACAAATGACATCATCTAGATATATAGCGTCTCTCTGCCATGAAGATACCGAAATGCTTATTCGAAATTATGGCACCTACAACAGCACAAATTCATGACGAAATCCGTGGGAAACAGACCATGGAGGTTAACTTTGTAATAGAAAAACCCAATTGAATTGAGTGTCATCACTTGAGGTAAAACTATTCCAATCAATTACTCTCCATCAATAAAATGATGAAGACATAAAGATAATGTAATGAAGCCATATAACTAATTAATTAAGGAAGACATAAACATAATTAATTAATAAGGGTTAACATCAGGTATCATATTAAGAAAGTAGAACGATAGAAATTAGTTGACGAAGACATACGCATGTTTTCAAAAATTGTGTGGACAATAAACTGTTTTTCATATTTGGACTAAGGAAGCTAATTTATGTGATTAAGTTATTAAACGCTTTCTTTATAAGTGCAAAATGGTTATAGAATTAAATCGATTTTATCTATAAATATTGTGAATAGTTTTCCTGATTGCTGCCACCTTGTTTAAGAGCTAATGGGCTAGGAAATAATAGACTTAGAAGGATCGTTTGTTTCCGCTAAAGTAAAGTAATCATGATTAAATGATGATCTCCTTCAGTCATCCATGCCACGGTGCGAAAAGGTTAATTAATCTCCCGTACCTTCGCCTGACATTCTCTTCCCACACAGTTTACTCCCTTCTGATTTTCGATCAATCAGATATGTATGCCATGTAGTTATTTTTGTGTTTGTATATATGGCTTGTATGTATGTTTGGCTTGTATTCATGTATTTATGTATGTGTATGGCTTGTATGTATGGTTTGTATGCATGTATGTATGTATGTATATTATAATGTTATTAATTAAGTATTTCCGTATTGGCCCAATTACAGGTCCGAGGTCCGTTGTATTGGCCCGAGACGAAGTCGAGGCCCGATACAACGGACCGAGGACCTGTAACTCGGCCAATACGGAAATACTTAATTAATGACAGTTTTATTAATTAACTTCTAGTCATTCTATTTGCACAACACTAGACATCTCATTTATATTGAAATAATAATTATAAACAAGATTGGTGAACAAATAGCACGGGTCAAAGTTGTGAAGCAAAAGCTTCGGGCTGTTTATTTAACTAATCGTGAGGTAATTTACATTCTACATAAACGAATATGTTTCTTTGATGTTGGTTACAGGATTACAAAGATGGAGTTATCACTTATCTCTATAAACTTTATAATGCCATCCATCTTTTTATCTTCTCAGTTCTCTGCTCATGAGTTGTATTCACTGTTAAGAATGGGGTCTATATATATTGATTTTAGTAAGTTCCTAATTTGCAAAGCATTCACTATAGCTTATGCTTCATGTAGTATGTCTAGTAGCAAGTCCAAACCAGTGCTAAAGACTAAATTCAGTAGTTTTATAGAAGTAAATCAGCTTAGTGCGAATGAACTTAAGGCCTTGTGTTTAAGACATCATATTTCCAATACCTTGCCAAAGACAGCCCGTGTCATTTTCCTGTGTCACCTTTTAGGTCTCAGTATCACTGGTTCAGCGTCCCCTCACAGTGGTTTCCTGACTATAGGAGAAGAACAGCTCACAGACCTACAGATCTCTACGCTCAAGAAACTTTCGCCTCTGAACCTCCTCCGCCTCAAGTCGTGGTCATCAGACATATCCTCACTCCCTGACATTGATGAGAACATTGTTAAGTCATACCTCCTTGGTAGTCGGATTTTAGACGTTAGTGCAGTAAAGAAGTATAAACTCTCTCGTGCTTATCAGTTGAAGGAGAACATTCATTCTGTGCTTGTCACCAGACATCCGGATTATTCAGACTTCTTCTGTGTCCAGGCCAAGTGTAACCCGTCACAGAGCACCCAGGCAGATGACGTGAAGGTTATTCACCTAGTACTCGACACCGTCACAGGCAACCCCTGTTCAGCCTACTGCACCTGTACTGTCGGGTAAGTACACGTACAATTCATAAATGTCTTCTTACACCAGTTCATTTGTGATAGTAACTGTTTCCGCTAATCATTTTATAATATGTATAGACTCGCCGCTAATGGCTGCAATACTGCCGAAGCGGCGTTAAACAAAAACTCACTCAGTCACTATAATAAGTATAGAGATATGTATTTCATTCATATAAAATTCAAACTCCTTCTGCAGTCCGCTTCATTACTAGGCATACCCAACACAATGACACATTTCATTATATATTGATCTTTTAATTCATATACATGTATATATCTGTTTGTATTTGCTAATTCATCTCATCGAAATATTCCCATGTTTTGTACTGAAGCGGTTTGTTCTCCAATCCAGATTTCATCTTAAGGACTAAAAATATGTTTAAAAAACCTGAATGTCTTCTCACATACCTGGGGCAATATAATAATATAATATCTCGGTTCGCATTGCTGAGAAATATCACATTAGTTGAATTTTTTGTACTATTCATTTTTAAGTTGAAAGACTGAGTTATGCCATAAGCTGACTTACCGGTAACTGTGGAGAACTGGATCTGAGTTTTGATTGTCATGTAGAAGAAAATCATACAGCTATGGAAACATAAAATTCTGTTTTTGGAAAAAAATTATGTTGATAATTTTAGGTTTCCATGCAAACTTCACACCATAAAATGCTACTCTAACCTCCTAAACCTGAATCTGTGCCTTTTTCTTTTGTAACCTGAACATTTTTCATTTACACTCAAGCTAAGTTGCTTTTAGTAATTGTAAACAAACAGAATTGGCCTCCTACTTTGGCATTTTGCCAATAAAATCTGTTAACCAAGCCTTTTATTTGGTCTGGTCTCATTATCAAAATGTTATAAGATGCAAAAGATCATTTAATGTTGTTGTACATTCTTAATTAATGCAACACAACTACTGAAAATGTAAAAATGTGATATTTTTTAATACAATATGTATATTGCATTATAATGACAGTGAACCTGTGCATTTTTAAGATATTTATAATGTAAATGTTAAATAATTTAGTCTTTGAAAAGGGCATTTAAACGTGGAATATGTTTAAATTTAAAAATGAATTTTAGAAGTGGAATATATGCAATGTTTCAGAGTTAATGCCTACTCTCTTATCAGGTATTTTGCGCTATCCTACCGTGTCACATTAAAACACAGTAAATCTTCAAAGTTGTTGAGTCTTGTTTCCTTATGCATGGCAACCTCTGTGGAAAGTAACTTGGAGTTTGGATAATCCAAAACTTACTTAGTATAAGTACTAGCCTGTTCACTTTTTTTAAACACCTTTCACGTAAAAGCATTTTTAAAATGTTCTATTTGAAAAACTCAATCCATTTATTTTCACATTTCATCTTTTTATTTTATATTTGTTCACAACCACCATCCTGCATAATCTGTATTTGATGTAACAGTTTCTTTGGCCTTATCATGGTAAATGAAGCACAGTATGCATTGTAATTCAGTCATGTTCATAGACATTGTCATTCCATATTCCATGAAAGTGAATCAGATCTGACACTCTTGTTTCTGTGTTTGGCAGAGTAAGTGATCTTGTTGAATAATGTAATTGTATATTCATTACTTCTGAAAGATCTGGTGAAATGCTCTTTTATCAAGAATGACAGATGATTACGTATAGTGTATATCGGAATCAATTGAGCATAAAATCAAGACCATATACACTTGCATCATATCATATCATATCATCATATCTGTGTTACAATGGATTTGTTTCTATATAGTGTTATTTGTTATTCAGATTCACCCAGGCTTGTGGCCACACTGGGGCATTGCTGTGCGTGTTGGCTGACTGGCAGGCCCATGGTGTAGAGACAGCCCCCGGAGTACCTGCCTGTACAGACAAACTCTGTTCCTGGATCGACCCGAAAGGTCAGTAGTATTTTGGTCACATTTTAAAAAACATTAATTTATATACAATGACTGACCAGGATCTGCATGTTAGCATGGCAATTATATTTTGAATAAAACAAGTAAAAAATTATTTCTTTTCTGTTTTAAACTGTTTTCCTTTTGACATGATAGTGTAATGTGGCTCCTTGGATAACTTGTGCCCAATCCTTTTCTTGACTGAATAAATTATGTTTCAATCATAATGTGGATTCAGAGAAATTGTACCAACAATCTTATTGAACTTTCAATGTTTGTATGGTACTTATTTGTTAAGTTATTTGTATTTCATTACAGCGGCAGCGGTAAGACCGAAAAGATTCCAGAACATCGGCAGTGGAGAGCAGCCCACCAAGAGACTTAGACGGACGCCAGACAACTACGGGACGGCCGTCACCGCCACTGTCACACCACCGACAGCTGCAGATGTCAGCGACTTCCGCGCTGATTTGATCAGAGCGACCGGTCACCATGGTTGGGTCTGCCCTGCTGTATATGCCTTAGACTCTTCCAGATTCCCCAGCACTAGCCAGCCGCCTTCTCCACCCTCCTGTCTGCCTCAGACTGCCAGCCTTCTTTCTTCTGATCTCGCCTACTCCTATGAAGAATCTGTGACCAGCCAGCCTCTCCCTATCGCCTCCCTACCTCACAAGACCTTTGCTGATGCAACTCATCCCTCCTTCCTTTCTGAAGTTGATGCCTTCCTGTCGTCTTTCCCCTACTCTAAATCTGATCTGCAAGCTATCCCTTCCTGCACCATAGGACAGAGTAACAACCTGGAGTGGTTCAAGCAGAAGTATGGCAGTCTGACGTCCAGCAACTTCGGTCGGATCATCCGATATGTGACAAGGAAGGCTGATCCCGACGTCCTGGTCCGTGACGTGATGGGCTACAGACATGGCCCCAACCCCCACCAGCGGTCTGTGTCAGTGCCAAGTCTGAAGTATGGACTGCGGTACGAGTCAGTGGCCCGGAAGGCGTATCTTACCCGTCAGAGCGTCCTCCACAGGTCACTGCAAGTGGAGGAGACCGGACTCCATGCTCATATGGACTACCTCCATCTTCGAGCCAGCCCTGATGGTATTGTGTCCTGCGGATGTCACCCCACAGCTCTACTTGAGATCAAGTGCCCCTTTGCAGCGCGGGACATCAGCGTCAGGGAGGCTGTGAGGAGCAAGAAGATCTCATACCTGGAGGTGCTTCCCGACTTCAGCCTCAAGCTTAAAGGGAGGCTGAAATGAATTATTTTCTATTGAATTCTTAACTGCAATTGGTTCATCAGACTATTTTGTGCAAAAAGAAACCAAAAATAAATCCATATGTTGTTCCTATATTAAACTAGAGCGGCTTAAAAACACCCAAAAACATCGTCTGCTTTTCACCCGTGACCAACAAACCAAAAATGGGGCGGGGCTTAGAGAGTTGGAAGATACCGGAAGTGACGTACGTGAAGGGACGGGGTGTAAACATTCGCTTACTATTTACAATGGCAAACACTGAGGAATCGGTCAGTTAATCTGTTATATCTACGCTTTGCAATGATGCCACATCGCTGTTCTGCTGTGTAATCTGTTCGAGTAATGTTAGTTAACAAGTTTCACTTTACAAATGCACCAAAATATCGTTATATATATCAAATCAAATATAATTGGTATAACTAGTGAGAGACGGTGGATTCATAGACGTTCGTAGACATAGGATAAATCAATGCTAATGATATATAAGATGACAAAATGAAACCAAGATATGATAATATGAACGAAGTACAGTTTAGACAACGAAATCAGATAGTCGGTGTTGTTGTTATTTTTTGTTAGAGATTGTTTGTGTTTAAAATAAAAAAACAAACGTGAGATAAGCACGCCGGCGAAGTAGACCCTATTGTGAGCCATCGACAATAAAAGCACTTCACAACATCCCGTTTTTAAACATCGTTAATCAACCGACAACCTAATTTACAAACTGTACATTACAAAAATCAAAATAACTCACCACATATTTTAAAACATCAAAAGAATAATACGTCTACGAATCCACCTACGAAAACATCGCATCCCAATGTTACCTTTTACGATTTAGTTATCACTTATTACACATTAAAACATTCAGAATTTCATAGTTTATAAGATAATGGTTTCAATAAAATGTGTGGTTAATCAAATATAATCAAATAAACATCATATTAAATTGACAATTCATCAAGAGTGTCAATTAATGTAAGAAACTTACCTTATAACCGTATCCAAAAGGACAATATGAATATCCAAATGCACATTAGACACAAAATGTTAACCTATAATTCCATCAATGACAGTACTTGGAAACAGAAGATGGTCAAATAATAACCCTCTTTCAGCAAAAGTCTTTTCGCAAATGGCAAGATAGAAAACCAAATAGTTATGATGATTTTACACTAAAAATAATTTCATTGGTACATTAGATTTAAACAAGAGTTTTTATTGGATAACTTGATAGAGATATGTTCATTGGCTGAAATTTCTAGACTGAATGTCGCGTTAAGTGTATTGTGTGTCACCAAGACAGGACGTTGGCAATAAACATGACATGCTGGTCACCGACTTGTGTTATATAATTAAGTCGGTCCAGTAAACTTGTTATCTGTACAAACATAATTACACTCCTTCCTTCTCACATACTCAGCTTCTTAATTGCGTAAACTAATGTGCTGTAACAACACTTCTCCCCTTTGATCTGGAAGAAACATCTATATGGTCCGCTAAACTGAGAATTGTGTGTTGATGTGCAGAAGTGACACATAAAAGCTATCAGACTATTAATTAAATCATTTCGTTTTCATTAACGATATGTTCATTAAAATGCTTCTGGTAACATAATTCTTTTATTCGATAATGTTCGTTGTCTATATCAATCTGTGTATATGTTTAGCGTGCACAATAGAGCAATCTTCATGTAAATTTCATTGAGCTTGTTGACCAAAACAGTTCATTTATTTATTCATGAAAGTGAAGTGAAAATGGTTTGCATTCCGTTACATCATATATAGAATATTTTAATTGACAAACTTAAAATACAGTAATCTTTTATATTAAATACAAAATGTTATTTATAAATCTGCAACGTTGTCTCGCTTGTTTGAACAGTCAATCGTTCAGTGTATATGAAGTTATACCTACCATATATATTTATTTATTAATACATACAAAACAAAATTAACATGCCGATTATTCAACATACTTTGATCAATTGATGCTACTTAATCTCTGTTCACCCGATTCCCGCGATAATCGTCTTCCCTTGTTTCAGTGTCACTTGAACTGTCATACCTTCCCTTCTAGTTCCGCGATTAATTGGTACAAACATACTATACAAAAGCGCAGAATGCACTCTAATAAAGCACGCCCCGGTTGTTGTAACCATATAAAATCGCTAGTTGAATAGTTTAGTAATCCGTTTATCGAAAATTTGGGTTGTTTTGATGAAGTTTTCTGTCTTATATGAGCAGTTTAAAAGTGGGGAAAACGCGTTAAATTATGATTAGCGGCCATGTAGAGGCTCCTTCACGTACGTCACAGCCCGATAACGCTTCAGTGACCACCCCCGCCCATTTTCATTCTGGTCGCCGGGGCTTAATTGGGCACTTTTTAAAAAAAGCCGTATATAAGTTATTTATGGGTCGATTTAAAAAATTTAAAATCTAGCAATTGTCAAATTGAAACCCCTTTTCAACGAATCCGAAAGTGACCATATGTCATTTCATCTAACCTTTAAGCAGGACACAGACTACTTCCATCAGGTGCAGGGCGCCATGGCTGTGGTGGGAGTCAGTGTATGCCACTTTGTGGTATACACTAAGAGGTCCATGGAAGTTATTTCTGTGGACTTTGATCCAATTATTTGGGAAGCTACTGTTAAGAACTTGAACTACTTTTTTGAAGTATACATTATTCCAGAAATTTTGACAGGCCGCATAGAGAGACTCTGTAACCGTGACCCACCAAAGACAATCACAAGATGTGTTCAGTGTGCCAAAAGACTACCGGAGGCAGATGACATTGCGACAGACAACAGCAATGCTTCTGTCGCTTGTGACTGTTCCTGTGCGTGTTCAACAACAGAAAATTGGTTCTGTTGGCCGTGTGCTGGGTACACCGCTGCTATGGCTGCTGCTGCAGCGGACTGGCTTTGTAATTCCTGCACGAGGACTTGTGTTTCTAAGTAGTTATGTTTAATGTGTGTAACGAGATGTAATGTTCCAATTCAGGGTTGAAATTAACCACTAGTAAAAGCAGACAAGTATGTGTAATAGACTAGTAGTACTTTTAGGGAATCTCGTCCAAAAGGCTAATTTTATCAATTTCAAGTTTAATGTACATATTTCACTGCAAATTTGGTAAATGCCTGACATATCTGACTAAATGAAATCACTTGTCTACTGCTACTAGTGTTAAATTCAATCCCTGACTGCATTGTGCTTCCAACATATTGTGTGATTTGTCACGTTTTATGGTTTTAAGTAAGATCTATCCATCAATCTGTTTACTCAGATCAAGATCATAGTTGAAAATGAACAACAATTGTAGTAAGATAGCAAGGATTTTATTACCCATAGCTGCACTGCAAGTTATGACCAATTTTATGAAACAAGGTACATTTAATTCACAGTGTTTGTGAATTTGTTGCTTGTACATATTTTATTGTGCTTACTTTTGTCTCAATATGTTATGAAAATTCACAATTGAAAAAATGTAACATGTCTTCTTAAAATAAATTTTTGACATGATTAATATGAAGTATTTACAAATGAAACAATATCAATTTCCATTACCGTTTTATTGTGGTAAATGACATTTGTCATTGCTTGACATTCAGTGACTTTACATTTTTCAATGGGCCAGTACGATTCACCTTCGCTTGTACATATTTCATTGACCTGTACTTATGTTATAACCTTGGTATATTATAATGAAACTTCACTTCAGTGAAACAATAGGAAATGTTAAGTATATATATAAATATAAATTTCCATGTACATATTTCATTGCAAACATCTGTTAAATTCCTGATATTCATATTCATATATCAATAAGCCAATATAAAGATATTTATATATTTTAAAAAAGCAACATACTGTCCATGTACTATTCTAATTTATTTGTTACTTTTCCTGTTACTTCATAACATTTATGTGGGATACAAATACATTCCACACAGGTTGCAAATACATTTATAAACCTGAACTTAAGTCTTGTTATTTTTTCCTCATATGTTGACAATTCACTGATACAGTGATCTCATTGCCTTACAATTGGTCTTTGAAAGTTAACAAGATAAGCACAAACTCTAAATGTTTGTTCAATCAAGTCCTTTTGGTCCATTCGGATTGATTTTTCAAGAATTTGATATGTCTTGATCCTTTGGATGACCCGTTCAATGTGTATACGAGCACTGCTGATCTGAGCTGAGCGTCTGGCTTCAGATGCAGAGAACTGTGGCCGGTCTCTGCCCTTGAAATGAGGCATAATCATCTTCACACCAAGGGAACGGAGTTCCTCTGTCACCAGGAAACCACGGTCAGCCATGACACTGGAACCAGGAGCTAGGCTAGAAATGAGCTTCTCACTGCTGAGTGTAATGTGTTTGTCTGTGGCTCTTCCTCCCCAGGCGGCCGACACAAAATTCACACCTTGGTAGGGTCCCATACCAACAAGAAATTTGACTGTATCATGGTGTTTGTAGTTGGAGAAGGTCTCTTTCCGTGCCTGAAGGTCTGCGGAGCGCTGGGAGAAGAGTTCGGTGCAGTCTAGCATGATTTTCATGTCGGGAAATGAGTCCAAACATGTCATTGTCTGCACATGATTTACGTCAACAGGGGGCATCTCAAAACACAGAGTCAACTCATTGTTCAAGAAATTGATCCAGGTAGTGAAGATTCTGGACAATGTTGATACGCTTACACCGGTTCTCATCTGCATGTCTCTAAACTCCAAACCACGCTTAAGGCGTACGAGCACTAGAAATAATTCCTCTTGAAAGGTTAGCGTCCATTCCCTTCCCGGCTTCTTACTGGACTGACGTACACTCTCAGATGTCTGTTGATGTCTCCAGTAGTTAAGCTTTCCTCCACATCGCTTATGCAGATACTTTGCCAGTGCTTCAAATGTAGCATATGTTGGTATATTGGTCATGTAATGGAAGTCCTCGTCATTATCAGTGTAGGTCGATAAGCACAGGGTCTTTTTCTTCAGATCTTCATTCTCCTGTTTGAGAAGCTGAACCTCCAGTTTCAACCTCTCCTTCTCGTCATCGCAGGGAGTTGGGTCTATGTAGGGATAGACATAGTCATGATCCTTACGAGATGGTATCACAGGTGTCTCTTCTTCAAGAATAGGCGAGTGGATTTCCGGCTCTGCGTCTGCCAGAGATTGAAGTTCATCTACACTGTTTGTGGTAGGTGGAGACAGTTGTTGGGTGGTCGGGCTCGGAGAGGGAGTAGAATCAGGGAAGATCTTACGACGAACACGCTTAGGTGGAGGTGACAAGGCGCCAGTTGAATTAACAGTGGTTCGCCGCTTGACAGCTCTCTGACGGGAAGGGAAGATTGTCGGGATGTATCCTGGTTTCTTTGGATCGTCAGATTTCTTTCCTGAAGAGAAAACATTTTTTACTTTTATGTATTCAACAAAATGATAAATTCAATTTAATCAAGTCTATAACAATGTCTATTGTTCCATAAAGTTAAAGCTTTTTACAAAAAAATATCCAATATAATTTTTTTAAACTAACTATATCAATAGGCAAGAGGTCTTACAGTATTGGAAATGAAAGATTCAACAAATAATCAACTATTTAGACAAATAGGTATTTACCAACATACAATTCACTGATGGGAGAGCAAAACAAATAAAATATATTGAAGACTAGACTTAAAGTACTGAGATAATGATTGGTTGATAATAAAGAACAAGAATTTTATTTTATGAAAAGATACAGAGAGATACGGTAATAAGTACTGTATTGGGTCCAATTAGAAGTGCCATTTTTAAACAGGTGTTGACATGTAATGTTGGCATGTGGTCATAAAGTTGACAGGTCAGGTGCTTGTTATGTCTGATGATTTAATGACTAGCCCTGATTGCATAATGTTGTAACATAATGTCTTGACAACAAATATGTGAAAGTGTTTTTATCAAGTTTATAATAAAATATTCACAAGTTTAAGAATTAAGGACTTATATTTATAATATAACATTATCATGAAGCTTTCTTGATACTTGATACTTGATGAAAAGAACTGTTAAAAAGTTGTTGTATTTATTTAAATTCTAAGGGTAATAAGTAAAGGAGAAATAATTGTAATTTCAGATAATAATAATAATAATGTTAATAATAATCGTAATAGTAATGAACTACATACCTCCTTCGAAATGAATGGAACAAACTGTGTCAGTTGACTTTGGAAACCAAGCTGCTCGTCTGATGTGATCGACCCAGAGTTTCGTTCGCTTCGGGTTACTCAAGGGAAATCGATGATAAGACAACTTGACACCTAAAAGTTTATCTTTCAAGTTGTAGTTTGTACATCCAGGTACACAACAATTTCGTCCTGAGTGACTTCCTTTTCGTCTGAGCCGAGGAGAACGCTGTTTAACTGTCGGACTCATGATGTAAACTGACTGATTGAGAACTGTCAGCCAAACCGGATTCCCTGCAGTACCGTTCTGCGCATGCGCGCAGCGAGTCGAAAATTATTGTGAAACTGGCGAATGTGCAACTGCGCATGCTCAGACTCATATTGGCCCAGTTGTTCTCGTATTGGCCCAGTTTTTCCCGTATTGGCCCAGTTTCCCCGTAATGGCCCAGTTGTCGAATCATATGGTCTAGGCCGTTAATGCCGTATACATGCCATATAACATTGATAGTTAATTAATCAATGTATGTATGGCTTGTATGGCTTGTATATATATATATATGTATGTATGTATGTATGTATGTGTGTGTATGGCTTGTATGGCTTGTATGTGTTGCTTGTATGTGTGTGTCAATTTTTTCTTTTTCTTCTTATATTTTAAATGGATATATTTGTGTGTTTAGTGTCTCATAGGCCTAATGGCCGGGTGCAGTTTTAATGTATTTGTACTATTTATTTGTACTATGTAACCTAGCACGTGACACTTTAATAAAATAATCGTTGTGGACATAATATTTCATGTTCCTCAAAACTTTACTCTCTAACCAACACCGTACAATTCATATCAAGTGTAAGGTATTAATTCGTATTGCTATAAGTAAATAAATAAATTCCGAAGCTCCCGCCAGACGTTGATTATTGAATACGGTAGCTGTAGACGATTAGGTCTTGAACGACGTGATCGCTGTTGTCCTCTTTGCATTATCCCTAATTGCTCTGTCTTGATGGCCATTTAACAATTATCCTAGAAAAACTACTATTCTTAAATATTATGTACAACTTCCAATCACATGTGAAGCTTTTCCAAAACTTCATTCCGAAGAATCAATTCGTCATCAATAAAACATTTATAAATGCTTGTATTAAATTCCAAAAAGCGTTCTTGGGTCTGTATTTTCCCTCTATCCTGATTTCCACAATGATTTTATTGGCGCTTTGAAACTGTGCACATTGTACACCATGTAAGAACTCCCCAGGGGCCCCTTGAACTCCTCTCTCGGAATTGAGGTTGAATATATATTTATGGTTATCAAAATCGTCATTTATGACTCTAATCAATCACTGACTAATTTCAGCTTTGCTGCATTTCGTTAACTGTTCTGTGCTCGCGTAGCAATATTATGTCTCTGATGAGTACAGCTCCTGTACGTAATGTTCCCTTACTGCTACAGTTTGCAGCCTAGCATGACTATGTGTAACCGTTTATACCTGTTGTTAAACTGTTCTAAACACTCATGTCTTTTTCATGTTTAATATATATACACAATACTAAATAGTTCAAAATGCGTAATATGTATTCGAATATGCGTTATTCACATTTCTTAATAATAATAATAGTATATTTATAATGCGCACATGCACAATGCATGCTCAAGGCTCTACGCAATTATTACCCTGAAGGAATCGTACTTTCAGTGCTGCCTATGAAGCGCTCCGCGCGACCGATAAGGTCCATACGTTCCCATATCCAGGTACATATATTGTATAGGTACATATTTGTACAGCTGGGTGAACTGAGTGCAATGTGGATGAAGTGCCTTGCCCAAGGACGCAACACAGTATTAGACCCAGGTCACAAATGTTTGGTGTCTCAACCGGGATTTGAACCCGGGCCGTTGGCGTGAGAGGCAGACATGCTAACCACTACACCACTGTGCTCCACATAGCAAATGTCATGACGTATGTTATAAAGTTTGGACGCCGCTTCAGATAACGCATTCTTTCATAACTATGAACACTGAAATCTTAAAACTTGCGACTTTATTTCATATATATATATATCTCATTAAAATAATACGTGTGATCATGATAGTGAGCATAGTTTTTTAAGCAATCAGTATGGCTATAATGTTTGATGTACATGACATTAATGATTATGGCAACTATTTAACTATAATGACGCAAACATTAATTTTCAAGAATAAACGTTCGTTTTACATATAACACACTTGGCAATAGTTGTTTTAATCGTGTAACCGTTTCATACATCGATTTACATTCTGTGCAGTAGAAATACCTTTGAGAGGAGTCCAAAAGCTGATAGCACGTCAGAAAAAAATTCAATTTCTTTATTGCAATGAATGCATGAATGAATATGTTGATTGATGCACAGCGTGCTATTGATTCAAGTAGGACTGAAACTTTTGTCGCAATGATCAATCCCGAAGACCGAGTCGCTTTCTATCCAATGGGGTTCCCTGTTGCTTGAAGACCCTCGCGGCCTCAAACATGCTGTTATGTATGAAATAAGTTGGTATCACTTTCAGAGTTTGGGACTTTCACCAATAGAACAGCCACACTTCGAATCCTTTGTTTTACATCTCTCGGTGACTGGTGACACTCACTGATTTGACTTCTTAAAGCTGTGTCGTTCAAATAGATCTCATAATTCAATGATAAAATACATCTGACTATAGTAGCATCTACTAAGTTGACACTTCGTCATTATACTTTAAACGTATAATTGAAAATCCACAAACAAATGCCGAAATCGTCACATCGTCGTCTTCTTTTAAAGATCGAATTGCGGTCTTAGTCATGACCTTGTTCTTAAAACATCTCACAAGAAGTCGTCCATTATAGGAATGGTTGGGTCGAGTCCTTTACGAGTCCGAAGATTCCGGACGATTGCTGCAGTTTTAGATCTGGGGTCGAGTGGAGTTCCCGGAAGTGTTTCCCATCCGCCAAATGTGCATTGCATCATGGTTGCATCCTTCCGGGTCTCTTTGAGCAGTTCCTTCTCGAAACCTGCAAGATATATATAAGTTACAGTCAACATGAGTCGGGTTAAATGAGATAGAAAACTACATTTTATGACATCCTGCTCGTTCAGGATCTGTGTCCGCAAGGCTACTGCAATACCCTGATCCCATAGCACCTCCTTTCCCATAAAGCGCTATAGATAACTAGTCAATAAAATGACTGTAGATCGATGAGAGGAAGATTGATCAGCGACCATACAATTTAAAATTACGAGAAGTCATTGGTTGACAAAATATATGTATATAGCGATGAGTAACCGTCCCTCATTTATTAAAGAAATAAGGTGTTTGTGCATGGATACAGATAGTATGGCCACCCGCTGTAAAGTCCCGGTAGAAAATGATTCGGCAATGTAGTACCCGTGGAAACATATCCATATACTTCATATTAGACAAATGACACCAAAACAAGGCCTACGACTACGTAACTACATGTACGACTGAAAGGAAACACTAATCAATGGTAATTAAAATGAATCCAGCTGAAGCAGTGATATTACATATTCTCTAGATGATATAAGAATACAACAGCTACCGAAAGATTCTGCGACGGGAAGTTGTGCCTCTATGTAATAGGTTTCCCAATCCTTGATGCTGTGTTCCCTGGTCACCCGTCCACGGTGGTGTGTGATCACCTCGAACACTCCCGGGGAGGCCGACTCCGGGCACTATGGACAGTCGAATATTAGGGACAGATGATGTGGCTTGTTATACGTTTGCTACTTAGTTTACTTGGCCAGGTATTTAGGGAAACTCAACTTCAAGGGAAGGTTCTATTTGAATATCCGCAATTTCGTTTCTGTCCACTACATGAAATGAGAAAAACACTATATATATTGATAAAAAATGTTATATATATATACAACGAATAACTTATCATAAGGCTGGTCAACAATGTCTTCTTATGCCGCAATGAAATCACTTATCATTGTTTGTTATTTGCTAATGAATACATTCTTTGCCAAATTGTAATATCTAAAGACACCATAATATTACACTCAGTAACAGTTTCACTTGGATTGTGTTATAATGGCATCAATAACAAAAATAGAAAAGTAAAAATTTAAAGGTACACTCGTATGTTACCCTGAATTTCGTCTCTACAAATATACCCGAAAGAACTATCCCTTTAATGATTTCACCTGCACTTCTACTTGGAACATGGGCTGCATGAGTCTGGGTTTAGCCGACAGGAAGGTGCCCCTGTAGAGTCGAACCATTGTGGGGAATATCTCCTTGCTGACTCTCAGGTCCGGGTCCTGGTCGAACTTCAGCTCCCGTAGGTTGTAGCGGACTCCGCGCATCTGTTCTTCACACAGTACACCCTGGAAATGTTACGATACTTAGAATATCAGATATTTTACATGCGCTTCAGAATCACATTACGAATAGATACATTTTAACTACGATTCCTATTCTTAAACACTCCAGACACACTGGTACTAGAAGTATCCATGGCGACATTTTTCTCTTATGAAAATACTTCAAAATCTGTTTTACGGTATAACACTCATCTCGAATATCCCTCACACAATATTCGAATGGATTATAGTATATATCCTAGCTTTTAGGCCTACTGGCGCCTCACATTCATTTAATTTAATTATTGCTTCATGCAGTTAGGTAAACTGAATACTCTCTAAAGCCGTTACAACTAATGCTGCGCTATCAGGGTATTTGTATCCACAAGGTTCCTTCAACCCCCTGATTCTTCACCCAGCCTTTACCTAGTATCACTGTAAATAACCAACCAATTACAGATCTTAAAAAATCGAGAAATATTTGCAGTGTCCGTATGAAAAGACTGATATCATGGTCTTGCAATATACATGCTATAATTAAATATGGAAAAGCAGCTGGTAATGTTACAAGGTGAAAGCTGTGTAGACGATCAGTGGATTTGAGCAGTCCTGCTCTCCTGATGGAAGGGGGTGGTTACAGCTAACATCTCACATCTCACTCGACATGGTGTAGCCGATGGCATCTATCTTTTACCTACCTTCCTGGAAGCCCACTGAAAGCCAGCAATGAGTATAGGCTCAATCTCCTCTATAGACTGGTGCGACTCCCCGTCAACACAGTCTATCAGCATATTGGGTCCCTTTCCGTCCGGCCCGAAACACCAGATCTTCCTGCCCCAGGTTGCGTCTGTCTTGTACTCTTTCTCCAGGTACTCCGAGCGTTTCGTGGCGTCTTGGTAGGCGTACACCTTGCCCTGTTAGTATACGTTACATCATTTTGTGTTTCACAAAACACATGCATGGCATTCTCTTCCCACATAGGTCACTCCCTTCAAATGTTCTATCATGAGTTATAAAACCATAAAGGAATATCATCAGTGGGAGGAGAATGAACTCATGATTGACAATGGATTGTTTTCCATCATATCAAATTGGGATTCGGTTCCTATCAAAGCTTTTTCCATGCTGGTTTCATATATTTGTTAATACTGATATTAAGGAAATTTACACAGAACATATTGAATTTCAAGTATACGATACATAATCTTACATTTCGAATATACATTGTTATTGATAAATTCATTTTTGTATCCGTATGTACGTATATATCTTGTAAATTGATTTTAATTGTATATTAATTTCCACAATCTTGTCCCAAACGCCGTCTCTCTTTTATTATTCCACGTAACATTGGATTTTATTATTGGGTTATCTGGAACGATTTACTTTAGGTACTCAATATCAGAGATGAATGATAATGATATTAATAATTTACAAATATCATTAAGAAGGATAAGATCAATGTAGCAAACGCTCAATTGATTATGAATAATCAAAATATTTTCTGAGGAGTGATATTCAATGAATGTGTTTAATTTATTTAACATGTTGCTGAAGAAAATTATGGATTATTATATATATATTCACAGTATGTCTCTTATATAATAATCGTTGTAACAGGTAGATGATATTGAACCACTCTAGTTGATAAGGAGGGAGACCTGTACAAGTACATGTCGATATACTCGTACCTGAACTCGCTCTTCATCGAGTGATGTCTTACAAGCAGACCGCGTTCATGTACCCGGGGGGTAATTTGATTATGTCATCAGTTTAATTAAATTGACTTATGCCAAGACATCAATAAACCTTGAATAGTGTTTTATTATCGACTTAGGGCAACAGGACATGCGTATGGTGAAGTTAATAAATGATCACAGTGTGTTTTTTTATCTCCTTAGCATCGTGTGGTTTTTTAAAAATTAATTTATTCGTTTATTCGTATTTTACGTTAGTTAATTAAAAACATCACTCATTAACTTTATGGCATCACATGCAGATAATTACAATCGACATTATAGACATGCAACCGCTTGTCAAAGCTAAATCAGTCTCAATGATATAATTGGTTATAACGCGCATAATCATATTTGTAAAGGTTTAATACAGCAGTTAAAGGTTATAAAATATTTTTTTATTCACTGAATAGGATAATATGTTATTTTACGCAGCGAAATGACACTTTCATTAAACATTGTCTTCTTATAACGGCTTGTAGTAATGTTATGTCGACATAAGAGGTGATCTGGACAAAATTAATGTCACTTACGAACCGTTGCATAAGTTAGGTGATGTAATAAACATAATATCTGACACATATCTTCGAATACCATATTTAAACTCCTGTGGATAATAAAGATTTACTTGGTAGCCGTGGTATCTACTAACATCATCTATCTCCGCGGGTAAACCAGACATAAGATAAGATAATTATTTTAATATAAATAATCAATATCAATTATTCATATTTAATATCAATTATTAATTAAACACGTTCTTATTCTTCACTCATTGACATTCTCACCGTGTCTATATCTTTAAGGCACCCCGCCGGTAAACTAATACAATCAATGCAGATTTCGTTCCTGCCATTAGGTGTCTTCAGGCCACAGGTCTCTGACGATGACACGACCGTCTCCCTGTAGGGAAGGAATGGACCTCTAGTCTTGATCTCCACCCGTCCCAGGATATTGCCCAGGGTGCTGAGACAGTCAGTCAGGTGCTGCTCGTTCACGCCCCAGATATACAGCTCGCCAACCTTCGTCATCTGGAGCTGGGTTGCACGAGAAAAGATAATTATATGATGGTTGACACTTTAAATACTTGTAAATGGTATACTGTAACTTGGTCCAGTGGTAAATAGCACTTTAGTAAACTGTATACAATAATACAAGGTCCTAATAACACCAGTGCTAATCATTTACGAGTAAACGTGCCCCTCCTCCGAAATATATGAGAGAACAGAGGGCTATACCTTAAACAGCTTGCATTCAGTTTGAACCAACACTTCGACTTGGGGTCTTTACCAACTTCTCTGATAAGGCATACATCGCGCTCGTCTCCATCGCCGGCTAATTTAAGCCTATTTTCGATATATGTTCTATTCTAGCGTAGCAGATATATTATCTATGCCAGGTAGCAGCGCATGACAACTGAATGCACTGCTAGCACATCAAAGGTAACGAAATACAGCAAGGTTTATATCCACCAGTAATGGAGACAGGGCGATTTATGACTTGTTGGACCTTTATAATTGCAAGGTATACACGTGCATTATGATTTTTTAAATTGCGAAGCTCTAGGATGAGTGTCCCCGGAGAGCGAGGGTGGTTACCTCCAGCCTGGTGTCCAGCCTCTGTAGATGCTTGAGTCCCTCCATGACAGACTGGAGATCCTTGGGGTTCCGTGGTGCCACGCTCATACTCACCACCGTCTTCACACTGTACGTTATCGGCTGTAACACAGTCAACACTGATAAATCTAGCTTCAAAAAGGATATGTCGTCTTCTTAAGACTCTTGTTACAGTGAGATTTCTTTGTAAATTATATATTATGTATACTTCTTTTATGTTTTGGACACACTGTTGTGGTGAAAGAAGTTGGCCATCCATTAACTTTTGTCATTTTATACTTAAATGATCGACCTGTAGAATTGGTAAAGTTTATCTATATACATGAACCCACCCTAATATTCTGTGCTTTAGGTACAGTGGTGACAGTGGCTGTCTTGACGATGAGTTTGTCTATACCTGACACAGCACACACGTTACCACAAGGCACTGTGTCCATCTCCACAGGCTCTCCGTTCAGGAACATGTACACACTGGAATATAGGTGGGAAACGATTGATTGAATAGACACGCATTTCAGCTGATTACTATTCATGTCCAACGTCAGAGTATTATTTGTAAGAGTTGTGCACTCGCTCACTTGCTCAATCGTATAACAACCTACAATCTGTATCCTAAGATAAATCACTAATTTATAGTTTTCAATGAAAATGGTTTGATTGGTATGCGTATCTCGACTTAATGTCATTAAAATTATATTATATATTTCCCTCGACTCAAATCTGTAAAGTTCCGTTGCTCAGGATATGTCTCACCTTATTGTTTTGGGAATGAGCTTAATACATGTAGACCGTAGTGCTACAAACGTTTCGGAATTAGCTAGCTTTAACTTCATATTGCGGGTACCTGGTGATGGTCCCGTCCTCATACTCCTTAGTCGCCTGACCCTTGTCCCCGGGGGACCCAGAAGGACCTCTGACACAGACCCCGAGACCCCGGGACACGGTCCCCGCGAACACTCTCCCCACCGCGTACAGTCGGCCCCGGTCGGAGGAGGGAATCAGACGAGACACGTACATCATTAGTCCAGCACTGGGATCGCACTTCTTCATACCTGTACATGGTATGTGGGAACTGTTCATATGCTTATATCTGAATGGATTGCACGTGTAAGTAAGTAATTACGTCACATAATAAAGTTTAAACTGTCCTCATTTCAGTTTTCTACTGGTTCTGTTTGATCCAAAATGTTGAACACATTACGAACAGTTGTCACATAGTTTAAAAGAAGACTTTTAGAACGAATCATTCAGGATTAATAGCCTATATAAGTAAAACTTGTCCTGTAATGAAGTTGAAGACTTTGGTTTCATACAATGAGAATTAAGGGCTTGCACATAAACGATCACGTGAGACTATTCATCCTCACCCCATCCGCCTTGGTCTATGGAGTCACCCTCGTAGATCTGCACCGTCTTCCTCGCCTGGGTGGAGACGGGGGAGGGGAGATGAAACACCGTCATGTTCAGCAGGGCCCGACCCAGGGGCAGAAACTTCCTCATCAACAACTGGATCAGAAATATGGTATTATCAATAGAATCAACGTCATTCTGGTGTTGATGAAGATTGAAGGAAAGAGGGCCACGAGAACTACTCCATCAGCAGTTGAAATAGGCAGATGTTACGTTGTGTTGATAATGACACTAAACATCAAATGATAAATAATCGTAGGATATACACTGACGGACCCACAAATGTGGAGAGGGTTGACTAGGAGAGGCATGTTTTCCAACGACTCCACGGCTCCTTATGCATTGTAAATTACACGAATGTGCATTTGTTGCAAACTATGCTTGGCCATTCACAAGGATGATTATAGAATCAGTTGCACGTTCGTCTACAGGGAATGTCAACAGTTTTTGTTCATGAACTGTCTTCAGCCACGTACATAAACAACAACTGCTTGATGGAGTCTCGGCAAACAAGATAAGCACGCATTGGTTATTGATTCCAATGAAATAGAGAATGAATATAAAAGCAACATCATATCCAGTTCCTAATGAGCGAAGACAAGTATTAAAAATCATTTCATTTCAAGTAATGAAACAATATTTCAAGAAATGACATCACGTATTAAAAATATATCAATATTGGTTTTAGTTTGCTTTAACGATAAGAGAATTCAAACTTAGCTTGTCAAAAAGATTTAATCAATCAAGCTTGCCATTAAAAGAAAGATAGATATCATTTAATTATATTAACATAGCAATTTATATAAGAAAATTTATTATTTTCAGCGCTTTGAGCATGATATTCATATAAAAGTGAGCTATAATTATCATTATAAACTAACCCGGGTGAAGTCGCCCCTTCTGGCCTGTTCCTCTGTGGTAGAGAAGGGGAAGTCCATAGCCTCAGCGAAGCGGAACACACTGCTTCTGTCCTGGTACTTACATACGTGATACACCTGGACAGGTGAAGGAATGCAATATTGGAGTTGCATATGATAGACAAACATATACAGTTCAAAAATACAATCTGGCGTATGAAGCGTTAGAGTTGTTTACCATTTTTTTTACATATTTACGATCTGGGGAAGTAGCTCAGTTAGTAAAACGTACGGTAAGAAACCGGAACCGGAACTAGTCTGAAGGATGGAGTTCGTATCCTGTCCTTATCTGTCATACCAAAACCGTTAGATGATTGGGGTTGTTGTTGCTTAGCGCATGTAAAGGCCTTAAAACTTGGCTCTAAACATTACATTTTGGACTGTGTGTCACCATGCAGGGTTTAACTTAGGTGAGAAATCATTTAGCAGCTTAAAACATATTCAAGTGACATAAGGAAGGTGGAAGATCACAATCAAGGGCACAAAACATTACCCTCACGGAGCAGCACTCATATCAAAGACGCGGCGATGTACTCATGTTATGTTCGATGTTATTTCAATAAAGTTTGGGTTAAATCAATATTAATTTTGTCGACAGTCATGTGAGCAGCACTCGACCAGTCAAATAGTCGTGGAATTATGCTTACGTGATAACTGTCATCTATGAGCCATGTGAATGCCGTCAAACTCATACCTTATAAATCGGTTCAAGTACAAACTCCAAGAAGCCCCGGGTTGATTTCCGGCCTTCTTTCGCCTCCCACTTCTTTTCTCTGTGGTTGAAGAAGTTATCTCCCCATAGTTTCTCTCTGATTGTCGAGAACTCGATGTTGAACTTGGTCGTATACAATCTTGCGAAGTCATTGAGAGAAAAGGCCCACTCATCTCTAGCAGAACCGAACGCTACGAACCCTTTCCCTGGATCTACCTGGGGAATGGAAGTCGTGTGATGTAACCATTAGCCGGTGTACGCTACTAGGTATGCCTTGTTCTTCAGGTGTAAATGTTTATAATTTGAAACTCCTTTTCCTGCGTAACACAGAGTTAATTAAATTAAATAATAAGTGCTAATCATAATCGGGTGTCCATTTAGACAATCACGTCTTTTGTAATATCACTGAACTCATACGTAAATGTATGACTTATATCGATAAGGAAACGAATGACCTTTGCCATGAGTTGTAAACCAAACCACAGACCATTGCTCACGTACCTTCTTCCTCCCTTATTCAGGAAGACTGTTTACTTAGTTAAGGAACCTTCTCAGTGAAACCCTTTTGAAAGGATGACCATTTCCAATTGCAGTTGCGGTTGCAACTGTCATTGCTCACGATTATATTGTGATCCAACCAACGCCTCACTATATCTACCATCTGCCGGAGTGTGGCATGGTACTTTACCTTATACTCGGCTATGCCGTATATATCTACAATCTTGTTGTACGTCCAGACGGCACGCTCCAGGACCGAGTAGAGATGTTCGGCTGTCAGCTCCAGGACGTCTATAGACACATCCAGGCGGTTCAGCAGCAGTACCGGACACGTGTGTTCTGAGAAGGCGTGGCGCATCAACTGCTCAGTCGTGTGTCCAACACCTGGTGGAGAGAGGGTATAGACGTTGTGTTACCCTGTCCTCTACTCAGGGTTGTATCCTGAATAAATTCCAGTAATGTATCGACTCTAGGCTAAGGTGAACATCTGAGTTAACTATCACCAGGTGATATCAGAACTGCAATATTTGCTGAACAGATGAACAATTAATATGCTTTTAGTTGGCATATTTTTAAAAAAAAATAACAATGAAATTCAGTAAACTATAGAGTTCGAGACTTCACACTTAGTCGAATAAAATGGTTGATTCTTATTGAATTAACATTTAGAAGTTGATATTATAAATCACCTTCAGACCTAACCTAATACATAACCTTTCATCACTTGCAACAACCTGTCAACACTTCAACAACCTGTCAACACTTGCAAAATCCTATCAACAATTGCAATAACCGCCAATAACCTGTCATCACTTGCTTGGAAGCGCTATTGTCATTATTTTATTTCGAAATGTCGTCTATACAGAATAAAGAAGTTGTATATCCATAAAAAAAAAAGTGTTTCATTATCAACCTGTAACACAGTCCGCAATAACGATACATCCATCAGTGACTCTCAGACCGGAAGTGACTTCTGAGTCGTTGTCCACGTGACCAGCAGGGTCGATGAGTGTGATGAGGAAGTCTCGCACGTTATCCTTACACTCCGAGACCACGGAGAGATCTTCTTCGGTGATCTCGTACTTGAAACTCGTAAATCTAGAACATTGAAAGCATCTAACAAGTGAGTAAACATGAACAATGTTTGAATCTGAAATAATAGATAAAACGTTTTTTCTTGTTGTATCGGATTGAAACTGAAAGGAAATACATATGAAATCGGAAGTTTTTCTGCAGACAGCTTGCATAAATGATTAGTGCAACCGGTTATTCAGGTGATGTATAATTTGTACTCTCATTAATTCAATTTTCAAGTTTCAGTTACCAATTAGTTGAAGCAAATTGACGACGGATAGTTTGTTTTTGGAGTTTGCTTAGCTGATTTATTTGCTGTGGCATAATTACTGGAAATACTGACAGTAAAAACAACAATATGGCATGAACCAACTAATATTTTTTATGAATACTAACGATATCGATTATTCAAATAAAGAAAAAAACAAAGACTACAATGACATGAAACAACCAATAGGGTATATCAATAAAATAAATAACTGGAAGAGATATGTCTGGTTTGCAGATACACTTAGCCACTGTCACCATGTTTATATATTAAAATAATATCGAAATATTCATATTAGGCAAACACAAGGGAAGACAAACAGAACAATTAATTGTTGACCTTTTTATTCTTAAAACAAACATGAGGAGTGTTGTCACAAGATGTCACAGTGAATTAGCATCCGACTAGTTTGATGATTTTAGTCTTTCTATTGAAAAATAACACAGCGAGTATCGCGTTGTGTGAACATTCACATCACGACCTGATTGAATCTGATAGAAAAGGGTAAACACAATGGTGCATTAACAGGATGCTAAACAACTGGCTATTTAGAGTCGAAAGCTTTCTCTTTGTGTGTCATCGATTGTCGGGAATAATCGATCTCTCTCTCTCCCTGATGGTTAAGCTGGTGTTTTGTTTAGTATAATAATGCATGTTGGACAAGGAAGAGATAAATCACTCCGTGATAATAGAACAGAGCATGTTGGTGTACTCTCGAATCTGACAATGTTTACCAATAATATGCAGTGTTACTTTGAAAAATGTTGTAATACATGTATTTTTAATACAAGTGAAGAACAAATTTACAAGTACATACAGGTATTTGGTACTTCATATGTGCCAAGCTTTTTTAAAAGTCAACAAAGACCCTACGTGGTATGAGTAATGTGATGACTATACTGCAGCATACCATACATTGTGCCATTCCACGGCACAGTATACCGCATATTGTACTCTAAATAACTAACATCTTCATCGATTCTTTACCATTTAAGAGGTAAGATCGATACCATATCATCATCATCATCATCACCATCATCATCATCCCCATCATCATCATCATCTTATTTCATCAAAAGAACAAAGGAAAATGGTATGTGCTTACATAGTCTTCCTTTCATCGTTCTTCTCCCCTGAATCGTCATCGCTCTCGCCATCGTCGTCGTATATAGAGAGATCGTCATCGTCGTCCCCACGTCGTCGCCCCCCGTCACTGTGTTTCCTCTTGGCGTACTGTATCATCTGCGTTGCTATAGTCGTCTTACCTTGTCCCACGTGGCCTACCATACAGACGTTCCTGATGTTCTTGGTCCGTGTGTTGAGTCTTGACAACATCGCTGTTTCTTCTCTCTGCTTTATATATATATATATATATATATATATATATATATATATATATATATATATATATATATATATATATATATATATATATATATATATATATATATATATATATATATAAATATATACATATACATATATTGATAGATAAAAATATGAAGGAGTGTTAATCTTTATCGTTTAACTATTGCGTCCCTTCTCGCATTTTACTTCCAAAGCATACAATATATAAACTATTTCATACATGCTTACAAGTAATATGAATTGTGACTATAAGACAAACACAAGTGCAATCATCAGAATCACGTCGCCACGCATATACACATACATACATACATATAAACATTTGTATAGCGCTTTTTGTCCAATAGAATTGCTCAAAAGCGCTGTCTGGGTCCTATTTACATATATGCGCAAGTGAACAAGTATGTTTTGAGTTGGGTCTTGTAGCTTGACAATTCAGGTTCAGATCTAAGACTGGATGGTAGACTATTCCAGAGGAAAGGTCCAGTTCTGGAGAATGATCGGTCTCCATATGACTTCTTGTCTGTGGAATTAGCAGCAGGGTCTGGTCACTTGAACGAAGTGGTCTGGCAAATTGATAGAGTGAAAGGAGATCCGAAAGGTATTTTTGGGCCAAATTGTTTAAACACTTAAAAACAAGTAGAAGGATTTTGTAGTCTATTCTGAATCGTAAGGGCAGCCAGTGTAGAGCTTTCAGGGATGGTGATATGTGCTCATTCCTTTTGGTTTGGAAGATCAGTCGTGCAGCTGAGTTCTGTACTTTCTGTATCATGTACATGATTTATTTAGACACACCAACCAGTAAAGAGTTACAGTAGTCCAAGCGGGATGTTACATATGCTTGGACTAGGGCTTGTGACGATTTCACATCTAGGTATCGACGGATCAAACTAATGTTGCGCAGATGAAAATATGTCTGCAAACATTGCGAACGTGGGGTTCCATGCTGAGGTCGAACACAATACCAAGATTGCGAACCTGTGGTTGAGGAGGTATATCAGAGTCACCAATGTGAAATGTTGGAAGCAGAAGTTTCTTCTTCAGTCGAGGAGGATAAAATACAATCAACTCAGTCGCATCATCATTAAGTTTGAGATAATTTGATGACATCCATCCTTTTATACATTTGACACATTCTTCTACTCTTGAAAAGGAGAAACTGGTGGAAGATTCTTGCAATGGTTTGAATGAAAAGTAGACTTGCGTGCTATCTGCATAAAGATGCATACTCAGGTTGAAGGACCTCACAAAATCACTAAGACGTGATGTGTAGCACGTGAAAATGAGAGGACCTAGGACTGAACCCTGAGGGAATGCAAACTTCAAGCATGTTGCTTCCAACTTTGCACCCTTGATAACAACTGACTGCTTCCGGTCAATTAAGTACGAGATGAACCACCTCAAGGACAGATCTTTGACGTTGAACCTGTTTTCAAGGATGGTTAGAAGCACAGAATGGTCAACAGTGTCAAAAGCAACTGAGAGGTCCATCATTGTCAATGTCTCGTAAGATGTCGTTCTGAACCTTGAGTAGTGCTGTCTCCGTACTGTGGAAGGAGCGATAAGCGGACTGACATTCTTCATATAATCCATTTCTGCCCATGTGTTCTCTGAATTGAGAAGCAACAACACGTTCAATCAGTTTCAAGATTAAAGTTAGATTCGAAATTGGCCGGTAATTTTTTTGCACTTCTTGATCAAGATTCATCTTCTTTATGAGAGGAGTAACACTTGCTGTTTTCAGTTGATCAGACATGACACCTTGGCTGAGTGAGCTGTTTGTGATGGATGTCCAGATTGGAACTAAAGAATCAATGGTTTCTTTCAAAAGCCACGTTGGAAGAGGGTCAAGCGAGCATGATTTTGCCGGACATTTGGAGACAAGTTTGAGCATTTCAACTTCTGTCACAGGTCTAAAGGAGGAAAAAGGAAGAAAACTTGTGATCGATTGGTCACCCATGGTATCCCGATGATCTTGGAATGATTGTCTTATGATGTTGATCTTTTCGGTAAAGAAACCGAATTGCAAGTTCATCATTAAAGGAGTGAGATGGGAGAACAATAAAGTTCTTCTTAAACAGTTTTCTGTTGGCAATCTTAAATACCTATTTCTGTCCAGTGGCTGTGTTAACGGCATCTTTATAAAAGTCTGATTTGGCAGCCTCAATCACAGATGTTAATACATTACAGTGTTCTCTATGTATCTGTTTGCATGGTCAGTTTAGTTCTCCTATGATGACGCTCTAGCCTCCTCCTCTGCCTCTTTGCAGCACGGATTGTATCGTTATACCACGGAGTCTCAGGATGCGAGGTGATGGTACAGGTTTTGACAGGTGCATACTGGTCAGCTAGCTGTCGCAGTTGTGAATCATACATGTCCACAGCATCAGAAACAGGCATGTCATGATAACAAACACAGGCCTTTGTGATATCCTCTCCGAGAGATTTATCATCAACGCCTTTCCATTTCCGGTACCGGACAACCTTCCTTGATCTTTTCTTGACTCTGATGTTCACCTTAAAGATGACACATGTATGATCCAACTTGACTGAGTGGTCATATGCAATATTATTTGTGTCCAGCTCTTGATCGCGGACAATCACAAGATCTAAAATATGACCTCCAGAGTGGGTTGGTTGATCCACAACTTGAGCAAGACCATGTGTGTATAATACGTCGAACAGCCGTTTTGCATTAGCATCTTCAGGAATGTCAATGTGAAAATTGAAGTCCCCACACACAAGTAGTTTTCCACTTACTGTTTCCAAAAGTGCAGTAAACTCATCAAAGAATACGGTGCCAGAACTTGGTGGTCTGTACAGCACTACAACATTTAAACATTGATTTTCAGTTGAAAATTGAATCGGCAGGAGCTCAAAAGAATCGAAGTGACTAATATCAGTCAGACGGCGCATTTTCAGTCGGTCATCATATACAAGGCCAACACCTACGCCCCGCCTGTTAGAACGAAGCACGTGGGTAAATTGATATCCATTTGGCACCAGTTTGTTTATTGGCAGTGTATCTGTTTCATCATGACTTTTCCGGTAAAAACTTGTCTTTCAAGGACTGATTCGCATTGTACATATTAAAGGAATCTTACCGTCGTTTGTTTTAAAATCCTTTGTTAAAGCATTGCTACACTGTTTACTATTTAACTACTGAAGTTAAATATATGGTTGGGTCTCTTTGAATAGCAGTTAGTATCTGATGTACACAGACCGCCAATGAGAAAGAAGAACCATATGATATGCGTCTTGGGTTAATCGAGGTGTTCCGTTCCATCAATACTTGGATATCATGACGAGTGATTACCTGAATTTTGAGTCTTTTGGCAACAATTGTCTCTGTTCTATTTACTAGCTGCCTATTAACCTTACAAAAGGTTAAAATTTTACAAGTTACTTTAGTGATCAATAGACGTATACAAATCAAAATGGCTAATATTTTCGAAGCTCTCTGAGTACTAAGGTAGTCAATATATGTATAAAATATTGTTATGAATGGTACTTATGAATGTCTTTGTAGTACTGGTGCTTCGAAAATATGATACTATGTCTTTAAATAAATAAAATCACTTACCATGATTGTACAGCTATCCTTGGAACAATGATTGTTAGACAAGTTAACCTTGGCTGTTAGTCCAACACAACGGAATCGAATTTGCCATACACATTTCCCTCAAACGATTTCCACTGGTAACGCATAATCTTGGTTCACATTGAACTACAAGCTGTAAAAACGTTAAGACGTTCACTGTCGTTCAAACATAATCCTACCCCACGATATGTGTAACTGCACCACTCTTGCTTTAAAGATTCAACTGTTCTGATAGGTCGCAGGTCCTCAAAGTGAATGATGAAGTTGCTTCGTTAGACAACAATATATGTACACCCATGGATACTGTCTACATTCATACTGTTACTGTTTATATCTTCCATATAAGACACACACTTTGCCTTTCTGAATGTGTTGCCATCGTTATAACATTCACCTTATATTCACAATATATGGCTCTCAGTTCCCAAAACAGAATACGAAACAATGCAATCTACCGATAAAGAACACTTTAAGAACGCAGAATGTCAGGTTTCTTTCGTTCAGGATAATATGACACTGCAGACGGAAACTTTATAAGACATGTCATATATCACACAAATCACAAAATCTGCTTAGCTTAAATGCGTTCTGGAACATTAAATACGTAGTACACCATAAGAAAGTCATATACCATAAATCTAGCATATACCACCAATGGTAAAAGCAGTCTCCTATTTTACCAGCACGCTACAATCCGTGTTGTCTGTACGCGCCTCGCACCTGACTGTGCTGCGGTACCTGGGTATCTCCACACCTGTTTGCTATTGATCTACCCGAGTCTATATTAGCTAGTTTGCATACCCACTGATGCATACAGCATGCATGTTCTGTCGTCTACACAAGAGTCTCTGTATCTTGGAGTTTACTATCGATTAAGTTAGACGTCTATTTATTTACGTGACAACGAGGACTTCTGAAAGTGCCCAGTGATAAAGGTATCACTTAAGTTTCTCCTCGACATATCAAAGATAACTATTGACTAGTCATCCTTATATTTGAAACGAGTTGCATGTTTATCTAATAAGTTCACATGGTCGGCTGTCATAATGTTAACTTGAATAATTAAACGTATTTACGTGGTAACCGTAACGACTATTTAATTAATTCCCGTAGATTCCAATGTCATATGATTATTTAATTAGCCCTCATGATAAGTTATGATAACGATTTTGTATGGAATCGTACTTCAACGGAGAGATAAACAAGCATGTATGTTAGCGTCTATTAAGGAAAGAATAGTGAAGTTATCTCTCATGTAGTAACCCAGAGTCTTGGAAGTAACATTGCCTGTCAACAGAGGGCAGAAACGTATACTACTTGGATTTTTTCAGTCAAACTCCTCATATACATGAAAAAAAGTGTTTATCACTTATAATTTCTTTTTTGGGGTACAGAAGATTTTCATTTCCATGATCAACTCAATTATAGTACAATCCATACATTTCATATGACAAGTATGTTCATCTACATAAACAAGTTGTGGCAAGATTACCGAGTCAAAAGAATCATACATGAAAACCTACTCTGCTCAAGTCTAACCTGTGAGGGTATTTCTTTTTTCTAACGATTGAAAGTCGTTCAATGTTTAATGGTTTGTATAACGCTAACCCTGCCATAGCATGAGTAATATGCACTAAACAGTCTGCTTATTATTGAAAACCGTTTCATCAACAAAGGTCACATTACTTATAGTGATCGAACTTCTATACTTCCTGATACATCGTTATATAAATAGTGTTTGATCGAACATCACTTATTGAATTGAATTTGTTAACTCGACATATTTCTGGAATAACATTTAAAAAGGATGAGTTGATATTGTTATCATAGTCAGTAACATTTATCCAACAAATCATTTGAAAAGTATCAATAACCATATACATTCCATACACAAAACACAGCATCTGTTAAACGGAAGCATGTACACGGTAAAAATGAGAATCTTGTAATGTCATGCATTCCTAGTGCTTGTCATGAAAATTGTAATTATCTGACGCCACCAGTCATTTTAGAACATAGACAATACCTCTTAAAATTGAAGCAATTCTACATATGGTACTTATTGAAAAGTATATCAACACGATTTTATTGTCTTCTTGTTCTCATTCGTAAATAATTTGAAAGGATGTATCAAAAGAAATCAATGTTTTGCAGTATTTGAATGTCATGAATATGGAACAGTAAAAAGTCTTCTCAAGAGAATAGAATCCTTCACACCCTTAGTTGTTATGTTTACACGTTCATGAATACATGTATATACAAAGATAATACGTTTTGCTCCTACCAATCATGAAATAGTTTGGTCTTGTTTATTTTATCGTTGATAAACACTTGCTGAGCTTTTCCAAATGTCATATCTTCAAAAGGATACATTTTATAATTTAAGTTATTTATTTCAAGGTAGCAGAACATACGTTTTGAATAAACGATTATAAGCTGTCTCCTGGTTTCTCGGTTCCGCCGTGTTAATTGGTTACTAGGTTCCGCCGTGTTAAAGGAGCATCGATTATATATATATTGTTACAAATTCGTTTCAGGCAAAGGTTTAAACTCCCAATAAAGGATTACGCAATTCCAGGGTTGGTTTATACATGCACGTGTGTCTTTGTGAATACGTGCTTACTCATGGATTCGAGTAGGTGGCACTCTCATATACGCATATAGGTTACAAAGTAAATGTACAGCGTCAGGGGGAGTTTGGAAGAGCGAGAACATGGTCCCTGGTGCAATGACCTTGATGCAGATCCCTCAAACTAAACACGTCACATCCGTGAACAATTATATTGAACATGTATGGCACATCATCTGATAACCGCCACAGTGATCCAAGGACAAAGAAGGGTATCAATCTACGTTCGTTTTCACAATTTATAAATATCAACAATAAGTGAAGGCGTAATCACACACATGGCCAATTTTGCACGAACACGAATATGGTGCTTTGATACCAACATGTTAAAAGGGCAGAAGCACGTTTTTTGCAAATTTGATTTTTTTTCAAATTTCCTATTTATAAGGATAGTTTATGTCATTTATATTTACTTTAGAGGGTAAAACATCTTATTACACAAAACGATCATCCGTAGCGGTGATAACGGTGTTGCGTATGAAGCAAAAATTGCATGGCGGCCATATTATTGTGAACACATTTTATTATTTCGAATGACAAAAACAATTCCGATGGAATACGGATTCCATGCACACTCATGTGAGAGAAGGGTGCTTTCCTATTGGTGACATTATCTTTCAAACACATTTCATTGACTTATTTGAGGAGAAAAAAGGTGCTACTGCCCCTTTAACATTACGTCTGTATGAAATTTAATACTTCCCTGACATAAATGTGTTGTCAGATGAATATTTGATATTTAACGCTTATCAAACAGAATAATAGACATGGCTATTTCTGTAGAAAATAAAAGAAAAAACCTCCAACATTAGGACGAAATATGTATTAATGAAGGGACTGTTAGATAGAGAAAATATGGTCCGATCACTCCTAGATACTCTATCTATGCTTCAAGGACACGAACTTGGTCCTTTTCACTATCATGTCAGTGACAAGAGAGTCGGCTTAGTTCTAGTCTCTATCAGATCAATACATTGGTGCTGTCCCGTTCTGTCAATACAATGCCTTCTCATGTTTGTGAGTTGTTCTTGGCCCTGGTCGATACAAACATTTCCGATCAACACAAACAGAACAAACATATCAATCACCACAAGAGATTCATCAAATTAACAGTTCACCATTGTTGTTTCTGATTGGGTTGGTCGATTTACAATACAAAAACATATGCTGTCAGTATGTGCACGAAAGGCCATTGGTCCATGAAGGGTGTTGGTTTTGTTTGTGCTTTAATTGCCTATCACAATTATTATTTAACGATTACTTTTGTTTAGATATTTGTGTAAGAAGTGCCCATGTACGTTCATTCCAAATATCTCATTTGACTTAATGCACGGAGTTGTTCAATTGGATCGTTGCAAAGATACCATTCTAATTATATAATACAGATAACACCAATTCCATATTCAATGTCTCTTGTTTCCTAGTTCTTATAATTTTGGAGATGTTAAATATTTTAAGTTTCATAATATATACACCTCGTCAAAAGTATTGCAACACACATTTGAAATTGAAACCAGAAAAACAGTTTTGCAAGTGTTGACATTATATGCAAGTACAATCATATCGAATATCCCACAAACACACCTCGTTCCGAGCGGGACGTGCATGCATGTTTCGGGCATGCTTGTCCGAAGAGTCGGTTTGCCAAAAATGCAGTTTTCACACAGTCTCTTTTGGAGTATGTTATTTTGTATTTTTTTAGGACTGAGAGCGGGGCGACCAATCAGACGTCCAATCCTCAAAGATCAGCACTGTTTAACCTGCAGGTGCCAAGAACGTGCTCGTTGAAATCTTAGGACGTGGAGAAGAATCCATTGGTCCGATGAAAGCCGGTTTTTGATGCATCATGCAGACGGGAGGGCACGGATTTGGAGGCAGAGAGGCACGGCATATGATCAGAGGAACATTCAACCTGACGTCCCATTCGGAGGTGAAGTCGTTAATGGTGTGGGGGTGTTGTTCCTATGTTTGTAAGCTTGACCTTGTCACAGTTCCCGGTACACTGAATGGATTGAGGTACCAGAACCTGATCCTGGGTGGTTCTGTGGTCCCTCATTTCGACAACTACGCTTTCGCCACACTTCAATCTTCATGGACGATAATGCCAGACTACATCGTGCACAAGCCGTTGTTCAGTATATCTCCAAAATAATACCGTTGAGACACTTCCTTGACCAGCCAGAAGTCCAGACATGAATTCCATTGAATATTTGTGGGACATTTTGGAACGTAAAGTTAAAGCAAGGGATCCTCCAGTGCAAACCCTTCAGGAGTTGACCCAGGATGTGCATGATGAATGGCAACCGATTCCCCAACAAACATTCAGACGTATGGTGACTAGCATGAGACGGCGTGTGGAGCATGTTATCCGAGTGCAAGGTTGTTGAGTTTACCAGTCATTATGGACCTTCATAGCGTGTTTAACGTTTCTGTGATGTGAATTTGCTTGTGTTTTTGTGTTAACGACCTCAGCAGCCATACGTATTCACCTTATGTTTCCATTGATCTTAGTGGAATTTCGTTTGCTAAAATTTAATCTTCAATTGGAGGCCACATTCGGTCTTGCGTTGTCACTTTTGGAACTGAAGGTTCACATGTACCAATTGTTTGAGGTTGAAGATCCAGTTTTACCTACTGGTGGTGCGATATTTATGAGTTGTCGGCATTCCCAGTCTCTAAAACTACCTGACCAATCTTCATTAAATTTGGTATACAGCCTCCCCATATCATGCATATGTGCCTTTCGGGGTTCAAATGTTTGACAATTTTGTTCCTTGTTTCCATGGTAACAATTTGGACATTGTCTATTTTACGGGTAGGGTTTGTTTCCGGACCAGATCTCTAAAACTACATGGCCATTTTTCACCAAATTTGATATACAGCCTCCCCATATAATGAAATTGAATTGGGGGAAGGGGGAGACATCTGTTTTACGAGTTAAACACCTTCTAGTTTTCTTATAGTATGTATCGACCTTATAGTAATAAATGTATCAGAACAAAATAAAAATAATCAAAAGTGTTGCAATGTGTTATATGCGACTAAATATGGCAACTCTGTGGACCAGTGATGTACTGTTGATGTACCATGAGCCGATAGCCTACATGTACTCTATGGAAATAAACACTATAATAAGATAACCATGGCCTTCTTCAATATCTATTGTTTCCCTGTTTTTTTATAATCAAAACATCTTCAGTAGGTATCTTTTCATAATGCAAGTAACCAAGGTCATCTTCAATATTTATTGTTTCATAGTTTCTTTAATCAATGCCGTGATAAGTTATTCTATTTTCCCCTTTTCATGTTCGAGGGTATCTGAAATATCTCCAGTTTTCCTAGTTCCTATCATCAAGTAGATCTACAATATTTGTCCTATGTGCTATAATAAACATTTTCTCAATACATATGTAACTCAAGTCAGTTCTTCCTACGTAACCTCTGTTCCACTAAGCCATTTTTCTCGGTCTTAGATAAATTCCCTGGCTTCAAAAAATTATATTCCAAAATAGTCCCTATTTTTTATCCAATGAAATCACGTCTTTCATGGACTACATGGACCGAGTTACTTCAAAGGTGTTAGTCGTTGACTGTAAAGGATTTTTCTAATTAGCATATGTTCTTCGAATATGTCGGACATAAATTATACAAATAAACTATTTTAGTTTTTGTTTCGGAATTCGTCTCTTTTATTTATCAGCATGTTTATGGCCAATTGTTTACACAAATTAAAATAGCATACATTAAACAAGAAAAGGCTTATTCAACGCTTCTATTTCCAAACAATATCGTTATGACCTCATTGCCAAATGTCATCTTTACAACGGCTGATTGCACAACTAACTTTGAATGCAACCAAAACAGGATTGTCTATTTATAGCCGAGAAATTGATTTTTGGCAACAGAAGTTAATCTGAAAGAAATTTACTAAAGGAGGAGAGAATGATACTCAAAGGTATTTCCAATATATCAAGTTTTCTATTTTCTATTAACAAGGTCATCTTCAATATCAACTATTTCATAGTTCTTATAATCAAATCATCATCGGCGAAATACTGTGCGGAAAAAAACACGAGTAACATTTTACAAAAATGCAATTTAATTTAAAACATTGAAAGCTTCATTACAAAATTATATCAAACATAAACAAACAAACATTAAAGACATGGGGTAAGAGTCAACAAGTTCAGGACACACTCCTCCATACATGAACCCAATACAAACTATGGTAATAGGATCACTTTCATGTAACTCCTGGTACTCGACCCGCGAAAACGGGTCTCATATAGATAAGGGTACCAATAGGAAGAACCTGAATCACTGTAGCCTGAGGGGGAATATACAAGTGGTTCCTGTAGTTCCACAGAAAATTGGCATATTTCATAACAATTACGTATTCACAGATAGATTGGGGTTTAATGACTCATATTTCGCAGGTTATAGTCTATATGTCTGTCACAATAACTTTATATTACTTGACCTTCATGCTCACTCGACCTTCATAAGCCTTGACGTGGTCTCTGGTGAGTGCCTCTCCACAAAGTCAGACATATTTTCTACAACATTGTACACTGGTTGCATCAGTCGGTCCAGCACGGACTGTACCATGGTGGCCCATACCAGCAAGCCAAGGAACACCAGTCTTTTCAGCGTTGCGAAGATTCCTCCAAGAGAGATTTCATCTTCTGGGACCTTCTGAGCGGCAGATCTGACTGGCTCGAAGGGGGTCAGCATGGTCTGCCACATCCTCGCTGCTGTGTTGTAGGCGACCAGGATGCCCAGGAATATGTACCTCAGGAAAAGGTATAGGGTGCTCTTTATAAAACCCATTTTTTCTGGACCTAAAAAAATAATAACAATTGTGAATTAATATATAAAGATTATTACCCGAGGTAGTGTGTCATATGACTTTTACGAAACGAGTGTGAAACTTTGTATTGCCTGAGCGAGAGCGAGGGTTGTACATAAATTTGCACGAGTTTCGTAAAAGTCATATGGCACACTTTTGAATGTAATAATTTCTTTATTACCCATTCTATTCCATTTGATTCGCGTAAAATTAGCCAGGGAAAAGGCCCACTTCTCTTGCGACGGCAAGCTACAGTGACGTCACGAACGACGAAGTACGGAGAGTCGCAGTGGAGCAATGGTTGCCAGGTAAACGTGATATGTGCACATGTGCTCCTATTAATAATATTAACTCGTTTATGTTCAACACTATGGGTAATAAATTGCATTATCTATAGTGACCCCTTCTGAAATGAAAACACTAAGAACTATTGTGAATTCATAACTTGGACTATCTATAAAGAATTATTATAAGAACTATTGTGAATTCATATATTGCATTATTTATAAATTCTCTTTTAAGAAGGAAAACACAGGTTACAGGTTACTCTTAATAAAATCCATCGTCAGACCTTGAAAACAAAGATAACATTGTGTCTAGCGTATGTTTTCTTATCGAGAGCAGTTTGACATTTATAAGGTGTCTGGTTCTTGGGTCAACTCGGTCAGATTAGAGACTGCTGCACAACAACAGTAGACCCAACTTTATACAAGCTTAACATTACATTAATGGAAAAAGCCATTCAAATGTAAACAGATGTTGATTCCCTTTCATCCTAAGGAGATTTCCAACTGAATAAATATATAGACTGCACAAACAAACTGTAGCATAGGTAATGGTCGTTTTAATTATTCACACTTTGATTAGCTACACCTGAGTAAATGTACGTAATATAATATTACATACACATGACCAGTGGACGTTTGATCAGAAGACAGTGATAACCCGCACTCGGAAATATCAAGATACTTCATGGAGAACAAATTCTAGCGATGGTCAACTTCTTTGTTGCATCATAGCCAATAAAGAAGTTGAGCATCTATAGAACTTCTTCTTTTTCATCATATCAGCTTCAAAGAAGAAACAAGTTAGTGGAGTGTCAAACCTAAAACTAGCTTCACACACCAGTCTACCTATAAGAAGGGTGATGGGGTTGATTTGTGAGGAGAGTTTCGCAGAATAACGAGCTGCAGGTGGCCATGAACAGCATCTGGCGACAGTGACTACATTGTCTTGTGGTGACGGATTTCAGAGACATTACTAATCATATCCAACGATATAACGTTTGAATACAGGTAGGAAGGAGATATATATATGTTATCCCTATCATAGTTGTTGTTAAATCGCTTATGGAAGAAATGATAATGTTTAAGCACATTTTACTTAAGCATCCAAAGTCAACAGACATACGACGTGAAAAAAATCGTATTTATCACTCGAAGCATGTACACCATTTCTCAATAAAACAACTTTTAAAAACGGAAAGTTTTAATTACCTTTGTTGAGAACGGTGCACCAATAAAGAGCTTTCTTTACTGCGTTTGGGTTATCTTATATATACGTGTATATATAGGGGTACGACTTGGGGATTGTCAACACATTCCGTGTATGACGCGATGCATTCCTTGGTAGTCTGTGTTCAAGGGCAAAGACTGATTGTGACGTCATATATGTCTTATGTTAATTCGTCGTGCACTTACAGATCACGTGTTACTTTGTGGTTTTTAAATCAAATTTTATGAGTATATTTAGAGAATTTCGCAAAATGTCATTCTAGAAATGATGGATTGATACAGTTGTGTTATGTTAACCCTGTCTTCAATAAGGTTGGAACAGGGTTTGGACTTTGACCGGTTGTATGTAGCGTGTGGAGTGTCCGAGTGGTGTGATGTGAGAAACTGCCCACTAAGACAAAGTCCTCTCTGTGTAATTGCGTTTTAACAGTGCACAGCGGTATTATCTATTGGCCATAAGACTAAGTCACGTAGCACATTAGTTATTATATTAGTTATGCGGAATTAAAACGTAATAGATTTAAGCTGTAACCAGTACAATACCTTATTAATGAGCCTTTCGGATATTCAATTAAGATGTTGAAAAACATGTGTTTGGTTATTTAAGTTATGCATGTAAGTTAACTATTGTATAAACATTCCTATATCATGAGTTTTATATGAAGATTTTTCGTTGAGAAAGGATCCAAAAATGTAAACGATTCCGTTATTTTTGTCTTTCCTCAGTATCAACCCAAAACAATATATACTGGACAAAATAAGTTGTATGTATGTCTAGTAATAAATACATCAGTATTTATAAGTTAAAATTTTCAAAATAACCCTAATTATTTGTGTCCAGTATATTAAACAGAGATCGTTACACAGAAAAATGCATCCTACGAATTTTATTAAACCAGTACGAATTTTGCATGTCTCGAGCGAGTGCGAGAGCCATACATAAAATCTCACGAGTATCGTAAAAGCCGATTCACACACTTGCAAGTTAATATATAATTTCATATCCATTGTATACTTTCGAACGTACAGCCACAAACAGGATATGCCTATCCCGTTGATAACATAAGCTTAGACATTGAGTGTTTACTGTTGATGTCAATGTGGCTTAATCATTGAATCATGCAATCGTGAAGGTTAGTTAGTTGTTAGTATAGACTAGTGCTGTTAAACAATACTGAATGAGTGATCATATTTCTAACGTTAGTATATTGATTTTATATATGGATTCGTTCATTCAAAACGGATAAAATATTTTCTAATTTCCCACAAATGGCTTTTAGTTTTTGAAAATTACAATTAACCTTCTTGTCAGATGTACAATGGTAAATTCAAAGTCAAGTGACAGCATTTACTTACTGCCGTCTAGGTCGTCATCATCGCCATAACACGTATGGAAGGACATATTCCCGTTACTTCGATTACCTAGTTCTGAAACAGGACAATATATTGATCACTGAACTGTCTAAAATCATTTATTATGTTAATAATACCCATTTGATCATTAAAGGTGGGCATCGTTTTCCTAAACTGGTTGGTTGGTGATGATTGAAATGTTGTATACTACCTCTGTTACATAATGTTCCAACTACTACTACTTCTACTACTACTACTACTACTACTTCTACTACTACTACTACTACTACTTCTACTACTACTACTACTACTACTACTACTACAACTACTACTACTACTACTAACACTACTGTACTCATATATATTACTACTTATTGTGTTGTTTCTACGAATACTATTACTATTATTACTTTTAGTCATGTTAGGCTTAATTATACTACTGTTGCTGCAAATAACATTACCACTATTATCAATACTGAATCGGAATAATACAGCTACCACTACTACTACTGATTCTTCTACTTCTTCTACTACTATCAATACTACAGTTGTTGCTACCACTACCACTACAATTGCTATTACTCCTTTTGCAATTATTACTATTAATACTATGGTACTATTGGTACTACTTCTTCTTCTGCAATTAACACTGCTTCTACTACTTCTTCATCTGCTTCGACTACTACCATTTCTACTGTCACTGGGCCTGCTTATCACGCAAAGTCTTGTACTTATATTTACTGTTGTTGATGTTGCAATTTGCAGCATTATGTTCCGTTATCATGGTTGTTGCTGATGCAACTAACCTTATTATCCTCATTTATTAAGGTAAGGGTAGACTAACATTTAGTCTCAAAAATAAGTATTTTCTTTATCAACAACAATCTTATTTTACAAACAGTTCAAATAAAAAGTAGCCCTAAAGATGGCTTGATTTCCTAGAACTGTGGAATCTAGATTTACTATAATTTTCTAGACTGGGCTAGCTGGTAGTCAATTGAATATTACGTGATAGGGTCTGAATGACATACTCGCGTTAATGTTACATGATCAACACCCTCGCATCATCACAACCAATTAAACTATCAGTATCCCAATTAAGATTTACATCTAGTCACGTTGCACTCACACATCTTACAAAACTTATTTTTTCAAATGCATGCCAATTGGTTACTTGCATATTATACAGTCACAGACACATACATATATCCACATGCACAAATAATCAATTGCTTAAATTTTCGCATGCACATATTACAACAACAAAATTAGTAAATGGATCCGCCACTTTGATACTCCTTTTGAATACTTGCTCAAATAACCCTCTTTTATGTAAATATATACACACTCGTAGGTTTCCAAAGAACACCTGCTATCTACACCCAGGGGAACACAACCAAGTTCACTCACGCATAGCCACATCCTCCCCTAGCTCCGCGCTCATCGTGGCCGTCATTCTCATAATGGCGATCCCTCTCTTCAGAGCATTCTTCTGACCAATGGTCAAGCCCAGGTTTTCTATATCATCATCGGAGAGGTCAAGGAAATCTTCTTCCAATACAACGTTGTTGCTTTCCAGAGCTTTCACCGTCTTCCTGTTCAGCTGCCATTTATTGGCGAAATCCTTCAAATAATCAAACGACTCCATTGTCTCTTCTTCTTTGCTAAGATCTAATAATGTCTGTTGAACGTAGAGTGCCCTGTGCATTAAATTCTGCACTCTCGAACTGACCTTATGTGCAGCGCTAAATATAGGCAGGTATAGGTATATTGCAGTGGTCAGCGGTCAGTGCAGTCTGTAGCGTACAGTTATACTGCTCCGCCCGAGGCTAATTACTAATAGCAACCCTGCTCCTTTGTTTGCGTCAAGTCCGAACAGGTGCTTGACCTGAATTGGCCTAACAAACATTGCGTAACGTTATCACGGGTTCTGCTTGATTGAACCAAGCCCTCTTTTTAGTCTCTTTCGTCAACCTGCCTCACCTGAATTTCTTTTGCATTTTGCCTTCTTTTGGAAGAGCAATACCCCTTACCCAAATTCCTTGACCCTGAGACTCTGTGACTCTTATGTCTGCAAACAAAGTCTGCAAACATAGTTGATGTACAACTCATAACTACGTCAGATACACATGCGAGTAGAAGTTCTAAAGTAATGAAGGCGGATGCCATTCTGAACCTATTCCACTGCATGGATCGGGGTCATCTTCAACACTCCATCATGATCCGATGCACGGTGACCGTGTCCTGCCAAGGCAACAAATGGACAATGACCACCACATAGCCTCAACATAACATTAGAAAAACTACAATCTTGCTCATACATATATATTTGTCGGACTATAACTAGTTTTACACTCAGATTCTGAAAAAGTCATTCTCTTCCCACAGAGATTACTCCCTTCAGATTTCCGATCCTAACCTCTGTGTATTTTCGCTTGAAATCGAGGGCAGTATCCTGATTGGTTGCAATTGAATCTAGTTGTGCGACTAGCGTCGCCGTTGTAAAAGTGAAGTTTGCCAATTACACGTCATAATGAAAAAATAACGTAAGATAAACGTTTAACTCGTTTAATGTGTTTTTCTCGAAATATGCATTTGATTTTGTGAAAACTATTGATCATATACATGCTTATAAATACAGAAGACCAAATCAGAGACAAATAACCAAAATAGTGCATTTGTGTTATTTACATCAGACATATTTGAATGGCATATGCTTATGAGCAAGATCCTTAAGAATGAAATGCCTAGATCTTTGAAGTCCCTCGGTCGACAGGGCCATTGAAAGATGAGTTTTAATTGGTTAAAAGCAGGGATACAGTATGACGTTCCAATTTCCCCCGCAAAAGAATATTGATGGAGTCCTCGATTTCAAGCGATATAGAACAGAGATAAGGATTGGAAGTCTGAAGTGAGTAACCTCTGTGGGAAGAGAATGTGAAAAAGTATCTATTCTGAAAATATCACCATTTTTTTAAACATCGAAAGGAAAACTATGAGAAATGGGGTTTTCAGAAATCAGAGGCTCCTTTTCAATAAAATAATTTCAGAGTCTAAGTGTTAGACAAGAAGAAAAAGGAAGTGTTCGGATTAATGAGCTTCTATATATGTGTATTTAGTGTTTTCAGTTATATATTTGTAGTATATGTTACCATCATACTATATTTTACTGTAAAGTGTTTTCAATATTAACCCTGCAATGGTGACTTATTTGTATTTCTTGTAGCCTATATCTGTAGATTGTAGTTAATTGTGTATTTTGAAGTGAGACTTACATAGATTACATGTCTGTCCGTCTCTTTATTGTGTAAAATGTAGTCTTTATAATGCTAATTTCATTCCAACTGATGAAGGAGTGAGTATAAGTTCCGAAACGTCATGTATTTTGACATTTTGTATTATCCAGAAAATATTCCTGTTATAATCCTAATACATTTACAAGAGTTATACAGAATTATGAAGAAGATCAGGATTAGTATATAAACAGTTGAGTTTTAATTTGTGTTGATTCTGTAATTCATTATAAACGCATTACTGGTAACAGTTGCCGTACCGTTAACACTCAAGTGTACTAAGAATAATCAGCTTACTATTCATAAAAGCAATTAAAGTGTATTCAGGAAATATAGTCGACGCATACAACTTAATCATTGTTCCGGTTTTCCCCACTAGACTTTAGTGTACATACGTGTCACGTGTAGAATAATTAATATAAATGCATGTAACCATTGTTTCAGATTTTGTTTTGTAAGAGTAAGTCCCATTGAGTGGCATGTTATGTTAGTGTAGCTTGGTTGTAAGTTAACCCTTCGTCTCGTGAAGAGATCGGTAATATCTGGGCTGCGTTCCATAACAGCGAGCGCTCAATTGATTGATTGTTCAATGTAGCGCTCTAGTAGCGCTCAAGTAGCGCTCATTCTTTCCTGAACGACACGGTGCAAAACCTCAAAGTTCGCACGCTTTTCTTCTTAGCGCTACATTGAGCAATCGCGTTCAACAGGGGTTTAAAAGTAATCGCTAATTGAGCGATTACTTTGAAACCTCTCTTGAACACGGCCCAGGTAACGTCCTGTGCTGATAGTTATTAAAGAATTTGCATCCAATGAAAAGAGTTTGAGGTGTGTTGAAAGATGTCTGATACTTTTGGTTGTGTCTATAATGTAATTATTTATCAAAAAGACTATAAGTAAAATTCTTCAAGATTATCGATGTTCCCACAACTTAAATTTAAATTCTAAAATGTCATGTAATAATTTGACAATTGCAAAAGTTGCATGTTTATGTAAGACGAAAAGGAATTTTATTGTTATCTTGTAGCTTTTTACCTAAATTTTACAAATTTGTATTGTTTTCTGTTAATAACAACAAAAAGCAATCAACCTAGCTATGACACAATGATGCTAATAAAAAGGTTAAGCATATTTTATTATCATAAACCAAACAATACGTGACTATCAGAGCTTACTTATTGCAATGTTACTGATTGAAGAGACACACCCGCAAGCAAGGTGTCACCACGGAACAAAAACTAACACAATCCAACAGCCTACGTAACAATCATCGTAATGGGTATTGTACACTTAATTAAATCGTTCACTTCACCATGCTTTGCTACGTTAGTTCATTAAATTGTGGTGTTATTTGCAAATAGTCATATTACATAATACCCCATGCACTCACATTGTATTAAACATCTGTTCACAAGTTAACGCAACGTTTGCTAGATTATTCACAACACGTACTTAAAGGGCCAGTAGCACGTTTTTTGCAAATTTTATTTTTTCAAATTTCCCATTTATAATGATAGTTTATGTCATGTATATTTCCTTAAGAGAGTAAAACATCTTATTACACAAACCAATTATCCGTAGTGGTAATAACGGTGTTGCGTATAAAGCAAAAATTGCATGGCGGCCATTTTATTGTGAACACATTTTATTATTTCGAATGACAAAAAAGATTTCCATGGCTTTACGGAACCGTGTGCATTCATTTTTTATCTTGATTTTCCGAAGAGAGAAGAGTGTTTTACTGTTGGTGACATTATTTTTCAAATTCATTTCATTGACTTATTTCATCGAATAAACGTGCTACTGCCCCTTTAACGTCACTCTGTCTACTGAATTCAGTATCGCTTTTCAATCATGAAGATATGACTGCACAATAAGTAAATTACAAATGAGACGCTCTATGATATTCTAGCTCTTACTTACAACAGATACCATAAAATAAAATATTGTATGGCCTCTGCTCACAATCTCGTCAGTATATAGCAACGTTGTTTTTTTATATTCAAATTGATTTGATAAGTACGCAGAAGACGGTGGCTGATACAGAAAGTGTAGGCTTTAGCAAATCAATGAAATCTAAGTTATTCTCTGTCGTTGCTTGTCATTTGATTAAAGCCGGTAAGTAAAGCGTTCGTAAAATATCTAAATGGCTCACACATTTGCTGGATTTGTGTCAAGTTAGTCCCATTAACATTTATAAATGAATGTTCAATGTGCAATATTTGTCTAATAGTGTTGCTATAGTTTCATTGAATGCTTGCGTCCATCTGGATATTAAATCCACATCATCACACTCTCACGGGCTTCCAACCATCTTCCCATGATATAGGCGATATTAGGCGAATTACTATGGTTTTTCTATTCTCCAGTCAGAAGTATATCATCACCCTATCTATCTTTTTCAGCCACAATTGAAAGGCTACTTACTTACTTAGCTTTGGGATTTTACAAGCGCTTTCCAGCAATCGAATATTTTCTAAATCGAATATTGAGAATTAACACAACACCATTTCAAATATATATAATTTATTAAAACATGTCATGAAGATGATATTATATACATTATATACATGCTGAACAATAACTGGCGATATTGGAGAGATTCATAGCAGATGCATAATGTTATCGCCTTCGTTATCATCAGCCGACCAATCACAGGAATCTAACCCTCACACGTGACCTCAGCAGTTTCCAGTCACACGATCATAACAGATCCCGTTATCAGTCGGCAGAGGTACAACAGAGGCGCGATGAATGTTATGATGGTACGTGGATATGAAAAACGTGAACATATGAACATGAATTTATGCGGCATATTTGATGGCATTAAATCATCAAAACGTGATGATGAACGTAATCACAAATGTCCAAACTTGGTAGGTTGATGATGAGAAACAACGAAACATGTATAAATGATATATGTTCCATGTATGAAGAGGAAATGGAGACAACACGCCAGTTAAAAATTCTCGTATCTCATCTTAATAACAAACACACATAAACAACCCATACGTTTTGTTTTAAAATACAGTCATATTTTGGTTTCACCGGTTTAACACATGGACACCGCAACAGATCATTTGAATAATGATCGTTAATGAAAAACATATAAACAGGAAACAATTTATACGTCCAGAAATACTTAGGGAAAAAATAAAATGATAACAGTCCTGATTACAGAGCACCTTTATTCACGAGGTGGCCCTGAATCAGAATAGTTATAACTTAAATTTCGTAATATCTTATCGCCTCTCGTTACTCGATATGTACTTCAACACTTACACGTGGAGGCAGAGAACACTTTTTTGAATTAGCACTAAGGTTTGAGCAAAAATGTTATAAATAATTATTACGGTTATTTTTTTCAATTTTTAGTATTTTGTGAAATTCTTAGTTACAATTTAGCCGACCATACACTAGTTTCAGTTGAACATCAATATCGAAATCGACACTGGTACATGAAAGTCATTGAGGTCTGTGTATACTCCTTACAGTGATCGTTACGCAGGCCGGATAGGTTTCTTTCTGTGGTTACACACATTGGTTTCTGCCCCGCCGGGTGTCTCTTCAGTTCTTTGACGGAATTATCCCTTCACATTGTCAATTGTTATCACATGTTTATTTGGAATATTTCAGAAAATTGTTCAAGAGTTCATGATGTCCCTGAACCGTCGTGCCAGCAGCTAAAGCCTGTAAACAGAAGAAGAACAGTTACACGTATATCACAATCATTTAGACTTTGCACTGTTCGTCAAGGACACGTGCTACTACCAGAACGATAGATACAGACTGACTATAGCGAAACAGAGAACTATTTAGTTTATTACAAGACATTGACATTGTATATGGGCCTATGGTCTTCATGCAAATAAAGGACTTCACTTGACTCGACAGTATGCAAAAATCAACATTTTTTAAATATCCACAATCTCATCACATATGACGGTGTTCTTATATCTTCAAACTCGATTTTCAACAGAGTCGATGTTGGTTTATTATATATATTTGGTCATCAGTGTTTAAAGGGACGCCGCGTCGAGGATAAAGATGAGATCATATTTTTCTACCTATGCTGATTAGAGTGTCTGCCAACGAGTCACAGACCCCAAATTCAGACACTTTTATATAATTGGTAATAAAATCAACTCCATGAAAACAGTGAAGTGAAGCGTGACTCCCTAGCAGACAAGCTAGTCACCATAGGTAGATAAATCTGATCTCATCTTTATCCTCGACGCGGTGTCCCTTTAATGGCTATACCTTCACACAGGACATTTACACTGAGCTAGGTCACCAGCACTTTAATCTGACATTAACAATCTTTAATTTGTAAACTTTCTAAATTTCGCTATTCATAAATACCACCCATTTCATATCGCAATTACTTGTAAAAGTTAACAATGATATGACAGAACTGATATTTTTATGCGTTTCCATCACGGTCAAAGGTTATCGGATCGTCACCTGATAAGAAAACTTTTGAACGTCTATACTGTGTACCCACGTATCTTGATACGACACCTAATCATGACCACCGCCTACTACAGTATAAACACTCTGTGATGGTTGGTATCTAGTAGCCTTACTCGAGGTCCGTCTGATGTGGGTCAATAGGTCAGTAGTATATCCAATCGAACAAGATTGGACAAATAGTCAACAATGACGAAACACGTTTTGACGAAGGACCGATGTCATCGATAACGGAGAAATCATAGTACACCATATGCGTCATGAACAAAATCGTGACAGATACGATTTTTAAAAAAGGCTAATCTTTATCGAATTTGAACAACTGATTCTACGTGTGTGTGTGTGTGTGTGTGTGTAATTCAAATTGGATATTGAGTGGAATGTTGGAATTTAGTCAATATTGTTGTTAACGTTATTATTTAAGTGCTTTTAAAAGTAATCGCAGGTAGATAACGTCCTTTTCTATTATATATACATTTGTCAACCACACGGTTAATCGCTGAAAAGCAGAGGGAGTGACTAAATACATGTACATTTATTTTAAATACCTTTAATGGTTACTGGCAAGATTGCTCTGTCCTAGTGGAAGTAGTGGTAGTAATGCTAGGTATAGCAGTAGAAGTTCAGTAACAGAACTAGTAACTGATGAGTCGTCATAATTAACGTATCTTACACCGGTAAAAGTACACACATGCTATCAGACCTTGACATGTGCGCCACTTTTTAGGAACTATGACACAAGCGGACTTCACGACTGTAGACTCTGGACTGTAACAGTAAGACAGACAGCTGGACGTTGTAAGTTAGTGGTTCGATACGGGACAGTGTTCAACACCTGATAACATCTTTACTCAAGTGCAAGCACCTGCTCACCTCAGCTTTTCTATGACAGTAAGTTTCGGTCCAGTTTGTGGACAACTTGTGTGCTCCAGTCACTGTATGTTGGTGTGATTTGAAAAGGAGTACTTTTTCTTTCTACTGGAGGTACTTATACAATCAACACATTTATGTTTTAATGCGTTCAGAGAACAAGCTATGTGAGACATGACGCACTATATTAACGGTCATGTTAAATTTATATATTATAGGACAACTGATCGAACTTCGGACAGTTTTGCACTCCGAACGGACACGATACTGACTGCATTAACTGTAATATTTTTGTTTCAAAATGTTGCTTTCGGCGCACAGTTCAGAACATATAGGAAACTCCAGAATATATCAAATTGTAGGCTATGGCTACACAAGAAGATATACATACACAATGATTTAGAATATTCAATACTTTAAAAGAGATTCTGGTGTTAGGTTTTGAGATTTTGGCTATTTGTCAAAATGACCTTTGTTCGGAAACTATTACGTTATCTTGGTAGACACAATGTAGAAACAATACAGTGTATGACGTGTAAGTTAGTTAGTAAATGAAAATGTTCACATCGTTTTGCGTCAATGCCTGCGGATGTTATTTAGACGTCATAAATTCTAACGACGCATGCGACAGTTGCTAAGAATTTATCATCGGAAAGCATGCTCTGTATTAGTTATACTACTGGGATATTTAATATGTTTTTCATTGACTATTCATTGCGTGTTTTTTTTTATATAAAGAAGCATTTTGATAAATATTTTAACTATGACGCATGGCGGACCATTATGTGGTAGTGTCCTAGATCAGGTCAAAACTGTCCGAACCTCGGGCGAGTGGATATACGCAACTAAAACAATTATTTTTCGGTTAATCTAAAGCAGTAATGCATATCTATATCGACATCAAATAAAATACTCTATATTCAATATTTTGGTGGGCTGAAATTGACTTTTTACAGATAATTATTATACAGTCCTTTATAATATTTGAATCGTTCCCTGTCCGAACCTAGGTCAATTTGCCCTATGTTATAGAAATAACAAAGGATATTAGAGATAGTTACCTTGCTACTGCGTCTGTTGAGCGTATGCAGTGAGCCAATCATCAACCTCCTGCAACTCATAGCCGAAGGGCCCGTCAGCCCCCGCGTACACCACCACGCCGTTGAGGACGATGTAGAGTCGCTCAGGGATGCTGCCGTACTTGGTGGACGCCTCGTCTGAAGGGTCATCGACCACGATGGGACAGACGATGCTCTCCTGTTTCAAGAAGGAAGCTGCATGGACACGATCCGTGAGATACCTTGATGACGTCACCTGGTACTTATTGCTTGGGAGATACCATTCGTTAGTGGAATGCGCCTCATCCGTGTAGACAATAAGAAAGTCAGCTGCACTGTTGTGCTTCTCCACCATCCTTTTAAAGTTGCCAAGCTTGGCAATAAACGGGGGTCATGAGCAGCTGCCGAAGTTGAGGACAAGTGGACGTCCTTTTGCAGAGTATTCGAGCAGACGACACTTCTTCTTGCCGTCTTCTGTCCACACCCAAGCGTTGGGCGCGGGTTTGTTGAGCTCCGCTTCCATGAAGAGCGATCTGTAGTTAGAGTTTATCATGTACCTCAAGAAGGAAATAGTAAATGCAGAATTGTGGATTTCGTCGAAGGAAACTGGAGTGCCTTCAAGAATCACATTGGCAGTCTTCTTCAGGAACTCCTTGACAGGCGAACAGAATCTGGAGATGTTGAGCACAGTCATCATAGCGAAGAAGCGGAAGATAGCCATTACTATCCTCACCTGCAGAACGAAGAACCGAGGGACCTCCATCCTGAAATGGTAACCATTTACTCATTACTGAAAGTACTGCCATGCTTACTATTGAGCATAACAACATAATCATCCCGATATAAGCATCATGACATCGTACGAATACTGATATAAGCATCATGACAAAAACATCATTTTATAAGCATCTTAAGCATCTTGGTTATTTTATTTATGTCTTATTAATTCTAACACAATCAAACAATTGCCAATGCATTTTAATGAGAGAAACGTTTGCAATGATAGCAAAACAATGAAAAACAGGTTCATAAAGCGATCAAAATATTTTTTTAAAAATAATATTATTAACTAAACAAAACCAAAACTATTATGCAAAAGCAGTGTATGGTATTTGAACAGCATCAAAATGAATCTGGTTACATCACTTAGTAGACACAATGGGACGGGAAGGAACTAATCTCGACCTACCTGTCCACAACTCACTTATCCGTTCATTGAGAGCCTCCGTAGCTTCACGCCCTTATATATCTCAACTGTCCAAAAACGATCTCCCGACCTCTGTATGGACACGTGTATTGAACGTGGTCAACAAGGTAGGTCAAAGGTTAAAGTTAGACGTATTTTGATGCACGGAATCAAAATTTTAGAAAGCCATTTGTTGCGTAACTGTCATAGGTGTTTTTCTTAAAATGAAAACTGCGATTGAAAAAGATTTACGTTGATTTCCGTAAACATATTCGTCTGTTGTTTTGTATGTAGCGAATATAACAGTGTTTTTGTAACCTCATTGAGGTATGGCTGCAGATATTTAAACAATTTAATTACAAACAGTGATTTTATTCAATTTGGGATAATCCTATTCCTGCATCATTTAAAATAACACCAGCAAGTAACATAATAGGGGCATGTTTTAAACTAATCGATTTAAAAAAAAAGTTAATGATAAATTGACCATTACAACTTACAGCTCTTTAAAGAACGTTACGAAACTTTGGTTCAAATCTGATTTAGTTAGTGGACAGTACAGATAACGCTACATTTATGTAAGCAGTGATTTCTTTCAGTTGTGATTCCTCTGACTAAATAGTTTCTCGCCCACACAAAGAATTGTGTGGGTAGGTCACGTGATAACAGTACAATGCCAATGACACCACAACTCCAATCCCATGCGCTATTCCAATAAAACGTTTTAAAATTCAAAGGAATAAAACATATTTAAAGAATACTTTGATTCGCTGGATTATTGTAAATATCTAATGATTTATTTATCATCAGGTGTATAATGGATGTATCAATCAGCATATTCTAATTCTATTGGTTACGTATCACAACATTCTTCTTTCATTTGGTAACATCTTTGTTGCTTATTAATATATCCCTTATCGTGAGATTGTTCATACGATGTGTATGCTCTAGTCACCTTCAAATGTTTACCAACTGAAAACAGGAACAGTAGTATTAAGAGAAAACCATCAAATCGTGGAATGCTGATTCTCTTGATCGCCTGAGAGGATGCTTCGAATGTACAGACTGGGATGCGATGAGCTGAGGTTGTGATGATCCTGATGAGTTCAATGACATTGTCACAAGTTATATTGCATTTTGCTCTGACACCATTATTCCCACTCGGGAGATTAAAATATATTCTAATATTAAACCATGGGTCTCGAAAGAATTAAAACTACCTTTGAATGAAAAGAAGCGTGCGTTTATGTCTAAAGACTGTGTTCATTTATCTAATATTCAAAAGGAAATCAATAAAAAAAAAATAGAGAGTGCAAAGAAGAATTCAAGAGAAGAGTGGAAGATGAATTCAGACGGAATAACAGCAGGAGAGCATGTCAAGGGGTGAAGGCTATTATTGGATGTAAAAAGCCACGGGAAGTAGTTTCACTGGGTGAAGCGTCTACATTTGTTAATGAACTCAATGAATTTGACGATAAAGATTTTTCAAAAGAAAAAAAGTACTTGTTAGATAATATGCGAATTGACAATTACAAACCCCGCATATCCGAAGAAGACGTTTTGTTTAGATTCTCAAAAATAAACGTCAGGAAATCATCAGGCCTGGAATGTTTGATTGGTGTTATAGTGAAAAATGTAGAGATCAGCTGTCATCGGTCTTTTGTAAAATCTATCAACTCTATTTGGACTCTCATATTATACCCTGATCCTGGAAGTTATCCGAGGTGATACCTGTTCCCAAGAAGAGTAAACCCACTGTTAATAATGACTTTAGACCTGTTGCTTTAACTTCAATTGCTATGAAGTGTTTGAGCGTATTGTGCTTTGTATGCTCCTGAATCACGTTAATCCGCATTTAGATCCTTTGCAATTCGCTTGCAGAGCGAGGCGAGGCGTAGAAGATGCTACTGTGTCTCTGTTAAACTCTGTTTATCAACATCTTGAGAAACCTGCTGCCTATGTCAGAATATTGTTTGTTGACTTCTCCTCAGCCTTTAACACCATTCAGTCTCACATTGTGATTAAGAAATTAATTGATTTAGATATATGTCCTTCTCAGGTTAAATGGATAGCCTCATTCTTGTTTGACAGGTCCCATTATCTCAAAAGGAAAAGTTCTTGTTCCCGGACTGTGTCTATTAACACCAGTGCTCCTCAAGGATGTGTATTGTCTCCAATACTTTTCACATTGTATACTAATGACTGTGTACGTTCTCAACCAAACTGTTCTAGGTTCAAGTTCGCCAATGATACATCTATTAGCAATCTACTCTTTGACAGCGAGAATACATATAAAGATGAAATAAATGATTTTGTTAAGCGGTGTCGTGACAACTTTTTGGATCAAAAACAAAGGAACTTGTTATAGATTTTCGAAGGAATCAGCCAGCACGGAGTCCAGTCATTGTAAATGAAGATACTGTTGAAGTAGTTAGTAGTTACAAATAACTTGAAACTCAAATTGATAATAAGTTAAATTTCTCTGAACATACGGTTCGTATTTATAGCAAATGTCAATCTCGCCTTCATTTCCTCAGGAAGCTCCGATCTTACCACATTGACTCAACTATTTTGGCTCTTTTCTATAAAACCTGTCTATTCTCATGTTCTCTATACAATGTTGGTTCGGCTCCCTGTCACTAACAAATAGAAACAAATTAAATAAGATAATTAAACAAGGAGAGACAAGTTCTAATCGTATTTTTAAGACATTATATGAACTTCATTCAAAACTTGGCTTCACAAATTATCTTTGACCCTCCACATGTTTTGCACGACTGTTTTGAATTGTTACCCTCTGGTCGTCGGTATAATGTACCGACGTTCAAAACCAAACGTTATTTACTGTGTTTTGTACCAAAGTCAATTTCTTTATTGAATAAGCGTTACTGTTCCCATCATCATACTCGTTGTCCATGTTTTATAACCATGTATATATTCCATGTATTTATTATAAATGAATGTGTATAATTTTGTATTTATGCTCACTCAGACGTGAAACAAATTCCCTAAGGGGCAATAAAGAATGATCTTATCTTATTATTTGAACTTAAATCAGCACATGTGGTATTTTGACATGTATGGAAACCACATAAAATATTATGAAAAATACCCAAATGCTCTTTTACCGCTTGTAAGTGAGGTAAGAGAAAGTGTCTGATAGCAAAATATACAGGATGGAAGTTAGTGAAATGCAACGAATAACAATTCATATAAAGGATATAAAGCATTTAAGGTTTTGTTTGTTAGTTTCATTCACACATACATTTCACCTTCAGCATTACCAATCTTCTGATGGGCTACATATTTCGTGCATGTATATTTCAAGAGTTGAAATTTACATGCACGTCGTGGAACATATGAATATCCTCATTCACAAGACGTGTTTTGACGATATGTCCCGATGGTTTACGACAAAAGGATTATCATTTCTGCATACAGCCAAATATTGGTTTTGGTGCAGGGGTACAGCAACCTTTATTACCATGTATGTTTGATTTTAATGTATTTATGTATTTATGTATGTATGTATGTATGTATATACGTATGAAAGTAGGTAATATGTGGATAGTTTTGTTTTTGTAGATGTGCATGTTATCCGAAATTATAATACGATAGCTTCAATGCGTACAAACATAACTTGGTATATGCATGAATGTCATTGACATCGAAAGACATGTCCTATTTCAATACATATACGTGGGGAAGTCAATAAGTTCACAGAAGTGGATACAAAACAGAAGCCAGTGGTTGTGATATTGATTTTATTTTTCAATATAATCTCCCAAGACATCGATGCCCATTTGTCTTTGAGACTGTCTATGTCCTTGCGGTAGAAGTCTTCTGACTGGCTCCTCAGCCACGCCTCAGTAGCTGTCTTGAATTCATCATCGCTAAATATTGTAGCGCGCAAGTGTGATTTCAAATTGCGAAACAGATAGAAATCGTTTTGGGCCAGATCAGGACTGTAAGGGGATGGTTAAGTTGTTCAAAGTCACATTGTTGAATTGGAACTTGTGCAATACGACTCTTGTGCTCTGGAGCGTTGTCAGGGAGAAGCATAATTCAAAGAGTCAACATGCCGCGCCTCTTCTTCTTGATCGAGAGTGTTTATGCTTCCGTTGCATGGGTTCTTGCTTGGTGTCAGGATCCCAGCGATGAATCCACGTTCCATCCCCTGTAACCAGGCGGGCACGGAAGTTATCGGGATCAGCATTGTAGATGTCCAAGAGCTCACGTCTGGATTCAACTCTCTGGTGTCGAACTTGTGAATTGAAGTTTCGTGGCCACCATCTTGCAGACACCTGGGACATGTGTAAGTGCTGATGAATTATGGTGCAAACACTTCCATCAGAAAAGCCACACTCCTTCTTTATTCTACGATCGGACATGATTAAGATTGATAGAGGGTTTTCCCCGATAACGTAGATGGTCCCATATCCAAGACGTATCTCTTTATTTACATCTTTAAACATCAAAATCATAACAAAATAACTGCAAATATCCACAGGTACATTAATGGATTTATAGAATAATGTATTAATTATTAAAAATTAAAATTTTCAAATAAATAATCTAAGCTAATAGTGATAGTTTGCATGACAAGTAGATATATTTCTTTATTTACGTTCAATGAAACAGTGCACTAGGTAGCGTGTACCGTTTAGAAGATATATACGAGTCAAATCGTGCTAACCACCTGCTATCTGGTCCAGATAACAGGTCAAGCTGCCACTGTGGTCCATAATTCCAACTCATCAGATTCTCTTATTTCATCGCCACGTGAGCAATCAGCACACGTGATGGTTCTATATCACAGTGGCATGATATGTTTGATAACATTGATTGCTTTCATCGTGGTCCTCATACAGGAGGCTCTGTTCTGCAACTGTTTGTTGAAGATTGGTGTTCTTATGGATGTAAAAACAATCACAAACCTTGATGACTTCATTTTACACCCACACACATATATATATATATATATATATATATATATAAAGATATATAGAAAAGAGTAAACATCAGATAGGTTTGACTGGATCAATCTTCTTTAATATTATTATTAATATATATAGAAAAGAGTAAACATCAGATGGGTTTGACTGGATCAATCTTCTTTAATAGTATTAATATTATATATTAATACTAATATTAAAGAAGATTGATCCAGTCAAACCCATCTGATGTTTACTCTTTTCTATATATAACCTTACTTCACGTGAGAAACGACTCCTTTAGATATATTGACGTTGTAGATAAAGATATAAAGTAAATATCATTTAACTAAAACAATAAAAGCTTCATTATTTAAACAAATATTGTACTCGGAATATTGAAGGAATGCTGGTGGTAATTATTCGATATGCATAATAAATGTGTTATTTTGTATCTTATTGCGGTAAGTAAGCAGAGAGAAATTCCATCTCCTTTGTTAGAATAGGTTTGAATGTCAATCGTTAATTTGTTTCTGAATTGACAAATATTCATTATATGACAGTTTATTAAAATGGTCAATAGCTGTAAGCATAAATAACATTTCATTCTCTGACTGCATTATTTAATGAATTCCCAAAGAGTCCCAATGGTGATCTTAAAGAAAGTATAATCTCTGGTTTTCGATGTTAATTCGTTTATCTATACAGACAATACTTTCAAGTACATAATACACAAAAGGTGAGGTATTGCCTCAGAGATTGATAAATTATGACACAATTGGTAATATATATCATCTATGTTAAAACTAAGCCTTAGAAAAGTAACATTTTGTCAGTTTTATGTGAGAGTGATATAATCTTAAAGTGATACTTTTATTTTGTCCGCCATTTGGTTTGTGTTCATTTTGTGAAAAGTGAAAAACACTGTATTTATTTAACTTTTACAGAATGATAAGATATCCTCGATGTTATATTTTTCAATCGACTTATCACAAAGTCGCGTTAACCTGTAGCAAGCTTCCCATGCTCATAACGATTGACTTATCTTCTTTTGCTGTTTTTGTAAGTATGTCTAAGTCTGAGGTCACGTATGTTACCCTCTAGTCAAGTTAAGTCAAGTCTTTTATACGCACGAAGGCCATCGGCCCATATACAAGGATGCATATATACAGTAGTAGATACATACCATATAAATATATAATAATATAATGATTGACATATAGAGCATGATTAGACACGTAATAACTATATATAAAGATGATTATGTCTTAATTAATAATAGTAGTGCATATTTATATAGCGCACATATCCACTCTAGAAGTATGATCATGGCGCTCACAGGATATAGTCTAGTCAACGTATTTTGTAAGTTGGATAGGAAGGTTGTTCCCAAGAACAGGGGCAAATGAGGCGATAGTCAGTTTCCCAAAAGTTGTCAGTTTGTACTTGGGAACAGTGAGGAGATGTTGGCTCTGTGATCGGAGTGCGCGTGAAGGAGATCTGATAAATAGGAGGGAGACTGTCCATTTAGAGATTTGAAAGTCAGGCAGAGTATTTTGAAGTCAACTCTTGCCTTGATTGGCAACCAATGAAGCTGTTTCAGAAGAGGAGTGACATTTGTGTAGCGATTTGTTCGACACACTATTCTGGCGGCATTGTTTTGAAGCTTTCCAATTAGAGACTCGGGGAGGCCTGTGTATAGACTGTTGTAGTAGTCTATCCTGCTAAGAACAAGACATCGGACTAGTGCATGGGCGGCTTCTTTGGTCATGAGCGCCCTGATATTTGAAATGGATTTCAGGTGGAAATAGCAAGTCCGACATGGTTTTAACATATTTATTTCACAAAGAAGTGGGTTGGTAAACAAGCTGCAATAGCTTATCTGAATACCGCTCCAGAAGAAATGGAGATATATATGAATATCCCCTCTAATATCGTTAATATATTTAAGGTTGCATTGTGCAATAAGCCCCTGGTCATTGGTATGCAGGTGGAAGGTGAATGCTCTTGGGTAGTGTGGGTGTTATGAAAGTCTAACTTTGACTAATATATATTATATATATATATATATATGAAATAATGTATACTTTACTGTGTATGCATCGGGCCTTCACCTTCATGCTTAATCGAGTCCATCCGTTTGGAAGACTGTCCGTACTACAATGACCCAATAACCCAGTGACAAGAGTTTTGGGCTACATTCTGTTAATCGTTTGTATATTAGTTGAGAAGACTGTCCGTACAACAATATTAATGACCCAGTAACCCAGTGACAAGTATTATGAACTATATTCTGCTGGGTCAACGAGATATGGAAGACCTTCACCGAGTGATAAAGATAATCATTGTTATAAGATACGGGACATTGTTCTTATATATAAGATACCTACGGCAATAAAACACAGGCGGTCAATGGGACCGACAGCGTGCTTTATGATACAATAAAACATGCTCTTGATTTTAGACGTCAGTTAGAGCGTCGCTTAGCAAATGACGTCATATTTTGATTGTTCAATGGTAGAGAATGTGTTCTACGGCGGGAGGCATTATTTTCAAACTATAGTTTATACAAGCAACATTATATCTCCCAGGTTTTTATAGAAAAACCAGTAACTATTTAAGGGTATCTCATATAAGAAATAGAAGGCTCGTTGTTGTGATTTATCGTAGAATAAAATTCAACGATAAATCACGCCAACTCGTCTTCTATTTCTTAAATAAGTTGCAATACATGGACAAGTTATCGAAAGTTAATATCCAAAAGTGAGTAAATGAAAGTTTAGTTTTAAATGTAATTTAACTGTATTTATTCTCTTGTTAAATGTATCTGTTATATTCGCCAAAAGTGTTTACCTCTTACTGGGCTATTTCGTCAAGTCAAGATTTACTTTGTCTTTAAGGGTCATTGAGTATGTTAATGTTTCTGTTGCTTTTATTTTTCAATAATTGATATTAATCGCTACAGAAATATTTCATTTACATCATATAAGAAATAATTTTCATATAACGACAATCCGGGGTAATATAGTTTCAAAGACACATAATTCTCGATTTGCTTGCGCCACTGACTGTGATGTCATTAGATGGTTTTCCTTTATTACATTCAACGTAATTTATGATGTAGAACACACTACTTGAACAAGTTTTCGAGGCTTTGAACTTGTCAATTGTACAATTACTACAACAACGGTCGCACGTGAACATAAATTGACGGTACTAGTCTATATTCGTCCTGCATGTTTGTCATGCATTGATGATTGTGACGATAGTTATATCATTAACAAGTTTCTAAGTCTAAATCTTGTAAATATATATATATATATATATACACACACACACACACACACACACACACACACACAAGGTACACATAAACTGAACGTGGAAATCGGTGAATGCTGTCAACAAAATGTAAAACATTGTTCTGCCTCCCTTTCAAAAAGAAAGAATAATTTGGCTGTTTATTCAGACAATATGCCACGACTGTCAACTGCACAACCTAATTATAATCAATTGGTTTGCTTGAAGCAGACGTCTCCTATAATTGCTAGGCGCTTCAATCGTCACCGAAACATCGTTGCAGCTCTCAGACAACTCTATGGCCAGACAGAAGACGTTAACGACTAAGCGCGGACATGGCATCCAAGAGTTACCGCCATGTACCCCTGCTCAGAACAGATGGAACGTCTTACTCGCTTACGTTATCGCTTGCAAAATCCAAGTACCAGTCCCAGTACCCAGCCAGTACCATTCATTACTTGAGGTGAATTCATCCTAACACTGTCAGAAACCGCCTTCGTCAGTTTGGACTCCTTGCACATCCACCGACCTGCAATTCCACAAATTAATACACAACGTCATCGTCGTAATCGGTTTTGTAGATGGCGAATGCTACACTCAGACCTATGTCATCGAAAGGAATCGTTGGTGGTTCAGCTATGACATGGGGTGGAATAACACCTAGGAACTGAACTTGTGGTTGTCCAGACTTACCTCCCTGTTGTTGGATTACGTGACAAGATTGAGCCACTGTGTGTTCTTTGATCTCTAGGAACCCTGACGTTCGTAAGAACGCGCTACTGACATAATTTGCAACACATTATATGTTTGTCTATCAATATAGGTGCTTCATCGTGTAATATTTCATAACGACTGAATAAAACCGCAGAATGTTTCAATGCAGTTTCTTTTTGTATCTGGTACATGCAGTCTCCTTGATAATACGATTCAAACAAGAAACCTAGTTGGGAAAAGGTTTATTCAATATCTGTAGAAACTACATAATTGACTAAAGTGATAAATAGATAAACGGTTGGTGGTGGTGTCTTCCCTGAATTTCGGAATAAGGAGAAGTATACAGACACCTCTGCAAGGCTGATACAGGTCTCCGTAATCTATAATATTTAGCGCATTTTTTTCTTGTGACAATTACTTTGCAATCTTTACCTTTCCGGCGAAGTTCTTCATCGAATAGACCTTGGTATAGTGTAAAGGCGTAATATACTTGGCCTTGTTAGCGTTGATAACGATAACACTCTGTTCTGTGAGAGGACGAGATAGCCTTATACAATGATAACGGTCACTTATGTAAATTATTGAGAAAACTGACCAGTTGAAACCATTACTAGCCGGATGAAGGCAGTAAGGCAAGTATGTCCTGAATCAAGACCAGATCAGTCATATGTCATTTACGTGTCTAGCTTACATATTACACAAGGTCTGGTTTGTGGAGGCCAAGAACTGGGTCAGGAGGCGACATTTCCGAAACGTCACTGATCTATATTTCATAAGTCATATATCCTTGAAGACTAAAACTAATCACTGTGTTCCGATATTTCATGTCGAGGTTTGGCCACACCGGACGTTGTTAAACAGATTCATTGCCTTGACTTTAGTCGAACGCTAAGACTGAAAAACTGAAACAAATATTGAAAAGGAGCCTTTTTTTTACAGAACATCTGAAAAATCCATTTCTTACAGTCTCCTTTTCAATATTTGATAAAATTGTGATATTTTCAGAATAAATACCGAGGGAAGGCTACCTTGGCTTATACCTTCACTAACTTCCTAAATGCTGGTAGTCTCTCATATCACGCGTATTACCATGTTTGTGCTGTAGATACTTACAAACTGACACTTACTATTTTCTGATAAAAGTTTAATGACGGGAGTTACCGATGGGGAATTCATATTTGTCATTTTCATGAAGAACAATATACATAGAATGTACGATAGACATTGTGTATACGAATTAAGATATACATAAATCAGAAGTTGTATTATGAACTACTTCAAGATTAATCCCCGGTAGTTCGTACCGACAAATGTAAATCATGTAACTACTAACAAGTAATAACATAAACTCTAGCGTTTATTTCAATATTTTATTAACATATTGTATATATATAAATTGATTTGGCATTCTGGGCACTGGAAACATCATTTCTAATATAACGTAGTTTTAGACATTTTAAACCACATCCTTTAAACATGACTACCACATATCCCTCTTTAATTCAATAAAATCAGCTTAGTCTTCCAAGGCAAACTAAGGCACAATGCGTTATGTTTCTAACTACATGAATTTAAACACACTGTATCAAAGGATCGTTTACGGATCACACTGTACACATATTCTGTACATGACATTATAGCCATTTAAAGCATGTATAAATAATGCCAGAGGTTCATTTCATGTTTAACATTCTGTTCCGTTTGCATGACTCCAACAAACACGATTGTGAGACAAATTTCGCATTGTTTCGCGCTATAAATAACAAGCCAATAAAAGGACTATACATCGAGCAAAATTGGCAGTACCCGTATGAGAAGAGCGATGAGGGTTCATCAATTTTGAAATGACGACATAGCGATGTGATTACACCACCAGGGGGGTTGTTCATAAGCAGATACACATACCCTGATGTAGCATGGAAACTTAATTAAATCAAACATTTCAGTGTACAGCATCAATACAACATTGATTCAAGGCACAGTCAAATCCACACAAGGTGTGTCCATCAAAGTATGTCAGAGAACGACAATCAGGATAAAGAACAAAACAGATTCAGATAACGTTTTTCATTGAATAATTATATATTTGTAGACAGAGCATTTGCTTGCCGATCCCGTTTTGAACAGTTCTGTGAATAAAGACTATAAATCACCTCCTTGAGCACAACCCGGTGTTCCCTTACCGACCACCGGTTGCCGGTTCACGTCGGTTATCTGAAGTTATTAACTACATGTTTTCGGTTTCCAATATTCCTATCAAAGGATTGAAACAAGCTCTACGAATGAATGTATTGGGTTATCCGGTAACCAGTGTACTGAACGGTTATTCCTTCTTTTTTAAAACATACTTTGATGAGTATGTATGTCAAACATTTCATTCAATTCATTAAAATGGCAATTTCGGAAACAAATGTCAGTGATTAGTTGAGAATGTTTTGATCACATGCTGGCTTGAGTTTATTGTAGCTCGTTATGTGAAAAGGACCTCACCATTGCAAACATTATTTCTGAATCAAAACGTTATTCTTATTCAGTGTTTTTGAACAAATAAAGTGTGTATAGCTCTATGACACTGTGAATTCCTGTATTTGACACCTCATAGCAAAATATGGGCTTATTAAATATGACGTTTGGAGTTGGGGTGTACACATTAATACAGCCCCCCTTTTACACCACTTTTTGAGTTCTCCTATGCATCATAAACATGTGTATATATCCCTGAATATCCATTGCGTCTTTGATAGAGACTATTGAAATAAAATGACACAGAGTAGAGAGAGTGTGAGGAGAGAGCAGGTCATGTCACGCAGAGTAGAGAGAGCGTGAGAAGAGGTAAGACAATGTTGTCTATCTGCAGAGTGAAGGCCTCGTACAGAGATGACAGGATGACAGGGATCACTGCGCTGACAACCGACCGGTGTGACACAGCACCTAGAATATCAATACCAGCAGTTAATTGACTGAAACTGTGAAATGTTTAATATTTTCAGTTCATTCATCATTGTCATTATGGAATACATGTACAGTTAGTAGCTTACATTTAAATGGATCCATGCAACAATCTTCTGTGTTTAAATATAGAGTTGATGGAATACGATAAGTATCAGAGGGTGGCCGAATTCATTACTTACATGAAAAAAATTTGATATATTTGATATAGGAAAACTTAAGTATGGATGAGATTCTACTTATCACCTGAAAGCATTGTTCACTGGGCTTCAATGGACGTCACTGAACACAGTGACTAACATTGGAGTGAGGTCTTATCTAATGACGGCACATATATGATTAACAAGAAACATAAATTGGCTACATGAAGTTAAAGGCCGAGGTATACAGAGAGATTAAGGATATTAAGTCATATTGGTCTCATTGAGATGTGGGACCAATATTTTCCATATAGTAATAGTCGCTATGCAGTTTCACTTGGTACTATCTTACGGATAAGAAAACTGAATCATCATCATGATCTTGCCTTTTTGGCTAATCATTTGTTTTGAAACATATTTGGTCTTTAAAGTAACATTCTCTTTTATGGAATATCTATACATACATGCGTCTGTTTTCATCACATATAATGATGGATAAGGCTTTTTATTTGCAAGGACTTTTCTCACCTGTTCCAACAAGAATCAACACAGCTAAACACTGTGCAATAGCGCATAATACTGTTCCTTCTACTGACTTTTTACTTCCTGGAATGTAAGAGCTCAGGTGTACAGTTAAGTCAACTTATCATGTAAGCAATACTTTAAATGAACTGTAAATCATGGCTAAACTAAATCATACCACGATTTGACACTATAGTTTAAATAGAGAATGTGGCATATAGGACTGTTAAATTGCTGTTAATTGCAAGTGTTTATGGCTGTAAAATTTTAATCATATTCTAATTTCTTGTAATCAAAATACCATGTTGACAACACGCACCTTGCCACTTATGTTTACCACATAAGGTCCCACCTACAGAAGCTACTGTATCGCCAATACCAAGGGAGATAACTCCGCTGTAGAGAAACAGGTGTGATCCTGAAACAAATTCACCAATAAAAATAAAGCATTTAAATATACATAACATACTTCAATAAGAATAATGAACACTGTATGGTATAGATTTGAGACAACTTAGTTTGGTCAGGCCATTACATTAGCTTATTATGCTCGTGGGTGGATTGAAGAATTCATTGAGAGACGAGTCCTTGTAGTTTCCTCGGAGCACTTACCACTGACAGGCCTGGCGTTCGAGATCCACAGAGGAAGTGAGAGACCAATCAATAGATAGATGTGAGTCAGAATTATCTCCCCTTCGTCCTTCTCGTCAACAAAAGTACGAAAGGATCTGTCAATCAGTTCACCAAAGGGTGGAACTGCATATACCCTTATAACCTGAAATTGAGAAGAAACCTTTCAATTTCCAAATGTTTTCCTGGTTTTTTTTTATAGGTTTTCTTTAAATCATATATAGGGATCACAAGAATTATCATACGTTCTGGAAACGTTATTTATTGATTAAACACGATATAGGTTATTCATGAGCCATACGATATACGAACCATCACCAAACTGAGTCCTAAAAATAGTTTATTCATTATATTAATCAGCAATAGCTTAAGACATATTACTGTTCCAAATCAATAGTACGACATGTGGCCTACATGTTTACCGTTACAGTTGTTTACCCTCTGGTAGCCTCAGAACATCATTTACTGGTTTGATGACGGTGAAGCGTATCCAGAACCTTAAAAGCTTATGAAAAACGTACTGTGTTCACCTTTGAGTGTTTATAGCATACCGAATAAGCAAGTAGTAAACAGTATTTGAATTCCCAATAACACACGATCTAGTTCAAACTAGTTGTCATGTTATACGTCCCCTAAGTTCGTCAATACTTATGGAACGTATATATACATCTACTTTTAACTATAACATGGTTATATTTGGGATAACACTATCTTTTAACTATATTGCCGAATTTGCCTGACACATAGGCTAGTTATATGAACGAATCACGAATCACAAATTATTGATGTCACAAAGACATGTGTGCTCTGTGAAAACATCAGAAACATTCACACGTTTAAAATGGTGTTTCTTTTAATTTTTTCTCTCAGAAAACATCGACAAAACGTTACCAAAGCCCTGCATACCTCAAGTACGACAAATACTGCCCCGGCAAATACTGAGGCTAAATGCAGGAACTCTGCGTCAACCAGCAAACCAGGAACATAAACAGCGACCACCAGGAGATGAAAATACTTCCGGACTATCGTCTTAGTTCCGGGTTTGTTGGAGTCCGGGTTCCCTATAGCCACTAGCAGTGACGCAGCCAAAGACAGGAGTGACCAGTAGATGAACAGTCCGATCTGAAATTTACAAAACAAGCATTGACAAGTTCTAGGGTTTAAAAAGGCGATAAAACGATTAAGACTGAATATACATAAGAATAGATTTATCGTTTGGAACTACTATAATTGAGAAATCACGTAATTTACTTGATAACTTCATACACAGACGAAAGGGGTATATACGTATTGTTCTTACAATGACTGAGGGCAATGAAGGTCATTCTTGCAAATAATCATTGGTAGGGCCTATAATTGTAAAAACATATAGATCTGCCTTGAATTATTTCAATGTAAATTATTCAAAATTGATTAATCACTTTATAACCATGATATATTATGAATTAATATTATGAATTAATATCTTATGAAACAACTCACCCTTCTCCTAAGTCCAAATATGGAAACAATCATCCAACGGACTATGTTTTGTTCCAGTATAAAGTATGTGGAAGGAATTACAAAAACAAGGGCGACAACTCCAGCTATAACGTAAAATAGTACATCACGCTGTTGACGCTGCCTTGATAGATGAGATAGAAAGGCGATTGCTGTAACTGATATTAAAAGTACCTGAAAAAGAAGAAAACACAATTTTGCAACAAATATTTCCCCACAATATTTTAGGGTGTCATGCAAATAATAAGTCTATCCTTTACTGCTGTCCACATGCTGTAATTTATTCGTTTTAAGACAACTGGAAACTGTATTTGTTTTTATACAAGCGTCGCTTACACATCAATAGACTACGGACACATTTATAGAAGTTAATGTTTCTCTGCAAGAAAGCATACCACGCATAATGTTATAATTACTGCATGATACTCACACCATGGATACCGTCAATATGGAAGGATTTAAAATCAAACTCCTCATTCTGTAAAAAGAATAAAAGCAAATCAAAGAAGTATAATTATTATATTTACATAATATATAAATCATATATATGCACTGGATTAACGCTGGTCAATATAAGTTTTACTGCATTTCGTCAGTTTCTGTACTACGCAGTAGCGTGCTGCATCTGGGCTCGGTAGTCGAGCATAAAGCTCAGGCACAGAAAACGTGAAGAAATGCAGCAAAGCTAAAGATAGCCAGTGATAGAGACTTGCGCGAGTTGAGCTGCATGGAAAATTGTAGACTAGAAGACTAGCCTGTTTAAAATTGAATATTCCCGAAGTCAATCCGAGTAAGGCTGAGGGCAAATTTGTAAATGTTATTGGATGCGCAGGATGGGTTACTGCTTGCGAATTCAGTATATGATTTCTGATTTGATAACATGAATTTCAACCAATGTACATATTTTAAGCTTATACATTCCATGAAATGGTGTTGATAACGACTGCATGTGCCCTCTATCGCCTTATTGTCAACATTACCCTGTGCAGTGTACCACGTTATGCAGTCAGCGTCACCATTTCATGGAATATATGTTATGTTCCTGACACACGAAATTAATTTGCTCCATAAATGATAACGGATATATGTATCTCCGTACCCAACTGGACACTGTCAGGGAATGTACACTTCTCCACAGCACCACCCCCATCAGCTGTACAACGCAGGTAAGTTCCCCCACAGTGAAACATCTAGGTAGCCTACTGGGTATGATGTGGTGTACAGAATAGATGATGTAAGCTTGAAATAGGGTCAGCGTTATCAGCGACCAATCTGAAACATTGCATCATTTAAAATATCTTTTATTGAGCTTTTGGTGTTTGGTAAGCATTAAGAAGACTGTTCTTTTATGATGAAATGCAACTTTTATTGTGTGGATGTCATCTTCTTTATCATCTCGTCACAACAATTTGGGAACTTTACATTTTAACAGGGGCTTGCATCGCTTAGATATATAGTTAAAAAGACCTAGACCCTAGTCAGTCGCTAAACAAGAGGGTGTGATAGAGTAGGACCCCGATGTCTAAATGTCGTTCTGGTCCCGTTTAATCGATACAAACCCCTGGGACCTTTGTCTCACGAACTTAAACTTCAGACGAGTTTACATCCACTGGGAGAGAGAAGCACACACTTTGTAATGTTATATAATTATACAAGGTATTGCTTATTCGATTTGTTTTGTTTTCAGTTTATGTTTGCGACAGAATGGATTCTAGAAAGTACATAATTTGGCCCCATTTTCTCCTATACCACTTTCACCAAACTTGATACAGTGTCAATCATGATCCATATATATGCCCTTTCAATCTCGTTAAAATCAGACCGTAATCTGCCTTTTTAGGATTGCCTATAGACTTATTATTGTGTGGGGTTCCATTTATTTAAGTTGAGGTTGTATATGTAATAACCTACTGTATAAGGAACATGTTATGAGAATCAACAGATTAACGTACATTATACAATGTCGGATATATTGTTTCTTCACGTGTCAGTGTTGAACCTACCAAGTTTGGCTATAAGAAACGCCGAGGAGAGTTCAGCTGCAGAAACAAGGACAGAGGTCGAACACCATGGTGTGAAGTCTTTGGTAGTCTGGGCGGTGTGAGTGTCTGCACGTGCAGAGGTCATGAACAACGTGCACTGAGTAGATGCAAAGCACGCGTACCCCAGCATAGAACTCACATACACTGGAAATAAAATAGACACTCTGATGCACAGGGGCTTGTATTGTCGAAACTAACGATTACAACGAATATGAAGTCGACGATCCAGCCCCATATACTATAAAAAAAAAAAGAATACTTTTTTTTATAGTATATGGGGCTGGATCGTCGACTTCATATTCGTTGTAATCGTTAGTTTCGACAATACAAGCCCCTGTGCTCTGTTGCTGATATCCGTATGTACCGTACAACAAATATTAAGGGTCAGTTCAACATAATATTACGGTATTACATAGAACATAGATTATAATCATGAACAATGAACATACTTTAATAATGACATCCTCGTTTAATAATTATAGTTCAGGGCAAAAGGGTACTCTATTACAAAAAATATTGGTGTACAGAGAACTTTATTTCGTAAACTTTGGAGTGGCTTTTAAGCTTTTTAAAAACATAAAGTGTACAGTGATTATTGAGCTTTATATCTTAATGAATCCTAAGTTATCCTTCATCACTCGCATGTCTTTGTTGATATTATTCTTAAAATATTCAAATCATTGGTTTAAAAAATCACGAAAACAAGACTAGGGTTACAGTTTTCAAGTTTCTGTTGAATCTGTTCTGGAGTGGAAGCAAAAGTGTAGGTTGCATTTCTATGGAAAGGAAATCCACAGAATGTTGAAAATCCCTAAAGCACATCTTAAAAGGCATTTCGAGTTTTACTAAAGAAACAAAATGAAGACGCATTTCCATGAAAACGCCTTAAAATAGAAGTCCAAAGAACGGAAGCATGTATTATCTTCCAGAGGTAGACTAGTTTCGGAGAAGTAATTTTTAGGTTTTAGGAATAATATCTGTCACGCACATATTTGAAGGAGCACAAACGTTTATCCCCTAGATGAACGGTAACTCCCTTCAAAATATGAGCATTAGTACTGAAGGAGAAGTAGTGAACTTTATACTTTACGGACAAAGGACGCCAGACGGCTAACGCAAAGAGCCCAGTTGGCTTAATGGTGAGCTAAATGTTAAGGGCAACCCATAGTTTAAATATTGAAGATCCATATGATACTGAAATATTGAATGTTGGCTATGACGTTTTTGTTGCTTATACTTGTAACGAATCGTGTAGGTAGACGTCATACAAGTTATACTCACAAGTGTCTACTCCCTCTGTGTTGTTCATCATGTTTACAGTGCTGGCTACAATTGCTAACGGTACCAAGATAGAACATAGGTGACCTGGGTCCGCTCTTGATCTGTAAACAGGAAGTCAGACTCCATTCATATGTGTTAGTATCACAATCGCCTTCATATGAAAATATATACTTTATTGTAGATTCGAATCATACATGTTGTAATATTGAATACTATACGCAACTAGCATTTGCTGTGTCCTCTGAATGAGTAATTCTCGTTTATTGTTCTCTACAGCAACATATATGTTACCGCAAGTGACCATCTGAAATAAGTTGGTACTATAATTATTTTTATTCAAACGTGATAAACGTTTAAAAACATTAAACTAAAGGCACGTTGTTTTGCATTCTATATGTTGAACTTTTGCTTAAGAGGGTAGAATACCCCAGTACCCACCCAATTATCGGGTATTCGTTGAAAACAGTGTCACCTACAAAACGAAAACTGGTAACAAGCATTTATATTAATAACCTATTAATAACTTTATGTTTGGGTTAGGATCCGTGTTACTTAAACAAACCATATCTATTCGTTTGTAGGACTCTATTTATTGATTGACGAGGATCGTTAGTGTTTTTCCTTATGTGAGATCTCATTAATTCCATTAGAAAACATGCTGCGATCCCTTGAAGACATTATCCCTATACTAATAAACGTGGTTTTAATCAACGAATGATAGAAAAACATCCAATACTACCTGAAATGTTTTCTGATAGCCGGACTAAAGTCATCGTGTAAAGTCTGTATGGTCAAGGCTCCAAACTGACTTGCAAGACACACTGCAAATGTAGCATAAATGCGAACAATAGTGTACAAGGACTCTACATATATCTGATTGACACTCAAAAAGTTTAAAAAACATTGAATTAGGCATTAGATACGCATCATATTTATAAGATCCTCTTTTTTAACTTTCTTATTCAAATCTTATTGGATATTGTTACCAATATGATTGCGATTCCAATCATTAAAATTAGATACATATTAAATGACAACCTTCAATCCAGAATAGTATTGATCATATAAAAGTTCAATGACATCGGTGGGTATTATTGAAACATAATTATAGACCTCACCTAATATTGGCACAGATACATCCAATGATAACGTGGTACAGGTGTGATATAGCACATATATCCCAGAGGCTGCTACTACCATAACCTCAGATTGTAACAAGGTAACCATGGCGATTTCTATGGTCAGCCAATGATGCGCCTTCCTGTAAATATTGACGAATAGCAGAGTTAATCCACATGAAACCGTCATCAAATGAAATAAACAAAGGGAGTTATTCGTTTAAATGTTTGTAAAATCTATCTCGTGATAACTGTACGATGTTGTTTTACTTATTTGGTTGCATAAAATGTTTGACTCAGTCTGATTAAAATAGATCGTTTTCGGAGCGAAAAGAGTAGCAAAATAGTGCATCTAGCCATGGACTCTACTAGAGAGTCCCTGATTCCACGCGACACAAACTCAGGTTTCCTCGCAAGAATTTATCATGATAATTGGTCCGTTTCCCGTTATGCACTATTTTACAGATTTTATTCATGGAAACAGGGTCGATTTTGATAAGACTGAGGTTTGACCATGACTTCCATCTTCACCAAAAGGTGCATAACATGTATGCCTTTTTCAAATTGTATTTGAAAAGCGCACGTAAATGCATCAGGCACGGACTAAATTACATTTAAGTCCGTGGTTACAGCAAATAAATGATTTCACGACATGGTAAAAGGAAATTGAAAATATCCAATATGAAGTAGGCCCTATGTAGAATTTTTGAAAAAAAAACTGTGTTTCTATATGAATGAGCAGGATTATTTGTATCTACAGTGTATACACTGTTAGATGTTGGGTATTGGACATGCTTAAGTTCAGATACCCAGAGTGAAAGCCATACAATAAACATGTTGTTTACGACTAGAAAGCATGTCGCTCGAACGCATCCAATGTATGAGGTCATATCCTTCTCATACGATTCGCTATTTTTAAATTACGGCAATGATTATGAGTAAAGTCCTTGTTTTTTAAATGCATGATAAATGCGAGTCGCTTCAAGTCACTTTTAAATCACCAACCATTTACGATAAGTCTATGTACGCCATATTCCTATAATCAGTCGACGATCGGTGACTAAAGATAGCGGCCATTTTCTTCAAGTAAAGCTAATATCCAGTCAGTTGCGTATTTTTAAAATTCACGAAATCAGCTTGAACACACGGGTTCAAATAAGTTTGCTAAATTGCTAAATTTAAATCTTTGCAATAAAATAGTGTTTATAGAGGATAAGATGAGCCTATATTCCAAATCTAAACGAAATCGGTGAATAAATAAACATTGTAATATATATATACAATGTCATGACACGTTGTCTACGACTATGGATAATATTCGGATCGTGTAATCGGTTGTTTTACTCGCTTATATGACATATAAGGTAAAGGACAAATGCATAAACCTTTATTCTATTTGATTTAGGATGTATATCCCCGCTTTGATATTAAAGACACAAAGTGTTGTTCACTAATTACAGCCGATGCTCACAGGTTTCATCGCAATGCAGAGCCACAATAAAGTTGCGGGCTTTCTCCCTGCAATAATACTACCAGACATGATATTGGTGAAATGTTCTTGAAAGCGGCGTTAATTATAAACCTGATATTTATCTAAAATCTTTATATTTTTCACTTTCAAATTTCGAATATATAGGCCTAAGCTCCAAAATCAAATATAAACCTATATGATTGCAAAAATCTACATTTTTGAATTTTGAAAATATTACTCATTACGACGATTGGAATTCACGCCTTCTTGCTCAACAAAACTTGATGAAATTTGGGCTACACCTTCGCTCCTTTTCTTCAAGTGTCGACTTGTTGTTAGAGGAATTTTATACTTCTTGTAGAAACGAATGTAAAAACAATATTTGAAAAGCATTAGGTTTAAAACGACAGCTTGAATATTTTAAACAGAAATAAAATAACATCAACAATAATTGGTGTTTAACACTGAAGACCGTGGTTACAAAACTAAGGTATGCGAACTGTTCGGATCTGACAACAGTGAAGTATAATGGTTTTCTTATGTTATCTATTTATGTTATAAAGTCATCAACGTATTACATTTATGGAAATGCATTTCAAAACATTATACACAGACTGTCACACTGTAGCACGTATTTTGCATTTGTTTTATTTGTTCAAATTTGCCGTTTATAATAAAGGTTTATGCAGTCGGCCTATATCTTTACTTTAAGCGAGTAAAACAACCGATTACACGATCCGATTATCCATAGTCGTAGAAAACGTGTCATGTATAAAACGAAACTTACTCGCGGCCATTTAGTGTGAACACCGTTTAGTAATTCGAGGATGGGAACCGAAACATAACCATTCGTTTTTAGAACTATTTACTGATTGAGAAGGATTGTTTTGCAATTGGTAACATTTCATTTCCATTTTGTGAGATCTCTTTATTTCCATTAGCAAACGTCCTACAGCCCGTTTAACAAACTAAAACGACGAAAAATGTTTAACAGTTAAACAATAAATACTTGTTATAGATTTACTATTCTCAATAGTGATTTTTATCTTGTAATGTTTTAGTTTGCTTTATTTTCATGGAAATCCTTTTATCCTCCCAAAATACAGTGCAGATCTATAATAAGTCTTACCGTTTGCATGTAGTAAATATTTCTGCTGTCAGGGGAGCAACTAGAGTTCACGCACTAAATATAACTTATACACAGACGAGCAACAACCTTTGCACTGTATTGCAAGCTAGTATTTGGGGGCTCATTACCCTCTGTGCATGTGTAAGTTTACGCTCTGCACTAGGTGAGTCTAATTCATTGTTCTAGTCTTGTGTTAACATGACTCAAAGCTCAATATTGACTTGTATTTCTGACACATTGCATATATAATCCAAGTATATGATTCATTATAATTCTGTATTTGATTTGAATAAATGAAATCAAGAATATAACATACAGGAACTATAAATGTAAGTACAATGTGATTTAGTATAAAACGAGTAAAAGCGAGTTTGATACCAAATCGTTCACGAGTTAAATAAAACAAAAACTTTCGTATGGAATGAAGTTTAATTTTTTGTGTATAACTCCCCTTTATTACTCTAGCGGGATAGCTTACAGCATGTTGAAACTTAGATTTCCGCGAGGCAGCTAGGCTTACATGTACCATTGTAACGGCGATAAATACAGTTTAATGTCGCAATCGTTTGTTTTTGTCATTTCTGATTTCGCTCGGGGAATACAAATATTTGGACATTCAGCAAACTCCTTGGTTGAGCTTTATTACGGTTGTTACTTCTGCAACGAAATTACTTTTGCAACAAAATAAATAAAAACCAACATGGAGAGACTCATCTAACTGTGAATGGCGTCGGGCCTCCTATTTCAGTGATTTACTTCAATTAATTGTACAGACCTTCGTAGGTTGGGAATAGGCTATCATTTAATTAGTGTGACAGCTGTTATATGAGCGTGGGCCATTTTCATTAATTCATTTTCCCCATTAAATCCATACTCACGCCATTTCTTCTTATAATGTACGTTGAATGTGGTATTTGCTGAAATTGCCCATCGCGTGGAAGATACTATAGTTGGATACTTCCAGCTAGGTCAGTTCCATGTTCCATGAAAATAGATTTTCTTACCTCTTACAAATGCTTAAACTAAAAATTGGTCCATAAACTTTACTAATTACCTTCATCCATTAGATTTTAGTTATTTATAAGCTATCAGTTGTATATATATATATATATACATTCAGTTTATATAGACTTGATGAATAATGTCCTAGACTTTATTACAGACTCTTAATGTATGTTTTACATAACCATGCATGACTCATGGGGCAGGAGTATGCTAAACATGCTTTTTCAATTTTGAATGTCATTTATAGAGTATTCAATTTTCATTGCATAAAAGAAATATCGAAAAGGTTTACCTTATTCCTTATTGTTCGAAACTGACAAAAAAATGTAAATGACGAAATCGAAATAGTCTTTGTTTCGTATCTTTTCCTATTCCACTTTTATATCCTTCAAAGGGCAAATAACCGTTATAGTAACTTCCGGTTACATGAAACGCATGGCAATGTTTGTAAACAATCAGGCCAACTTCAGTGTTGATTCAGTGTAGTTAAAAAAAACCTTGAATGATAGTTTTCATAACTCATTGTTTATATACTGTTAAAAAAATAGATATTTATTATACTGTCTTATAATTGTTTTCATGCAAGAAGTTTAGTTATTGCGAAATATTTCTATAATTATGCTGACAAAGGCATGACACTGACAGCGCTTTCTATTTTAGGAGCACTGCTGTTGGTTTATAAGGCAGGCAGTCAATACGTTTGAGCAGTTCTGCTGTGAGCGTTGGACGAGCTGTTTAGAGGTAGAACAGACTTTTGTTGGTATTGTTCAACCGTTTGAGATCTTATTCTTAGTTGAGACTATCTGAACTAAGTTGAGACTAGACTGAAACTTCTCAGTCTTCTGTCACCAAAAATGCTCTTTATACAGCACAGTGCCAAAAGACGAAAGTGTTGCAAGAATCGCCGTTTTCCCATAAGGTCCCATGTTATTTCAGTGTAGCATAGATAATTTTAAAGAGCCATCACGGATGTTAGTGTTTCAAATTTTTGGAAAATATACTTATAACTTCATCCGCCAGAGAAATGTTTTATCTACAACATGGCATATGTTAAGTAATTTTCATATCACGACAATGTATTGCAATTTGGTTTCAAAGAGAAGTATCACTTCGACTAGCGCGCGCTACGGGTATCTGACGTATATAAACAGAGTCCCCTTTTTTGCGTAATACGTACTACACAAACAGCAAGCGCTTCCGAAGCGTGAAGGCTCGTCTCTAGCGCAAGTCGCCATAACAACCCATGTGCTGCACGTGCTGCACGTGCTGCACGTGTCTCTCTTGCAAAGTACCCTTGTCACACATTACTGAATGTGACGATTGCTTTACAAACTATGTTTCTAAATGTCCTGAGAATATAAAAATTATTTCCTGTTTAATGTTCTTTTTATTGAGATAAGACCAGCAAATTATGACACATTTTTACTTTCATTAATTATAAAATTCAAGTAAAATACCCAGTTGGGTAAAACAATTATTCCAATATCTGTAGAAATTACATAATTAAATGAAATGGTAAATAAATAACCATCAAGAAATTATATATTTCGATTTCTTTCATTGCTCATATTTTTTGTTATTCTTTCGTGTCTTTGTTTACTGTGTGTGAGCTAGACCATAATGCTTTGCGCTTGAAAATAATAGACTGGATCTATATTTAGACTGGAAAACACCTTTACTAATTAATGCAATTTCTCGGCTTATTTTAAGTTGGGAAAATTAGGGAAAAATTAAGTGTGTTTATTTCACGGAGATAGATTTTTGGAATTTTTTTGATATTTTCATCAACATCCGTGATGGCTCTTTAATTTCCTCAATTTTCAAAATATTTCACTGAAAATTTACATGGAAACAGGAAATCAACTCTGCAACACGTACACAATATTTTGGATGCAACATTATTTAACAAAACGGTTAATTTATTACTGAGGTATGTCCTTTTTTTCAGCCCCTTAGGTCTGCTTATATAATGGTTGCAATGGGGAAGTGACGTTACTAACATGTTGTTAAAAATAAGAGAAAACATTTCCAAAAATCATTGAAAAATATAGGTCCAATGTATGATTTTTCTGACTCCAATTATAGGACAGAAATATTAACGGTGTTTCCCATTTTCTGATGCAAAGCCAACTTCCAAACGCAAGGCATAACTCTTGCCAGTCTGCATTACTGGCTGATTTAACCCTTGCGGTATTTCCCTAGCTTTCTTGTGTCGAGGCAGTGAATCGCTGCACTGGAAATGCATAGCGGGCCTGGATTTCTAAACACAGATTTCTTAAGGAAATACTGCAAGGCCTAAATCCTATGCCTTGCATTGGGAAGTTGATGCAAAGCATGGTGGTTGACTTGCACATTGTAAACCAAACCACTGGCAACAAAGTTTAGCAACACTTTATGAATGCACTGGCTTAAGTTTACCCAATACTGCTTTCTTTGGACAGAGGGTCCATTTGCAGATGTCTCTTTTCTGTGGCTGTCAGTCAGTGTGTGAATGGAATATTTGGGGGACAGAAATTTCAAAGTCAGTGATTAACAACTCATCATTTAAATTAACCTTTCTATAAACTGTGTGTATATATATATATATATATATATATATATATATATATATATGAGTGTGTGTGTGTGACAATTATTTTAAATTTAAGGCCAAGCGAAATTAATGCCTTGGTTTAAGGATTTTTGGGGGCAAAATGTCGAAGGACAGGAGAAAAAAGAAGCAACTTTGTTCTAGTACATAGGTGAAAAGTATTCAGGTAAGCAAAACATTCTCAGAATTTATTTAAAAGAAATTTAAACAAAATTACATTCAGGTTTATTTTAGTTGTTTCAGTAAAAGAGGGAATAGAATTTTTATTCTTTAAAATTTGTCAAAAACATGTTAGAAGAATCTGTAAAATGAATAAATAAATTTGTTTTGCCAAAATATAATTTATTAAGTGTTACAAATATTTATATTTTCAGAAGAAGGAATGTAGATAGTATTATTATGTGGTTGGTCATCCATTGTCCATTGTATGCTTTAAATTCATCTTTACTGATTCTTTGTTCTGGGGTGAATTTGAGCTAAAAGAAAAAATACATTACTATGGTATTATTTATACCAGGCAAAAAAATTATCTTAAAATGGTTCATTATCCACAACATCATGATCCTCCGCAAGGCGTAACAATGCCAGCCTCTATTACTGGCTAATTTTGCCCCAACTTCGAAACGCAAGGCATACCTCTTGTCAGTCTCCATTACTGGCTGATTTAAGCCTTGCAGTATTTCCCTTACTTTGCTGTGTCAAGATAGTGGATCGTTGCACCTGACATGCATAGTGGGCCCAGATTTCCAAGCACAGAGATCTTAAAGCAAGACCTAAATCAGCCAGTAATGGAGACTGGCAAGAGTTATGCCTTGCATTGGGAAGTTGATTTCGCCATTGATGTAAGAGATTTCAGCCTGGAATCAGCCTATTGCTACATTGGCACAGAAAAGCTGATAAAATGCAGGTAAAATGTTTGAATTTGCCTGTGATAGAGACTGGCACTGTTATGCCTTGTGGGGTAGTTGTGGATTATGAACCATTTTAAGATTATATTTTCACTTGATCAGATTTATGCCTTTTAGGGGGAGTTACATGATCCAAAAAGCCATCCATGTTCTATTCTATTTATAATTTTCTTTATTATCTCTCATTTTATAATATTGAAACAATACAATGTTAGGAATGTTATTGTATGAATTATTTTTGAAGATTCTCATGTGAATAATTATTTTTTTCAGATCAACTATATAGGAAGGATATGCATTGAAGAGAACTCAATAGTTAATAATTGAAGGGACATACACCTTTCAAAATGTCAGAATATGAACAAGTGCTGACAGAGTTGCGGCCCTTTGGTCCCTATCAAATCCGAGTGTTCATTTTGGTGTCTATGTTTGAGACCCCATTGGCATGGGCTATGTTATTACCCATATTTACATCAGCCAAACCAGCATGGACATGTCTTTCATCCAATTCATCAGATGAGTTCCATAATGCTTCCTCCGTCAACTCTTCATCAGAAGCCTGTTTATCAGATGGAGAACCGTGTGGAAATTTATCGTTCTCCTCCGACTTCACTTCCATCCTTACTGAGGTAACGTTTACTTCTGTAAAGATTTACAAATTTAGACTGTAGACAGTCTAAGTCTTGATAATATTTCTGTAAATATAACATAATAACAATAGATTTTGTCTTTTTCCAAAACCTCAATGAACAGTCTTAGGTGAGGTATTCTTGATTGCTTTATACAATGCACATTTAAAACTGGATCATTATAACTTTTAAGTTTGCAAATAAGGAAGCAAGTGGTTTTAATGATTAAATCATCATTGTAATTTTGCAATAACTGTTGCAACTTTTCACTGAAAGATGACCACCGTAAGTGTTTTTTTAAGCTATTGTCAATTCTATTACAAAGTTACAAACTCATCCTTTTAATATGAATTATTCAATAGATAAACGATATATTTTGTGTTTTGCAGTGGCAACTTGTTTGTTCGATGAGCTACATCCCCGGGCTGATCACCTCCATCCAGATGGCTGGGGTGTTGGTTGGGGCAGTCCTCACAGGTCAGATAGCAGACATGTTCGGTCGCAAGAAGGTCCTGTTTATCGAGTACGCGCTGCTCCTATGCATCTGGTTTGGCAGTGCCTTTGCCAACTCCTGGCAACTCTATGCCGTCCTCAGGTTTTTTATTGGAGCATTAGTTGGTGGTACGTTTTTTTTAAAATTTGATGTCACACTTATATATGTTAGTGATTTTAAAACTATATCAAAGACTTTGTTACATTTTCGTAATATGTGTTGGATATCACTGCATCATAGTGTTTCTTTCTTATTTCTTTATATTAAGTGAGTTATGATTCCTGCTAGTAAACTCAGTGAATGAAAAGGCTTGAAAAGTAACCAGCCCATATTTTGTCAAATCTAACAGTAAGAAAATGTCCAAAAGTTGCCACCCCTATACAAATGTTAGCAGGTTTTGGGTTGTCGGGCCAGCTTTATTTTGCAATGAAGAACATTTTTAGAAAATAAATTAGATTGGTTAAAAATTATATGCCTAATCAAATCAACTGTGAAATTAGTCATTCTTAATTTCAAAAATATTACTTTTGAAAATAACTATAACATATTATGAATGATTGATTAGCTGGAAAAGTGAGATGTTGCAATGCCAAATTTTTGGTGTTAAAGTATAAGAAAACCTCGAGCACTCTCAAATACACAATTTCAAAATTTTCTGACTCAGATCTGAAGAGTAGTAGGACATTACTAACAGAGCTCTATATGTTATTCCTCACTGATGCAGGAAGCCTGGTAGTGAACTTTGTTCTACCCTTGGAGTTTGTGACTCCTGCCTGGAGGACATTCTGTGGATGTGTGGGCTTCTGGGCTGTCGGTCTCATGACCCTTGCGCTCTGGGCGTTCTTTCTACGGGACTGGCGCCACCTCACCATGGCAACATCGGGCTCCGGGGTGTTTGTTATACTGTCTTGGTGGTATGTTTGATCTTATTATCCCCCGCCGCGCGTTTAGCGCGAAGCGGGGGATATAGTATTTGACTGCGTCCGTCCGTCCGTACGAAATGGAATAACTCAAATACTATTCACTGGATTCTTTTCATATTTTGCATATGGGTTCATCATAGGAAGAGTAATGTTCCTACAGAGGTTTGTGACCTTGACCTTCATTTCAAGGTCACAATGAGACTTTGTCATTTTATCCTTGTCAGCGGGATATCTCAATAACCATTCGCTGGATTCTCTTCATATTTTATACATAGCTTCTCCAAGGAAAGACGACAGACTGATTAGATTTTGGTGACCTTGACATTATTTTCAAGGTCACAGCGGAACTTTGATTTTTTTTGACATGTTAATGTACATGTCAAGCTTGTCAGTGGGATATCTCAAGAACCATTCACCGGAATTCCATCATTTCTTGCACAAAGCACCTTCTAGGGAAGACCACGGGCTGATTAGATTTTGGTGACCTTGACATTATTTTCAAGGTCACAGCGGAACTTTTTACTTTTTCGACATGTTTGACAGTCGATTTTGCTAATCTTGACATTATTTTTACATTTTGAAGTATAACTTTGCGGCGGGGGATTATGTCACCTTAGTGACAACTACTTGTTTCTGAAGAGGATGAAGAATTTTATCAGAATTGATAGTGGATAGTTGTATAATTGACTATCACGTTATTTTCATAATGATATATCAATGAACAGCAACAGCATGACGGCAAAATCATTACTTTCAATTGTGGTTAAGGTCATTAGTTTCTTAATTGGGAGTAGGCTTATCGTACAAGTAAGGAATGTAAGGAGTTTTATAGCAATAATCACATGGACATGTGTTTTACACCGCTTTGCGTTATATATCCCAATATATATACATTGTATATATATATATATATTTTAAATCCAATTCTTTTTAGGTTTATCCCTGAAAGTCCAAGATGGCTGCTAAGTCGAGGTCGCTTTAAAGAAGCCCAAGCAATTCTCACAGCAATGGCTGCCACAAACAATCGTCCTGTTCCCGACTTCTCAGGTCTTAAACTATATGTTGAGGTGAGTTTTTTTTATCCTTGTAAACTATAAGTTTGATAAGGTCAACTAAATTTGAATCAGTTTGTCTTTTCATTTAAGGAGCCAAAAAGATGAAACTTTTGAAAATTCACCGCAGCTTCATCCCTCACTGGCAGGTCTTGGAATATTCCGGGATTGCCTAACTTCAGTCAGTAGACAATCCAGGATGGTTAAGAAGTTGTGATATCTGTAAATTGGCCACTACTTAAACCATCAGATTAATCAAGGTTATATATGTTATAACATTTAAAAGCATAGTGTTGTCATTATCCTAATCCTCATTCACCTATGTAGATTTGTAGGAATCTCCTGAGAAGTAACCAATATCGTGGTGCCATGATCATGTGCATAGTTCAGTTTTACGCTATCAGTGAAGTTCAGCTCACCGTATGGGAGATATATATTTTATGGAAACCAGGGGTATCATGTTTCCTTGGATGATATGACTTGCACAATACAGCAACCAATATACAAAGCAGTATATGAATAAATGTCATGATGGAGAAATGACCTAGAACAGGTGTCTGTCTACACAGAGTAAAGGTACCAGGTTACATGTGGTCTGACTGGCCTATTCAATTCACTCTGTAGCACATTGAAGTTGTTTTACAACATGCCTATACCAATCAGTTTCCTACATTTCCTGCTATGATAATAATTGTATTGCAGGGAGAGGAGAGCAGACAGCTGGAACAGAAGCAGTACACATACTTACACTTGTTCAGCTCAGGTCCACTTCTACGAGGCACACTCATTCTCATGTATGCCTGGTAAGTACTGAGTGTGGGAGCACTTGATTAACACAGGGATGGTAGCAGTTTTCAGCCTATAAGGCCAGATAGAGTTATAGCATCTGTTTGTAGTCTTTGAGTGAGAAAGTCTTTGACATCAAGTTGCAAGTTTTTAATAGGGGCATAGTGATCTCTCCCAAAAATCTTCTTTTGACTTTTTCTTAAGAGTTAAAATCACTAAAATGCAATTATTTAACCTATCTTCAGAGGTACTAAATCATGCAAAATTTGATGAGCTACAGAGTCAAATACTCACTTTTCACTTATGAATTTGAAACACTTTTCTTATCAATTGATTGAATATTCCACCATGTTTTCCCCTTCCAGTTCAAGCACACACATCAGATCTCTTAAAAGGCTTACTATGAAATCAGTGATTACACAAAAAATTGTAAAATTGCAGCCTTGACTGTTAGACTCTTTGCTGACCCAATCACTTCTTTAGCCAATATACTGTAGTGATAACATGGATTTTCTTGTGTTATGAGGGTGGAAGTTGGTGCAGGAATAACGTGATACACTTCAACTACATCTGTGAGACATTTATTAAATGACAGTTTCAGATTTACTTTCTTCATGGTTTGATTCTAGATTTATTCAAATCTCAAATATATTTTGACAAGTAAGTCCATTGTCTTCTTAGGTGAGACATTTCATAATTCCCCAGAACTTTCTTCCAGGTTTGTGTCAAGCTCTGTTTACTACGGCCTCAACTTCAATGCTAAGAATCTGTCCGGGAACCGCTACCTCAATGTGTTCCTGTCCGGGCTGGTGGAGATCCCGGCCCTGGTGTTCGTGGTGCTCGTCAACAACTGCCTCGGTCGCAGGAGGACCACCGCCTGTCTCATGCTGCTGGCCGGAACTTCCTGTCTCCTCATTCTTGCTCTTGACATTGCCAGTACGAAACGGTTTTCCATATTGAACATATGCTGACAGGATACTGATTGGTGGGGAAAAAACTGTTATGGAACTGTTTTAGATCAAATTTATTTGAATCAAATCAGTGACTTAAAATTAGAAATCAGAAATCAGAAAATCTGAATATTAAAGTTTTTTGAAGTCATCATAGAGAATGAACATTTGAGTTGGTATATATGTGTAATGTGTATATTATGTCAACCTGAAATAATCAAAGAATCCTTACCAATATTGTATGGTGGAAGTGAATGTTTTACAACAATGATTTATTTTCTTGTTCATATTAATTTTGGGATTGGGATTAGGGAACTGAAAGGAAAACACTTTTGATACCATAATATAAATCAAACTGATTTCTTTTTAATTTATATGAAATGTTTGAACACAGAAATTGTTCATCTTAATATCATTGTGCTCACAGAAGTCAACATACCCTCCCTGACACTGGTATTTGCTCTTATCGGCAAGTCTGGAATATCTGGAGGGTGGGCGGCAGTTCAGGTTTTCTCTGCGGAGACCTTCCCAACAGTGATCAGGTAGAGGTCAACCTTTGTTGTTTTCTTCTTTTAGTCCTTGAATTATTTAGTACTTTAAATTGTTTTATACGAGAAGTGGTGTTACTATCATCAGTTAAGCCTGGGTGAATGAACCGTTATCAAAACTGTACATCATAATGTTTTAATATCACAAAATATATGTCTCACAGTGCTATGATGTTATAAACTTTATGACGTCACAATGTCATGACATCACTGCACTGCAAGTAGACAGTACTGAAGCAGAGATGTACATTTCTTTTTTTGAAAACTAATAAAAATCGTTTTGTAAACAGAATCTCATCCAATTTTCTTTTGATATCAAATATAACAAAATCCTCAGTCTGCAAAGTGGAGAAAAGTTTAGGGCTTTTGATTCCATTGAAACAGACAAATACAAAAAGCATGGAAGAAATACCCCAAAAGGAACATCAAGTTTTGTTGAGCTATGCCTTACGTTTTTAACCCCTTGGTGAAACCCAAGGGGGTTTATGTTGTGGCAGAGCCCGTCTGTCTGTCCGTCCCAAAAAGGGTACTTGTGTTACGAAATCAACTCCTCCCACATTTTTTTTTTACCAGTCTTTGAAAATCAGTGATCGCATGTGCTTTTTAGAGACCAATCAGATTAATATTTTCAGAGTTATGTCCCTTGACTTAGAGCGCTCAATTAGAGCTTTCCAATTTCACACTGACAGTACCTGTGTTCTGAAAACAATTTCTCCAACATTTAACCAATCTTTCTGAAACTTTACACATGCTTTGGATATACATCGGTGTTACGGATGTGATTTTTTGGGGCCAATCGGATTAATATTTTCAGAGTTATGGCCTGGGTTTTTTTGTGCTCTCAGAGCACTCTTGTTTTATATAGTTCTGCTCCAAAAAAGATTTAGGGTCAGATGGAGCCCATTTTAATATCTGGGGGAAAATGAAAATGAAATGAAAATGAAAACCAATCTGGTAGGGCTGGGACAGGTAGATATTTCCTACCCGGGTACCCGACCACCTGTTACCCTACCCTACCCGGATACCCGTTTTGTCGATCTCCAACATCTATTTGTAAGATTTTGTACTACTTTATTCAACTGGTTGGCTGGAACATTGGGCTAGAAGCCTAGCATAGAGACCCATGGCTATTTCAATCAAATTTATTATGTATGACAATCGATCATTTTAATATTATGTTAGAATCTTCAAATACATTGTAATCTTGAAATGAAAGAATAACAAATTAAACTGTTTTATGATTAGTCACATGATAAAAACGGGTCCGGGTAGTGTGATGGGTACCCGGGTCCTACTCAATACCCACCCGTCCCGGGTATCCGGGTTACCCGTCCCAGCCCTACAATCTGGCAGGGATGTTGATGACATGTCTTCTTGTTTATAAATGTAGGAACATTGGAGTCGGAGCATGCTCCATGTCCGCTCGCATCGGAGGAATAGTAGCTCCCCAAATTGTGTTCTTGGTAAGTTGATATTTCACCTCTGTCATAACCGGGATTATTGTGTTAACTATTACATCCTTTCACTTAGCAATCCATGCGATAACATCAGTCGTAAGCTAATCTATCATTTCCTCTGTTGTTGCCAATTGAAGTGATGAAGTACATGTAACAAGAATGTATAGAGATGCAATCAACACAACCACCGACTTAGTCCATTCCATCTTTGTAATAATGATTTTATTTTATGCTTCTGTTTACATTAAACAACCAAGCAAAATTACTTGATTCAGAGATTCAGTTTGTCATACCATTTAGTTTGAAATAAGCAGATATTCATAGACTGGAGGAAAACAATAGAAAATTACTGTGTGACCTTGACCGTAACCCTGTTGACTTGCGACGGGTATCAGCAGAACACTATACCGATAGCACTGGTCTGGCATCTTATAGGACTTCATTACATCACATTGTTCACTTGCATGAAAATATGTAATTCATATACTGGATATAGAATCCATCATTTCTTGACATAAGCAATGTTTATCTCATCTTTATTAATATGAGTTATAAAATGATGCACTACTTGTGAAAATATAAAGTTTCTACTTCACTTGATGGGATAAACATTGTGTGTTTTTTAAGAATTTTGATCAGAAACGAAAATCTAAGCATAATAAAAGGAATATTTAGTTGATATTGAAATGCTAACAAAGATCTCTGAATATTATGCTGCAGGGAGATTCAGGACAGATGGCAATGCCTTTCACAGTGTTTGGAGCCTTAGCGCTTGTGTGTGGAGTTCTCATGTTCTTTATGGAGGAAACAGTTGACCAGCCCCTTAAAGATCAGCTCCATACAGGTACAAGTGAATCCTACACAGCCCAACAGGAGGAAAGGGAGATATTTCCACTGAATACAGGAAACAGCGAATCTCTACAAGTCTAGCACTTAACCCTTCACCTATTTCATGAAAACAAACCAGCCCAAAGGTGTCATTTTACAAATTTAAAATAAGAAACCTTTAACCTGGTCACTTTGGTCCAGACTGATAAAGATAAGGGCGGATGGATAGCAGAGATCTGGTGCCAATGTGTCCCCAAATGAGGGTCATGTCCTAAAAGCTTATTTTCATCCTGTGAAGAAGAAATGGACCTAGAAAGCTGAACATTTGTTAATATGGACTCATTGGCCAATGGGGATTGTAGATTTGGTGACTGTGGCCCTAATAAGGGCCAAGAGGACCATGACCTAAGAACCTTTTTCATCTTTTCCTTCTGGAGAAGCCTCAGAAAGCTGAAATCATGTGTACAGACAATGGAGGAAGTGTAGATTGTGTACAGACAATGGAGGAAGTGTAGATTGTGTACAGACAATGGAGGAAGTGTAGATTGTGTACAGACAATGGAGGAAGTGTAGATTGTGTACAGACAATGGAGGAACTGTAGATTGTGTACAGACAATGGAGGAAGAGTAGATTGTGCCACTGACAAAATTAGAGACAATCTTGCCAATGTTCAAATTCATAAAATGTCTCAAATGTTTTAATAGTATCATATCACAGGAAATTGTATATAAAAGTGTAAGTATCCACACCCCCTCTATACCAATAGTCTAAAGCAGCAATATAGTCATAGTCCTCGCCCTGTCCGTCCGTAATCATTTCGTTTCCGGAGCAGAACTCGAAAACCGTTCTACTGAAGTGGTACCTTTTGATATTTTGTGATTTCTGAAAATGTTTTTTTTTACGTTTCCATAGAAACATTTCGAATTTGGACTTTGTTCAGAGACAGGTTTGTTTTCGGAGCACAGCTCCAAAACTCATATCTTCCTGAAACTTTGCATGTGTATAACCCAGTAACAGAAGTGGTGCTTTTTGATATTTTTAGATTTATGAAGTATTTTTTGTGCCGTTTTCATAGAAAGTGTTTGATTTTGACTTTGTTCAGAGATAGGTCTTCATCATATCTGTATCTCAGCATGTGTATTACCCATTAAGTAGTAGATATACAATTATCTGTGAAAGATGTGTTTTACAAATTATGTGGGACCGGTGGGATATGTCATCTTCTGATGACTCTTGTGTATAGTAAGATATTGAGTAGTCTTTTTTACCGTTAGGACAAGAGGTAATGATCTCACAAAAATACACAAATTTAGGCAAATTTGGGTCTTAATGCATTCATTAAAACCATCGTTTCAGTGAAAGCTTAGAACATCCCTTTATTGAAATCGCCCTTGATAACGGGCACAATATGATGTTTTGATAATTCATTTATCCGCAAACATGTATACAAATAAAGGTGTTCCCATTCTTTTTGGAATGAATATATTTATAGATGTTTTCCTTCCACCCCCATAAAGCACTTATGGAAGGCCTTTTAACATGATTTGAGAGCAAACTTAAGTGAGAGATATTGAGTGCAAGTTAGAAATTACTCCAAGTTATTTTTCTACCTTTTCGAATGGGTGGAAACACTGGAATTGAAGGTTGGCGACATATCATTGCATTGTCATAAACCTATTATTACACATGTAAGTAATGACTAAAGTCATGTACAGAGCCCAATGAGCTGCCATGGCATGGGCCTACATCCGGCATCGGTAAACTTTTGACATTTTCGACTTCAACTCCAGAACCGCTACACACCCAAAGTTCAAATTTTGTGGGGAGGTCGTTTTATCTTATTTTGTACATTTTATCCAGACCCCCCCCCCCCCCCCCTCAAATGTGGGCGTGGCAGGCAGTTTCCCTTAAACGACTTTTCCAAAACCAGTTGGCTTAGGAAGCTTAAATTTTCAGAATAACATCTTTATAACATGAAGTTTCAAGTTTGTTCATTTGGACTTGACCCCCCTATCAAATATGGGTGTGTAAAATCTTTGAACGACTTCTCCAAAACAATTGGATACAGAAAGCTAAAATTTTCAGAATAACATCTTTACAAAACTTGTTCCATTTGGTTAAAATCACTTCTCAAATATGGCAGGCAGGGTTAAACTGAAACCTAAAATTTCTCTTCAGGAACTAGTAGTGTTAGGAAGCTCATTTTTTTAATATGATTAGCTTATGCCATTGGCCGTAAATTTTTCACAATTTTAGACTTCTCCAGAACTGGTACACTCTCTGGAGGGGTGGTACCCTGCACCTAGGCGATCAAAGATTTTTATGTCATGTAAGGTGATTGTCCTTGTAATTAGAAAGATTTCTTTTCTTCAATGTCTTTGCAGGAATTGTGATACTTGGACTACCAATTTTATGAAAACTTCATTGTGAATTCATGTTTGTTATGCACTGACAATTTCTAGACTGATTTTTCAGGGCTAGAGATTGTGCATTATATTGAGAACAATCTATTCAGTCTTCACCATGAAACAATGAACCCTGCTCTATTTGTATACTATTTCTTTCAGTCTGAAACAATATTAAATGACATGTAATATTTATATCTGTGTTCACTCAGGGAGCGTTGAATCTCAAGAAGTTTCGCTTGTTAATAAAGTTGAGCCTTATACAATGTCCTGTCTACTGGCGTTTGTTTTCATTCAAGTGTTCATATATCAAAGAACTAGGCGAGGTGAGTTGGGGTTTAACATCACCTTCAAGAGTATTTCACTTATATCGCAGCTGCTAGTGTTATGGCAGGGAGAAAGCCCACAACGCCATGTGGTTATGGTTTGCGGTGAAACCTGTTAACATTGGCTGCAACTAGGGAACCATGGGTGGTACTACGCTGAAATTCAGTAGCATTGCACCCAAACCTTACTGCGTGTACTGCAGGCAAAGTTGCCGTGCCCCTGGCAGGATTCAAACGCCGGACCTCTTGGTCCGAAGCCGAATGCACTAACCCGCCCCTTCAAAGAACTAGATAATGATTTCAATCTTGCATAATGAAAGTTATTGCCATGCTCCTGACTACATGTTGTACTGTTAAACTAGATGAGCGTTTGCGGGACACCGCATAAGCAGAGCAGCCCCGAAACTTAGGGTATCGGCTTTCCCTTTTCCGCCTTCTCGTCAGCATCAATAAAATGGGAATTTTTTTTAACAATTTTCATTATTCGAGTTATTACTAACAAGTTGAATCATCACTGGGGTCACAAGTTTGATCTTAAAACCTATTTCAGATTTCAAAATTTAATCAAAGGGTTAGCATGGCCTTAAGCAATATCTCATGACCTTGACTTTTGACCTTCAAGGTCACACAATCAGTGATCACTTTTCATTGTGTATAACAATCATGTAATGATTCAAAGTGTTAATAGTTGAAATAAGGCATCTTCGCAAAAGCATGCTCAAGTCGTGCCCTCGCTGTGACCTTGACCTTTGACGGATGTTAGTGAAAACCTTTTCAAATCTTGGCCTTTATCCATAGTTGAAATACACCAAATAAGAGCCTGATAGCACAAATATTTTTCAAGTTATCGTGTTTACAAGGATTTTTTTTAGCAATTTCAGAACTCGTGACCTTGACCTTTGACCTTGAATATGAACATGTAAAAAAAATTCCCCAGGGGCATAAGTAAGAAGTTATGTATATGAGTTCTCAAAACCTTCTAGGAAAAAAGTTAGTGAATACAAAACGCGACAGAAACTGCACAAAAACTGATAGCAGCTCCGACTAAGTCGGAGCTGCTCATTACAGCACAGTGCCAAAAGTGTTGCAAGAATCGCCGTTTTCCCCATAAGGTCCTATGTTATTTCAGTGTAGCATAAATCATTTTCATGATCGTACAGTGAACGAAAACTTACAAAATTCAACATGACTAATCTAACATCTTGAGATTTTCTGTATTTTTACAGTAACGTCACTTCCCCATTATATAAGCAGACCTAAGGGGCTGAAAAAATGGACATACCTCAGTAATAAATTAACCGTTAAGTTACATAATGTTGTATCCAAAATGAAAATTTGTTTACGTGTTGCGGAGTAGATTTCCTGTTTCCATGTAAATTTTCAGTGAAATATTTTGAAATAGAGATAATTAAAATTATCTTTGCTACACTGAAATACATGGGACCTTATGGGGAAAACGGTGATTCTTGCAACACTTTGAATACAGGATTTTGAAATTTGACCATGTTGGGTCGACTTTTGACATTTTGAGAACAAACTTGGGCCACTCTTATAAAAATAATACTTTTTTTTTTTAGTTTGTAACTATCAAAGTACAAACAACTACTAATATAAACTGAAATAATAATTATTTTGTATTGGTTTTCAGTTTCCAAAACTCCCAGGTTTGTGAAAAAACAAACTAACATAAAATTGAAATCTACCCATAAAAGAATAAACAAGTTGTATGTAATATTTTAAATGAAAAACAGGCCTGTTAATTTATTTTTTTTCATTTTTATCTTGGTTGTCATGAGTCAAAAACTAGACCTACATCTATACTCACAACAGAGACCTAACACAGTTGAATAGATATCAATTACATTATTATTCTTCCAGATCTGAAACATGACATAATTTTGTAAGGATCATTATTACTTGCAATTTTCAACCTTTTATTGAATTTTATTTGTAAATATGTTTATGTTGTAAATTAAATTGAACAATGTTTATTACCTTACTCTAACAGTGGTAGGCCTATTATTTTTTTAATAAATAGACCGACATTTTATTCAGTAGCCTACATGACCACTGACTAAAATACAATGTAACATACATTAGCAGATAAATATTGCATCAGTTTTTTAAAATCATTTTCTTGCATGAGCCGGGGGATATATACCCCAAGATATATTTCAACATTGAACGCGGCCTTGAAAAGTAAATAATTAGAACTTTTAGGTTATTATGGAGGGATAAGTCTTGGGAGAGGTTATCAGACACTTGCACTATCAACTGCGAAAACACTAAATTTAGAAAGTCATGGATTTCAATTTTCTTTATAGATTTAATGTGTTTTTAGTGTTTATCTGGATAGATTGCGTTGTTCACGTACGACGACAGCCCCTTGCTTTTATCCAGCGCTTGCATTTTTCTACATTTTTCTTTGTAATACAGTTGGAAAATTTACGAGGAATGTTCCTTCCACTCTTTCAGGAAAACACTGGTCACCATTACATGTTCCCCATGCGCACCATAATACCATTTTTGTTTTTCGACAAAACTGTAACTAAGGGCAGTCGGGAATAGCTTGTGGGAAAAACATAGCGGCCACTCGTTATGTACGGGCAGAATGAACGTTTTTTTCTGATTGGCTGATACCATACCCGGTCACAGCGCAGTGTTCCGTGAATATCCCCTGTTTAGCGCTCAACACATGTCATGGCAACTTCCCAATGCAAGGCACAACTCTTGCCAGTCTCATTATTGGCTGATTTAGGCCTTGCAGTATTTCCTTAAGAAATCAGTGCTTAGAAATCCAGGCCCGCTATGCATTTCTGGTGCAGCGATTCACTACCTAGCCAGGCACAACGAAGTGAGGGAAATACCGCAAGGCTTAAATCCACCAGTATTGCAGGTGAGGTGAGGTGAGTTTGGGTTTAACGCCGCTTTCAAGAGTATTTCACTTATATCATGGCTGCTAGTATTATTGCAGGGAGAAAGCCCACAACGCCATGTGGCTATGCAGTATTGCAGACTGACAAGAGTTATGCCTTGTGTTTGGAAGTTGATGTCGTGGGGGGTTTGCCTGAACAATAAAAACAAACCATTTTTTCTAAGTTGTGGCACAATTTATTTCATTGATTTCGCTTGTTGCTTAGTTTCTTAAATTGTGATGTTGAGCACTTTCTAGGGAGGCAAAAAAATGCATTTTATCAGTGACATCAGAAAGCGGTTGAATAATTGTCACAAGTCAACAGCATAAAAGTGAACTTTTGTATAATTTGTTTCAGTACTTCCAGTTGGTAGCAGTCAAGCTGATGTTTTGGTTAAGTCCCTGTACCATTTACCATATTAAAACAATTAAATAAAGGGAATCGTTCAACAGAGTCTGTCAAGGTACACATTTACAGCTTGTCTAGGTACTTGTCCAGATTAGGTACATTTTCACTGAGACCCTTGCGCTTCCTTGTGTCCATCACAACTTGTCCAGGCTTGGTGGCTGGGTCCAAGGGGTTGCCAGATAGAACCTGCCAGTGGTCAAATACACATTGGGGGAATGCCTGACCTCCTGTTGAAGCACGTAGAGCTGATGTGAAGCCTGCACACACACAAAAAAGATGACATTAATTGAATATTCAATACATTACTGGAAAAAGAACTTAGCAGCCTAAAATGAAATATTAAAATGATAGCAACTAATCTACAGAATTTAACAGGCAATGTCACCTCAGTGGGAGGACATACTACAAACAGGGAAAGAGCTAATGTGATAAATGTGGCTGTGCATTAATACATAACAGTGAATTGAACTGCGCATTATACTTACCAAAGGACTCGTTTACGGGCAAGAAAGCCTTCTGTTGACTCATGCTGGTTCCGGTGACGTCATTATCCTCAAACACGTGTCCACGTCTCTTGTTCATGCACCCAAATATACCAGAGGCAGCAACTCGGGGACACTGAAGTAAACAATGTGAAAACTATAGTAAAGATTTTTAAAATGACCTATCCATCAGCTGTATCTAAATTAAATAAATAACACATGAGCAAAATTACCGAATTAGGTCTGCAAAAGGATCTTCAATACGCAAGATCCCACCTGCAAAGAGCAGTTTTCATAGATATGCTGGCAACTAGAAGCTTAGCTTTCCCTCCCGTCTGCCCCACGTTAGGGTTTTATTACACCCCAAAAAAATTTCAACATTTCTGCATGAATAGGTACAGACCTGGATCTCTACAAGGTAGACTGGTTCCATGACACTTGGGCTGGCAGTGAGGATAGATGCGTAGAAGACTCTCCTAGCTGTTGGGATGATCTGGCCGCCGCCTCTGTGGATAGCGTCAGCATGCAGGGTCACATCGTGGATGTTCAAACGCACTCCACGCATGTTCTCGTCACAAAGTACACCCTGTGGGAAAAGAAAAGATTGATAAATAATTCTGATAAAAATCAAGTCTGTAGCTCAGGCTTTAAATAATTCATTTATTTTCCATAAGTAGTTTGTCAGAAACCCTACAATTTATAATCCACAATAGGAAAGAAGTATGCACATATAATTTCTAGCCCCCATTATATGGATGAAAGAAAGTCCTACAGGAGTCTACTGGACTATTTATACTTACATCCTTTGTTGCCCACTGGAATCCAGCGACAACGCTGTCCTTGATTTCATTAAGGTACTGCACAGCCTTAGTACAGTCAACCAGCATGTTGGGTCCAGTTCCCTCGGGACCAAAGCTCCAGATCTTCCTGGCTTCAGTAATGTCCCACTCAAATTTATCGGCCAAAATTCTGGCACGTTCCTTGAACTCTTGCTTTGGTGTGATGTCACCCTGGAATCGAGTATTACAGTATTTACAATCTTTAACTTTTAGTCAGGGTGGAAATGAATTGATAGCCATGATATTTTTACATTGGAAGTTTCATCTACTAAAAATGCGAAAACTTTTGCTATTTAACAAGACCGGAAACATCATTTGATAAACCCAAGTTGATTTAGACAACCATACTTACATTATCAATGGCCTCTGGGACTCCTTGTGTGAGAGGAGCGGCTCTGCAGTGGAGACGGTTGTGTTTGTTGGGAGACTTAGACAGGCACGTGATACTGGACTCATCTGTGACAGTTTCTCTGTAAGACACGACTGGGTCGCTCTTCTTCAGGGGGATGCAAGCATGGTCCTCCTCCAGATCTTTCAGACAGATCTCCAAGTGAAGCTCTCCAGCTCCGGCAATGATGTGTTCTCCAGACTCCTCAATTTGACACTGAAAAAAAACAGTACAAGTCATTAAGTCATTAGGACAAAATCTTTTGGGAACAAACACTATCATTGGTTTAAATACAGTATTAACTAAGAGTAAACAAATTCCCTGGCCTTGATAACAAATTGTAAATCATTGGCAAGTGATGTAACATTTCCACTTCAAATACTGTTTGCAATATCTGAAGAGTTTTTAGGCGACAAATTCTTAGATGCCGTCACAAGATTGAATTTCGCTGGTGGGAACAGGTTTCCAGATTTTCTCAAATTGTTCCACAGAAAACCATATACAACTAAAGGTCTTTTGGTATCATTATTATACATTTTATAAGACTAGAGCTGCCCACCCTAATTTTGACTGAATTAAGGACATTACAAGTTAGTGTGAATATTTATTCCATTGGTCCATACACTTATAAAATCAAGGAGTATTTTTCTTAAATTAGAGTAAAAGGTGTTCAATTTACTAAATTTGTGTTCAATCATTTGTGAAGGTCCGGTGTACAAAATCCTAAAGTAGCTAGTGTGGTGGAATATAAAATACTTTAGCCAATTACCTGAACCATAGGATCCGACTTGGCGAGACGTTTCAAACCTTCTACCAGTTTGGGAAGGTCACCAGCATTCTTGCACTCAACTGCCACTCTCACAACTGGGCTCACGGAGAACTTCATAACCTAAACAGAAAACCAACCGTCAAACTTTCAAAAGCAGAAAAGCCATTTACAAAACATTTATAACAGTTACTTATGTCAAAAAATTTAAATCCTGATTTTGGGACTAATAAATAGTTTTGAAGTAAATGTAGGATAATAAACCTTCAAGTTGTGGGCATGTTCATAGGTGGTGATGGTTCCAGTTTTGACGAGGTACTGATCAACACCGACGAGACCGCAGATGTTTCCACTAGGTACATCCTCGATGGCTTCTGTGTATCTCCCCATCATGAGAATGGTTCTGAAAACAGTGGACATTAAGTATTTACACAAATTAAAACATTACGACAACTTGACAAGTGATCAGTGAAGCTGACTGCAAGATGGATTTCTGGAGAATATGCATGAAGATAGATTATTTCAATTTAAAACGTCCTGATATATTTCTGTGTAGTAGAGATGTTTTGACTTGAGGGTCATGTCTCTTAAAATTCATTTGCGAATCAAACATGACATAATACAAAATTGTATTGTGCGGTTAGGTTAGCAGTGTTCATCTATCGATTTGATGACGTCCAATTATTGGCATCTAAGGAAGCGAACATGCTTATTGGTTGAAGTGTATGATGGCGAGGGAGGGACATGAGTTTACTGACCTCTGGATGTTCTTGCAGTAAAGATCAGCCTTGGATCCAGGGGTGTAGTTAGGTCCCATGATGCGGACCTTCTGTCCAGTGGCAACAGTTCCAGAGAAGACACGTCCAAAGGCATAGAATCGTCCCTTGTCAGATGTTGGTACCATCTTTGAGATATACATCATAAGACATCCCTTGGGATCGCACTTCTTGATGCCTGAAGTAGAATGTTGATTATAGCTGTAGGCAAAGTCAAAACAAGTATTTGGTAACCAAGACCTAACACTAACCAAGAAAAGGCATTATCAAAATCTTATTTTCAAACATAACAGATGAGAAAGCTCATGGAGCATAAATTCAATTGAAAGAAGGCATATGTTTGCAAGAAATTGCGGTTTATAATTTTGGGTGAAAATATGTGAATTAAATTCTTACCGGTTGCAGCTTCATCATCAATTGGACCTTCATACAGGAGTTCAGCTCTGTAGGCCTGGGCAGTCACTGGTGATGGCAGGTTGAACACAATCATCTGCAACATGGCGTCACCAGCTGGCAGCCATTTCCTCATGAAAACCTGCCATAAATCATTCAGTATTCAGTTCAGGTCATGTGAATTCATGAAAGTCAAATATATAGAGCTATTGGCTCTACTTTATCAACTATCTCAAAGGTTGAAGACTTGACATATCGAAGACATGTTTTCAACATCCTACGCTATGTTGCTTCTCATTAATATGCAACCTTCCAACTATAAGAAATACTTGACCACTTCATTTTCAAACTTACTTATTTATGCCTTAAAGCCTCACATCAATTCAAATGTGGTTATCCTCTCTAACAGTTTCCGAGACAAGCTGTTTCCTTTGAATACCATGAACAGTCAAAATCGCAATAAGGGCAACAACTCCAAAATAAATAATTGCCCATTTTTCATTTTCGAACTCAATCAAGACATCAACACCCTCAAGTCAAACACTAAATTTGGAAATCCTATCTTATCTGGTTTTTCAGGCCTGGCTGGCTAAAGTCTATTTATTTGAAATTTGAATTTTGTCATTCAATTTATTGTTAAAATATTTAGCAAGATGTTCACCAACCTTGAGAAGAGGTTTAGCTTCAAGCTCTCTCTCGTCATGGGTAAGGTTGACCTTCAGTTTGTCTACCAAGGCAAGAGCTTCCTCCTTGGGACACTTCATGCAAGTGTTGAACACCTGAAATTAAGGGAGACATAATTATTGATCTCTGATCGGAAAAATAATTACTGATAATCAGTGGCATTCGTGACAGTGTGAATATAAATTCATAATGGAGATACATGATGCCTATTCCGAAAAGTAATGTTTCAACTTTGATCCAACTTGGCATCGATATATAATCAACATCAAGAACAGACCGCAAACTATTTAACTGTTAAGAAAATACCGTTTGTTAAACTTTTGTTCCCAGATGGAAGTCAAATCTGTGACTTGCTACCAAAATATATCTACCTTGTAGATGGGATCCAGAATGTACTGGGTGAAACCTCTTTTGGCATCTGGGGGGGTCTTGTCGTTATTCTTGAACCATTTCTTCTCTTTCTTGCTGTAGAACTGGTCTCCCCATAGACGCTTCATGATCTGATTCTCCTCAATCTTGAACATGCCCACGTACATTCTGGCGAAGTCCTTCAGAGTAAAAGCCCAGCCGTGAAGGCCAGCACCAAATCCAACAGTTCCCATCGTGGGGTTTACCTGTAGTCAGATAATGTGAAATTATTAAAGCTGCTTCAATAGAATGTGACTTGCAATTTAACTTTGCACTAAGTAATTATTATTAAGAACAATGTCTTAGGAGTGAAGGTTTTTATCTCAGATTAAAAAATAGAGCCCTGGGCTCTGTGGTTCATCAGAAATTAAATGATTTAATATCTGATGATACACCCTGGCAAATCCGCTTACACGGTTTCGTATGCATTGGCTATTTACCAATCAGAATTCAACAAATTTATCTAAAGGGTAATAAACAATATTACAGCCTTCTAGGTCTTTTTGTTCTTGAGAAGAAGATGTATAGGATTTTAGGTCATGGCCTGCGAGGGTTTTATTTGGGGCCACTCGATCATCAAATCTACAATTTAGAATCCCCATTGGCCAAGGAGTCTGTACACAAAATTTCAGCTCCCTAGACCCAGTGGTTCTGGAGAAGATGAAAAAGACAAAAGTTTACAGACGGACGCCGGACACCATGCCATGCCACAAGCCCATCTGGCCTTTCAGGCCTGATGAGCTAAAAATATGCATGGAAAATTTAAGACAACATTGTGCAATATTTTAATGCAGGGGACCACATTGACAAATTATTTCAAATATTTGGCAAAATGTCTTTGAAAATGGGACTTCTAACAACCAAAACAAACTATTTTATTGTCTTTATATGCTACACAAAGCAGCAATGTCAAAGTTGTCAAAGATCTGAACCTGCAGGTCGTTGTTGAAGTTGTCTGGATCCTTGAGATCTTCATCACCAGCGTAGGTGGCAATAATGACGTTGATGTTCTCAATGATTTTCTGGAAGGTCTGGTACATGTCCTCTGTCTCCAGCTGCAGAGTCAGGAGGGCAAGGTCCATCTTGTTCATCATAAGCACAGGCTTGATTCGCTCGCTGATAGCCTGTCTCAACACAGTCTCAGTCTGCACGCAAACACCTGCACCATGCAAGAATTTGATATTCAACAGATATTTAAACAACTTAATAGATCTCTTCGTTCAGACAACCTTCAGCAGCAACTTCATATTTTTACAAATGTGCTCTGAAAGCACAACAACCCCATGTGAGCTATGCATAATTGATTCTCTAAGCAGTTAAAATGTGAGGTAATTTACGAAACATCAGATCTTCACTTTAAAGATGAGATGGTTTTGATATGTGCAGCACTGCTGTTCAGCCAAGACATTCGACGAGTTTCAAAAGAAACTATGGGAGGAGTTAATTTCACACAGCTACTAGTCACTCAACAAGAGGGCAAAAATAAGATGAATGCACTAACCTGAAACGCAATCTACCACAACAAGAGCTCCATCAGTGACTCGGAGGGCAGCAGTCACTTCCGAGGAGAAATCCACGTGGCCAGGGGAGTCGATCAAGTTGATCAAGAAAGCATTGTTGCCCTCCTCATGCTGCCTGCAGGGTTTCTTGATGTACTTGATGTCCTTCTCTTCAACTTCATAGTACAGGGAGATGGCACTGATAACCACAATTCATCATTAATACAGTACTACTGTTAGACTAAAACCATATTTATGCTTAATTGTCAGAAGTTAACAACTTGGTAAGTGATAATATGGAATAGGTGAGGTGAGGCAAGTTTGGGTTTAACGCTGCTTACAAGAGTATTTCACTTAAATATCACGGCTTCTTAGTTCTAGTATTATGGCAGGGAGAAAGCCTGCAACGCCATGTGGCCATGCATTGAAGTGAAACATGCGAGCATCGGCTGGAACTAGCAAAAAATAGCTGAAATTCACTGTAGCATTGAACCCAAACCTAACTGCGTGTAGAAAAGTTCTCTACTGCAGACAAAGTTGCCGTGCTGGCGGGATTCGAACCCTGGACCTCTTGATCCGAAGCCAAATGCGCTAACCCGCGTGCAGCTTAATTTCTGAAGTATCTACAAGAAGCAACTCTTGTTTGTATCACGAGTCAATATTTTGGGACACCTAGCCTCGACTTCAGGGTGGGCAAATTATATCCCAAAGACCCCTTTGGAAACAAGACTGTAACATGAATATCTTAGAGTCTATGGCCAGAAGTTTCAATGGAATATTCATAAATAACATTGATATAAATGGGATGGAAATATGGAAACGGTTTATACTGCATTCAACAGTAATTCTCTATTGTATATGTACTAAGATATTTTTTTTTCATTTATAAACTTACGTAGATTTGATGGTGATACATCTTTCCTGCTCATCCTTTCTGGTGTCGGTAAACCTAGTCTCGCCTGCACGAGAACTGGCGATGATTCCAGCTTTACTCACAAGGGAGTCAGTCAGAGTTGACTTGCCATGATCTACGTGAGCGATCACAGACATGTTTCGGATGTTTCTTTTTTTGTCCATGATCTCACGGATCTGGTCTATACTGAAGTTCACCTGGAGAAGAAAGTCCAATAATTTAAAGTCTACATTTGATGTTATTAAAACAAAAGAAAATCCCATTTTCAATTAAAATTTCAGGGGGGGGGGGGACTGGTGTTTTGGGGTGTGTTTTTTTGGTGCCTATCAAGATTTAATTCAGAATTTGTATTTATCTAACATAACTATGAAGTTATATTTTGTTGCAATAGTATGAAACTGAAGAATACTAATTTAGCAATGCAATATAAATAGAATTTGTGTTTAAACAATTATATTAATTTTTTAAAAGTTTATTTAGCTTATTATATTTTAATTAATTTGAAATAGCCTACTGAATTGTATAAATACCAATACAATTATCGAAATTCATGTTTCCTAATATTGATTATATTTCCCTGTTTATGAATCTACCGAAAATTCCGTTCCAACCAGTAGGGACAACAAATTTACCTTCACTCGGGAGGTGTTTAGGCCCCACCCCCATCAAAAGAACTTTTTATCAATGTAAAGATGATGCTGGTAGGCATAAAGATACCAACGAGTGTGATGTTATCAATCATTGACTATAATTAAAGATGTTGATATCCATCTGGGTCCCAATGACTTGACGAAATCTTAAGGTTCATGTAACTTTAAACATGTTTAGCCTTGGTTGAAATTAATAATCATCATCCAATGTGAAAATACGGAGACAGATTTTTATTATGATAATTGATAATCAAAATCTTGCATTCTATTATGTCAAATGTCGACTTTTTCAGTGGTCATATCAAATGTAACAAATGTTTTACTGATGTCAATGAAAAAAAAACAACCTGTGGCTCCTGTGTTTTATGTTAAATAGACTTGGGACTTATTCAAAGTGAATCCGTAAGCTATCAAATACTTTTTCGAGTATGTAAGCTTAGTATACAGCAATTATTTGGCACCTCATACAAAAATATTCAAGTGCTGTTGTAAAGTTACATTTCCTTCTATCAATTTTTTTTATTATCTTTAAATGATTCCAATATGCATGTTCATTTTAAAGATCCTGTGTAATGCATTTTTCTCATGAATGACCGATTATTACGACGTATATTATATATTGAAATAAATTGAGCATAAAATCAAGAAAATATGCACTTGCAACTGATTATTAAGACGATTTAATATATCCATTTTAACAATGCCGCAATCAGAACAGCGATCCACTTTGAAGACAATCCTTGAGGCGTGACTGATTAACCACATAAGGGTCTCTGTGACCCACTCTGCCTAGCCTAATCAATTTATGATGATTGCCACTGTCACTAGATGAATTTGATGTGTTAAACCACCCAAACACATATGTTTATGCAATAATTATGTAATTGTCATCTGAGGAATTACCTAGTTGGATATGTAAACATTAGACATTTGAAAAATTTAAGATGTTTTATTGAAGATTTGTTAGTGGAATTAACAATCAAAATGTTGCGAAATTACGTTGAATTATGACTACAGATGATAATGAGAGTACTCCAGTGACATCACAGTAGCAGTGTTGTTCCTAGGGGATCTGAAGGGGGTCATTTTGGCCATTTCTGAACAAGTGGGACCCTTTGCAATTGTAAAAGTATCCTACTTCTCCAAATTTTAAGGGACACCAAGGCAAAAAGGTGGGCAAATGTCTCCAAGACCACCCTCTAGGAACAACACTGCAGAAGTCATCGCTTCAGGGACTACACCTCCGCAGATTTGTATTCTGGCTGCCATAGGCGTTTTTTTTAAAAGGCTGTAAAATAATTATTTATATGGGCAGATTTCATAAATTTAAAATCGAGCAATTGTCAAATTGAAATCCCATTTTAATGAATCCTAATGTGACCATATGTCAACACATCTATCCTTTAGAGATAAGGTGCTCCTTCGTTATTGACTTATTGTGCAATCTATTCCGATTTCATAACAGTATGACAAACAACTTGTTGACACCGCGAATGGCAAACAAAAATAAATAATAAAATAATTACCATTATATCAGTCAAATGTTGTCAATAACACAATGTCAAAACGCCTATGTAAACTTGATTGAAGTCTACTGCGTAGATGACCACCTGATCTAACAGTGTATCACTAATGTTCACAAAGATAATGAATTACAAAGATCGATGAAGATTAATGACAATTTTCTTCACTTATAGAGAATAAAATGACACATGTGAATAATATGAATAACAGTTTTACCATATTTGACAACACTAATGACACTGACAGACAGGTGACACGAAATTGTGAAATGACGAAGCTGCGTGTTTACCAAAAACAAAATATGGACTATACATTTACGTATTAATTACGAGGGAAATTATAACTAAACTTAGCAGAAATGTAGAATGAAACGTTAACATTGATTTCATAACATTAAAACCTTCTGATGATGCTTACCATCTTGGATCGAGTTTCGATTAGACAACCCCGCTTTCTGACAAGTTGTCTTTTCGGCGAACCCGAATGTAAAAGGCCGAGTTGGATCACGTGACGTCAGTGGTGAAATTTCCGGTGCCACGTTTTCAGATGAAATGTCAACTAACTGGTTTCTAGCGAAAATAAATACAACAAATGTTATCATATTCATCAGCATTTTTTAATCACGTTACAATTTACACCTTTATCACACAAAATTTATACGAAACTTACCGTTTACAATGGGGTATACTCTTTTTCTCAACATTACGTTCGTAGCTTGCCAATACCACTGAAGTATGACACAGACACAATACAACTGGCGTAAATTTCCGACTATAAAAAAGTATTCATCAGTGAATAAATACTTAATTAACTTTCTGTTCTTTTTTGGGGAACTTATGCGTTTGTTTTGTTTTTGCTTTTCGTTTTGTTTTTGCTTTTCGTTTTTATTTTTTCAAAATCAGAACTCAAAGAAAAGAAGTGTTCAATCGACCCATGTATGATAACACTTTTTATTCGATTTTCAGTGGTCAAATACGGCATTTATCGGTTAAAATAAAATCCGAATTTTCACTGAGTGAAATAACATGTTATTCTACTCAGTGAAATAACACTTTCAATCATATGACGTCATCGTAACAATAGGATGACGTCATATGATGGCCGTGGAAAGGAAGGCGATCTCGGAGGCTCCGTTTATAAAATGAACGTCATTTACCAACTATGCATGGTTTGTTAAATCTAATAAATAGAACATTTGACATGTCTCGTCGAATACCATGTATATCTCATCTCGTGAAGAAGAAATAATATATTTACACTCGTGGCTGCGCCACTCGTGAAAACATACATTTCTACTTCATTTGATGAGATATACATGGTATTCGACGAGAAATGTCAAATATCCTCTGTTTATTGTATACTAAGCGCTGCGATGTACTCGCTGCGCCACTCGTGAAAATATAACCATTCTACCTCACTCGATGAGATAAACATGGTATTAGTCAAGAAAGACAGATATCCTCTATTTCTTAGTTCTTACTGCAGTTTGATATAGAGAATCTCACCCTCGTGTCTTCTGATATCAAATATATCAACACGAGTTGATTAAAGTTACAAATATCCGAGGCTTGCCGAGGATATTTTTACTTTAATCAACTCGTGTTGATATATTTGATATCAGAAGACACGAGGGTGAGATTTTATTTATCATTCAAAATCATTCTTCAACAATTATTAGCAAAATAATGAACATATCTGCAACACAAAACTGCCATTTGACTACTTCAGCAGTGATCTCAGTGATGTCATAGCATTGTGACGTCATCAGCATTGTGGCCTCTTAGCATTGTTACGTCATCAACTTTGTGACGCCATAACATTGTCAGCAGTGTTCACAGTGATGTCAAAGCCTTGTGATGTCATTAGCTGATGATGTAATATGATTGTGACGATTTGATTGTTGCGATATCTACAATGTAGATATCGCTTGTAGATATCGTTTGATCTCACACAAGCGATATCTACTGTGGGAACCAGTTTTGGATGATAAATCACTTTCTCAACACAGTGAAATATCACAGAGGGGATGACGTCATGTGTACAGTGGTATTACGTCACGTTTACAATCAACGACATAGCAACAATGGTATGACGTCGCCAGAACTCGCTCAATAGACCGATCCATTAAGCCCCGCCCCCTAGCAACCGTCCCTAGCAACAGAAGCGGTTTTGGGAGTAAATAGAGGATATCTGTCTTTTCCTGTCTGATCCCATGTTTATCTCTTCGAGTGAGGTAGAAAGGTTATATTTCACGAGTGGCGCAGCCACGAGTAAAAAATATATAACTTTTCTACCTCACGAGATGCTAGTCATATAATAAACAGCATATTTCCGACCACAGAAGCATATAATAAACATATTTTTTGGCGCCACTCTTGAAAATATCGGGTTTACCCCGTCACTCGATGAGATAAGTGATATCACATTGAAAACACAAAATATCCTCTATATCTTTAATTGGTATCAAATTGATTAGAAAAATTATTGAAGGGAACAAATGAAAAGATTCTCCTCCTTATTTCTCCTTTTATTTTGTGTAAGATATCGGGAATTACCTTTAATGATAAACATTGACAGACGCGTCGAAGCAGCAGCGACATTGTTCGGAATGAAATGTTTTGTAAATTGTGTACAGATGCATGGAGATGAACACCATTTCGTGTTTAGTTTTAAATTTTATTCCTGAATAATTTTGGAAACATAATTTTATCTATAATAATAGTGTACTGGTAAGTTGTCGTAAGACAGAATAAATTATTCAAAGTTTATTCTAAAAGCTCAAAGGTTAAGTAAGATGTGTTTGCATGGCAAGCGTCCCAAGCCATGTTCATGCAATATTATTATAATTTGCTTGAGTTTTGTACTGGGCATATGGCGTCAATACTGGATAACCATTAACCTGAATATAGTGGGGTCGTATATAGGCCTACATCTCAACCTATTTGATGTTTCTCATACTAATCTAGTTGTTTATCGTTTTTCCATATTTAAAAATTGTAGCATGGAAGATAGCCCCTTAAAAGCTGTAAGTTACTTGGCATAATTCCAAGTGATTTACTGCTGATAAAGATTCGCTTGTTTAGTTATTTCGAAACCAATGCCTTGGAAATCAAAGAAGGATTTTAGTAAGATTCAAAATCTGGTTGATAAATTATTTGTATTTTCATGCTCATATTCATAACTGAAAACGCATGAAACTTAAAAAATGGTAATCAACATTATTGTAAACATAAAGATAAAACAATATAAAAAGGATTTAAAAGGAAATCAAGAAATTGAACCTTCCAGTCCGAAAACTTTATGAAAAAAACTAATTCAGTTTATTTAGCAATAAAGTCACAAAACTAAAATGATATCCTCATGATATGAGACGTGAAAACTTTAACATTTACCGTATATACCCATGAACAAATTATTCAAATGTGTACCTACGAATCAGTTAATACCTTAATGATTTCAATGGAAACATGTAACTTGTCACTTCAGAATAAAATCTAACGTAAATATATTGCAATAACTCCAACCCAAAAGTTTGTACTTGCACTATTTTTCTATATTTACCAATACATTGGATACATTTTAATTTGATTTCTCTTAATCTAAACTCCCTAGCTTACCACATGCGTGTCATGATGGTTAGCTAGGGGAAATTAAATGGTGTATTCATTTTCTTGAGTTTATGTTACATTCATTCAATGTAAAGAATCAAGGAACAACATTAGTAAACATCTGAATATATATAAGAAATAATGTGAGATATCATGAAAATGGCAAAACTATAATAAAATAAGTCCTGTATATATCTCAAACAATACAATATTGCGTAAGAAAACGCTATTTCCAGGAACAATGTAGGTGTCACATTAACGCAATATCCTTAATATCAATAGGGGAGGCTGGGTGAGGGGTAACACTCAAAATATGGACATTTAAAACAAATTAACCCATAGAAGTATTTATACATCGACAGCACACCGTTTCGAAACAGATTCCTATGTCACCGACAAACATCATTGAAACCCACGCCCATAGAGAAGACATACGTGATTATTTTTTGGTATTGCAAGAAAATAACATTGGTTTTGCTTGGTGTGTTTGTACATACCAATTGATAGGACAATAATGATATCTACAGAAGATGTTCTTGTACATTGTAACCCGAAAACTGATACAAATAATAATAATGGATATTGAAACAGCGCTGTACTCATATAAAATTTACAAGGTGCATGCTCAAGAGCATAAACAAAAGGTAAGCTATTAAATGAACGAAATCCACTATGAAATACAACAGATGTGGATTAAGGAATATTAAGTCAGTTAATAAATTCTACAAACGTATAATGAAATTAAGTCTGTATAATATAGCTTGAAAAAAGATCAGTTTTCAGTTTTGATTTGAATATTGTCAATGGTGATGAAATGTTTGCGTCGTGAGGAATTTGCTTCAAAAGAAGTAGCGTTTCTGAATGATTTATGTCCATGACTGGTAAGATTTCGGTATCTGGAGAAGATTAAGGTTTGGGAACAAAGATTGTTTACAGGAGATAGTCATTTTGACTTGTGCATGTCATACAAAGAACTTTAAAATGTATCAACGGGAAGCCAACATAGGTTCTTTAAAACAGATGTTATAAAGCATTACTTTGATGGTTACTATCATTGCCGCAGTGTTCTGAACCTTCTGGAATTTATATAGTTGATATTTACTGCATTCAGTAAGTACTACAATCAAGTCTTAAATGAAGAAGAATTTGCACAATAATTCTAGTAGCATATGTTGTTACAATATGACTGATGCAGCGGGTACGGTAGTAGCACGATTCACAAATCATGAATCAGTGATAGCTCCGGTTTCTAGTTAGGTCAACAATAGGGATGGCAGCATATCCAATAATTATTATTAAATAAGATTTATATTTTAATTGCATAATTTTAAAAGCCAAATTTGATTTTAGCTGCAAATGCGTAATTTTGAGCCCAGCGTGTACATGTCAAGCGAAGTAAAACGATCCAATGGAAGAAGCGCTCGTAAAATATGGAGGAAAACGTCGTGAGAACAAAGTAAAGATTTGATTTTGGTTGTGTATTTGGGAATCACATGTAAAGATTCTATCCAACGACAAATTTATATTTCGCTAAGGAAGACAAAACTAATTTATTCATAAATATAAATATTATTTCTTAAATGTTTACTGTGCAAAACTGTAAATATATATGCCTATGTATATATCTATTTTATATATCTATCTACAATAAAATACCTAAAACTATCTGTTCCGTTTGGTTATAGGTCGTCTATATGTAATCATGACAAGTCAAAATGTTCTGAGAGATAACTATAAACTTGTATGAGCAAATATCTATTGATTAAACTAAACTGAACTCGAACTGGATCTATTCTACGATGTGACAGCTCAACATTCGATACGTGGCGCAAACGGAGCGGTATATAAAAACTAGTTTTACAAAACATTTTCACTTAAAACTAATTTACTTTAAAAAAAAGTCAGTATTTTGGAAACACAATAGTAATTCCTTTATTTTAATTCTCCTTTTATTTAACTAATCTATCAGTGTGACCAATATTTCCGGATACGAAACTAAGAGAATAATACACTAGCTCTGCATCATCGTTATTATCATGTCTGATGATGGAGATGCAAACCGTGCATCCGTAATCAGATGCAGGTAAAATACGTCACTTACATTGTTATCATTATCCCTTTTGAGCTCTATTACTATTCATTGGATTGTAACGGAACTGAGATCTTCCATATGTGAGAAAATATGACCTTTTGAAGCAGGTGTTGACATAACCGATATGGCAGGTTCCATTTCCCGTGCCAAACTGGCACTGCACAGTGATTCATAAAGGTCTTTGGTCGTCAACCTGTTTCAATGTTTGTTAGCTATGTAAAATCTACGCTCGTCTGCTTGATACTTTGTTATCATTTAAGCGTCCTAATTTTCTATTTTGTTAATTTGTTGATTATTTATGGTTAAATGACCTTTATTGATGTTGTAAATGCCAAGTCAAAGAGGCATTGACTACACGTCATTTACACATGGACATGCTAGACCGGCGAAACAATCGAACATGTTTCTTAGTTTTGTAAGATTAACTATTTCTTTACCTTTTAGTTAGTTCTTGTCAGCTGTAATCCATTCTTTTAAGTCATTATTTAAAACACAGAATGGATTTATTATGCTACAAAGATCTTACAATGTGAGTCTGCTCTTGTCTGCACCTAAGCTCAAGAATTTTATAATTGCTCTGAACTAGTGACGGTTTATCACCATGCATTCCCTGGATTTATAACTAATTTATGAAGAGTTCACCGTTGTCCATGGGCGTATCTAGGAAGTTTTAAAGGGGGTTTCACATTTTGAAAATGGGGGAATGGTGTTTACCCAGAAGGTTCATCAAGTTACCTACAGCCGTGTCGGGTAAAGATACGCACTGCCCAAAATACAACATAAGTAAATGTAAAGAGTGTATTGACATCATTTATTGTTTCTTTTGGTATTTTAGAAGATATTGTTTCTAGCAGGTGAAGGTTTGAAACTGATGTTTATTGACCAAAATAGTGACAAGTTACAGAAAATTTAAAATAATCGTAATGAACAAGACATCATAAAACATTTTGCTCTCTCACATAGTAAATGTCAAAGGAAACCAGACTACTTCTAGTACCATCTACTAATCCTTTCATCAGCTTCTGGGAATAATTTTAACATTAATCATCATCGTAAAATTGGAAATGTATGGTGCAGTCAAACTCTTAACTGCATATCTTGAGCCTACACTTGTTGACCTATGGAAATAGGTGGTAGTCACCTGACTACTTTCAGCGTCAATGTATTACGCATTTCTACTTCAAATTTCTACATTAATGTTAATATTAAATGGCTACACTTTCGTCTTGAGATAGATTTTTTACATGAGAAATATTTTTCTGGTATATATGGTCCGTAATCGCTTAGGTGCCTAGCTTTACCCGACAACACTGTACAACACTGTCGAAAAAGGATGTGTGTAAGGGAGGCCAGGGATCTACAAAAATGCATTATGCATATATAAAGGTTACTAAACAACCTTCCATTAAAACTAATTATATATATCAAAAGAGTAAATTAATTGGTATCAAATGAGAATAAGCAATTTGATAGTGAATCATTCACAAGGTTCCTAAAAAAATGGAAGGGAGTTTAATATTTTGTTTAATACTTATTAACATTAGGTCTTTGAAGGGCATTTGGAAGTGGCATACATAAGAACAGTAAGATTTTCTGGATAACAACTTCTTTGATGTGATCATTGTTAACAATGGTAATGATGAAACTGTTCAGAAATACAGTATGTGAACCTTAGTAATTTGCTTTCGGTTCAGTGCACCATGCATCAAAGCATATTTTCAGTTTGTACCGCATACAATAAATAAATAGAACATCATACTTGTGCATTTTGATCGTTTGTATTGAACAAGATGTCATGGAAGCTGAGGAACAACGAGTTTGAAGAATGAGTTGTTCCTTCGCTTCCATGACAGCTTCAAGTACCAGTTGAATCAGATGGGTCACCTTCATCATGTTCCCAGTATCATTGAAGGAATTTTGATATTTTGATAAATTGATAATTTCCTCAAATTGAATAATAAGTCCTGTTTGCCTCATGCAGTGATAATGGGAAAGTTTTGGTGACCTTTTAACAAAATCAGTTCATGGCAAGGAACCATGAATTTTTGTCTTTAACAGCAAACAATACAAAGCCTATGAGCAACATAACCCAATGGCATGGCTCTATTCCCCTCCATTCCAATTGTCTGACTGTGTTAAATAGAACTGTCATGATGATAATTCTACGAGTGTAGTTTCACATCCATTTGGAGGACAACTGTCAAGGGTGACATCTTGCTGTCATTAATTCTCGTTTTTGTGCACAGGGTTGATTGTTTTAAAAATGGTAAATTTTTAACATGTAAACTAATTGAAACATGTAAACTTTTCAGCCAGGACGAGTAGAATTAGCTTTGCACCCACACAATGAATCATTTCTACCTATCTAATATACGACCGAGGAGGAAGGTCTCACTTATATACATTTTTGATGAGTGTTTACATTCCATCCCACACACCTTCAATCACACAGCTCTCCTGTGTATACAGAATTGGATTAGGTATTCCTATTGAGTCATTAACCCTGTATTGAATAACAGTTTATTACAGTCTGTACCCTGACGAACCACCTTACTGACCAGTACAACATTATCACAGACAGGTTTATAGATATTTTATTGTGGTTTGACCTCATTGGTATTACAAAAGCTCGGGATGTCACAGAGAGCATTTTATTTTCAATCTCCAATATTAATGCAATTAACTTTCCATGTTTTTAGTTACAGACAGACACCGTATCTTGGATTTATTTATGATTTATAGGGTTTTCTGATTTGGAAATGATGTAAATAAATTTGTCAATCTGTGTATGTGAACTATATAGAGAATCTCACCCAAGTGTCTTCTGATATCAAATATATCAACACGAGTTGATAAAAGTTACAAATATCTGAGGCTTTCCGAGGATATTTTGACTTTTATCAACGAGTGTTGATATATTTGATATCAGAAGACACGAGGGTGAGATTTTATTTATCATCCAAAATCATTCTTCATTAGTTCTTCATGAAAAATGAAAATATCTGAACACAAAATTGCCATTTTGCTTCCAGTGCTGTGATGTCACAGCATTGTGACGTCATCGTGGTTATGACGTCATTGCATTGTGATGTCATTACTTGATGATGCAAAGTCATTGTGATGTCGTGTAGCTGATCAAATGCCAACAGAGCATTGTTCAAAATCTACTGTCAAAACGATATCTCCTAGGAGATATCGCTTGATCTCTTACAAGCGATATCTCCTGTGGAACCCAGTTTTGGATGATAAATGTGGGTTATTAGCATTCCATTGGATACTCCTACAGAACTTATATAGAAGTGCTTCTACACTGATAGCAGAAGTGCATCACCTTGCAGGGGACTGTGTTAAATAAAAAGAGGATATTTGACATTTCTCGTCGAATACCATGTATATCTCATCGAGTGTAGAAATGTGTATTTTCACGAGTGGCGTTTCCACGAGTGTAAATATATTATTTCTACTTCACGAGATGAGGTATACATGGTTTTTCGATGAGAAATGTCAAATGTTCTATTTATTAGATTTTTGCAAATTATACATTATTCGTAAATGACGTTCATTATATGAATGACGCATCCAAGATCGCCAAGCTTTACCGCGGTTATCTTATGACGCCATCCTATTGTCACGATGACGTCATTTGATTGAAAGTGTTATTTCACTAAGTAGAACAACATGTTATTTCACTGAGTGAAAATACAGCTTTTATTTTAATCAATAAATACTGTATTTCACCACTGAAAATATAATAAATGCACTGATTTGGTTTCCTTTTGTCATTCTATTTGAGGCTCAATGTTTATCAACCACCCCTTACCTGTGCTTAAATATTCATCAGGCGATGTAGGAGTAAGCTATACAGTCTGGAATAAAGTGTGACTACTGTGTCCCTTCTTAATAAAGAGGTTGCTATCAACTAAGAACATAATCCAAAGTGTTGGGACTGTTCATTAATGAAGAAGTTGTTATCTTGCTTTTCCTGAATGTCGTATCATTTTACTATTTGATTTATTTTGATTTATTCATAACCTCAGGAACTGGGCCCATCATTATCAAACAAACAAATCCATATTATTTCTTGCAATGTTTGTGCAAACATCATGTATAAATGTGAACCTTGTGAATTGTGTAATTTATTGTGGAGTGGCATTTAGATAAGCTTTCTAGGCTTGTTTGCCAATCCATTTCTTCTTCTTGAATAAAATATATTTAAACCAACTTTACCAAATTTTACCTTGATTTGCCTAAAAAAATACCTTAAAAGTAGATGATATGCCTTCTTAATAAAACAATAAAAACTATGAACATACTAATTAAAATAATGTTCATACTCCTGTGGGAAGTAGACAGTTAGAAATAGTTGATGAACTTTCTGTTTCCATGATATACAGTTACTAATATTGCCCAAGCGTTAAACAATAATTCATAACTCCATGTTGTCTTGCAGGTGCTTGGTGTGATAGTATACATCAAGTTGGACTGAAGAAAGGCTGCGCTGCTGTGATGACCACCCATGAAGGTTACCTAGTGAAGAACATCCGGCGCTTCGAGATGGAAGGAGGGGACATGGTCGATGGTGCCCGCGGAGGGGGATCCCCTAAACACCACCTCATGGTCAGTGCAGACCAATTCTCTGAGTCGATGATTGACGATGGGACCGACAATATAAGCATGGAGGTTCAGCTTGGGGAGGAAGGGTCGAGACACCCGAGTGAGATCAGTTCTGTGTCCTATCAAAATCTTCTGGAGGAGAATGATCCTGGAAACCTGTACCTCTCGCGGAGAGACAGCGAGGACAGTAATGACTCGTATCAGGAGGGTGATGGGGGAACTGAGGACTTCATACCAGAGGATATAGAGAGGTTTGAGTCGTCTGATCTACCTCTGTCCGAACATTACACTGTACCTTGTGAGTCGGGGAAGCAGGATAGAATTAACAATCTAGAGGACTACTCTCCTGAAGGGAATGAGGATGATAACTCCAGTGTGTGTTCGGATAAAGATTTGAGATTCGACAATATGCCTATTCCTAAGATAACTAATGACTTTGATCCTGAATTGATTGAGAATGGATCTGATAACAAGGTGAATGTGATACTTAGAAGGAAAGCATCATCGTCTGAAAATGTTCGTGATGTTAATGACATCATGGAAGCAGTAAAAAAGAGAAATAGTTTAGAAATCAGGAATAATATTCCCACAGTTGGTCAGATTAAACTGTATGACAAAGATCTTGATGATATTACTTACAACAGCCAGGGAGCCAAGCCAAAAATTAGAAAACAGTCTCCGGGTCTTGCCAGGAGAGTAGGTGAGAGACCTGTCCATTCTGGCAGTGATAGGGAGGCTTCAAGCTCTGAGAGAGAAATGGACAACCACTTAGAGTCTGGATACCCTCATGACTTGGAACTTGATCTGACAAATGATGCAAATATTGCAGAGAACGGCAAGGATGGTATGCAGATAATTGCTCCTAGAAAAAATCTGAACATAGAAAATGAGTATGATTATGTAAAGTATGCCCGTGTTCAAAAGGGCAACTCTTATGTAGGAATGAGATTAGCATATTCAAGTTCCAATGATTCCTTGAATTTAAAACGGAACAGTATGCATAGTCAGGACAGTGGGTCATTGGACAGTTCTCGAGAAACCTCACCAGAGAAGATTTTGCAGCAGAAAATACTGCAAGATTTGGGAGTACCATCGCAAACTGAACATGTGAACGAGGACTCTTTGACAGAGATACCATTGAATGGAACTGATGGTCTGATGGATGACAGGAAAAGCTTCACTCTGTCCCCGGAGAACACAGAATGTGACAGTGTGGAGGTTGAAAGTGTCACCTCGGACGGGGATCGGTCAACCCTGGGAATGCCCATGGTGGACGACGGGTTGTCAAGTAGTCAGGCGAGTGATGTGGAGGACTTCGGGAACCATGATTCTTCTATCCCGTCGGAGATGCTCAAGCAGAGGCAGAAGCAGGAGCTGGAACAGGAACTACGCAAAGAGGATGGCAAGGTGAGTCTAGGTTCACTTTCTTCTTTTGTTTTAGTTGCTTTAACACAATGTTCCAGGGGTGGGGCGGGATAGTGCAGAAGAGTCAAAGATTTGAATCCTTCCAGGGGCTTGGCAACTTTGTCAGCAGTAGAGAACTGTTCTACACGCAGTAAGGTTTGGGTGAAATGGAACACTGAATTTCAGCGCAGTACTACCCATCATGCCATGATTTGCTAGTTCCATCCGATGCCTGCATGTTTCACTACATAGCACCCCAACAATGGGCACAATAATACTAACGGGTGTGACATAAGTGAAATACTCATTGAAAGCGGCGTTTACCCAAAATCGCCTCACTTCTCCTAACAAAGCAAATGAGCTGCAAATTAAGATATTTACAGACTGATTGTATGATTGATATTGCTGTTAAGATTATAGGATCTGTCAAGAGATAGCTATGAACTGACATACAATACCATACCATACCAATTACCATTACCATAACATTATTACTAACTCAAATTATATTAAGAAGTCTTTTAATTCACTGCCTCATTTCAATCAATCATTTAAAAAAATGTGGTGACAATGGCCTTGAGAGCATTTTAATTTCACACACTGATGCAAATTTAACTTGCTCTGAGGTAAGAGGGGCTTCTCACGGTTCCAATGATGAGAAAATAGGCGAACACAAACGTTTAGCACGAAGCGGATGATATAGTACTTGGCAGCGTACTTAATATTCCTACATAGTTATTTTACCTTGACCTTTATTTTAAGATCATAGGACGTTCCAATTTACCCTTGTCATGGAATATCTCAAGAACCTTTCATTTGATTGTCTTCATATCCTTCACAAAGCTTCTCCCAAGGGAAGACGAAGGACTAATTTGATTTTTGTGACAATGACATTATTTTCAAGGTCACAGCATTGAATTAATCATCCCCCCCCACCCCTTTAAAAATTCTGCCAGGGTATATTGTTTCGCTCACTTCACTTTGAAGCTTTTCCCCTGGATTCCTTCCTGTGATAAGGCTCGATGTGATGGGTTCACAAAAAAGTGGAAAGTCCCTTTTGCTAATTTTAACTCACCAATGGCAAAACATGTTTCTAAATTCCTTGGCGTAACCAGTTAAGGAGGTAAACTATGATTTAAACAATGACCTTGAAGCTGAGTGTTAGTGCCGTACATGCTTAACGAAACAGTCCAGTTTCGTTTTAATTGCCTCAAAGTGTATTTTATACTTCCACATTGAAAGGGCGACATTTGTTCATATAAATTCTATCTTGTCCCCTCTTTGAAAAGAGAGTTTTGAAGTGTTGGAAACATTTTTTGTCATGATTCGTGCATTTTTCAATCATTTGCATACATTCATAATACATCATCAAATATAAATTTAACGTAATAACATGATAGACATTGATCAACATAATGTGGATTCTCTTCATATCTTACAAATAGCTTCTCCCAGGGAAGACAAAGGGCTGATTAGATTTTCGTGACATTGATTTTATTCTTAAGGTCACAGCAGAACTTCCACGTTTTTTGACATTGTTACTAATTTGTTAGAGGGATTATTGTCCCCGGCGGCAACGCGGCATGGGGGACTATGTGTCTTCAATTTTGGTACCAGTTTTCAATAGGTGACTTTGCAGACACCAGTCGATTTGCATGACCTTGACCTTTTTCAAGGTCACCAAGGCACTTTGACCGGCTTTCAGCTCTTGTTATCTCATGAAGCATTGCATCCAAAGTCTTCAAAATTTGGTGTCGGCCTACATTGGGGGAAGACACAGACACCAGTCGATTTTGGTGACCTTGACCTTATTTTCAACGTCACCGCGACACTTTGACCACTTTTCGAACTCTTGTTAACATTTCATTACCTGATGGAGGTGAGGTGAGTTGGGGTTTAATACTGCTTTCAAGATTATTTCACTTATATCGCGGTTGCTAGTATTACGACAGGGAGAAAGCCCGCAACGCCATGTGGCTATGCATTGCGGTGAAACCTGCGAGCATCGGCTGGAACTAGCGAACCATGGGTGGTACTACGCTGACATTCAGTGTAGCAATGCACCCAAACCTTACTGCGTGTAGAACAGTTCTCTACTGCAGACAAAATTGCCGTGCCCCTGGCGGGATTCGAACCCCGGACCTCTTGATCCGAAGCCGAACGCGCTAACCACTGCGCTATCCCGCCCCCTTACCTGAATGATCCAGTGTCTTAAATTTTTGTACCAGCCTAAAATGGGTGACTATGCAGACATAAGTTGAATTGGGTGACCTTGACCTTATTTTCAAGATCACCACAGCACTTAGACCGGCTTTCAGCTCTTGTTTACAGTTACACGATATCTCATGAAGAATTGCATCCAAAGTCTTCAAATTTGATGTCGGCCTACATTTGGGGAAGACGCAAACACCAGTCGAGTTTGGTGACCTTGACCTTATTTTCAAGGTCACTCTTGTTAACATGATTTATCATTACCTTATGGACCCAAAGTCTTCAAATTTGGTGCTAGGCTACATTGGCGGTTAACGCAGACACCAGTTGAATTTGCTGACCTTGACCTTATTTACAGGGTCACCACAACACTTTGACCACTTTCCGAACTCTTGTTGTTAACACGATTATCATGACCTGATGGACCCAGTGCCTTCAATTTTTGTACCAGCCTACAATGTGCGACAATGCAGACACCACTCAAATTGCATGACCTTGACCTTATTTACAAGGTCACCAAGCCACTTTGATAGTTTAACAGCCTTTTGTTAACACAATATCTCATGAACTGTTGCACCCAGTGTCTTAAATTTTTGTACCAGCCTAAAATTGGTGACTATGCAGACACCAGTTGAAATCTGTGAACTTAACCCTATTTTCAAGGTCACCACGGCACTTTGACCGGCTTTCAGCCTCTTGTTTTTAACCCTTAGCATCCATGATCTTGAAATTTGGTGACATCTCATCTGACATTAGGGAATTATGCAGACACAAGTCAACTTTTAGTGCACAGCATTCTTGTTTATGCTATGTCATGAACCTTAGCACCTAATGTCTTCACATTTGATGTCATAATGACGTTTTTTACCAGAAATACAATATTTTATAAGAAGAACCACATTTAGAAAATGTGTCTTACATGACTCGATGTTGGAGGCGGGGGACATTGCCATGTTAGTGGCAAACACTTGTTATCACAAGAACTGTTCATTGTATTTTAATCATTATCTTGAACTAATGGTTCTTTTTGGGAAGAATCAGGGCCCAGTCGATTTTGCTGATCTTGACATTATTTTTCAATTTGGAAGAATTTGTGGCGGTGGATCATGTCACCTTAGTGACAACTGCTTGGTTTTTTTATTACTGTAATTAAGAATGTTGTTTGATAACCTAACGTCATCCTAAGTTATGTATGGTGTTTTTCTATCGTACTGACTGTTTTTTATCCCCCGCGCGAATTTGGGGATATAGTATTCCGCTGTGTCCGTCCGTACGTCCGTACGAAATGGAATAACTCAAATACTACTTTCTGGATTCTTTTCATATTTTGCATATGGCTTCATCATAGGAAGAGTAATGTTCCTACAGTGGTTTGTGACCTTGACCTTGACCTTCATTTCAAGGTCACAACGAGACTTTGTCATTTTACCCTTTTCAGCGTGATATCTCAAGAACCATTTGCTGGATTCTCTTCATATTTTACACATAGATTCTCCAAGGAAAGACAAAGGGCATTATTTTCAAGGTCACAGTGGAACTTTGAATTTTTGACATGTTAATGTACATGTAAAGCTTGTCAGCGGGATATCTCAAGAACCATTCACCGAAATTTCATCATATCTTTCACAAAGCACCTCCTAGGGAAGACAAAAGGCTGATTAGATTTTCTTTCATTATTCTCAAGGTCACAGTGGAGCTTTGACGTTTTCGACATGTTTGACAGTCGATTTTGCTGATCTTGACATTATTTTTCAATTTTGAAGTATTAATTTGCGGCTACTTGTTTAAAATTACTACTGGTATTTTAAAACTAGTTCATTCCTTTTAGTGCCAATATAAAAGTGAGAGTCGCAATTTATTTATCGAAATGCAGAAAAGGTACTGTGGCTGGTGCACGTCAGTAATTTTGGAAACTTATCTATAACACTACAAACAAAATGACGGATTTGGTTTTTAGTTTCTGCACATGTATAAGGCCATTGCTTGATTTCTATATATTTGGCGATTCAGTGTGAATATGCATGTCGAGTGAAGTTCTTAGTAATCTTACTTCAGCATATGTGGTATTATGACACGTATGAAAGCCACATAAAATATTATCAAACATACTTGTGTCACTTAAATGATTTGGCTCTTTTTGATGCAACAGCTAAAGTATTCAAGAACTTTCTTAAATAGCATCATGCAGATCTTCAATTATGTGTTCATAAGGTAATTGTTAAAATCTTTGTTCACATCACCCCAGGATCACTCCGAGAGCCGCTCTAAAGAAATGGACGCACAAGCCATCATGAATGACCTAAAGGCGAAGCGCGAGGCTCTCGACATGGCTATAGCGGACATCAAGTCAGCAATATCACGCTCTAAAGGTGTGGCTCTCCAGTCTTCGTACAAGGACGATGATGCTTCTGGTGAACCAGTTTGGATCAAGAGGTGAGTCACATTTGTCACATTTCCACAGTGTCATGATAGCTATATCCAGTGAATAAAAACATTCTAGTTCCACAGCAAGTAACCAGATACTTTTTGTCTAGGCTTGTTACAGCTTACATACTCGGCTGATTCAGCTTACAGAGAAATAAAGCATGCTTACTAACCAGATGTGATTTGTGATTTCTTAACCCTTACGTTGCGTATATATATTTTACCATTTTTAGCCCCTGTGGCGGAATTTACAGGCTCGCAGCTCGCAGCAGTAGTTTGAGCTTATTCACTAACGAGCTCTGCTGGCGGAATTTCCAGGCGGCGATTCCGGTACCGTTTTTACGAAATATACCGCATCTACATGGCGAATAAGGACTATATACGGGCGTTCAATACAAATTCAAGTAGCGACACCCGTACACAAATGGCTAATTCACACCCGAAACTTTGAATGACTTTTCTATGTTTTTTCGTTTTTATTCTATTACTTTCGAAAGATTGTCTTTAATTCGGGCCTCGTAACATCATAAATACGAAACGAAAAAAATTCCATTTATATACGGAATTGAAGACAAGATGTCTAGCTTCACAATGATATAAAAATTATTAGAATGCGACCTTTGGTTATAATTCTATAGCTATGTAAAGTTTGTCTTTATTTCCACCTATAAAATCGTCAATACTTACAACATGTATGCGGCATTGCAAACGGTCGTTCATCGCACTTTTCCAAGAAATCATAATCTCGAACCAGTTGACAAATAAGCACATGTCAACCCAAATATGGTTATGTTGTTTGACTTTTCAAATAAACGCTAACCTCGAACCATAACTGATGAAAATATGTTGATTAGTTTGTGTGCCGTTTGGTTTCACATGCCTCTCAGAAAGGTAAAATTGTATCTTTATTTCTGTGAATAAATCTGCGCATTTTATATAGAATAAAAGATTATTCTTTTCGGTTTATTGTGATATAAAAATTATGAAAATGCAATCAGTATTTTAGCCGTGATAAATGTTTTAGAAGTTGTGAAAATCGCCGATTGTTTCAAAATTTATGAAGTGTAAACATGACCTTTTTCACGGCGCTTGCTGTGTCTTTATTATTTTTTTGAGATTTTCTAATTTATATGGGAATGTAGTCCATTGTTTCCCCTTTATTTTGCCGTATTTTTTTTTGAAAACAAACTATTCGCTCACATGATATGAAGTGCGGGAGTAAGGCGAGTTAGCGATTTTTTCCCCCGTCTCGCGAGATGCGAGGCAGATAGCAGTCTCGGGCGAGGCAAACCCGAGGCAATACAAACACGTGGGTGAAAATAGCCTCAAGCGAATTAATGCTTCGGGGGCTAAGCCCGACAAAATTGGCCTTTTGTAAAGCTAATTATCAATGCGTTACGGGTCAACAATGCACACGCAATTTGGTGTGAATTTTACTTGATATTTCGACCGGACATTCACACAGACTCGTTATCGTGGCTATCTGCGAGATGTATGTAAACAAGTTTTCATGTGGCGATATACGGACACACTTCGTCTCGCATTTCGCCTGGGGGGCAAATATAATTATTACTGACCCGGTAAATGCACTAAGTCCAACGTACGGGTCTCGCCAAGGGTTCTAACATTTTTCTCTATGAGCCTCCCGGATTATTCCGTCGCCCGCATGTTAAGGGTTAATATGTCCAATATCCATGTCTCACATTGTAAGTTGGTCTGTCTCTCCGTCTTTCAAGAATGATTTGCGGGAGCATATGTTCCAAACTATACATTCTAACTTCACTTCAACTTAATACATGCTGAAATGCTGTGTAGAGACTCCTTGGCCAATGGGGATTCTAAATTGTAGATTTCTTGACCCTGTGACCTCAAATGTGGGTCACAGTGGTCATGACCTAAAAACATGTTTTCATCTTCTTCTCAAGTATGAACATCTCTTAAAAGCTGAAATGCTGTGTAGAGACTCCTTGACCAATGAAGGTTCTAAATTGTAGTTTTCGTGACCCTTTGACCTCAAATGTGGGTCACAGGGGTCATGACCTAAACACCTATTTTCATCTTCTTCTCCAGTACAAAAAGCTCCAGAGAGCTGAATTTTTATGTGCAGACTACTTGGCCAAATTTAGGTCAAAGGGGTTCACAATCTGAAAACCTATTATTTGGTTTTTAACAATGTATTACTTAAGATAACTTAGATATTCAACCTTTGAAGTTTGATAATAAATCAATGAATTCCTGATGAGCTACAGAGCCCATGACTCTATTTTTGCAGTTTTCTTTGTACAATTTATTTGAAATGTTTCACTTGCATTTTCCATTACTGAATTAATTATTTAGCTTATTAAATGATTTAGCCCCAATTGACACACCATTCTGAATCTCAGATAAATTCTGGACCGAATTACTTGAGTTACACTACACATGAGAACCTAATAGCTATGACTCATAAGCACATGACAAATAGCAAATATATGGTATGTTGCATGTGATTTCAACAGTGAATGTTTGCTTTATTTAACTTTAGTATGATAAAAATATTCAATAGCACATACATGGTTACTTATCAAAGAAAAATTAACTACAAAATATTTTGTTGTTTTTTAAATTGTTTTTGACTGTTTCTTTCTCTCACATCACAGACTGTTGTTAGTATCGGTATGTTTTATTATGACAATATGTGTGAGTGGTATCCCGCAAAACTACAGACCCGTGCCAGTTATATTCGGACACTTATCCAAGATGGCGGCCGTGTTTACATTCGACTCAAAACTTTGGTGGTCAATTGGAAAATAAATAATTAACGCTTACCTCTAATATTTTGTCAAGTGGCCTTTCATCAACAGTACTTCCTTTGTCCTGCTAGGTATGCTCTCATATAAGCTTTGAATGTACCCCACGGAGAGGTTTTGCCACACACGGTGGATTTCATGAAAAAGTTCATCGGAGGTGGTAATGTTTCGATCGCTTGCTTCAAGTGCTTTTTTCATCTTAAGCCAAATATTTTCAATAATGTTCAAATCAGGGGACTGTGCAGGCCAATCTAGTTGGTCAATGGCATTTTCCTGCATGAACGTTTTGGTGATACGGGCCCTGTGAACAGGCGCGTTGTCATCTTGGAAAATGTAGTTGTTTTGGGGGAAATGCCTCACTACAACAGGCCACAATTGGGTATCTAGTATATCAATATACTTGGCAGCATTTATGTTGCCATCTACGGCCACAAGTGTACCCACACCTTGAAATGTGATACAGCCCCACACCATTACTTTCACAACACGTCCCCTGGCTGGGCACACACATTCTGGTCTGTACTTTTCGTCTGATTTTCTCCACAAATATATCCTTTTATTTTCACCGATAGCAACCTGTGATTCGTCTGAGAATATAACATTTCGCCAAAATTCTTCAACAGTTTTGTTTTTCATTTTGCGGCACCAAATTCTACGTTTTTTTCTGTTGATGTCCTTTACCACCATTTTCTTCTTTGCAACCCGTCTAAAAAATCCATTTGAGTGCAAAACACGTTGGACAGTCCGTGTAGAACATGAGACATCCTTTCCAGTGTTAAATTCATTGGTTATGTCCCTCAAATTCTTCCTACGATATTTTTTCGTGATCCGCAAAATTTGTACACAATCTCGGTCATTCAGCGATTTCCTCTTTGGCTGTCTCGAGATTTTCGACCGAACCCGTCGCTTGAAATTTCTTCAAAATTGACTGAACTGTAGACTTAGGTATCTCTAATATATCACTGATCTTCCGAACACTTGATCCATTCTTATTTAATTTCACAACACCTCTTTTCAAGCTACCTGCCAATTCTTCACTTTTTCGACCCATCGTCTGAAACTTTCACACGACGTCAATGTAAACAAGCAGACGACAGATTGACAACATCACGTGACAAAGCATATGACACGTGACGTAATAACGCGATTTGAGACTTCTGTTGAAACTAGAACGATTTTACGGACGCCTCAAATATTACAGACTTGACGAGTCGCGCTACGGAACTCGTAAGTGTCCGAATATAACTGGCACGGGTCTGTAGTAAAATTTGATGCCTTTGAAATCATTTTCATGGTCACAGTAAACATTTCATTGTTTTATGAATATAATATATCTAAATATGTTGGCAATATAACTAGATTTACATTTTAAACATAATGTTTGGAAAATATCAGATAAGATCAATCAGACTTTTGGGGCAGTAAAGCCAAGTAAAAATTTGATTTTGTCACAAAATATTATACCGGTAATTTTTAGCTGCCAATAAGAGCAAGCAGCAACATCTGAATGATAGATCTTTATATTTATACAGTCAGCAAAATGATAATGTGAATCGGATATCTTCAAAGTCAACAAATCTAAAGTGGAGATTTGCCGACCTGATCTGAATCTGTGAGAGGAATTACCATAATGGCATTGATGGGAGTTAATGTAGCGGCTAACAACCAATCACTTCGGTAAACGTTACAGGAAGACAGAGGTTTACTCCATAGTTGACCTCCTTCTTTGTTTTTCTTCTTTCATTTGAATTTCTTTTAACCACAAGGTCAAAAGTGTTCTGGTATTTAGATACACTTTTTTTTAACAAAGCTGATCTGTTGGGTTGTTATTTTCTGGTTTTTTGAGTGAGTTTATCAATTTCAGAAAACTGAAATGCTTTATTAACCCTTTACCTGTAGGTCCCTGAAGATGCCAGGATTGTTTACCCCTTGGATTATTCACTTTGTTTAATGTGTTGTGAAGGGTTGGGAAAGAGCAGTGGTTAACTCGTTCGGCTTTGGTTTGAGAGATCCAGGGTTCAAATCCTGCCAAGGGCTATGTGACTCTGTCTGCTGTAGAGAACAGTTGTACATGCAGTAAGGTTTTGGTTCATTGCTACACTGAATTTCAGCGCAGTACCACCCATGTTTTGCTAGTTCGAGCCAATGCTCACAGGTTTCACCGCAATGCATAGCCATAGCTTTCTCTCTGCAATAATACTACCAGCCATGATATAAGTGACATACTCTTGAAATTGGCGTTAAACTCCCAACTCGCCTCACCTAACGTCTTGTGTTTACAATGTTATCACCAGGTTATTAAGTCGTGACTTTGAAAGCATTTTTTGTTAACTGATGTCTATTTACAAATTTATCTACTTTGATCATGATTTGTCCTCCTCCTTATCGTCTAATAATCAGTAATATTTCCTTCATTATCATTTCTCTTGCAGGTTAAACTTAAAAAGTGTTGCCGTGCATTGTTCAAATGATTCATAATCTTGACTGCAAATTATTGATAAAATTAGCTCTGCCCACTCATTTATTTGCATTACATTGACTATTGTGTTACCTTTTAACGATGAAAACTTGGCTTAATTGTCCCCCGCCACCGCGAAGCGCGGAGCGGGAATATCGTATTCAGCTCCGTACACCGTACGTCCATACGTCCGTCCCGTTTCTTGTCACCACAATATCTCATGAACCGGTGGACCTAGAGTCAAATTTGGTACCAATCTTCATTTGGGGAATACGCAGACACCAGTCGATTTGGGTGACCTTGACATTATTTTCAAGGTCACTAGGAGACTTTGATTGTTTGTCAAATCTTGTTACCACAATATCTCATGAACTGCTGGACCTAGAGTCTTCAAATTTGATACCAGTCTTCATTAGGGGAATACGCAGACACCAGTCGATTTGGGTGACCTTGACCACATTTCAAGGTCAATACAAGACTTTGAAATTTCTGGGGAAAAATCTTGTTACCACGATATCTCATGAACTGCTGGATCTAGAGTCCTCAAATTTGGTACCAATCTTCATTAGGGGAATACGCAGACACCAGTCGATTTGGGTGACCTTGACCTCATTTTACGAGACTTTGATAACTTTTTATAATGTTCTTAGCCTGATATAATAACAATTGAATCAAACATGTAATGGTCATTACTCGGTACAAGCTGTGTGTCCATCCTTTTAGCTCATTTCTTAATTGCAGCAAGGAACATGGTCACGTTTGTGACAATTACTTGTTTTAATAGTTTCACATAACATTTTGAGCATCTCCTTCTTGTACCTGATTTTCATACTGTTTTCCATTAGGCAGAAAGTAATGAAAAATGACTGATCTGAAATGTTGGTCCCTGTATCAGGGATCTAGAAATATAATATTTTACCCCCAAAAAAGTATATTTAAATCTTTACAATTTGGATAAGAACTGTCAATTTGAACTTTCAAGGTGTTTTGACTGACATACAATAAAACATGTAAATGTTCGGCAGAGAAATGAAAAGACTAAAAGCTCTTGAAGAGTTATTTAGATGAAGATAGAGAGTCTTCAACCAAGAGATGAAATCTCCCGAACAAGAGGGAATGAACGCTGTGTCGCCAATCACCGAGAGATTGTATTGAATTTGAATTTGCCGATCTAAGCAGGCGACTGATTGGCAGGCACTTATGTTGAGATATTGATTCACACGCTCATCAGTAGAAGGCGCTGGACAATTGGTGGATGTTTGGGAAAGGGCTTTTGTTGCGGAGTCGCCAAATTTGAATTGAAAAGTATAGGGATGACTGATCATATAGAGTAAACAGTCTTCTTATATGGTAATGCTCTCCATCGCAACTAGAAAATATCCGTTTGTGACATGTCGTACATTGCCAATCAGTCTGCGCCGCTGTTCCCATTCATTGAATTGTATAGCAATGACTAATGCACAACTGATCTGTCTGCGGGGTTACGTACATTCTTTTACATATATATTCAAAGAGCAGCAACTTGTAGTAGACTTATCGGGGTCAAGTAGGAAGATGTGAAAGCTCCTGGAATTGGGTAGAGATATATTGGATGGTATTGGAATGAACAAGTTGTGGAATATATATATATCTTTTTGTTTCAGTCTAGTTCTTTTTTTTCACCTTTTGCCATGTATATGTTCATGAGTGAGTGACTGTCTTTAGCCTACTTCTTTTGGTGTAGACAGTGGGTGATTACTTTAAGGATCGGTTTTATTCCTGAAGAGTTTAGTCATTTACGTCACATTGTTAGTGTGTTATTCTTGACATAATATATTCATTTTCTTTATCTTTGTTTAACTCATCTTGTCTTTTTATGCCCCGGAATCGGAGATTCCAGGGGTATATTGTTTTTCACCTGTCCATCTCTCCGTCCGTCTGTCTGTCCGTCAGTGTGTTTGTCCACAAAAACTTTAACCTTGGCCATAACTTTGGATTGCTCAGAGCTACGGCTTTCATACTTGGCATGTGCATACCTTGTGATGAGACCTTTCAGATGAGGTCATCATATTTGACCTTGTGACCTTGACCTTGTTGCAGTGGACAATATTCAGAAAACTTTAACCTTGGCAAACAAACTTAACAAACACATCTTGTTCTTTATAATGTTCTCATTATTTAACCGCTTAAACTGCAGAATCAAATAGTGACAAATTATTGTGAGAGGCCAACTTACAGGAACCAATACTTGTTAAGAAAGGGAAGTCTCCATGATTGGCCAATTGCTGAAGATTGGATTTGCTAAAGATAGATACAGAGTTGATATGCTGAAATGTGGTTGTCTCACTTTTCCTCATTGGCCTAAATAAAGATTGTTCGATGGTGGAGACAGCTTACACAATGTTGTTTCTTGTTAAATGATTGTATTATTCCTTGTAACAGTAATGGTGTTTATTTCTATAAGTGAAGATTATTTTTATATTTCAAATCAAGGACTCTAGGGTTATAATGTTTTTCACCTGTTTGTCTATCTGTCCTTATGTCTGTGTTTTTGTCCAAAAAGTGAGTGATTGGCTTTTGGTAATTGTCATGTGGATTTCTTGTCATGTGACCTTCTGGTTGAGTTAATAATTTTTGACCATGTGACCTTGGCTTATGGAGCATTTTCATTAGCTTATAATTGACTAAAATAATGTGATAGGCCTTTGATATTTGGTTTTTGCATCCCTTGTTTTAAGACCTTCTGATTGAGGTCATAATGTATAGAAAAGCATTTTCCAGGAACATCAATCTTGACAATAACTATTAATTGATCAGTCAGTGATAGGCCTTAGATCATTCATAGTATTTTTGTTCCCCGCCGCCGCGAAGCGCGGAGCGGGGGACTTAGTATTCAGCTCCGTACGTCCGTACGTCCTCCCCGCTTCTTGTTAGCGCGATATCTAATGAACCGCTCAACCTAGAATCTTTAAACTTGGTACCAGTCTTCATCTGGGGAATACGCAGACCTGAAAAGTATTTGGTGACCTTGACGTCATTTTCAAGGTCACGGCGAGACTTTGACCAGTTTTGAAAATGTTGTTAGCGCGATATCTCATGAACCCTTTGACCTAGAGTCTTCAAACTTGGTACCAGTCTTCATCTGGGCAATATGCAGACCTGAAAAGTTTTTGGTGACCTTGACGTCATTTTCAAGGTCACGGCGAGACTTTGACCAGTTTTGAAAATGTTGTTAGCGCGATATCTAATGAACCGCTCAACCTAGAATCTTCAAACTTGGTACCAGTCTTCATCTGGGGGATACGCAGACCTGAAAAGTTTTTGGTAACCTTGACTTCATTTTCAAGGTCACAGCGAGACTTTGACCAGTTTTGAAAATGTTGTTAGCGCGATATCTAATGAACCGCTCAACCTAGAATCTTTAAACTTGGTACCAGTCTTCATCTGGGGAATACGCAGACCTGAAAAGTTTTTGGTAACCTTGACTTCATTTTCAAGGTCACAGTGAGACTTTGACCAGTTTTGAAAATGTTGTTAGCGCAATATCTCATGAACCCTTTTACCTAGAGTCTTCAAACTTGGTACCAGTCTTCATCTGGGGAATACGTAGACCTGAAAAGTTTTCGGTGACCTTGACCTCATTTTCAAGGTCAGGGGGAGACTTTGACCAGTTTTGAAAATGTTGTTAGTGCGACTCCTCTTGAACCGCTAGAACTATTGGTTTTAAATTTAGTATCAGTCTTCATTTGGGGAATATCCAGATACCAGTCTATTTGGTTGACCTTGAAATTATTTTCAAGGTCACTACAAGACTGATTGTCAAATGTTGTTAGCACGATATCTCATGAACTGCTGTACCTAGAGTCTTCAAATTTGGTACCTGTCTTCATTTGGGGAATACGCAGACACCATTCACTTTGGGTGACCTTGACCCCGTTTTCAAGGTCACTACAAGACTTTGACCATTTAAAAATTTTTGCCCGATATAACAATAATTGAATCAAACATGTAAATGTCACTACTCGGTACAAGCTGTGTGTCCATTCTTTTAGCTCATTTCTTAATTGCGGCGGGGGACATGGTCACGTTTGTGACAATTACTTGTTGTCCTATATATTTAGCAGTATCTGTACATCCGTCCTGTTCTTGTTAACGTGATATTTCATTAACCCAATGTGACAGCCTAGCAGATTAAGCAGACACCAGTTCAATTTTGAGATTTTAACCTTTTCAAGGTCACCACACCACTTTAACCAGTTTTCAAACTCTTGTTAACATGACATCTGATGACCCGTTGCACCCAGTGTCTTCAAAGTTGGTGACAGCCTTCAGTGGGGTATTATGCAGACACCAGTTGACTTCTGTGACTTTGACTTTATTTTCAGGGTCACATGACACTTTGATCACTTTTCAAACTATTGTTATTGTGACATCTGTTGAACCTAGTACCTAATGTTTTCAAATTGTTGATAGATTACACAGGCACAAGTTTAATTTGGTGACCTAAACTTTTTCAAGGTCAAACGTTTGTTCAAGCACTCATCTCAGTTGTACCCAATGTCTTCAAATTAGGTGACAGTGTATAGTTTGGCTACCAATGTATATATATGCATGTCTAACTATCAACACTTCAATAAACAGTTGGGGGCGGGATAACGCAGTGGTTAGCACGTTCGGCTTCGGATTAAGAGGTCTGGGGTTCGAATCCTGCCTGGGGCACGGCAACCTCGTCTGCAGTAGAGAACTGTTCTACATTCAGTAAGGTTTGGGTGTAATGCTACACTGAATTTCAGCGGAGTACCGCCCATGGTTCGCTAGTTCCTGCCGATGCTTGCAGGTTTCAACTCAATGCATAGCCACATGCAACTGGCTGATTTAAGCCTTGCCGTATTTCCTTCGCTTTGTTGTGCCTAGATAGTGAATCGCTGCACCAGAAATGCGTAGTGGGCCTGGATTTCTAAGCACAGATTTCTTAAGGAAATACTGCAAGGCCTAAATCAGCCAGTAATGGAGACTGGCAAGAGTTATGCCTTGCATTGGGAAGTTGAGCCACATGGTGTTATAGACTTTCTCCCTGCCAAAATACAAGCAGCCTTGATATAAGTGAAATAAACAGTTCTATCTCTCACATCCGTCATCGTGTTATCATGGCACTTTTTACCAGTTATGCAATACATAAAGAACCACCTTTTGATCAAACGATAAAAACTATTAAATGTGTCTTGAGTCAATTTTAGCTGCAGGGGACATTGCCTTGTTAGTGGCGAACACTTGTTTACTTTGTAAACACTCATTCTAAAACTCATGTTCTAAACACAAACTATGCTTATATTTGGGGCATCAGTGTTTAACAAACACCTCTAGTTACAGTTTTGAGTTGTGTTATAAATATTGTGAAAATCAAACTGTATTTGTTCATTGTTTTGAAGAACTATTTTGTATGGATAAGTTATGTAGCAATGATTTCAGCATAAAAATAAGAGCATATATCTGTTCTTGTAAACTAACTCTTTTATGTAGAAGGTCAAATAAAGTAATTTATTGTGTTAAATTCTCAAGTTAATGTCTAAGAACTATCTGAGAGTGTGAAAACTAATCATGCCTCCAATGTATAGCGTATTATGTCTAGACATAAGCTGGAGAATTTATCAATTCAAAGTTGTCATTCACAGTCTGTATAATTTCCGTGTCCAGTAGAAAACCAACTGAATTCATTGACGTAGCCTATGTGCGTTGTTTCCCTAAGACAGAGGCTTAATCAGTATGCATTGTGCGGTATTTTGTGCTACAATTACTTCTGGTGTAACTACAGTCTAAGCTATCACCGAGTCTCTCTCAGATGGAGGAGTCCTTTGCTATCATACATGTTTAATGTAAAACCATTTTCGTAAGGCCCCCCTAATCCCCCCAAATTCCCCCTTATCTCGCTCAATGCACCTCGTTTGCTTCAGAGTTGGCAGGATAATTGATCAGGATTCCTGTTCCAAGGTTTCTATTCTTTAAAGTTCTAGTTACATCAAGGGTGATCCAATGGTTGTCTTTGTCTTAGGAAAGGTTAGCCCTTTTACATGAAGAGAAGTGAAATAGCTGAGTGCTGCGGAATAAACTTTCTGTGTTTTTATAACGATGGAATACAGGAGAGCAGATGTTTGGTGGAAGATGTGGTGCTTGGAGGAAGTGTTTTTCTTTGTGCACTCATTGTGTTGCTAATTGGATACCATTCTTCACTGCGACAACCTGCATGGAAGGAGAATGGAAATGAAATTTAATTTGAAAAAAAGGTGGTTTTGAAATAGAGTTTAGTACACCTGCCTTAAAATACGACATTATTCACTGTTGAAATCGTCTCCAGATGAATTATTGTGTTTCTGAAGTTTCTGGAAGCTGATGGATCAAAATTGTGTTCAAAGTGTAGTTTGCAGAAGAAATGGTATAATTTGTAATTGCTATTTGCTTCAAGCGCTTCAAAAGACTCTGAGTCTGGGGGATTTAGTGAGTCTTGATGTAAATTTCATGGCTAGGCTGTATTGTCAGAATTGAACAACTTTCTTGACCCAATTTGAATATGCAATATCTCCATGATGAATGGTAACATCAAAAAGCATTAAATAGCATTTTGGTGAAATGATCCATGTCTGGCCACTACGGGATGATCTAGTTAAAATTAATGTTGCAACTAGTAACAGAATTGCACCAGATCCTTGGCTTTTGAGACCCTTAACCTGTCCAAACGTTGACATATATTCCTTGTCTCTGACTAGAACACTTAACTTGCTTGTGTCTCTGTTTTGAGAATGATGAATTATTGATACGGATATTGATCATGATTTCAAAGATGCAAGTTTCACTCCTGGTCATTTGTTTTGTTAGACAGAGACAAGGAAATACATCAAACCAATTTATCGTTGGCTGAATAATAAGAACAAAGATATTTGTGGTCGTTTGTCATAATTACATGGGTTGTGGCCGTTGCTTCCGTGCTGTAGATCATACAAGTTGGTTGGGTATTGCTTGACTTTTTGTTTTATCTTGGATTGTTACTGAGAAAAGTTTAGTAAGAGTTGTTTATCTGGACTGTCTAAAATGAAACTTGTTTAAAGAAGCCCTTAAAACTGTTTGTCTTTAAAGAAGTCTTTGAATAATAACCAACAGTAGTGTTTTAAGGAGCTGTGTCTTTATTTGAATGTGCAATTTATTCAAATTAATTATTCAAAAAAGTTATTCCCAGTTTGTGAAACTTGTGGATTGATTTGACCTGGAACATAATTTGTTGATTCTTGGATTGACACCAAGTCGACCTCAATTTGTGAAATAGGTGAAGTGAAATTTCAAAGAGGCTGATTGTGGGAGTTCATATGCAATGTCCATGTCAACTGTGAATCACTTCAATGGAGAGATTTTCCAGAATCTGATAGAGTTGCTGGAGATGTATGTGCACATCCGGCTGTATCAGGATCACGCGCAGAGTCCAGGACTCTGTGCTTACCTCTTGGACAGGTGAGTGAAGGAGGCAGACAGGAGGGAATGAAGTGATGAGGAATGAATGAAAGGGGAATGAAGAATATTTCTTGTTGTGCTTGTTCCACTGAATCATGGTCAGAGTCCAAGTATGAGTGTTGCCCTGGTTGAGAAGTGAGTGAAGCAGGGTTGAAGGAAGGATAGCCAGTCAGGGAAGGAGATATGAAGTCAGTTTCAAAGATGTATATGCCCATTAGGTATTTTAAAATTGGACAGTACATGGCCAATGAGCGAGCCAGTGAGGAAATAAGAATAAGGAGAAACAGAAGGAGTGTGTCCTTATTTTTGACATTCCAAGGGAGGAATGCATGAGCAAGAGAATGAATGATTATTAGAAATTGAGGGTGTCAGGGTTTAAAACTGTGTGGTTATGAATAGAGGTTATTACCCGAGGAAGTGTGTCATATGACTTTTACAAAACGAGTGAATTTTTAGCTCATCAGGCCTGAAAGGCCCGATGGGCTTATGGCATGGCATGGTGTCCGGCGTCCGTCGTTCCGTCCATCCGTCCATCCGTCCATCCGTCCATCCGTAAACTTTTCGCTTTTTCGACTTCTTCTCCAGAACCAATGATTCCACAGAGCTGAAATTTTATGTGCAGACTCCTTGGCCAATGGGGATTCTAAATTGTAGATTTCGTGACCCCATGACCCCAAATGGGGTCACAGGGGTCACATCCTTAAAAACCTATTTTCATCTTCTTCTTCAGTTCCAAAAGGTCTAGAGAGCTGAAAAGTTGTGTGCAGACTCCTTGGCCAATGGGGATTCTAAATTGTAGATTTCGTGACCCCATGACCCCAAATGGGGTCACAGGGGTCACATCCTTAAAAACCTATTTTCATCTTCTTCTCGAGTTCCAAAAGGTCTAGAGAGCTGAAAAGTTGTGTGCAGACTCCTTGGCCAATGGGGATTCTAAATTGTAGATTTCGTGACCCTGTGACCCCAAATGGGGTCACCGGGGTCACATCCTTAAAAACTTATTTTCATCTTCTTCTCCAGTTCCAAAAGGTCTAGAGAGCTGAAAAGTTGTGTGCAGACTCCTTGGCCAGTGGGGATTCTAAATTGTAGATTCCGTGATCCTGTGACCCCAAATGGGGTCACCGGGGTCACATCCTTAAAAACTTATTTTCATCTTCTTCTCTAGTTCCAAAAGGTCTAGAGAGCTGAAAAGTTGTGTGCAGACTCCTTGGCCAATGGGGATTCTAAATTGTAGATTTCGTGACCCTGTGACCCCAAATGGGGTCACCGGGGTCACATCCTTAAAAACTTATTTTCATCTTCTTCTCCAGTTTCAAAAGGTCTAGAGAGCTGAAAAGTTGTGTGCAGACTCCTTGGCCAATGGGGATTCTAAATTGTAGATTTTGTGACCCTGTGACCCCAAATGGGGTCACCGGGGTCACATCCTTAAAAACTTATTTTCATCTTCTTCTCCAGTTCCAAAAGGTCTAGAGAGCTGAAAAGTTGTGTGCAGACTCCTTGGCCAATGGGGATTCTAAATTGTAGATTTCGTGACCCCATGACCCCAAATGGGGTTTCATGGGTCACATCCTTAAAAACCTATTTTCAACTTCTTCTTCAGTTCCAAAAGGTCTAGAGAGCTGAAAAGTTGTGTACAGACTCCTTGGCAAATGGGGATTCTAAATTGTAGATTTCGTGACCCCATGACCCCAAATGGGGTCACAGGGGTCACATCCTTAAAAACCTATTTTCATCTTCTTCTCGCGTTCAAAAAGGTCTAGAGAGCTGAAAAGTTGTGTGCAGACTCCTTGACCAATGGGGATTCTAAATTGTAGATTTCGTGACCCTGTGACCCCAAATGGGGTCACCGGGGTCACATCCTTAAAAACCTATTTTCATCTTCTTTTCCAGTTCCAAAAGGTCTAGAGAGCTGAAAAGTTGTGTGCAGACTCCTTGGCCAATGGGGATTCTTAATTGTAGATTTCGTGACCCCGTGACCCCAAATGGGGTCACAGGGGTCACATCCTTAAAAACCTATTTTCAACTTCTTCTTCAGTTCCAAAAGGTCTAGAGAGCTGAAAAGTTGTGTGCAGACTCCTTGGCCAATGGGGATTCTAAATTGTAGATTTCGTGACCCCATGACCCCAAATGGGGTCACAGGGGTCACATCCTTAAAAACCTATTTTCATCTTCTTCTCGAGTTCCAAAAGGTCTAGAGAGCTGAAAAGTTGTGTGCAGACTCCTTGACCAATGGGGATTCTAAATTGTAGATTTCGTGACCCTGTGACCCCAAATGGGGTCACCGGGGTCACATCCTTAAAAACCTATTTTCATCTTCTTTTCCAGTTCCAAAAGGTCTAGAGAGCTGAAAAGTTGTGTGCAGACTCCTTGGCCAATGGGGATTCTTAATTGTAGATTTCGTGACCCCGTGACCCCAAATGGGGTCACAGGGGTCACATCCTTAAAAACCTATTTTCAACTTCTTCTTCAGTTCCAAAAGGTCTAGAGAGCTGAAAAGTTGTGTGCAGACTCCTTGGCCAATGGGGATTCTAAATTGTAGATTTCGTGACCCCATGACCCCAAATGGGGTCACAGGGGTCACATCCTTAAAAACCTATTTTCATCTTCTTCTCGAGTTCCAAAAGGTCTAGAGAGCTGAAAAGTTGTGTGCAGACTCCTTGGCCAATGGGGATTCTAAATTGTAGATTATGTGACACTGGACCCCAAATGGGGTCACAGTGGTCATGATCTAAGAACCTATCTTTTGTTTGTAAACAATAACTTAAATAACTTAAATATTCAACTTTAGATAGTAAATCAATGAAATCCTGATGAGCTACAGAGCCCATGGCTCTATTTTTTTTATTGCCCCGAGTGAGAGCGAGGGTTATGCATAAATTTGCACGAGTTTCGTAAAAGTCATATGGCACACTTTTGAGTGTAATAATTTCGTTATTACTCAGTCTATTCCATTTGATTTACATAAAAATAGCCTGGAAACGACCCACTTCTCATGCGACGGCAAGCTACAGTGACATCACAAACAATGGTGTTATGACCTCACAAACGAAAAGTTGCACTAAAACAATGGTTGCTAGGCAAATGTGATATGTGTACATGTGCTCATATCAATAATATTAACTTGATTATTTTCAACCATAAGGGTATTAAATGAGAAAATGTATTGGTGAATGGGATAATAACCTTTCTTCAGGTAGCATATACAGTCACATATCATGTGTGCAACTGATAATTTAATGCAGCAAGCTAGATATGAAATGAATAAATTACTGGATGTGAGCGTTACAAGGATTGAGATGTATAGATGCTTTCAAGTCTGACGATCAATTTGTCTTTCAAATTGAATTTTGAAGTCTCTGATCATACAAGATCATTGACACACATACTGTATCTCATGTTTTACAGAGGCTTATTAAATTCTCATGGGAAGATATTAAAGTTGCAGTGTGATATTTTGGAGTAAATTTTTGAAGTCTTTGTGTCTGTAAACTATTTTAATATGTTCTGTATGTCATTGTTATTGTATTGGGAGATGTAATGTCTTATGAGAGTCTATTTTAGGCAGCACTATATGAGAATTAGAATATGTTGGCCTCCCCTGGCACCAATGTTAAATGCTGTCTGACACCTAATAGGAAGTAGTCAGTCATATCATTCCATTGATGGAATACTCAAGGTTTAGGCATTGGATCACAGTTTGAGGATTTGGTTTCAGCTCATCTGAGAGTACATTCACTGAAGTAGCCAACTCATCTATGTGCAGTTAATGTCACATGAAATATAATCTGGAATTTCATATCCTCTATCATTACACGTGTTGAAGTTTCTGTCAGATTGATTTATGTGATTATGTGTGTATAATATATGTGTATAGATCACAGTTTGAAAATGTTCAGCAGCGTTGAGCATGATTTATAACTGGACTGGTGACTTCCTTGATAACTGGTTTACCTTCAGAGATGTGATCTCTTTGATTTCAAGGCCTGTAACTTAATGAGATCGCCTCATCTCCACAAGCGAGTGTCTTGTTTAGAAAGTGAACGAGTTGAAAAACCTTTCTGGCACTGCATGGCATATATTTGCGTTGAGACTCCTCATTTAGGCCACAATATGCATCAAGAACTTGTTTTCTGTGTGTTCATAGAGGTTCCGGCTCATCAATACCACTCCTTGATTGAACAAAATATTCTCCTTGCTGTAGGAGGGAGAAGTAAAAGACTTAAACATTTGTAAATCGTACAGGTAGATTAATTCAAAATGTCTGTAAGCTCTCCTCTTGTTGTAGGGATCCAAACATTCAGAAGATGCAACAAAGACAAGAAGAAATGAGAAGAGTCCGAGAAGAAATAGAACGACAACAGGAAGAAGAATACAGTAAGCAGGAAAATGAAAAAGGTGATTATTTTACGTCCGTTCTTCTTGAATTTTCTTCTGTTTCATAAGGAAATGTTTATGTGACAATGTCAGAAATGATTTACTCTCCTATGTCAGAGTAATATTGTTAATCTATTGAAATTGATATTTATGATTTGAAATATTTCCTGCATATGTGGATGATACTTAATCTTTGTTTCAGGTTTTATCTTTGCTTGATCTGATAATTTCCTTTGTATATTTTTATCAGCTAGTTATTATCAATTTAATTCCTGCATATTCAGGTAATGTTTAAATTTTCTACTCTGGTATCTCTTTTCTAACTAAAAAAAATGTTAACTTTATTTGGATTTGTAAGAGACATCATGTATAGCTTAAAACTTATTATCAATTGAAGTTGAATAGTAGATCAAATACCAAAAGGAAGTTTATTCTAAAGATTTAAAAATAGTTTTGTGATGTTCATCATAATGTATTGTTTATAGTTATGCCTTTTTTTCGAACAATTTCATATTGATCATTCTTTATTCACTTGCTTGTACATATATTCCAAGAGAATGTGGTTAGATGTATTTATGTGAAAGATATGATTTACATGTATTTTAGAATATGCTCATGTTATTAATCTTCATCACATTTTGAATTAGCACTTTCATTTGTATATATATCTCTTTGTATTTATGTCACAATTTTAGATTTATTTTGGATCTAATTCAGAGATGGACATACATACAGACTCAGCTCGGACAACAAAACCATGCTTCTTATCTTATTTCGTGGAGTTATTTCTTTGTAAAAAACAACTTCAGAGATGATTTCCCATAAATCAGTACTTATGTTGTACAGTGTGTAAGCCTAAACTTTCCAACTATCTAAAAATCAATTATTTGCCAAAATATTTTATTAATATTGTACTGTTTGAAGAATCCATAAACACATTCATCTGAGGTACCCTTTGAAATATTCTAACCTGAATCTTTGACCTTTCATTATGCATGTATGATACATCATAGCTGGTTGTTGTATCCACTGATGCAGATTACTGAACTTGCAACCAAAGTGAAATGTAGTCTATGAAATAAGCAGTGTACAAGGTGTCTCGGATTACGCTACAGCCGGGTGGTTTTGTCGTCCAGTAGGTGAGACAGAAGGCAGTGGATCGGAGGACATGGGTAACGCTAGTGGCGAGACGGAGGGGGAAGGGTGCAGTACCCCCCCTCAGGACCAGGCGCCCCAACCCGTGCGCCCAACCTTCGCTGGCAAGTTCCATCCACTAACTCTGCCCCCTAACCACCTGCTGCATTGCCCGTACTAACAACCACTGTTGCTCCAATAATTATAGCAGTAATGTGTTGTTCTTTGCTCAGGTTCCGGAGTTTGTCGTTCCATTAACATTTGAATTGGGAATATTAGTTTTATAACGTAGTGTTAAATATTATATTGAACCCTACACATCACACATCATCATAGAAGTATGTAGCATAATCTAAAACATTATATAGTCATCTTATACTTTAAATCTTTAAATGGTAATATTATCTAATTCAGATAGGACATCATGACATAATTCTCCATTATTTAAAGCCCAATGTATGAGTAGAATTATCTAGTTAAAATTAAATAATAATGATTTTATGTACATTCATGAAGGTTTACTCTCAGTGATGTTAGAGGTTCTATAAAGTTTGAGGGAGACTGGCTATCCAAATGACTCCAGACCCACCTAACTATACACAAACTACCTGGACAGCAAGTCCCTACCCTAAATGAAGTCACACTGCCTGCCTGATCACCATTCCTTATTCAGGTCATGCTCCTACAGCCTGTAAAACAAGGGTAATCGTCTGAAGTCCTGTAATTACATCAGAGGCAGTTGGATACAAGACTCAGGGCTATGGCATTTATAAACTGTTAAGACTCTCGTAGGCATCTCACTGAAGGTCCGCTCTTAGCCTTCTCACGAAGTTATTGTACTTAGGTCATTAGTTTTAAACGACTTTTGAGTAACTTAAGCAGTTTACATTCCAAATTTACTAGATTTTACCATGGGTGCACTGATTTATTTGAAATGATTGTGATTTCCTATGAGAGACCAGGAGCTTTCAGTGATTAATTTACAAATATGACATGCAGAGTCAAGGGACTCGCTACCACAAGTTATTGTGAGTCCAAGCAGATATAAGTGAGTCCCTCAATAAGTAAACAAATACCACACACAAAAACTTTCAGTCCTGGGGACCGGAACTTAAATTTGTATTTAATGCAGGACTTGACAGCATGTAACTCATTGATTAAATTATTAGCATTGACAGCACTGGCCTCTAGGATTAGAATAGATATTGCAACAAGAATCTGAAAAAACATCTTCAACCTGTTTGTTCTGATAAATTAAAAAAAATAGTTATGAATGTAAATCCACTTGGTGTGAGTAACAGCCAACATCATGTAATCCACTGAATATGTCCCTCCCTTGTCTCATCTTTCAAGAGCTTCTATTCTATCATCAAAATGATAGAAGTGACATTTTGAGGCTATCTTAAAAAAAACACAAAATCTGTAAGTCATAATCAAAGCCCTGCAAGTAATGTAAACTACTCGTTAAATTGATCATGCAAAAACTCATCGTAATGTCAACTCAGTGTTGAAATAACAGTAATTACCCTAATGGTGAGCAGATAAATGTCTTGTGGAAAGAACTCTAATGTTAATGTTAGTGTAAACTCTGCTAGCTGGGTCGTTAGTGAAGACATCTTGATTGTGCTGTCAGGAGCTTTGTACTATTGGTATTGCATCCCACGCATGTCTTGCTCTAAGTAGTTCACTCTAGCACTCTGCATCCTCTCATTGCTCTGCTGTCAGATGGTATCTTCATTACTAAGTCCGTTTTAGCTAATGTCCAGACATTACACTGATGTCACCTTAGCTTTAAGGAATCAGGCCTACCTCTAGAATCTGTTTTATTTAAACTTGCAAGTTTGTATAAAAGCCATGAAAATTAATAGCCATCAGTGTCCAATCTAGAATGTTTTTTTAAGGGGAGATTTATCACACATTCATGCCGAAAAGAGGGGTGATTTTGAAAAGGAATTGGAATATTATTGCATTCAAAGGTAGGGATTAAATAACAGTGCATGACAGTCCCCGCTATGGTTTTATTGTAAGGGCTATTTGATAATTTTCAGTGTGAATCAGGGAATGGCATATCTTAGATTGGACACTGGCTATGTTTAAACTCAGAGACTACACATAAAGCTAAAATCTGTTCCATATGAATGTGAGAACAGCAGTGAAATTATTATTACCACAATATTCTAAATTTTATGTTGCTGCATTTATAGTGTCTTCTTTATCATTATCTTCATTTTTCACCATTTAAAGACATTTATAAATTTTCATGCACAAATTTCTGGGGTAAGCCTGAGAATGATTTTGCTCTGGACGTATTCCATGAAGCTGTAAGGAGACTTGAATTCACTTATGTTTCCTTAGTTAATGTTAGCTGAATGGACTATTTTGTCTGGTGTGCATGTAGATCGTCAACAAGACAAGCTTTGCACCAGTCCCATCGTCCAATATTGTACCAAGGTCCCTCAGGGTGTCAGCCTCACCTCAAGCCTTCATGCAGTGGTGCTTTTTCATACAACTGAGGGCAATCTGTACTCTGCAGACAGAAGAGTTCCTCTTAGTGCTGGTAGATCATTCTGTGAAAGGATTGCCTTGTCTGCTTCTTACATGCATGACGCGAGCTGCTGAAAGTACTTGTCTCCTCTTGGTAGTATTCAATCCCAGAAAGTTGTCATCCTCCCCCCTCTGGGATTCAGCGCAGGCTGTGTGTGAGGCTGGGGGCTGCAGATCAATTAACATCAAGTGTGCTTCAAGAATCCACATAGATTGCCTGCAACAGTTTTTACTCAGATGAAATTGAATGCATCATCGATTTGCTGTGACAATTTGTATTTTGATGGCAGTGACATTGTCATAGATTTTTCGTGAAAATACTTCCTACGGTGAAAATTACTTCCTCATGTGTTTGCTTTGACTTACGATCTTCATTGAATTGATAATTTAAGAACCATATTCATCACCTTTTATCAAGTGTTTTGCAAAGTAATGTTTCTGTATGAAGCTTACACTGTAGTTGAATCATTTCTTTGTTTGAAAAACTGAAACCTTCATTGACACTTGTAATATAGATATAAATCATATAGGGATGTTATTAGTGGAACATGTTCTTATTTCACTAATCTCTTTCTCAGAGATCCACAGTTTCTTTGCGGGTAAATATACAGTAGAAATGCTTTTTGATAACGGGTTACCTGGTTTTACACATCATCAACCATACACATACAGTGTCCAATCTAAGACAACTGATTGTTAAATTAATTCTAAAAATTATGAAATCACCCTCGTAAGTCATTTCTCAAAATTTCGAACAGTACTTATGTTTGCATTAATGATATCCTTATCTTTGAAAAGTGTTCTTTAAAAAGCTTTATTTCTTACAAGGGATGAGTCTTTAAAGCGAATTAAGTCACCAATGTACAATGGTTCAATGGATAACAACAGGAAGAAGGAAGAGAGTGACCTCCCTTGATAGTTAGTTTAGAAAACAAAATTATATTCACTTCAGTAAAACAATAGATCAAACTTTTTGATAAAATATTATTTGCTAATCAGTTAATTTAACACCTTATATACAAACCTTAAACATTATGTTTATCACTTTTAGAAAAGTTTTGTTGGTCCTTTTTTAGAACCATTAAAATTTGATCTAGTGTTGTTTTCAAAATCACATAATACGATCACATGGATTGCAGACGACAAATGCAGACAAAATTTTTATATTTAAAAGTTATTATTGTATTCAATACTTCCCCTTCTTTTTCCAAATCCTTCTTTTCTTCATGATAAGGGACAAATCCCCCTAGAGTTCCAGTTCTAGATTGGACACAGGACATAATAACAACACTGTAACTAATAACTTCATCACTTAATGTATCATTGTTTATTAGAAATTATTCTGCACATTATAAAACACTACTCTGCTCAAATTATATCTACATATAATATTTGTTCTTGTTAATCTAATAAACTAATAGTTATGTGTTATCTAGAAAAAATATCTATTAGCATATACATGTAATATCTGTTTATAATCGGGGTTCGAAATTAGAAGTCCAGTGCCTATGGTTGGTAAAAAATATGTTTGGCCATTAAAGGGGCAGTAGCACTTTTTTTTGCAAAATTTATTTTCTCAAATTTACCATTTATAATGATAGTTTATGTCATTTAAATCAACTTTAGAGGGTCAAACATCTTATTACACAAACCAATTATCTGTAGTGGTAAAAACTATGTTGCGTTTAAAGCAAAAATTGCATGGCGGCCATTTTATTGTGAACACAATTTATTATTTTGTATTACAAAAACGATTCTCATGGCTTTACCAAAACATGTACACTCATTTTAAACTTTATTTTCCGAAGAGAAATTCATTTCATCAACTTACTTGAGCGAAAAAAAATGCTACTGCCCCTTTAAAGTGTAATGCCTAGTTGTCCAAAAGGCTGATGAAACTAATATAATATGATCATGGAGATGTATTTGGCTAGCTGGAATTACTTCGGACTAGTACTTCCAGAAATGAACTAGACCAAACAGCTGGTAGAAAAGGTTAATTTCCAGCCCTGATAGTCGTCACTCTAACTACAGTTTGCAGACTTGTTAGTGCAAGTGCACCCGGAGGTTACAGTGTAGCGTATGTTGAAGAGCAGAGCGCTGGGCATAGGACAAGGTGTCAATGTTCGGGAACCAAACTCTGCCTTTCTGCGTGATGAGCATCCACTCCGCTAACTGAAATGTATCTTGACATTAAAATCAATTTATGGTCCATAAATGTATTGCTATCTATTCATGTATTGACTCCTCACAAGATACAAATATATTCTTTCCTTTATATGGCTAAACATTCATTCGATCAAGAAGGACGTGTAATTTGGCTATAATGGCTGCTCATGTAGTTATAAATAGTTGAGAAAAAAATAGTTTAAAAACCACTCACTTTTGTTGCGTTGATGTGTCAATTAGCATTGATAGGAAGCTGAAATGATGGATGAGCAACAACTCTTGCATCAACTGTGGCATGCCTGCATTTAGAGTAGATCGCTAGTTGAATGCAGCATGATAAAGTATTGATTTCATCTCAAACATGATTAATATGCATTAATATTATCTCTCTACAGGAATTTCATTTAGTTACAAGTGAGGTTTATTAAAAACTTCTTGTTCGGACGTTAACTGCAAGAAGATATTTTTATCAGTGAAAGCACCTGTTAATTAAGATGGTTTGATAAAAGGCAGGCTATGGAATTGCCATGACAACTGTACACATGTGACATCTGTCTAACTTGAATTAACACCTGTGCCAAGGTGCCTTTAACTTGTATGCATTGTTTCCATCATTGCTTCACATACTGACGATAGGATATGTGTACTCTATATATGGACATCCACCTTCTATACTAGAGGTTGTTGTGTTTCACATACTGACATTTCATGATTAAGTTACATATGCTTATGCTTTTTGTAAACATTAAGCTTGTGTTTTGTTGCATACACTGTCTGAATTATGTGTTCTTTAACTGCTGTTTTCTCTTGACAGTTTATGAAATGGATGATGAGAAAGATGGATTACTAGAGAACCAGTATACCAACAACAATGGGAAAGCCTACCAGGCACCCAAAGGTAACACGCTAAGTGGCGGCAACCATTTTGAAAATAGGTGACGGTGGGGTGGGGGTCACTTCCTCAGTGGACCAATCTTTGGTGGCGGCCATTTTGTTTCAGGGATGCGGCATGCCTAGAAACGGACTAACAACAACAGCAACACAGAGGACATGTTTTGTAACTTCTGGCAGGTGTTTTTATGTTGAAACTGGTTTTGTCAAAGTCTTAGGTACACATGCATTTAGGAACAGTATTATGAAGTTTCAACATGAATAACACCTGCAAGAATTAATGATGGATAGTTCAGTTCAAACAAAGAATATAAATGAATTGACATCAAATAGTTTGGATAATCTTTATCTGAATATTTATCACAGCATGTTCATCCCTTTGTTTAGTGGATGATAGTCAAATCTTCGACATCCAATCAAAATATTATCATATGCTGAACTCTTGACTATCCATCATACAGAACAATGTCTATTTAATCCTCTCACCATAATGAACTAACAAAGAAACAAACTGACCCATAACTATCTCTCCTTCCAGTTACTCGCTCCATGGGTATGAAACTTGCTGTAGTTGGCTGTAGTTAGCGTGGCTACTGTGGCGTGCAGCACTCTATATCTTATCTTATCTATATCTCATGTGCGTCCATATAATCGCCTCACGACACGCCTCGCCTCTCCTACCTCTCGGTCACATCCATTCACACGCATCATCCACTACTCTACCTCACTCCAACAGTCACTGCATCTATCTATATATCTGTATATACTCATCACCTGCAGTGACAACAAGCACCTGCATCATCGCCATCATAGGCTGCATCCTCATCCATATCCTTCTTGTTAACATGCAATTTCTACATTCAATGTATACACAAAATCATATGCATAACAATTATCTGAGGCGTTTCATGTAATTCAGTGATTATTTACATTAAATTGTTGACATTTGATGACAGCATGAAAATAAGAAGATATGATAAGTTGAAAGGAAGATAGTATTGGTAAACATCAGTTTTCAAACTGTAATTACTTGTTTACTTTACTGTATTCAAGTTTCGAACTATCTGATAGTAAGTGCTCCAAAGAAGCAGTTCATATGTCATTATATTATTTCTCATTCTCCTCAATATTCAACCTTTACAAAATAAATTAATACTAAATAAAATGTGAACTTGATTAATAATTACTAAACGAAGCTTCTTCATTCCCCACAGCTGCAGTACAACACATTATATATACGCTTCATGTGCTTCCCCTCGCCATTTATAGATGTATCTTCACTGCAGGCAGCCTTAGTCAATTACAGGCGAACTGTTTCACAAACATGTCTTAGCTCACTCATTCAACCTCGCTGATGTTTGAGTTTGCTTTGAGCTAAGATTGGTTTTGAAGCAGTAACGGTTTCCAAAACATTATGCTTTCGCGATAGGGTCGAAATGACAGTGTATGAAATAACCTTGAATTTTAGCTGACCCAAAAGGGTTATTTTGTCAATTTAATTGGCAAAGAAAAACCTCCAAAAAGTTGTCAAAAGTTACCAGTACTCAGAACATGTTGAACCTTGTCCCCACTTCATCAAATTCAGGTCCCCTATTTTCGAGAGAATTCTAGGACTATGATATCCTAACTTTGATCCTAAGATCCAAAATAGGTGTCCTATCTTATTCTCGAATACTATCCTAGCGCTAGGTCCCAGATTTCAACATCTCACATTATTGGCTGAGGACTGAGCACTCATCGAGAAAGCTAAAATAAATTGGGTCAAATTTTCGGCAGTTATGTTCAGATGTGTTTGGTAAGAATTATCTGTTTATATGCTATTGTCATGTTGTGAAGTTATGTTCAAACTGGTACATTGATTAGAGGCTAACTGTTATTGAAACTTAACATTTGAAATAGTTTTTACTAGATGTCCTTCAAAGTACCAATGTTTGGAGATTTTTATACCACATAGTGTTTTGGGAACTGTTTTTGATCTGGCTGCCCTCAGAACTATACATTCAACATTATCTGCAAATTCCATGCTAATCTTTCTCCATCCTAATACAAGATCAACTCTTTTGCTGCAGTTATGTTCATTTTCTTCTACTTCTGCTCAATACAAATATCAGTTTAATCTCAGCCTCTGACATAGAGAGTTGCTTGAAGTGTACAAAATAGTTCTGTCAAATTTACTCTGCAGAATCTGTTTATTGTAGGTTCGTTCTTAACTTCACTAATATTTTTGCCAGAAATAATCTTACTAACTTTGCCAGAAACATATCAAAAGTTTTATGATTTCATAAAAATGATTTCAAAAGAAAATCTGACATTTAGAAAGCAAGACACTTCAATCACTGCTCATAGTTTTGTCCTTCCACTCTGACTCTTCTCCATCAAGAAAATATTTCCTCTTTGTCATTTGTTTCAGCTGCTGCTTTTGATTCTCGTTTTACTTTTCATCACACGACCTGCCTTGCCCATCTCCCCCTCCCCACTCCTCTCCCCTTGCATCATCCCCACATGCCCTCAAACATCCCCTCAGCTCTTCAATCAATCCGACTCACGTGTCCACTTGTCCGCTCTGACCTGCCCAACATATCCACACTTTCAAAATGATATGCCAAGGTTGAATTCAAACACACTGGTTTCACGTCCTATGTCGTAATATGTTCCCTCTCTGTACTATGTGCTAACTAATACTCAAAGCCGATAAAGACTGTTGCCATGACAACTGAACTTAAAAGAATCAAGGTATCTGACACAGGTGTGCTAATATTCTGGAATAAAGACAACTAATGCAAACTGTTTTACTCGGATATCATCACACTGCATAATTTTCGATTTTGTCTCAATAAAGGTAACTTATCTTTAGTCGCTCCTTTATGAGAAAGCCTTTGAATTTGAGAAAAGGAGATTTTGATTAACAAACTGCTGTTCGCTGTACTACAAAAATTGAGATCTGATGACGAAACTGAAATATATTTATTTTATTTGGTTATTTTCGGAGGAAAAGACTATTTTTCATCATCAGATTGTTTGAGAGCATGACAGCAAGTTGTGAGGAGAGCATTATGTTCATCTTCATCCTTTCTTCCCCTGACATTTAACTTGTTTAAACATTTTATTTTCAAGGAATTGCTTGAAAAAAAAATGAATTGACATTTAAAATTTTTATTTGTAGAATTTTTCTTACAAGATAAAGAAGACCGAAGACCAATTTTAAGAGATTTGAAATGTCGTATACATTATATGAAGACATTTCACATCAAAATCATCTGAGAAACATGTTTTACATCAAATTGCTTCAGGACTATTTGTATTGTTTGGACACATAACTCAAGAAAGTAATGAGAAAAGATATCCTTATTCTTCAATGAGTCACCATATCTTTGCGAGCGAGGTACTCCAGCTTATCAATTAGTGGCAGGTTTCTCTGTGGGTAGCTGAAATCAATAGAGAAGTAGTAATGTGGAAAGGAACAAGATGAATACAATGCTCAGTGTCCGACAGGTGTGCATCGTGTAAATGTGCATGTATGGATCTCTGGAAGCATGGCACTGTCCGTTTGTCCTTCACTCGGAGCTGGGCCTGTTTGAAATTACCCTTTTATCATTCCCTTGTGATTTCTCAGATTGAAGAGATTTAGGTTGAGAGTTTCTATTTGTCAGTTAACCCTTACGTTGCGTATATATATTTTACCATTTTTAGCCCCTGTGGCGGAATTTACAGGCTCGCAGCTCGCAGCAGTAGTTTGAGCTTATTCACTAACGAGCTCTGCTGGCGGAATTTCCAGGCGGCGATTCCGGTACCGTTTTTACGAAATATACCGCATCTACATGGCGAATAAGGACTATATACGGGCGTTCAATACAAATTCAAGTAGCGACACCCGTACACAAATGGCTAATTCACACCCGAAACTTTGAATGACTTTTCTATGTTTTTTCGTTTTTATTCTATTACTTTCGAAAGATTGTCTTTAATTCGGGCCTCGTAACATCATAAATACGAAACGAAAAAAATTCCATTTATATACGGAATTGAAGACAAGATGTCTAGCTTCACAATGATATAAAAATTATTAGAATGCGACCTTTGGTTATAATTCTATAGCTATGTAAAGTTTGTCTTTATTTCCACCTATAAAATCGTCAATACTTACAACATGTATGCGGCATTGCAAACGGTCGTTCATCGCACTTTTCCAAGAAATCATAATCTCGAACCAGTTGACAAATAAGCACATGTCAACCCAAATATGGTTATGTTGTTTGACTTTTCAAATAAACGCTAACCTCGAACCATAACTGATGAAAATATGTTGATTAGTTTGTGTGCCGTTTGGTTTCACATGCCTCTCAGAAAGGTAAAATTGTATCTTTATTTCTGTGAATAAATCTGCGCATTTTATATAGAATAAAAGATTATTCTTTTCGGTTTATTGTGATATAAAAATTATGAAAATGCAATCAGTATTTTAGCCGTGATAAATGTTTTAGAAGTTGTGAAAATCGCCGATTGTTTCAAAATTTATGAAGTGTAAACATGACCTTTTTCACGGCGCTTGCTGTGTCTTTATTATTTTTTTGAGATTTTCTAATTTATATGGGAATGTAGTCCATTGTTTCCCCTTTATTTTGCCGTATTTTTTTTTGAAAACAAACTATTCGCTCACATGATATGAAGTGCGGGAGTAAGGCGAGTTAGCGATTTTTTCCCCCGTCTCGCGAGATGCGAGGCAGATAGCAGTCTCGGGCGAGGCAAACCCGAGGCAATACAAACACGTGGGTGAAAATAGCCTCAAGCGAATTAATGCTTCGGGGGCTAAGCCCGACAAAATTGGCCTTTTGTAAAGCTAATTATCAATGCGTTACGGGTCAACAATGCACACGCAATTTGGTGTGAATTTTACTTGATATTTCGACCGGACATTCACACAGACTCGTTATCGTGGCTATCTGCGAGATGTATGTAAACAAGTTTTCATGTGGCGATATACGGACACACTTCGTCTCGCATTTCGCCTGGGGGGCAAATATAATTATTACTGACCCGGTAAATGCACTAAGTCCAACGTACGGGTCTCGCCAAGGGTTCTAACATTTTTCTCTATGAGCCTCCCGGATTATTCCGTCGCCCGCATGTTAAGGGTTAAACAGAAACATATGATAGTTCTGAAATTGTTTCATCGAATGAAAAGGTTTGGGTAATTTCTTAGACTACAAATTCTTTCTTTACTTGACAAGGTTTGTAACTTGACACGAACATTGTTGAAGTTATGAAATAATTCACTAAATCAAAATTGGTATGTTGTAGTTATGTTAGACTTTAGGCATGTTCTGACAACTTTTATACAAGTACAGGATAAAAGACCACAACAAAATTTGTAGTTGTGTTGTGATGGCACCTGCAGGCCTTGGCTGGAAATACTTAACCATGGGTGGTACTTTACTGAATTTCTAGTGACATTGCACCCAGACCATACCCTACTGCAGATGCCAAACTTCTGTTGAGATTCGAACCCACAATGTCTTAATGAAATGGTCAAATGAATTTATATGATACAGTTGAGGTTCCTTTAGTTTAAGGATATGTGATAACAAAATAGGAAAACATAACAATTAAGATAAGCCCTTGGTTTATAACTGAAAGCTTGGCCAATCTTCAAAATTTATTAGAAAATGTTTTTGATGACATGTGAAAAAATAGGACTAAGGAATGAGTTGCTACTGTTACTGACTCTCTGCTGTTCTTGTCTATCTCTCTTCCATTAGAGATGCGTGCCTTTCATTTGCTCTGCTTCATATCTTGTTACATGTTGTTGCTAACATTGTTTCTCTGTTTGTCTCTTGTCAACTTTCAAAACATTGATAAACATTAAATTATAGAATAAAAGATCTTGATGCTAGAAAATCATTTTGAGTAACTGTGTAATTTCTTTTATGTGATTTATGTACATTTTAGTGATAAAGGTTTATTGTAAAGTTGGTATCAGTTTCTGTGATAGCATTATAGAGATTGTGCTGGTGAAATGTTGTTTATTCAAGAGGGTAAATAGATTAGCATGAAATAATTGATTACATAGTTCTTTTTAGTTTTATTAAACATTTTAATTTATATATTTGTTTTTGTTAAGTTTGTATCTTTAAATTACCTTAAACAATATTAGATTATTTTGGGTTTACAGTTTCTCCTTTAGACATTTTTTCCCCTTTTCAATTTAATTTATTTATGATGCTAAGGTCATCTCTTATGTTATTTAGATCTTTTATTTCTGGCTTTAATTGAATTTTCTTCTTTCATGACATTCCTTTTACATTCTGTTATCACTTTTGTTTCACATTTCTTTTCCTTCAGTATCATTACAGCATGAGTTTTTCCTTTGATTCATTTGCAAGTGAAAATTGGATAATTACATTTGACTTGCAGAATGCTAGATATGTTTGAAAAGTTTCAGAGAATGATTAACATTCACCAACTTTGTCATAAATGATGTTTTTAACTGTAATTTGAAAAAGGTTAAATTCTCTGAAGCTTTAGCAGCTGCTAGATCTGTAATAGACTTTGTTGTATTAAGAAGTAGATTTGCCAAACATTGACTTGATAACAGCATCAACAGTCTTGATCATAAATTATATTGAAGATTAAACTTTCTAAATTTTGAAAGGGAAAGAATAGTATCAGTATTTTGGATTACAAAACAATTATCTGAATGACCAATTTTGATGTTTGATTTTAGAAAGTAAAGAGGAATAAAAAGAAAGTTGACCAAATTTGGAATGAGCTGAAAAAATCAGATTTTGATGCTATATTTGCTTCGGAAAGTGAAAATGACACAACTTTTGGTGTTAATAAAGAGACTGTTGGTGCTGTTCACTGACTAGTAATGCATTGAAGCCGGATCCTGTTGTCTCGTGGCCTGCAACATTGCATGCTGAATGTTTTTTGCATGGTTCTTTGTAGGTTATGAGTCTGATGATGAGTATGAAGAAATAGAGGGCATACGCTACACTCGCCGAAACAAAGGCAAAAAATATGCTCTTCTCCAAAAAGATGATTCGTTAGAGCATGGCAGTCCAATGACCCGAAACATTGGGAGTAATGGCGGGCAGCATTCTAATCACAACACTGGAATGAGTTGCAACTCGAGCTCTTTCCACCAATCAGAAAAAAGGCATAATTCGGAAACTCAGTATTCTTCTGCGGACGAAGTAGGGAGTGATACCGAGCCGGCGTCTAAAAACGCCTACGTGAGAGAGCCCCATGGAGGTATAAGTGGAACCTTGTATAGTTTATACAGTCAGTCACACATTGCACTCTGCACACGCTCACAGGTCAAGGGTCAGAGTTGGGGAGGGGCTCCTTGCCCTTGACCTTTGCTAACATGTAAGGGTGGCATTTTAAGGACTATATAGGTAATATGTTTTAAAAAGAGGTAAAGAGTAACAATATCCTTCTAAATATGATTATATTAAAGACAACTTTAAAAATACTTCATTGCTAGACACTGATATTGATGATACCTTTAAAACATGTTTGGCTCAAAATGAACAAAATTTTCTAAGAGTACAATCGTCATATCTCTAGAAAATAGATTTGAGATATATCTTGTCTTGAATACTCTACTATCTATTCTTTAGCAACCAACTAACTTTTAGGAAATGAAGTTTCATTGAACATAATTCCTAAATGTTCCTGACAAGGATAAGTTAAAATCATATATCATATATTCATGAACAAGTAACTGGAAGGAATGAAAATGACATTTTATTGAGTTGCATTTCGATTGTATTTCAAAAGCTTGAAGTCAAAGACTAAGTTTTCAAAGTAAAATATATTTGCACAAATCTAAAGTGAAGATTTCGAATAAATTAACCCTGAAGATAAAGTTTCAACTTTCTGACAATTAAATGTATCGGTAATTCTTCCATATAAGTTGTACAGTAGATGCCTTGGCTTCATTGATTGAGAAAATGCAATCGGTTATCTTACACCAGAGACAATAAAGATTTGTAACATTTGGACAATGGCTAGGTTGCATGACCTATACAGTGTCTGCATCAATCTATTTTGACATCCTACATTATTGGAACTTAGTGCATACATTCTTTGCAAGATATACTTTTATATTCAACAACTTCCTCTTTCTCTCTATCTTGGCAATTTGAAAAATAGAAAATTCTTGATTATTGCATTATTGCATTAACAGACGGTTTTGAGACATCTGGCATACAATGATTATCCTTTGTTTACAAAGCGATTCTTTCTTGAAATTTCAAACTAATTCTTTCTTGATATCCTAATACCTTCGCCGCATTAATTTGTATAGATATTTTTATTCAATAAAATCATTAAGTTACATTTTCAATATACATATGGTTTGCCAATAAAATACATTGAAACTAAAGTTCTGCTGGTGTGAGTATCACTCTAAATGCAAATGAAAGCATCTTTCCAATACAATTGTTTCATGATGAATTTTTATGTACTTATGGTTGTTTGAGATTGGGCAGTTTTTTACAATATTGTAGGTGTATTCAATGATTATAGAGATGGTTAACCTAATAATCGTTACAAATCAGTACTGATTTAATATAAGAAGATTAACAGTCAAACTTTGTTAATGCAAACTTATAATTACACCAGATTGAAGCTAACATCCCTGTATTTCTCGAATTTTGCAACACATGAGGGCAAAATTAAGAATATCAACTATATTTTATTTATTTTTTTATTCTAAAACACAAGTTAATAAATGGCTTTAATGAATCTTAAAATCATGTGGGAGGGCATTATAGTAAGTGTGTTAGAGTTAAAGTTCTTGTTAAAGAATACAACAATTATTGTGGATATGCAACATCTATATTATGTGTGAGGCAAGATAACAACATCACCATCTTTGTCAAAACCTTTCCTCCTACAGAATAAAGTAGTAACTGTTGTGTATCCATAAAAATTGTTGTCATTATTCATTACTTAAACTTAAGTATTAAACTTAAATGTTAGATTAATAAAGTTGAGTGTAGGTTGTCATATCTCAAAATCTAAGTAGTATGGTGCTTTTGATGGGATTAGTATGTATTAATGCTCCTGAATAAGTTAAACCTGATAACGGAAGTTGACCGCTGCGTTGTGTGTTTCAGACTCGGACACGGACGAGGAGACTGACCGACTCCTCCAGAAGCAGTATCAGCGGCGAGACCAGTACGTGGAGATCCCCGAACTCAGTGAACCGCCTGTCAATAGAAGTGCTCAGGTAACTGGAGCCAAGCTTCGGAATTGTTAACCTTCACACTTTCCAAGCTTTGTGCAATATGTTAAAATACCCTTGTGATAAGTGCATTATTAGATAAAGCTAATTATTGAAAATAACAACCATTGTATCCTTACACTATTTCTACAACATAAATAATAGACTATTTCTTATCTTATAAAGTTTAGCTCTGAAGTTATACCCATAACGCGACCTTTACATCATAAGTGCATCATCATTGGTTAACACTGATTGCAACATGGCAATATTACCTATATAAAGTTAACTGTACATGTTATAACAAGTATAACTAAGGTTTAACAAGCTTACAGTGGGTAGTCTGAAATCAGCACCATAGGCAGAGTTTCTAAGGGTTCGGGGTTTCATATTGGAAAGAAGGGGTCACAAATAGGGTTTGAATCATCATCAAATTTAAATGCAGCATTTTTCAAAAGGGATGCTTCGTACCCTCCTGACCTCCCATTCGTATCTGCAGTTTAGCATGTGATGTTAGGTCACGCATCTCATTTTCAACTTATTTGTGTTTCCCAGGCTGAGAAGCGTCGGTCTCGAGCGAAAGAAGGTGAGCAGGAATCATGTAAGGAATCAATTTTTTATTACCCTGATTTAGATGTTGTTTGTACAAACTGTGTACTGCATCCACACCTACGTACAGAGGTGAGTCAACAACACAGTGACAAACACGCCCACCACTTGCCGGCCAGTCAGTCTCTTCAGTGCCACCATCACATCGATGCTTTCTCTATGAAGATTACACTGACAGACAGTTGGCTGTTATACCTTTGATCCTGGCATCGTAGTGTATCTCATGTAATGATTATTGAGTGGGATGTTGACCTATTGGTCTCTTCTCATAATCATAAGAACTCTTTATTGTAAAAGTCTGGTTTGTACACCTGCGTGTGCCAGTTACCGGAGTGCCAAGTCTGGTGATTGAATCCTGCAGTGTCTGGAGGATTTGCTTTACTTTTTGGGTCCATGTCAGGACTAAGGTTCTGATATGGTCAGTTGAAAACCCTCAATAATGAAAATTTGCCACCTACAATTAGTTTGATTGAAAATGTTTTCATATTAGTTTTTGTTTGGTGGAGGAAAACTTGAACCTGTGAAATTTGGTTTTTGGTGGTGATGGTGGATATGTAAATCTGTAGTAAATGATTTTGAAAAAATAAATTTGAAATAAATTACTAGTAAAAACATAAAAAATACATTTAAAAACTCAAGTTTATTTACATGCATAAAAGTGGAAGCAAAAGAATGTAACAAACATTGAAAAGTCTACCTCATATCAAGTGATTAATGCCACAAAGTGATGCCATATTTCTAAAGTGTTAGGTACCTTATATGTTGTTATTGACACAACCCGACCCCTACCTATCCCTGAGTGTACCCCAAAGAGCAGTGTTTCCTCAACACGTCCGCACTATGCTTTACCCTTCTGTATCAGGAGGATCGACTGCTGTGGTTTTGCCGAGCAAGCACTGATTGTACATGTATTTATTTCAATGAAGCTTTACTGGACACTGAAAGCAACATACAACACCTTATACAACAATCAACGTATTCATTCAGTGTGTTAAGAGACTCAAGATAAGAAGGGTTCCTCTGATAGATGAATATGTTATCAAACTTCCCCTCCTATACATACACTTCACATGACCTTTGCTTTGATACCTTAGGATTAAGATCAAGACAAAAGCTTAATGCATAATATCTGGCAATCTAAGCATGACGGTTGATCAAGCTCTTATAACTTTAGTTGGAGAAATGTAACTGTAGACAAAACAGCAGAAATTGGAAGTACTGCTGTATCATTGGAAAATGACCTACTTGCAAGCTAAGGGAGGTAACTCTGTATATCTAGTGTCCTTTTACATCCCAATTTTCTTTAAACATCTTTCTTTTTTAGACAGAGAAATTTGAAAAATGAGGGATGAAATATATTTTTTCTGATATTGGAAGCTGGATTGGATTGGATCCAATTTACAAGGAGATAGAAATACTCTCAACTTGTTGTGTCATGTTTTAAGAAATAGAAAGCACTCACGTCACTTGCTTACCACAGTTTTCACCTGTTAGAAAGTTCTGAATATGAAACATCACTTTTGCTGCTACATTTTGTTGCTACACTGTCACAGCCATTATACAAGCACGTGAAATGATTGAGGTTAGCTATTGAATCAACTGGATGGGTTCCCGAGGCTCTGGTGGCGGAGAGTTTGGCGCTGTCGGTTGGCTCATGTCTCCACTCTCTAGTACGCATGTCTCTTGTCTTTTGCATGATTGCTGTAGCTTTCCTTTGATCTCCATCAATAACTCACCCTTTAGAATCTTCTAAGGCTTGTTCATTGAAGCTTCATTTCTTAGAAATATAAACATTACTCTTTATAGCTCAGGTTTAGTGCCTGACTTATAACCAAATTTAGAGCTTGCAATTTATATCTTGGAACTAATGTTTATTGTCTTAGTATAAACAGAATTATATATTCATATGTAGCCTAGTTGTAAATGCTTGAAGATGGTCAACATTTATAACCCTAGGTAGAAATGTCATAATCATAAAATACAGATTTACAGATTAGAATATTTCTTAAACATTTACACCTTTCCATTGTTATGTGACAACAACTTTAAGTATTAACATTAGTATTTTGCGTATGTGTATATTTAGGATTTTGGTGATACATCTTACTGCCTTAAATCTCCTGAACATAAAATATTATAAGGTTTAGATGGTTTCTTGTAAGATATATTTTCTGTGAATGGTTCCCTCGACAGTCCCCTTTGTCTTGGTATTGTGGTTGTTTCTGTGTTGTAACTTTTTCCCTCACTCCTGTGTGTAATTGTATCACAACAAACAATAGCATCATTGTTATAAACAGGTTCCTAATTAAACTTTGATGTAAATTAACTAATGCTCTTCTTAGCAATGATCTATCTTGGGAATCAATTTAAAGATACGAGTTTCTTTTCAATAATGGTGTGAATCATGTGGTTTGTTTTTACTCTGGATTTCTTTGAGTCTTTGTACTATTGGTGTCGTTATCTATAAAACATGAAAGTCTGTCTCTTTTTCTATACTTGACTGTTTTTCAATCTGTTGTTCTGTTTCTTTCCTTTGAATGAAATTGTGAAATCTTGTCATTTAATTTATGAATTTATTTTCAGAGTTATATATATATATAGATGCTGCTTTTATTGCATAGTTTGTCGATATTATTTTCAGTGATGACTTGTATGTTGATTTAGGATTATGTTTAATTATGGTATTTGAGTTCAGTAGATCCCCTGTGATAAACTGTGATGTTTTTGTGGTAGAAATAGAATGTGTTGTATTTCATATACATTTATAGAAGGGTCATTAAACATTTTCAAATTGTACCATTATTTTCAAGATATGAAAAATCATTTGGATGTATTCTAAACTTCCAAACCATGGTTTGATCATTTATTTCTTGGGAAATGTTGAATAAGTTGAAATAAATGTATTATTTGATTCAGTCAATGTGACTGCGGCTATCTGTTGACAGGACCATCCAATGATTTCATATAGCAAACCATATCCATCCACATTCAAGAATATTCATACAAAACCATAAGCATACTGTTTTACAGAAAACTCATATAGAAAACATCTTGGATTCAGAATCCTGCAAAAAAGAAAAAGTGAAGGAAGCAGTCATAAAATATCAATGTATGTGTTCATTCAGGCAACATCAAACGTTTGGCCAGTTTATACTTCACAGTTATGTGTTAACCCAGAGTAAATGACATTCACCTTTTTCAAATGGCTAATATAGTTGTTGTTTAAATATGAAAAGCACAAGACAGACAATACGATCAGCTGACTGATAATTTAACTCAAGCATTTATACTTTCTGAGGAAGATGTGAATCATGTCCCGTCAAACATTTCCACATTTATAGGATTTTTTAAAAGGAAACAATAAAGTAAGCAAACACTACTCTTTTGAAATATGAAGTCATTGGATGGATCTTTAGCTCAGAGAAATATGACATCAACTCCTGAAAATTACCACCCATTTTGACCTTGGAGTTTTCCTTAGATAAGAATGGATTCGGAATATGGTGACTAAAATATATCCGGAGTATAAAATTGCAAGGCGTATACTAATGTGACTACCTTGTTGTTATCTGTTGTTTTCTCACGCCCTGCATGGACATCTTCACCTTCCTTGTCTTTGACTAACGATGTTGGTAAGTTAATAAGTAATTAGTAACAAGCTATGGTCGGTTGGTCGGTGCACAGAGGTGTTCATCATTCAGTTGACTGCCCAATACACTTCCATGTTGATCGACACTGTGTGAAGTAAACTTGAAAACTAGCCTTTTAGTGGGATTTTCCTGAAATCAAAAATTTTGCAGTTAAGAACATAGTTAAAGAGTTTATGGGATCTATTCCTTGCTTTCTATTTCATATGTTGGTGTTATGTGATCAGTTATCAAGAAAAGGATACTTATGTTAACAATTTCTTTGAATCTAAAATCTTGTTAATTGTAAACCTGTTATCAAGTATAAATCCTGTAAAACAGGTATCAGGAATGGTTTGGTTCTTATAAATCTGCACGGTCAGGTCCGCGAATATTTCCTATATTACCTAATGAAGGCTTGCAAATTTGCAACTGTTTTAAAAGTATCCGGTATGTACAATATATATCCCACAAAACCGATACATCATGGAATTATATGATTCTGTATTTTAATTCTATTGAAAAATGTCCCTCCCTCAAAACCATGGAAATGTAAAATGGCAGTCAGCTCTGAGCTCTGATGAACGCCTGTTCACAAGTGGTTCTCTCACCGGCCTGGGTCTGGTGGCGGTGCACAGGGCACACAGTACCTGTACTTGCTTTGGGTACCACGTCGGTTTCTGTGGGTATCTGTTTTTGTTTTTATGTCACAGCTTTGAGCCAGTTAGACTTGGCCTTGTGTTTTGTTTGTGTGTGGTTTTATTTTCCAGGTGTTGTTTTATTTTGTTAAGTGGATGTACACCTTGATTCACAGATTATATGAAGAGTGCTCTTTTTATCAAATAAGAGTGTGGAATAATGGAATTGGTTCCTCATTTTGCCAGTCCCCTTTAGAAAAAACCCAGTAAAAAGTGAATTTTGAAAAGAATATGTATGACACAGTATCCCTCAAACTCAGGTGAAGATAACGTTTCATACACCAGACTTGAAAGGAGCTATGGCATGGCATGGCATGGCTTGGCGTCTGTCTGTTCCTCAATTCGCCTTTTTGACTTCTTCTCTAGAGAGCAGAAATATATTGGTACCGGTACCTTGATCAATGGAGATTAAAAATTGTAGAGTTGGTGACTCTGTGGCCCCTAATACACCCCCTGGAACCCTGTACTGCAGGGCTCCAGTGATAGTGATTTTGTACAGCGAGAGATGCAGTGATAGTGATAGGACATTACAGACATTAGTGCATCGGTTGATGAAAATATCTAAATCCATCGACACAAACAAATCATTACTTCCATGTAAGCATAGTTCATGCATGTGGAGGCATCAGTGTATCCCTATATTTTTTCTAATAAAGGTAAGTTAAAAATTTTGAAAGTGTTCGGCAAGTTTCTTTGGTAGCATTATGTTAAACAGAGAAATATAGCCAGTATGTATATAATAATTGATTAAAAAAGCAATGGAAATTTTAGTCGTAATTGTTAAAGTTAGGTGATCATTTGGACAAAGTCTTTAGTTGTTTACTTCAATACTTTTAGAGAATTTGTGAAAAATAGTTGATGAAGTGATCGTGATCGTCTGACTGTACATGTTCTGTACATGCCTTCAGTGATTGTGCTTTTTGGTTGCTGTGATTGAAATTAGGTTCACAATTATATATGCGTCAAGGGCTTCAATATAATGAAAATAACTGGCATTGAACTCCTGAATATGAACTTTGTCAGCAAAGGAAGCGAAAAAGTAGTTGATTCCATTGAAAAGAACAAGCATGAAGTACAATCTGTAACCATATATCACAAACATGTAACATGAAAGTGCATTTGAGAAGTCACACCGTGCGTGACTTCTCAAATGCCATTTGTACTAATACCATCCTAGTGCTGTCACCATTTTGCCATCCTGTTAATCCTAATTTACTACTATTGGATATCAACACTGCTTCTATTTGAGATTTGTCTATTTGACGTTTGTGTGGCACAATATTCAACTTCAAACTGCTTAGTATACTGTCAAACACTTACCAACAACACAACAAAACTAAACTAAAGAAATCAATATTTTAAATGCTTAAATTGTGTATTACCAAATTCAGTTGCAATTATCAAACCTTTATAATGCGTTTAAGTGTAGCAAATTTCATTTTGGTAAATGTGGTAATAATAATGCAATGTTTATTCTGTACATGTTGAGAAGAAAGGACATTTATTATGATTTTGACAACATAACCAGTTGACATGATTTTTGTTGAAAGATTGAAAGTTATAAGAAACATTATTAACAGTTCTACCCATCATGTGTCCCTATGCAATGACATCAGATAAGATGCTAGGAGATGACAAAATTAAGCGTGCCATGAAATCGCATTTGTTCATTCAATGAACTAATACTTATAACATGTCTATACGATGAAATGTCAAAATCTCTCAGTAAATAGTTTTGCTGACACTGACCAAAAGACCATTAAACCAATTTGAAATATGATTTTTTATTTTACTTTGAGCAACTAGAAGGAGGAGTATTAGAAAATAAATTATTGATTTTGATTAAAGCATGGAATAAGTTCAATTTGGTTCGGTTTATTCCATTTCGGGTTCTTTCAAATCAATCTTTCTTACATGTAATTTGACGTGATACATTTTCTTTTATTGATAATTTTGGCCGATTAAAAAACTTCATGCCATCTCAGATGTTTCATGGCACATTGTCTGTGAAGGAAGATTTAGGTATCTGCCTCTACTTTCATAATAGTTTACAGTCAGTATCTTGATGTTTGGTCTTTCTATGGAATTGAATATTACTTTCTTTGAAAGTACCCATTACAGAACAATATCCACACCCTACAGTATCTTCCACGATGCCTGACTGGAAATTGATTACAAATTCCTCTTTTGAAATTCAATTAATCATCGATTCTGATGGTCAATTTGAAGTATTATCTAATTTCGTACAGAAAATCACGATCACTGCACATTTATTCAAACCATGATCACTGATCTGTACTGATCACGATCACTGATCTGTACTGGTCACGATCACTGCAAGGTATGTACAGTATAACATTTTAACAATAACTTTTCACAGAATAAGCACATATCTCCAAAATTTTCTGAAGGCTAAAGTTTGTGTTAATTCTATAATTTGATCGATATGGTGCATAGTATTTGCATAAGTGTTCCAATACGGTTTTATTTTGACGGCCCCGACTAATAAACCACATGACCACAAACATATGCATCATTAAAAGGTTAAAGTTAATACATTTATGAATGGGCCATAGATTCAGCTTGCCATCAGTCATAAGCATGTACTGTGTATTACCCATATGTTGCTTTACAGCTGCATTTTGTACACACATACAGCAATTATCCTCGCTAATCTGATCACTATCACTGCATCTCGCACTGTACAAAATCACTATCACTGGAGTCCTGCAGTACAGGGTTCCAGGGGGTGAATAAGGCAACAGGAGCAACACACTAAAAAGCCATTTTCATCTCCTTCTCAAGTACGAAAAGCCTGTTTACAGGCTCCTTTGCCAACCGGGTTAATAAATTGTAGATTTTGTGACTTTATGGCACATAAGGGACACAAGGACACACCCTAAAAAACTATTTTCTTTTTCTCTTCCAGAACTAAAAGTTTTGGGAAGATAAAATCTTTTGTACAGACTCTTTGGCCGATGTAGTAGAAACAGTAGATTTAAAGGATTCATGGCCCCTAATAAGGCCAACTGAAATTCTAAACAAAGCTGACTCCTGTGTACAGATAGTTTGACCAGTGTGAATGATCAATTGCATATATGTGTAACTACTTCTTGAGAGTTTTAATTTTCAACTTTATAAAATATTTAGTTTAAGATAATGAGTTACAGAGCCAAAGGCTGTACTTAACTGTGATTACTTGAGCTCTCAGATTCAAATCTTTCCTATTTTCAGTCAGTGTAATTCTGTGATATAATTTCAATGAACCCCAAGTTTCATTATGATAGTTGCAGTTATTTAGATAATTCTGGTTAATTAAGGTACCGGTATTGACAATAGAATTACACTGTATCTTGCTCATGAATTTACATGGTAGACTAGAAGAATACTTAATGGAATAATTCTGTTGTCTTGCTTCCCATTAGGTTCACTCTAAAACAACCTTTATTGTACTCAATCAAGCCAAGTAAAATACACAATGGTTGAAGATGACTGATGATGTAATTCTTCTTTCTACTCCAAGTTTGAAGAACTAGGAATATATTCTCACCAGAGCATTATTCTCCAAGTTATGCAGCGTCCATAAACTCCAAAGTTTGCGTTAAGATCTTCAAGTATGAAATCAATACAATTTTATCACAGTAATGTCAGCGTATTGTAGATCAGTGTATTTCATTTTACCTATAAACTGCCAACTGCTGGGTCACTTTCATCCCGACCTTCTGTCTCCGCGAAACCTTATGCTCGTTTATCAGATTGCTTGGCGAGACAGGAATATATTAAAGCGTAATAATTCATGACACATGAGTAGATGCTTGCAAGGTGTAATTGACATGTTTCTAAAGCTTCAAGTAACATGTTTATACTTTATGCACACATTTTGCTTCAAGAGAAAAGATTTGAGCTTCCAAAATGGAGTTTGTATTTTAAGCTGATCTGGCCTGTAAGGCCTTGTCCTGCCCTGATCTCAAAACCTATTTAATCTTTTTCTCTAGTACTCTACTTTCTCTACTATAGTTACTAAAGTACTAAAAATTTGACAAATTCTTCTGGAAAATTTACATTTTGAACTTCGTATGGTGTGTTTTTAAAGCCAATAGGTCTATGTTTTTCAACAGAGTTGTATTTTATGTTACTGCTTTAGTTTTGGATTTATTTTGGAAATAGACTTTGTTCCTACGGATATTTATAGTTGAGATTGTCTAATTTCTGTTCTCTTTCTGGGGTTCGACTTCACAGGGGGATGATGATTCTTTCATCTAGTACATCATATGGTGGAAATTAAGCGCTCTTATATAACAATATCATAGGTATGCTGGTATATCATGTTACATAAACGTACAACTTCACTTTGCTATGAACTACATACGATGACAAAGATAAAAGAATAAATTGTGTTTGTTGTATACATCGTAAATTGCCAATAGTAAAAGGAAGTGACTTTTAATAAATGAAAAATGGAACTTAGCACTCAAACTATATTTTCCAAAATGGTTAGCTAAGATCATGCACTTCTTGGTTTTAATTTTTCATTGGGGAAAATGTTGAAATTTTTTTTAACATGAATAAAACAAAATCCGAACATTAATTGAAAGGAAAATAAAACCGACCCTTATAAATTTGAAAACTTGACGAGAAACAATAAATTATGTTTGGCGCCCAAGAATCATTAACATATGATTGATTTATAGTTCCTTCAAAACGAAGATCCTTGAAACATTCAGAGTATTGACAGGAATCACACATTCACAACATGTTCACAAAACTTCTTATCTTCTCCATTCCATCTGTTATAAATCAATTGAGGTTTTTCTTTACAAATCAAAATTGGGCAGTTGGGATTTGGTGAAATTGAAATAGCAGCTTTATATTTTGTGCACAGTTTTAATAGATTCCGCTTGTATTGAGAAGAAATACACGTATACTCAAGTGACTGCTTGTATACCAGGGACAGGCGAAGTGTTTTCTAGTTGAATCTGAGGAGGAGAAATCCAAGCCAAGTGCTATCGTTGCTAGAATCATAATTGAAACGTCTAGGCTCTATTGGTTTTGGGTTTGATTTTATCCACATTTCAAACTTGGACATGTTGAAATGTATCGATTTCATTCAAGATTTATTGATTTTGATAAAGAGATTCATACCAAAATAGAAATTGTCCTTAATCTGTTGTTAGCATTGAGCATGCTTAACAGTAAGAAAACTCAATAAGGTTTGGCTTAAGTGAAGAACATCTCCTGATAGTTTAACCTGAAGAACATACTAACCTATTTATATTGAGAAACTACTTGCCATGTGGCCCAGAGTTAAAAAAAATTTGATACGGGTAAATCAAGAAAAGTAATTTTCCAAAATGAAAAGTAATTTTTCCAAAATAATAGTTGTAAAACTAAAACATGTCAATGAAAGTTTCGCTCTCTTTTCCCAAACCAAACCTGAAATGACCCACTGTTACAGAAAAGAATGATTCCATTATCATTGCCAACAGGAATAACTTGGTTGTAATCCAATTTGAGACGGGTTATTTGACTTTGATACACTATTGTTTTGCTAATGTTAGCCTTCTACTTGTCTCTACGGATTTGTTTTATCATTATTGATAAATATGTAAGCATGATACACAGCAATTAGAAATACCGGTAATGAGTTTTCAACCCAGTTGAAGCATTTCTAAACTCATGGATCAATACTTATTGTTGACTCATAGGTGTGTAAACGAGTTAGTATACAGCATTAATTAAAGAGAGGTTCTATTAGGATATTTTTTGTGGAAACTAACTTCGAGAGGACATTCCAATTACGTACATTTATGTTATTAGTACATTACTTTTGTAGTTTGCATTTTAAACATGTTACGGAGGGAGGTTAACTATTTTGAAAATTTTGATGACTATATTTGACAATATTATAAAAACTAGGGCACTGAAAAGTAAAACAATATAAAGTGAAGCCATTTATCAGCATGAATTGAAAAACTTTGCTACGGCATAACAAGACATTAATTGTTGATCAGTCAAATGATAAATGATTACATAATTTGTGGATACACTATATGAATAATACAGTGATTTTTAATCAAAACAATATGGTGAATACTCCGATAGAACCGTATCTTTAAGTCGCCCACAGATTTGTAATGTATAGGGTGTTCTGTGTTGATCATGATTTATTATGGGGTTATGTGAATCTAGGAGGTATTGTGTATAATAAGACGTATTGTGTTTCAAGTTAAGCTAGGATGGAAACTAGATTGCATGTTAATTAAGTTACATGACATAATAGACAAAAACAGAAACGGTTCATGAGAGAATTAGTTTATACACTCTTGTACAGGAAAGGTAGTCAAAAGTTTTTGACCAAAATATAATGGACTTTGCTTTTAGATTATGAAAGGTCTTTGTCCTGTTGTCATTGTCAGATATTCCAGATATTTTAAGCAATTACGTATGGAAAATCTGAACAAAAGATCCACTTCAATATGAAGAGATTTTAAAATCATAATGGAATTCCATTTATATAATGATTGTCATATAATTGCTCATAAATAGTTAGAATAATTTTAAAATCTCTTAAATGATGATAACGGTCTAAGACGTGGGGAGCAAAAAATCACTTATCTAGACTTGCTGAAGATTGGAAGACGTTTCGGAGAATGTCAGCAAACTGGCCATTAGTTTTGCATCTGGATCATGTTTGAGGCCGGGAACAATTTTTGGTTTCGGTTTCTAAACTATTGGAGACTTGTATCACCAAACTATCCTAATAATTATGTTACTTTGTTTTAATTAATTGATTTAGCTTCAGGGTCTTAACAACGGACTAGAAAATATAATGAAGGCCTAAGACTTGTGGAGACTAGGTCTAGACTTGCTGAAGTTTGAGAGACTTTATGATATTTTAGCTTTAGGATCAATGGACTGGAAACTTCAATGAGTTTTCTTATATTGATAGGCTGATTAGCATTAATTAAGGCATGTTTTGATTAGTTTATACATTTGAGTGAGGCCAATGTCTGGAGAGATTCTTTCCTCATCTTTCTACCTTCGTTCAAAATATTGATTTGACATCTTTTGTTTTTCAGTTTCACTTTATAACTGTTTAACCACTTTGGATTCCATCATCCAGTTCTGCATGTTCAACTTCCTATAGAGTGTAGTCATGCATCAAGACTCTTCCTTTATCCAACTACAGTTGACATGCTATTTTGAAGTTCAATGAATCATGATTCTTCAACTACTATGCGTTACTAAAAAAAATAATAAATTATTTTCAATTATAATTTTTAGCAAGGGTAGAAACCTTTGTCAAAAGTGAAAAGTTTGTTTAGTAAGAAAACATGAATTTTAAAATGTCTATCTGAATTTTGTTTAACAATTTTGAACAAATGTTCTTTATTCAGGATATATCTTGTATTCAACATACTTCCATTCCAGTTTAAACTAAAATAAATGAATCTGTAACCATAAAAACAAGACAGAATTCATTATATGATATGAACTGATAGGCTGATGTGTTGTTCACAAAGTAATGTGTATGTGTATGTTTTGACAGTACACGTTCGCGACCCTGACAACCCTGAAGTCCTTATCGAGGGTGTGTTGTTCCGAGCTCGGTACCTAGGCTCCACGCAACTCGTATCAGAGGGCCAGCCATCTAAAGCAATGAGGATGATGCAGGCTCAAGAAGCTGTGGGGAGAATCAAGGTGAGCTAGCTCAAGAAGCACATATTTGATGTAGCCTGTCACTTGTCCTTTGCCACTCTGGGATTATTCCTTTTGTTTTAAGATATGATTACTAATTGTCAGCTCCTTCTGGAAAAGGTTCATTAAAAGTTAAAGTTTAACATGTAAATTGTAGTAGATTAATATGTGTTCAAAGTGGCAACTTAAACTGACTATGAACTCTTTTTGCTAATTGCTAATCTGAAATTGGACAAGAATCTTGGTCTGACATTGAATGTATAACCAATGATTTTTTCTAATAGCAGTATTGGATGAATATTAAAATGCTACTTGAGTTTGAATGTGATACAGATTACCGGTACATATCATTTGAAGGTCACTGAGACATACTTATTTTGCATTTACCACACTCAATATACAATATACTATACTGAATTAAAATATCATTATTGTTATCATTATTAACTTTTGAAAGTTCATTTATGAAATGTTGACGTTAAATGTTTTCAAGAGGACCTCCTTCACTTTCTCAATTTATTTGTATGTAGACAATTTGTATTTTCTGCAAATTGTTAACTATTTTACCATGATGATTTTGAGCATTTGAATGTTATCTGTTTGTGAATACATCATGCAATCAAGGAATGTTTGCAATTGTGCAACTGCTCTATTCTCCTGTTTTATCATTCTCTTTACAGACTAAGATGATCTTGATAATCATCACATGCAGAAGTTATAAAATAATTTCAATGAATTTCATATTGTTACTTTATGAGAATTGACCTCCTATACAAAAGATGTAAAATTATTTGAGTAAATGAAAATGTGAAAAAAAGTCAATTTAATTTAATGATATAGTTAAATGTTGAATTTACTACAATGATTTTATTGAAATGGTCAACTCAAGTAGTAAATCATTGTGGTGTTGGTTGACAGGAACAATGTAAGATATACAATGGTACCATGATTGTCTGGCAATATATCATTGTGGCAGTGGTTGACCATAACAGTGTGAGATACACCATGGTACCACAATTGTGTTACAGAAGTCTAACAATAAACCAGCATGACAGTGGTTGACAGTATCAGTCTTCAAAATGCCATATACAGGGCAATGATTGTATTGACAATGCTACTTCCATCAATTCCCTCTGCCAATGTCTGCCCCACACGAAGGACCCACTCAGCTAATAAGTCCAATATAATGCTGAATGTGTTGTAGAGGCAGTGGGGTGAGACAGGGGTGCCCTCTTGCTCCTATTGATTTCTCATCTCGGTCAAAAGTTTAAACAACGATGCAACTTAATTGATTCTTGCAGTAGCAGCAACCTGTTGGTTGACTGCTTCAAGACCTTGGCACTTATTCTCAAGACAATTGTAAATCCTCAAACTTCTTGCGTTTCCTTAGCGATAAATTGATAAATTAATATTGATAAAGCATTTCATCCAATTGGCTTGTCAAGAATGAAAGCCTTAAAACTTTTAAACATAGAACATTTACATCTTTTTGTGGCAAAAGTTTTTAGAACCTGGAACGTTTTGAGAATAAACATGCCATGTCTTGAGTTTTAAACCTTCCTAAATGAATAAATAGTTTTTAAAAAATTATCTTCAATTTTATTGGTAAGAGTTATAACCTCTCACATATCACAAAAGCATGGTAAAATCTATACCAAGCTCATTTGAATTTCTGTCTTGTGTGTTTTTGATGATGTTTGATGATGATGAATGTAAGAGATGAAAGTCATGACACTGAAGTGTTAAGATAGGGCAATGGTTACCACATTCAATGTTTGGTTAAGATGTCCTGAGTTCGAATCCTGCCTGATCTTGGAATACTCTTGGTATGTTATTTCTGGAAAGTTGTGATAATAAAACTTCATTACATGTATGTCGCTTTGAACTGATTATGTCAGTTCTAGTTTTGAGACTTATTTCATGAGGTGAGTGTTGACATCCACATATATATAATTGTAAACTTATGATTTTACTATTTATAAACAATTCAGAATATGATGTGTCTGTTATGTGTCCTGATGAGATTTGAAGTATGGTGCTACTGAAAAAACAAGTGTGTTGCCCTTTGAGATATATAAATATATCTATATATATCTATATATAAAAAAATTATTCTTATATATGTATTCTTCTTGAAAAACACAGCATGTTATCATTTTAATTATTTTTGGTTCTATTAATGTTTATAAAATTAAAAAGAAAAAAAACAAATAGGTGTATGACCTACATTTCAAGGAACCGAATTTAATTCAAACATTCGTTAAGATTCCTAGGATTAATATGATCTTTTATAAGAAGTTTGACTAAAATGTAATTAAAACAAAGCAAGAACTCTTATGGCTGATGATGACACAAGACACCACACAGCGCAGAAGTAGAGGTGCAAGTTTCTAACTACAATACTTAAAGCTTTTCATAGCCTGCTTAATGACAAGCAAGAAGAGCAGTGATAGATCTTGATGGGTATTTTACGACTGCAGTTCATTTTAGTTATGATAGGAAACTGTGCCATGAATACAGAGTTGTCACCAACGTCTTTACGAGCGGCTCTCCTCTATAACTTTTCTTACCGTTCCCAGTAAACTGAATTATGTCTTACTTTGATAGTTTCTGTGCTGGATATCAAGAATTCAGACATGTCTTTTTTTAAATGTGTTTCTCTAAAATATATATGATTTTCCATGGAAACTGAATTATGTCTTACTTCATTGTCAAGAATAATGTTTGTATCATCATGTTTTTGAAAATAAAGAAGAAAGTTCTGTGTGCAGCATTATGGTATGCTGTTTAGAGTAGAATTATTAAAAAATACTGTTTACCAAATAAAAATGTTTTCTTGTGTAAAAGTATGATCACATGTTTTTCAAATGTTTATGGTGAATATGTTGCTATTGGGGTGTAAGGGACATGCTTTTGTTTATCAAAGAGCTGTATGTGTTTGTTTCACCACAATAGCATTGGTAAAGGAGTTCCATTATAATTTGAAACCCTTCCTGTTCATCTTGCTCTCTCTAGGCCTCGGTAAGTCCTTCCTGTTGTCCTTGACCTTGTGACCTAACACCTGTGTCCTTCACCTTGATGTTGTCCTTGACCTTGTGACCTTCACCTCAATGTTGTCCATTTGTGTCACTAATCATCTTGTTGTCTGTAGTTCCGTTGATCCAGAGTAGACCTTTTGATTTTATAGTTCTTGTTTTCATTTATCATATCAATTTAGTAGGTTGACTTTTAGAAATACGGTTATAAAGAGAACAGAAGTATATATTTCATAGTTGGATCCGACCTATCAAGTGTCGTGTTCGTTGATTAAATTTATATGACATTATCATAAGAATTGAAATTTAATATTTCCGAGTACTTTCCTGTGAAAATTATCTTTTCTGTGTAGTGATTTCTAAATTGACACTCATGACAGTTTTCTTTCCTTATCATTTAAAAAAACCATGAAGCAGTGTATTTGCAAATGCTTTTGGACACTGATCATAATATCTATTGGCAACGACAGAGGCTTTTTTGATAAAAATGGAGTTATATTTAATGCTTGTGTGAATAAGACTTTGATTCACAGCAGACAGATTCATTCTCACACGAACCATAATCAATTTGACTGAGGCTCAGGGTAAGAGAAATGGGTACTAGTCACTTTGAATTGTAGATTTCTTCCCCTGTCTAATGTAGCGTAAATGTACATAGACGACTCCTTTTGTTACATCAAACAATCTCATGCTGCGTCTATTTCATTCTGGTCTCGACAGACAAATGATCAATCACAGTAGAGAGTAACTGTTGCGTACATTTTTCTGTGAGTCTAAATGATTTTAAAAAGATATATAAAACATATCATATATATTCACTTGGTTTGGGATTTGAATCAATAAAATAGTACTTCACATATTTGAGCTTTAACTTTAAAAATCAAAATCAGTTAATTTCCTGTAATTTGTTTTAACTTTAATTGTTGAGGAGAACCCATTATTTAGGTAAATGGCGTCCAATGATTTGATTTTGAACATGTATGATTATGATATCATTTTGAAAATTGTAACAGCTAGTACACATTATTATACACTAATAATACCGAAAATCATGAAATTTAAGAAATAACACCAAAATCTGCTTTTATGTGTAGAGTGTTTACCAGGACAGTGGCGGATTCAGAAATTTTGAAAGGGAGAGGGGGGGGGGGGGGGGGTCCAAAATTCTTTTCCCCATACCCGCCCATGCAAAACTTTTGACCCCCCCCCCCCGGATCCGCCACTGCATTTCATTTCACCATAGCATTGTTCATGATGTTCACCATGACAAAATGATCATTTGCCCTAGTGCATCATATGAAAAACTTAAACCCTGATATGATTGCCCTTGTTGGTGATAATTATGATATTTTCTGATTTGTCTGACAATCTTATGTTTTGTGTGGGTATTTTGTTTAAACAGTTGTTGAGAGATGGACGATTTTCCTACTCCTGCCAGTTATAAATATGAACTATAAAATATTTTCAAAATCATTCTGGTTGTATATATGCTACAATACATCAGGAATGTTTAGCAAATCCAAGTATCCAGATTGAATCAGATGTAACATGGCAGACAGCGTGAGTTGGAGTGTATACAATGCAGTGAGCAACATTACCTCAACAAAACACTCTCTCCCCGGGGGAAATTACACACTGAAATGTCATTAATCAATGTAGCTTCTCTGTGATTTAGCTGTTATGACCCGAGTTACTGAGACAGGCTTTGACTGGTATATTATCAGGTCTAATTGAATCTTGTAATGATACCTTTCATTTTGATGGAGCACTATTGTCTAGAAGTCACAGTTCACGGTGGAAAATGATGAAAACCCCCAATCTTTCCCGATCTCAGCAATCAATCCTGCACTGCGGATATAACAAAATCCCAAGATGATTGCTCTCTCCGTATGACTGCAGAGACACACTACTCATACATCTCCAGTATAACGCAACCCATGCTAATATACTGCATTCTCTCAGAGGAGGAAGTATTTAGTTCTTTTTCAGACTTTAGGAGGTAGGAATAAGAAATTCAGAATTTGTTTACTGGTTTCAAGTTCCGATTTCTATTTCGAATAATGACTAGACATGAAACATTTAGGCCAGACTTGATCAGGGAACTCACACCAGACTCTCTCTTTCAGCAGATGAATACCTTCCAGTCTTTACCCAATCTCAGCCATCAGTTCACCATTGTAGATGATAACATGCTCTGACAAACCCCCATACATCTTCAGCTGAACTTTACACAAGGCCTGGGCCGATGTTATAGAAAACATGCTACTGGGTTGACTGTACAGTAGATGTGTATATTGGAAAAGAATGTTGAGTTAATTATGGGCTCATTTTATTGGTTCTATAGCTCAAACAGTCAGATTAGATTTGTGTGACAAGACCAGACAAAATGTCAACTATTGGAGGATTATTTTTATCAGTTAAAGTTCTCTGGTATATTTGCTTTATTTGTCCGAGACTTGTGTGAGATGCCTTTGAAATGATTGGTACAATACCTGTGTTTGAGAAGATGAGGAAATTTTGCTGTTACCTCTCATAAGGTGACAAACATATGGGATGGAAATCTTACATATAGCGTGCAATAGCTTTATTGGTTCATACCTCAGATTCATATTTCTGTGAGAACTACTCTAATAGATGCCAACTTATCTCTATCAGTTTACAATGGACACAAATTTTCAACAATTAAAAAAAGAGAATAAATCGATTCTCATCATATATAAGTAATGTCAGACATAATTTTGGGAAAAAAAACAATATTTGGGTTCTTGCCAAGATATGTAAGAGAATAATATATAAGAGAAATCTCAAATCAAGCATTGGCATGCTTTATTGTTTCAACTATCATGTTCCAAATCAAGATTTATGTGGGATTATGTCTAAACATGTCCAGCTGAAGTGATCAGTTTACAATGAACACCCAGCGTTCAGTTCTCTCAACAGATAAAGATAACTTGGGTTCTCAGTGGGATGTAGAGCTCTGATTGTTTGCAGTGCTTCTTACAGAGTCGGCCTCTGGTCTGTGGAGATGGACTTTGTTCAGTGTGCAAACAATCTCAAACCAAATAACTTATACTCATGAGCTCTTTCATTAACTCAATTGATCACTTTTATTGCATTATCTTGCTGCAGCGCATTGTAGAAATAATATGTTGTAGTAGTTTTGAACTCCAAACTATTGAGAGACAGTGGTGTTTAAAACTCAGTAATATTATATGCTGGAAATAGTACTTAAATACCTTAATTTACTTAACCTTTATTCTTAGAAATCAGTGACAGCTATAAGCAAGGATTGTTTCAAGTTTCTTTTGGTAACAAACCCAGTAGCTAACAACATCAAATTTCCAAGTTATTTTAGAATTTAGAACTCTGGAGACAGGATAAATTTAACCTTGCTGACAAATTAACACAATAACCATTAACTCTACATCTAAATTCAAGAATACTTTCTAGCAAAGGTGGGTGTTAAAATGTAACTAGAAACAACACACTGTACTTAGAGATAATGAACTTCTATAGTGGACAGCACCAGCAATATATTTTTGGGACAAAGCAGAACACATAATGTATGAACTTCTATAGTGGACAGCACCAGCAATATATTTTTGGGACAAAGCAGAACACATAATGTATGAACTTCTTTAGTGGACAGCACCAGCAATATATTTTTGGGACAAAGCAGAACACATAATGTATTTTTCTGATGTAACAAAACACAAGAATGTATTTAAATGGGGAAAAAAACTAAAACATAAGATTGAATTTTTGTGACAGAATAAGACACAAGAATGGTTGACAACTAATTCTGTATAAGAAAATTATGGTCAGCAGTTGTCACTGATTGTACTCAGTCGGATAGCAAAGCTAGATGTCGCCGAGCTGTCACCTTGCCTGGATTAATCCAGATATCCTCCCATCTCAGTGCCCTAGTTTCAGAGAGGACATTTCCTTACTTTAATCAGTATTCTCATGGCAAGACCTCTCTTAATTATTTGGCCAATGGACAACATTGGAGAAAATAAGCATCATCTGGCCAATATCTTTGCCGCAAATTTAATTTTACTCATCACCAGTTTGGCTATTCTGTTACGTTGCATACCAGATTGAATGGGGTTTTATGAGTGATAGAATCCACAGAGAAAGAATGTTTATATCAGTTGATAGACTATTTGTATTTCAAGATTGGATGTCATCAAATTAGTGAAACTAGGTGAAACTGGATTTTATTGCCCTATTTTAGGATTGGACTTTAGAGTTGGTAATTATCTAAAAATAGGGTTCTTCTTGTTTCGAAGTTTGACTTGTTTTATTCCCAAGGCGCAAGGTTTAATTTAGCTTTCAGACAATTATTTACACAACAGCTCAGTCATTTTTCATTAATAGCTTTATCAATTTACTTTTACTTCTTCATGTTTCATATTTTCAAAGAATAAAGTGAAAAGTGTCCTTCAATATGTGTTTAATCATGACTGAATAATCTTAATGGTTAAAGAAATGGTCACCAGACTGCTAATTGTCTGAGAGATGTTCATTACATATTCAATGCACACTTGCCAGACTGCAGTAAATCCCAATAGCTGTCAGCGCACCTATCCTGACCGTATCTTGACACGAGAATGAAATGGAATTAGAAGGTAATGCTTTACTACATGCTGGCCACCTCCTCCAGCCTTTATTGGATGTGGTCAGACACCAATTGTTGACTCCATGATGGAGTCGACTGCCAGATAGACACTTGACAAGGCCGAGGACTCAGGTTAGGATGAGTTTATGGGTAGCCATTGTTAGGCAGGGTGGTTGTAGAGGGCAGAGGAGGAGGGAGGTTGATGGGTTCATACAAACATCTCCTCCTTGCTCCCAAACCAGCTTCAAGTACTGCAATAGAACTTGCTCAGCCAAGTAACTTGCTGCTTGGCCTGGGAAGTAATTTGCCGTCACCTTTTCCGCTAAGCTGGTTTATGGGTTTTCTAAGGCAAGATAATCAAATCAGGAAAGCTACAACAGTGTCTGTCCTTTCAGAAATACTGATGGTTTGCTGATAGTACTGATGAAAATATATAGATGGAGCGACACTAATTAAGCAATGGTGATTAATGTAGAATTAATAGACTGACAACAGTTTAACTGACTTTTCAAGGTGATGTCCCTTATTCTAGCAGGAGACTTGGTTGAATAGCTTAGTTAGGTAAGCCTATTTGTGATCATGAAGATGATCACACAACCAAAATATGCCCCTGGCGCTACTAACATTATCATTCTGGTCAAACGACGAAGCTCATTACATTTTCAATTTCTACACCCTTGGGATAATTATACAACCAGTGAAAGAAATGGAATAGTTTATTCCACACGACATTCCTTACCAAAACATGTTCAGCAATGTCTTTCTGTCTGTCATTTTTGTCTCTCTGACCCTCTTGTCTCTCTTTCTCTCTCTGTCTCTCTCCGTCTCTCTCTCTCTCTCTCCGTCTCTCTCTCTCTCTCTCCGTCTCTCTCTCTGTCCCTCTCTCTGTCTCTCTGTCTCTGTCTGTCTGTCTCTCAGTCTGTCTGTCTGTCTGTCTCTCTCTCTCTCTCTGTCTCTCTCTCTCTCTCTCTCTCTCTCTCTCTCTCTCTCTCTCTCTCTCTCTCTCTCTCTCTCTCTCTCTCTCTCTCTCTCTCTCTCTCTGCTCTCTGCTCTCTGCTCTTTCTCTCTCTACATCTCTGTGATGGAGACAATGATCCTTCATAATATCTAGGAGAGTTCTGAAGCTGAAACTACTGTAACAGTTGGTAAATGGAAGCAATGAGAGGAGGTGGTGGTGCAGTATTGGTAACGCCAGACGATTGTTTTGGAGAAGTGGTAATGAGAGCTCCGCATTGTTAAGGAGCAGCTAGGAAAATTACTTGTTATGGAATCACTTGATGACTTTTCAAGGTGATGTCCCTTATTCTAGCAGGAGACTTGGTTGAATAGCTTAGTTAGGTAAGCCTATTTGTGATCATGAAGATGATCACACAACCAAAATATGCCCCTGGCGCTACTAACATTATCATTCTGGTCAAACGACGAAGCTCATTACATTTTCAATTTCTACACCCTTGGGATAATTATACAACCAGTGAAAGAAATGGAATAGTTTATTCCACACGACATTCCTTACCAAAACATGTTCAGCAATGTCTTTCTGTCTGTCATTTTTGTCTCTCTGACCCTCTTGTCTCTCTTTCTCTCTCTGTCTCTCTCCGTCTCTCTCTCTCTCTCTCTCCGTCTCTCTCTCTCTCTCTCCGTCTCTCTCTCTGTCCCTCTCTCTGTCTCTCTGTCTCTGTCTCTGTCTCTGTCTGTCTGTCTCTCTGTCTGTCTGTCTCTCTCTCTCTCTCTGTCTCTCTCTCTCTCTCTCTCTCTCTCTCTCTCTCTCTCTCTCTCTCTCTCTCTGCTCTCTCTCTCTGCTCTCTGCTCTCTGCTCTTTCTCTCTCTACATCTCTGTGATGGAGACAATGATCCTTCATAATATCTAGGAGAGTTCTGAAGCTGAAACTACTGTAACAGTTGGTAAATGGAAGCAATGAGAGGAGGTGGTGGTGCAGTATTGGTAACGCCAGACGATTGTTTTGGAGAAGTGGTAATGAGAGCTCCGCATTGTTAAGGAGCAGCTAGGAAAATTACTTGTTATGGAATCACTTGATGAAATAGTGCTTGACCTTCGGCTAGACCCATCAGAGCTCTTACAACAGTAATGTCGGGGGTTCATCAGTGTGCACAGTTTAGTGCCAGTTTACGTGTCCCTAGGGACCTCGCCATGGACCCAGATAAACCTCGGTGGTTAGGAACGTTAGAGTAGCTTATAGTGAAAAACTAGGATTTTTGTCAACTTTGTTAATTTATTAGTAAACTTTGAATAACTGCACACAGATATATTTCCTCAAAGTAGTATAAAATCTCATGTCTTCATTTTATCATATTTGGGTGATAATATTTCTGTCGATATTCAACATTTTGTATCCATAGTCACGATCCAAATAAAACAAAAAAATATTTCTCCACTTTTATCACCTCCGTTGTCAATAGTGTCAGTTTTCTTGAATTTCTCTAATTGAAAGTCAACAGTTTTGAGAGAAGTAAATTTAGAACTACCTTGCCTAAAGAGCTCTCTGTGTCAGGAACAAAAACAGCAATTATTGTGGAACAGATTTAAATAATATTTATCCTTGATGGATTTCAAAGGAACTTTGCTTTTCTTATTGACCAGAACCAATTTTCTCTCAGGGTCTGTATCTGATCCATTGGATTAAAAAAAGATCTGAAGAAAAGTATTTTGTTTGTTCATTAAATCCTTAGCAGTCTCTGTATGTGCAAGGAGCCCTGAGCTGTAAAAAAGGAATATAAGGATTCAAAGCTTGACAACAAAATTGTCAACTTATCTGGATGACCAAATTTACAGAATTATTTATTTTATTTTGTTGTTCTCTTTATATCTCTGGTTATGCTTTTTCTGTGAAATAGATAATAATAAAAAAAAATGGTCTGAGCAACTAATTTGAATAAGCATGTCCAAATGAAAGATTATTTTCATTTCTAACTGTAAGTCCCTGTGTGAATGAAATTTATCTTTCATTTCAAACTTCTATATAATATTCATATAATCAAGATGAATCATATTTCCTTTGTAAGCTCATATCCCATCATTATGATTTGTTTATCTCTTTAATGTTGTAAAATATAACTTCAATTCATAATCTTTATTCTAAATGTTCATTCCAGAAACAGTTTGCTTTTTTCAATTATTGATGTTGTGTCTACTGTAAAGGCAGGAATAATCTGATACAGTTCCGATGACACATTTTTTAAAAGTGAGAATAAGATATGAAACAAATGTTATTCCCCTTCCCATCTACCTCTGCTGTTGCTATGGATTACAATCTTCAAACCCAAAACTGAATTATTCTTGCCTTGTGCCAGAAAGTCATACATATTTAATCTCTCATTCATACCATATGTACGATGTTCTTTATAAATCTTCGCTATGACCAAATATAATACTCAATACTTGTGAGATGGGGCTTGTTCAATATCAATCTGTATTCATTTGCTATTGATTTTGTGCTTGTTTCCTATATACTCTATATGTACATGTATAACTCTCTCAGGAAGCACAAGTCCTTTGTTTTATTAGCTGATATTGTATGCATTTCTTTATTTGCCAATGTCTTTCATTTTCATTTCTCAACTATTCTGAGAGACAAACACACCAAGACCAGACATTGCCTATTTAAAATAAGTTTTCTTTTTCTAAATTATCGACCAATCTAAGCTGAAGTTTGTGTTAAGAGTTGAATAAGTGTCAGGATATTCTTAAATAATTTGTGGTTCCTAAATATTTACCAAATTATACATGATTCCATTTCCCTGCTGATCCAATGGCCTTGTGTGGGTACAAGATAGGCTATCTTTGCTGCAATACCAGCTGTGATACTTGCATCTAATTCTTTTAGCTTGAGCTAAGATTGCCATCATTGCCACCATTAATGATCTAACACCATATTGGTTTATTCCCATTCTGTGTACATGTTATGAACTGTAGGCACAATGGGAAGTCACCATCATATTATTTGAAAATATTTAGTTGTGGGAATATATTCTTTAGAGAATATGCTCTTCATATACCATAGAAGATAGTATTAATATTTCTGACATTTGTAATGAAGATTACAATACTTAATCATATATGAATATGTATTTTTCTGGATAATATTGGTTAGAATGATAAATTTATTCTGAAGTATCTGATAAAGATTGTAAATGCGATAATTTTCCTTGAAGACACTTTATTCTACAGCACTTATCAATGATGACACATTGCCTTATGAAAAAATCATGTTTTAAAACATGTAAGAATCGACTTGGTGTGTTTGTTTCTCGTAGATGCTATATTCCAGAGTATTCTAATGTGCGTTGTGACATTCAGAAAAGGTTTTTCTTTGAAATTTGAACTTTTTTTCTTCAGTAATACAAAATGATTTATGAGTCATGACAAGTATGCTCTTTATAAGTAGATTTTAAAAATGTTATTTCAATATTTGACCCACATATTTCTGTAAACATAATTATTTGATTCTATCTCCATCCTTTTAATATATTGTAGAGTGAATAAATGACTGCAAACCTTAATAAAGTAATTTCTGTTAAATACATTTTTGGGTTATTTGTAATGAATTTTGTAATACTTTTATAATCATGTTTAGAAAGGTTGATAGAATTTTGTTCTTTGATGTTATTTATGATCAATGGTTTTCTTGGTTTGCATCAAATAATGCTCTTTGAATAATCTCAATAATACTGTTTTTGCTCACATCTTTTCATGAATGTTCGCTTTCAATTTTGTCAAATAACTTTCTTTGTGGCTATTACATTAGTATTATCCTGATTTCTGATGTCTCATTTGAGACAAAAAGAATTATCTAAAATTGAAACTTATTACAATTGTAGATGACATTTCTGCATGTGTAGATGATTTGTTCAATGATAAAAGGATACAGTAAAGCTAATCTTGTTTTCATCCACCTCTCAAAATTGATATCAATCATTTCTTCAGTAAAAGTTTTAGATAATTTGGCACAAAACATTCTTTAACTTAGTGTACTCTTAGCTCATGGTTAACATTGAGTAAAGACCAGGGTACTGTTCCAGTAACTGATTTTAGCGCTAAGATCAATTTTAGTCAATGATAAAAGATCGGCTTACAATTGATTGAGCTAATATCGGCGGGTGGAAGAGCACCCTGATGCTTAGTAGGACTTCTGTATGGTGGTTCAGGGTTCATCATAAGTACCTACATGGTATACTAGCTCAGAGGGCTCTTCTGTTCGCTTCCAGTAAAAAAAATTGGGGTCAACACTCCAAAACTGAATATTCGGGATTACACGATCTATCAAAAGATAGATCTGCAACACCTTCTCCCGCAAGGCATAATTTGCTTCATTCGTCAAAAACATTCCGATTACAGTACCAAGTCAAGTGGCAGCATGCTGCTACACTGGTACAGAAAAGCTGATGAAAGGCAGCAAGCTTTAACTTAGCCTTTGGTAGAGACTGGCGAGAGTTATGCCCTGCTTGTGAAGTTTGCTCTGTAACTAGTGAACCAGTTGTATCACAGAGATAAGATCGTCTAATCAAGTTAATCTTAAATGTCTATCAGGAACTTAAGAAATCAAATCATTGGAGAAATTTTGAAAATTTTGGGACAATGACTCGAAAACAGTATATCTTTATCCATTATTAGCAATGAGTATTACCTTAGTCCAAGGATGTTTTGTGGGCCTGGGTGCCACTTCTCTATGCTGTGTAATACTGATTTGAGAAAGCCATGTTAACGTACGATGATGAGAGATGCTCAGTGAAGATGCTGATAGAGATAGCACCCTCTACTACATTTGTTGTATGTTCAAGTATGAGAAGTTCTTGTATTCTTGTGTCAGTATTTTAGTATTTTGTTCATCACTAAGTATTGTTACTGCTGTGTAATGTTAATATTTTGTTGCTTATTTCATGAATTATGTTGATTTTGTCTGCAGACTATGGGCACATTGCATTTTGGTGACAAATATCAGGTATTTTGATTGAAGATTTTATTTCATGCTTAGAATGCTGATTTGTTTTTATTCATGACGATATTCATCATCCATTTTGCTGCATTGTTTTTCTAGAATCACATGCTTTTGAATGTTACTGTTTTTTCATGTGAATGGCACAAAGTTATGCCTTTTACCGTTTTCATTGATGATTCAATTGTGAATCATAATGTGAATGTTTCACTACTACAATTTTCTATACATTTTGCCAGAGGACATCTTCCTACTTGCAATAAATTTTTAAATTATTAATTTTAATCTTCCTCTTTTGTATATTCAATTCTAATAAAATATATTGTAACTTCTGATGCTGTTTAATGTTACTAAAAACATAAAAGGGACATGATATTAACTTTAAGAGTAATAAAGTATCACTGAGTAATCAATTAAATTAAAATTCCACATGTTCTAAACCTTTTCTTTTATTCCTCCACAATAATAGCTTAACAATGTAGATGAACTAACTGAAGTAAAGGTAAATTACATCTCTAATTTCGTTTTGAAATATATCAAATGGTGACATTTTACTTATTCATAATGTCAAAGGATTGTTTTTTTTATCTTTGCATTGAATTGATTTTGTATTTAGAATTTCAGTAAAATGTCATTTAATCATTTTATTGTTAGGTTAACCTTTCCATAGGAAATGTCCTTTAGCGTTAAGATATTTCACTTTGTAGAATTAATTTCCTCTGAATTTTGAAATTGAATAATGTCATATAAATTAAGTGTATGTTATTATATGCGGTCAAATCACATGATTAAAAGTCACACCATAATGTGAAATTAGATATTGTGCATACTGTTAAAATTTCTATTATAGATTTATTTCATGTTCATGAAATTCGGGGACTTCTATGAAATGTTTCATTGTAGTGCATATTTGCTAGTTTAATAATTTTTGCAAACAGGTTTGGACGTTCTGTGCACAAACAAGAAAACAACATCATTTTGTTTCAAAAGCCTGATATCAAATTGAGAACAAAGTTGTGTTGTATCAAATATGTGCAGGATATGCTTTAGAAATAGATAGATATTTTGAAAAAGGTAAAAATTTGTTTTTAAAAAGTAAACGAGTCTTGTTTCTTTGAGCGAAAGTTTCTAAGAATCTTTATAATGGCCTCAAAAGTGTGCATGCTCATTGACATATCTGTGATATAGAACATCTAAACTCCTCAGTGATATTATTTCAGTGAAAAAAAATCAGGATTGCAGTTTTCAAAGTCCAAAAGAGCCAATCTTCCTTTGAAAGAGGTGTTTAATTTCCCCTAGGAAAAGAAATGCCATCTATTTTTTATGCGAGAGTCACTTGATCTCTTTATAGAAGAAAACGATTTCCATAAGTGTACGCAAGATTTGTATGACACACTTTTTCAAAATAATGTTTCCAAGTAACATTTGTTTCGATTTAAGGTCTAATCGTTGTGTTTGGCTCAATTTTCTAAAAATATTGAACAACAATTTTTTGTAATTTCATCCTGTGACATAAGCATATTTATTATTGCGGGAAGTAAATGTCTAAAGCGTCAGATTTATTATATCATATGTGTTCATTTAGCATCAGAAGGTTTATGCTACATAATGAATTTTGTTCTATAAGCCAAAGTATACTTGGTAGACGTGACAGAGCTACGATATTCTACATGTTTCTCATCCATTATCGTCTACAATATCTAGCATACAATAAATGGGATGGATATCCGATAGCAGAATCTATTATAAACCAAAATTTAACCCATTGATCATCAAATTGTTTGCAAAGTTCTCCATCTGTTTTCCGATAAGGTTATCTAGCATGGGAAGGGTTAATATAAGAATGTGATCTCTGCCTAATTGACTTCTTCCAGCATCTGATATCAGTGCTGTGATGTGAATCATCATTCCTGTAACCTAGATCTATTGTAATATAACAAGTGAAGCTCTGGCCTGACCAAATACCATTAGCGCTGATTGGTAAATGATTCACCCATTAGCCTCACACCTACAGGTATGGTCCCTGCAAACACTGCTTGGATACCAAGCAATTAGGCCACTGGTCAGGGCAACAGTCTTTATTGACCGCTACTTGAAAATAGATTGTTTGAGAGTTGTCCACCTGAAAAGCAGATTGTTTGAGAATTTCTATTCAAATAACGATTGCTGGAAAGTTTGGGAATTTCTGCAGACTTTTGTTGATACATGGAAATGGGCAATCAATGTAAAATAAATCAGATTGTGATTTATAAATTTTATTTCCCAATAAGGAAATTTGTTCAACACACATCTTAAATGTTTTCAGCTTTTTCCCAGAAAGAAAACCCAAAGTAATTAAATCTTTTAATGACTTATTGTTATGTCCCATTTAATAAGAAAAATAGTTGCTTACTCTAGTATTATTTATTAAAAAATGTTGGTTATAGTAAATTGTATTTGCTGTTGCAGAATTTTATGTTACTCAGTCATTATTCCTCAAAGACATGTTATTTCAACAATTACGGTCATTCGAGAAGTCAGTATCAAAAACACATTATTCAGCATTCCAAATGCTACTGCCTTAATTTGTTTTTAAAAAAAGCATTTCTGGTGGCTTTCGGAGCAATCCCCTATTTACTTCTTGTGCATTGGCGGAATAGGAAATAGAAGTGCACATGCAATTACATTGAAATTTAAGGCTTCCAAGAACTTGTAATCAGATTAGTGGAATTGATGTTTGGCCTTGAAAACATATTGTCACGGAAGCCAGGGTCGGGAGGTTTAACGATGGACGCGGATCAGGTGAAAGTGCTTGAAGCAAGCTGCACCAACTGCACATTGTAAACTAAACTGGCACCTGCATGGCATGGGGTCTTGTGCAAATATGCTCTTTGTATCAATGTCAATGGAAATCTTCATTAAATATTGACATTAGCGGATGATAGGAAAAAATACAAGCCAGAAAATGTGTTTTTGTGTTTTCTCAAGATATTCTGCTTTTTAATAGGATCAAGGTTGATCAATATGGATGAGGTTACTTGTTGCTGAAATACTTGTATCTGGACTGACTCTGTTGTGTTGACAGTGATACATGTTTGTGATGTACATGTTCTTGAAGAGTGTTTGGTGAGAGCATGCAACTCTTACAGAAGGTGATATATCCCTCCCAAAAATGATCAGATGTTGTCAAGTAAGATAAGATGAAATAAAACACAGCAACATTACAAACTTCCCTATGCAAGGCATAACTCTTGCCAGTCTTCATCACTGGCTAATTTTAGGCTTGCAGTATTTCCCTAGCTATTCGGTGCTAAGATAGTGGATTGATACACCTGAAAAGCATAGTTGACTCTGATTTCCTAGCACGGAAACTTTAAGGAAATACGGCAAGTCTTAAATCAGCCAGTAATGGAGATTGGCAAGAGTTATGCCTTGCATAGCAAAGTTTTAACATTACCAAAATTGTTGTCATTAATAAACCAAAGAGAAGAAATTGTGGCATTAAATATGGAACACTGAGATATTTGAGCAGCTTAAGGGTTAAGTCAATTAATCTCGCATTTTCGCAATTTCAGATGATTCAAATGTAGTGAGTATGTCCTAGGACATCAGAAGAGTTCGCTGATGTTTTATCTTTCTTCCAGATGCTGAAGGACCAAGAATTGTATAGTCTTTGTACACACATCTCCATGTCCAGTTCTATGTTTGCAGGCACCAGAAGGAGAGAATCAACCGAGCACGGATGTGGACCTGTTTGTTTCCACGGAGAAGATCATGGTCCTCAACACAGACCTGCAGGTCAGTCCGGTAAATATAGCTGTAGATTCTTCTCCATGTCTCTTGTACATGTCATCAGTAACTGTGCGGGTCGGTCCGGTAAATATAGCTGTAGATTCTTCTCCATGTCTCGTGTACATGTCATCAGTAACTGTGAAGGTCGGTCCGGTAAATATAGCTGTAGATTCTTCTCCATGTCTCGTGTACATGTCATCAGTAACTGTGCAGGTCGGTCCGGTAAATATAGCTGTAGATTCTTCTCCATGTCTCTTGTACATGTCATCAGTAACTGTGCGGGTCGGTCCGGTAAATATAGCTGTAGATTCTTCTCCATGTCTCTTGTACATGTCATCAGTAACTGTGCAGGTCGGTCCAGTAAATATAGCTGTAGATTCTTCTCCATGTCTCTTGTACATGTCATCAGTAACTGTGCGGGTCGGTCCGGTAAATATAGCTGTAGATTCTTCTCCATGTCTCTTGTACATGTCATCAGTAACTGTGCAGGTCGGTCCAGTAAATATAGCTGTAGATTCTTCTCCATGTCTCTTGTACATGTCATCAGTAACTGTGCGGGTCGGTCCGGTAAATATAGCTGTAGATTCTTCTCCATGTCTCTTGTACATGTCATCAGTAACTGTGCAGGTCGGTCCAGTAAATATAGCTGTAGATTCTTCTCCATGTCTCTTGTACATGTCATCAGTAACTGTGCAGGTCGGTCCAGTAAATATAGCTGTAGATTCTTCTCCATGTCTCTTGTACATGTCATCAGTAACTGTGCGGGTCGGTCCGGTAAATATAGCTGTAGATTCTTCTCCATGTCTCGTGTACATGTCATCAGTAACTGTGAAGGTCGGTCCGGTAAATATAGCTGTAGATTCTTCTCCATGTCTCGTGTACATGTCATCAGTAACTGTGCAGGTCGGTCCGGTAAATATAGCTGTAGATTCTTCTCCATGTCTCTTGTACATGTCATCAGTAACTGTGCGGGTCGGTCCGGTAAATATAGCTGTAGATTCTTCTCCATGTCTCTTGTACATGTCATCAGTAACTGTGCAGGTCGGTCCAGTAAATATAGCTGTAGATTCTTCTCCATGTCTCTTGTACATGTCATCAGTAACTGTGCGGGTCGGTCCGGTAAATATAGCTGTAGATTCTTCTCCATGTCTCGTGTACATGTCATCAGTAACTGTGCAGGTCGGTCCAGTAAATATAGCTGTAGATTCTTCTCCATGTCTCTTGTACATGTCATCAGTAACTGTGCGGGTCGGTCCGGTAAATATAGCTGTAGATTCTTCTCCATGTCTCTTGTACATGTCATCAGTAACTGTGCAGGTCGGTCCAGTAAATATAGCTGTAGATTCTTCTCCATGTCTCTTGTACATGTCATCAGTAACTGTGCAGGTCGGTCCAGTAAATATAGCTGTAGATTCTTCTCCATGTCTCTTGTACATGTCATCAGTAACTGTGCAGGTCGGTCCAGTAAATATAGCTGTAGATTCTTCTCCATGTCTCGTGTACATGTCATCAGTAACTGTGCAGGTCGGTCCAGTAAATATAGCTGTAGATTCTTCTCCATGTCTCTTGTACATGTCATCAGTAACTGTGCAGGTCGGTCCAGTAAATATAGCTGTAGATTCTTCTCCATGTCTCGTGTACATGTCATCAGTAACTGTGCAGGTCGGTCCAGTAAATATAGCTGTAGATTCTTCTCCATGTCTCGTGTACATGTCATCAGTAACTGTGCAGGTCAGTCCGGTAAATATAGCTGTAGATTCTTCTCCATGTCTCGCGTACATGTCATCTATAACTGTGAAGGTCAGTCCGGTAAATATAGCTGTAGATTCTTCTCCATGTCTCGCGTACATGTCATCTATAACTGTGAAGGTCAGTCCGGTAAATATAGCTGTAGATTCTTCTCCATGTCTCGTGTACATGTCATCAGTAACTGTGCAGGTCAGTCCGGTAAATATAGCTGTAGATTCTTCTCCATGTCTCGTGTACATGTCATCAGTAACTGTGCAGGTCAGTCCGGTAAATATAGCTGTAGATTCTTCTCCATGTCTCGTGTACATGTCATCAGTAACTGTGCAGGTCGGTCCGGTAAATATAGCTGTAGATTCTTCTCCATGTCTTGTGTACATGTCATCAGTAACTGTGCAGGTCAGTCCGGTAAATATAGCTGTAGATTCTTCTCCATGTCTCGTGTACATGTCATCAGTAACTGTGGCCATGCAGGTAAACTTGGCCAATACACAACAAAATTCAACTTAGAGAATTGGTTCATTGCAGGTTTTTCCTTGTCTTTTGTATGGTCTACACAGTCAACATACCTTTAGATTTCACTACTGGTATTTACCTAGTTCATCATCCAGGCTCTAAAATAACATAAATGTTGACATTTTCATTTCAGACCCTCATCGTTATGTAATCTTTAGTTGTTGGCTGGAATAGTCTGAGATAACTTATTCTAACAACGGGCCAATGTCGAATTATTTTCTTTGTTAACAAGATGTGCCTTCTCTAAATTGACCACTCAGAATGACTTGGTACTGATGAATTTATTTGCTAAGGTGTTAATGATATTACAATGTTTCCTGTTGAACTTACTGATAAGGTCTTATCTACATGAAGTAGCTATTGGGCCAATACAGCTCATCTGGACAAAATTGAGCCAATACAATTTTGTATATTTACCGCCCCCAACATTGTCAAATATGAAAACTTGTGTTCATAATCTTCAGTAGATGAATCTGTTCACTCAGTCAGGTAACAAATATGATTTTGTTGGGACACAAGTTAAAATTAAGCAATACAAGATACAAGAGAATATGAAGGAAGAAACATTTGTACTTGTCATTGTTTGCTGATCCAGTTTTTCTAAATTAAGTGAGAGAAAAATAATCATATGTTTATTAGTTTAACGTGTTAATTAATTTAGTTAATATCAGTGACTCTGTACATCTGGAAGATCATGATTATAATTCCATGAGTGCATGTGGATGATTCAATTGAATGTTGACTGCACCAAAAAAGAGTGAAAGCAAAAAATAAATGGGGACATAATAATTAATGAAACTGTAAACTCAGTTTGGAGTATAGTCAATGTCTCTTATTTCCAAATCTAAACAAGTTTAAGGCTGTACATGGTTTGAGCCATGCTGAAGGGTAGACAGCCCACCATACAACACTAAGCACTGTTAGAGAGACTCCAGTGACAGGCATGTTGCTGTTCTCTGTAATCAAGGAGGCTCTGGTCTACAAATTGCCTTTTCCTTGCCATCACTTGAAGACCAGAAATAGCATGTTTGCCTGCTAACTAGCAATAATATATAGAATAGGAATAATAGATAAATGGTTTATAACTTTGTAGTATGTCTGAGAAGCTGTTGCAGGAATTTATTGACAAGACTCGGTGCTCATGGTTGCGTGTTGAGTGTTTCATTTATACTGATATGAGAATGAAGTGTCTCTCCATCAACAATGATTACACTTGAAATCGTTTGATTTATTCAAAACGCCAATATCTTCTCTTCAAAAGTTTATAGTGATTTCTGTAGATTTGACTTTGGACAGTGTTCTTAAACCATCCCTTATTCAATCACAAGACAAAAATGTAAGCTAATTACGGTGTACAAGGTCATGATTAACTTCTTGTGTTAATCACTTTCAACATTTAGATTTTTTAATTAAAACAATCGAGATGATATGTTTTGCTAATCAAGAATAGCAGATTATGTGAAGGAGAAAATATGGCTCCAAGGTGTTCTGCTCCAAGAAAAACCTGAAAGAAGGCATCAAACCCTGAGGGCTTTTACCCAAGAGCTTATCTGTACCTTAAGGTTTTTCTTGGCGCAGAAGGACAAGGAGTAGTGTTTTCTTCAATTTGTAAACCTTCAACACAGGTTTATTAATTCTACAAGTTTAGTATTTAAAGTTCTATGCCAATAAATATCGCCAATGGGTTCTCACCAATAGATGCTATTCAGACAGAAACTGACATGAATTAGTTTCACCTGTAGACTTTGGACTGTCTGTTTATGTCATATTGTGTCAAGTTGAAGTATATCAGTGGATATCATACAAGACAAATATACTTTCAGACATGACACGGAAATGATATAATGAAACAGAATTGTAACCATTGTACTGTTAACAAGATGATATTACGTCTTTAAAATCATGTGTCAAACAGTGACAAGATGCTTCTCTCTTACAGGAAATAATGATGGACCACTCATTGCGGACTATATCGTATATAGCGGATATTGGTGATATTCTGGTTATAATGGCTCGACGACGTCTCATCACAAGTCCTGACTCTGAGTCTCTGAGACGGAGACGACAAGCCAAGATCCTCTGCCATGTCTTTGAATCTGATGAGGTAAGTGCCTTCAATTACACCCATTTGTTGAGCAGGTTGACCTTTTAACATCCTTGGAATGGAAGCCATTCTGATGTGGACCTTTCATCGCTGTATTTGAAGGAAGCCGTTATGTTATCATCCTTTTAAGATTGTATGTAATGGAAGACAATTTGATGTCACCCTTTTAAGGATGGCATTCTGTTATCATCCTATTTAGATTGTCTAGCAGGGAAACTATTATGTTCCACACCATTGAACTTGTGCTGACTTCCCCAATTCAACTTTCTTTTTTTTTCAGAAGAGAGCTTGTGGTCATGAACTTTGTTGTTATGATGATTTTTGTTTGGTGTTTTTCTTGTTGTTTATTAACAAATATTTTATATTGCATCTAATTAATGATCGAGGAATTCTTGGACAATTTCTTATTGACCATCTTCTGTTGCAAGAGATAAACCTTACATTCAACCAGGAAATTGTTAACTGTATTAAGATTTTAGCTGGTTAAGCCTTGTTGATAGATGTATCAGGTGTTAAATTAATTTTACGCTGCAGAAAAGTCATTGACTTAAACCTAACTTGCAGTAACTCATAGAATGTTGACTGAAAGCCAGACCAAGTTGCTAGTTTAAAAAACAAGTCTTCTGTTTTTTAAGTAAGTTAGATTTGTGAAGCCAGCGTTTTTAGCATGTGTGCTTTCAAGAATATAAGTAAGCATTGACTCCAGAATGATAGAAACATTTAGCTAACATTATGCTGACTGTTACTGCCCTTTAAGCTTCATTCTGTTGATGTGGAACCTTTGTCAATCTGCTATTACTATGTGTTGATTTGCTTTTTCATTTATAATTTATAATGAGGCTCACGCATCAAATGGACCTCAATTATCGAAGCTTACTAAATGTCAGACCTAGAGTCTGAGAAGTCATCTTTGGATTATTTGTTTCTGCTGTTCGCTTATATCTATTTTACACACACAAAAAATAATTTTTGTCTCCATCAAACAAAAGTCATTGAGTTGAACAGATAGCTGTCAGCCATGAATAATCACACTTGCTTTTAAATGAAAAACATCAATCTGAGTCCAGAAATAACTTGTTGTGGATGGGGATAAGCGTTATATTGCATTGCCACTTTCACGGTAATTGAATATTTGCATTTTGGTCATTTCTTGAATTGATGCAGCACAAGTTTGGCTCTGTCACTTGTGAAATGTTTTGAGGTGCTGAAATCTTCAACTGCATGTTTTTATGTTAATCATTAATGCATTTATTGAAAGTAACTCTGCTTGATTTCTGTTTTTTTAAGATGATTCATTTCAGAACATATCAATGTTATGTTTAAAAAAGAAAAAAAACATGAAATTCATCAATCTGAATGGAATCAATAATAAGGTGAATCCAACTGATTTATGTTGGTGTAAGGCTGTTTCATTTCATATTCAAGCCAACAGTACTGGATATGAAAAAGGAGATAGGAGATACAGAAAAGTGTTTAATGTTTTACTATAAATTTTGGAACCACAGCTTTATTTCTGACCTTATTCAAATGTTTAATGACACCAATACAAAGATTCTAAAGGCATGTCTGAGAGGTCTTAAGATGTTGACATTCAGAATGCAACCAATAAACATGCATGAAGAAAATACAATGGAGCTGATGAGATTTCTTCAATATTATCATCAGAATAAAGTGCAAACAATTTAGACTTGTCAGATTTTAGTAGATTTTTCCTAGACTTCAGTTTTGTTCAGCTGTGATACCAACACTTGGCACTATCAGCAGCATAAGCATACCACTGGCTCCATTACCAGTATCGTGCAATGCTGTGAGCGTGATACCAACACTTGGCACTATGAGCTGCATAAGCATACCACTGGCTCCATTACCAGTATCGTGCAATGCTGTGAGCGTGATACCAGCACTTGGCACTATCAGCAGCATAAGAATACCACTGGCTCCATTACCAGTATCTTGCAATGCTGTGAGCGTGATACCAACACTTGGCACTATGAGCAGCATAAGAATACCACTGGCTCCATTACCAGTATTTATCAATGCTGTGAGCGTGATACCAACACTTGGCACTATGAGCAGCATAAGAATACCACTGGCTCCATTACCAGTATTTATCAATGCTGTGAGCATGATACCGACAGCATGCAATATTCAAGTATTGTCCGAACCATCCACTTTTGTGTCTCAAGTTGGTGTATATGAGTATGATGGTGGGCTCAATGAAATGTTCTTCATTCTATATGAGAGTTAACTACAAATGACCTGTCCCGAGAGTCTTGAGAAGCTCTCCAGTAGAGGTGAAGTCCTTCCTATGTAGACTCATCTATGCCCGACAGCTCCTGGTTAGGACACTTTGGTAGACACTGCCGACGAGGATGAGGTACTCCTTCCTCCACAGACGCTGACCCCAATCAATAAATACTGTTTGGCACATATAAAGACTTGAGTGTTTTTAGATTTCACTTTATTACTTGTCAGTCGTACCTAAAGTGGCATGTAATTATCCATTTTCGTAATATCTATGAGGGCATATTCTCAAGGGGAGAGCAAGTCATATTACTAGATTGTCATATAGTTACTATTTTTTGCTCATATCTGTTGAGTGAAAGCGACTTTTTGGTGAAAAGGTTCTTCAGAACAAGTCTGATTTCTTGACCGTTAGCTATAAATTCTATTCTTACTCAGGATTATGAAGTTCTTTTCTGGTTATTTTTTTCTTTAGGTTGACCATTGACGGGGCTTATTTTTAGAGCTGACTATTTATTATTTCCAATTACTCATCAGTACCTATGTTACAAGCATATGTGTGTTTTATGATCCAAATTCTTATCTAAAAACTTTAGTTTAGGGAGATGAAGAGGGAGATCAGCAAAGACAATGAAGTACCGGTGTAGCAGAACAGAACAGAACAGAACAGAATTTTATTTCTCGTAATTCACATTAGTGACATAGAGAACAGTCAAGTACATTATATACACATATATATACATACATATATTTACAAATTGGAATAATGTGCCGTATACATAATTATGTGTTGTTTATGGTTTCATATAGATTAAAACTTACACAGACCTTCTTTAACAAATTTTGCCAAGTTTAATAAAAGTGGTTTATATGTGGTTTTCATAAGAGATATATACTTTTCAATTGAAGGATACTTACAATAATATGATGGAAAGTATTTACTTCTTAAATCTGATAGAGAGGGGCAGGCCAAAAGGAAATGAAATTCGTCACCAGTGGAGGCATTACATAGATTACAAATTCTTCGGTCCTTATCAATTTTACTCCACCGACCAGTTTCAATAGGTAATCTATGGTTTGAAGTTTTGAAGCGGGTAAGCCAAATTCTTAGATTGGTAGGAAGTTCTAGAATATATGAGTCGATATGGGGTTTAACTTTGTAGATTTTGTAGTATTTAGCTTTTGATGATTCAATTTGAGAAGCAGTCCACATTTGAAAAAATTGATCAATAAGGACTCGTTTAATAGATGATTTTAAAATGTTTGAACTGTTAAATGTTTGATTTATCCATACATAAATGAAACCTGTTTCCCGCAATATTCCTTCAATTGAATTAATTAAATTGAAATTGAATTTAGGATTGGCATTTTGTAAAGTATACATAAGAAGGTACATTTTATATGATAATTTGTATGGATTTTGTAACAATTTACACCAGAAAGAAATAATTCTTATTTTAATACAAATACTGAGAGGATAACGACCAAGTTCGCCATAGACCATATAATCTGGAGTAGACATTTTTACTTTAAGAATATATTTACAAAATTTAAGATGAATGATGATGAAGACAAATAATATTTTCAAATCCCCATACTTCAGATGAATATAAGAGTATTGGTTGTACAAGTTGATCAAATAGTTTAAACTGACAATCAAGGGGGATATCTAAAATATTAACTTTACGCAATAATGCGAACATTGATCTTGAGGCTTGTCCATACAGGCATTTAATACATTTACAGAAACGACCATTGTTACTAAATAAAATACCAAGATAAACATATTCTTTAACAACATCAATATCATCACCATGAAAGGAAAATGTCGGGTGTTTTCTACATGTACCTTTAAAGAATATTATGATTTTCGTTTTTGAAATGTTGACTTTTAGTTTCCAAAGCGTGCAATAATCTGAAAATACATCTAGAGCATGTTGTAGGTCTTCACTTGACTCAGCTAAAATAACTGTGTCGTCAGCATATAAAAGTAATAATAACTTAACGTAAACATGAATTTGTTCTTCAAGTAGATTTTCCACTGTATCTAAACCAATAAAATTATTTTCTGTTAAAAAAGACTCGAGGTCATTCAGATATAATGCAAATAAGAAGGGGGATAAATTTTCGCCCTGCCTTACTCCAATTTCACATGAGAAAAATGAAGATATTGCACCATTATGGGAAACACATGACTTAATATTTTGATACATATTAAAGATAATTTTGAAGCATTTTCCACTTATGTTATTTTTAATCATTTTCAGCCAAAGACCACTCCGCCAAACAGTGTCAAATGCCTTACTAAAATCGATGAAGACACAGTAGAGCCTTCTTTTTAAGTTTTGGAAAATGTCTATTAAAGCTTTGAGAACAAAAATATTATCTGATGTGGAATAAGATTTTCGAAAACCGGCTTGTGATTCACTTATCAAATTACAATGATCAGAATAATTTTGAAGACGCTTAGATATTACGGCAGTAAAAAGTTTCCCCAAGCAGCTAACAATAGAAATTCCCCTGTAGTTATTGGGGTCAGCTTGGTCACCCTTGTAGCAGGCCATTTCTTCCCCGGTCTAAACTTTCCCCGGGGAGTAAATGGCCTAGGCTGAAGTTTCCCCGGGGAAGGTTTGTCCTAGGATACTTTTACCCCGGGGGAGGTTTGGCCTAGGCCAAAGTTTCCCCCCTGTTAAAACAGTGTTGTTATTTGCTTCCCATCCTTTTTTTTTCCATGAACAGGGGGGATATTTTGGCCTAGCTAGGCTATTTCTTCCCCACCTTTGTTTTTATTTACAAGGGGGGAGATTCTGGCCTAGCTAGACTACTTCTTCCCCACCCTTGTTTTTAAAGTAAAGGGGGGAGATTCTGGCCTAGCTAGGTTACTTCTTCCCCACCCTTGTTTTTATTTACAAGGGGGGAGATTCTGGCCTAGCTAGGCCAGAATCTCCCCCCTTGTAAATAAAAACAGAGGTGGGGAAGAAGTAGCCTAGCTAGGCCAGAATCTCCCCCCTTGTAAATAAAAACAAGGGTGGGAAAGAAGTAGCCTAGCTACCCCTGTAAATTCTGTAATCATAGGTGAGAAAGTATCAAGGGTGGGGAAAGTTTGGCCTAGGACAAACCTTCCCCGGGGAAGATTTAGCCTAGGGGGGGAAAGTTTGGCCTAGGCTGAAGTTTCCCCGGGGAAGGTCTGTCCTAGGCCAAACTTTCCCCGGGGAAACTTTGGCCTGTTACACCGGTACTTACACTCTTATAAAGGATAAAGTACCCCTTTTCTATCTTCTATTGTTACCTGTGCTTAAAGTAGACCCTTGATGTAAAGTTAGATTGCAGGATACATTTTGCGGTTTCACAGTTCACAGAGTTTGCTTTTTCTTAGTTTTGTTTGAAAACTTTTGTCTTTGTCTAAACTATACTTTTTGTGTAAAGATAGATGTCCATGCTGTTTTCTGTATTTTTCTGGGAGAACTTAAAAAAGGAAATGTTTTAGGCCTTGGATAACTTCTACATTTCTAATGTCCCTCTCTGGAGAATTTCTTTGGATCTGAATGTGACTTGAGACTTTCTGACATGAGAAATTGTAATAACATATGCTCCGCCTGCCACGTTTAATTCCAAGTTTGATTGACGTTAGGTTCAGCTCAAATGCTTTACGAACTTGCAGAAAAATATATATATTTTTAAAGTAGCAGTTTTATGTTTGTTGACAGGTTTTCCTGTGGTTTTACATACTTCTTCATTTCGGTCTAACCTAGAGTTTTGACAAACTGTCACATGTTCAGGGACTCTTGCTTGACATGTTGATATGATAAAAACATTTAAAAGTTTTTTCATTCCAAATTTGATTTGTCAGAAAACTTTAAGAAAATGTCATGTCACTTATGGATTAATTACTTGTGAAATTTGAACAAGTAAATATAAATACATAGGTGATTTTATCAAAAGTTCCTAAATCAATGAAATGTGAATTGCATGATGTGAATATCTGGAATGATATTCTGATTGCCTGAAATGTGACTGCACTTGAATAGAAATAAAGCAGTTTTGATGAGAGGAGATAGGGGGAAACATATTCAGATAATTTGAATCTCAAAATGGATGTCAGAATTAAGCTCTTAATTGCTCATCTTCGACCTCAAGTTATCCAATAGAAGACAAAGATAGACTCATTTACTTTTTGTGGCGCAAGTTAATTTGGAAAACATGACTACAAATCTGCCTCATTTGTTGAATGCAGCTGCCTTCCAATCCATTTTAACCCAGCACAGAAGAAAATGATCTTATTCAGAAAAAAAAATCAAAGATAGTTCCCCTAATTTCTCTCCAGGTTTATTGAAGGGGAAGTTTCAACAACATGTTTTTATTTTACAAAAATTAATTTCACCAAGTCACATCGAAACTGTTAAGAGCATGTCAACACTTGGAAAGGAAGACCTGATGCTATTTGTGGAATGTGTCCAGCACCATTGAGATTCCCACAAGGATGGGACTCTCTCTCTCTCTGCAGGCCTTCCAGGCTTGATCATCAAATGGAGCAGGCAGGATGAAGATTAGTTTCTAGCTCTTCCCTTGTGATTGTCAGTTGAGGCTACAAGCCAAGGATAAACCATAAAATATCCTCAAACTCTCTACAATATGTAGAGGAATTCCTGATGCTGACAGGCCAGTTTCGTTACTGAGTGCTGGTATACAGTTATGTTGAATATCATTGTGGGTACCAGAGATGTCTACAGGTGGCTTGTTATGTGGTGGTCCTCAGACTCTGTGACATATCTTGTTTTATTCCTTCACTTTCAAATCCAAATTTTGGGATTTTGTTTTCTCCCCTACATTCAGTATTATCAACATTACCATCTTAAGGGTAAGGAAGTAACTTTCAATTAAGCCAAAGTCACATGTGTTTCGAATCCAGCCAGGTACCTTCATTGTGATTCAGTGCAATCCATGCATGGTTGGTCCCAGCTAGTTCCAGCTGCCACTCACATGTTTCACAACAATGCATAGCCACAATGGTTTTGTGAGCTTTCTCCTTGCAAAATACCAACCATAGTGAAATACTCACTTCACTCTATCAAATGAGTTCAATTGCAAGTTTCTGTAACACAATTTAAACCATAAATTATCGTATAGCATGCATTATACATTAAAGAATTACGGAATTTCAGTAAGTTTGTTCTTCCCTATTTCATGACATTGGTATTCCATATTTGGTTCAATACCATTAGTTGACATCTAGTTGCAAACAAAGATCTTCTTTAACATATGCATCACAGAAGACTTATTCAGTTTTGTCACTGCCTTAGACTCATAGTCCTCCCATTGCCCTTGTTAAACAAATTTGTTCAGATCCTTGAAACCTTTTTACATACTTGGTAGATTTTGTGTCACCCTGAAATGGAGATTTCAATTTTCTTTCCACTCATTACATACTGTAATGATATTACAAGGAGATTTAACGTCATCTTTTGTTTTGTTTTTACAAGTTAATGAACGATGATACTCCTGATTTAGACATGCAGACTCCTCTGAAAGATTTATTTGAATCAATATCTTCGGTTTAAAAATATGTTTTTAGCGTTCCAACAATTTTTTAAATCCCTGAATTGGTCTGGAAAAAAAATAAGTTTGCTAATGTTAGCTTTTCTAAAAATTTGAATGTTTTAGAATAGCATAGTCATTTTACCCTTGTTAGCATTATATCTAGAACTGTTGACTGGATTCTCTTCATATCATACAGCTTCTCTTAGGGAAGAGAAAGGGCTTATTAGATTTTGGTGACCTTGACATTATTCTGAAGGTCACTTGTGACCTTGCATGTAAGCTTGTGAGTGAACCGTATTTTGTAATCGCTAAAACAAATCCTGAAATAACTTGAAAAATATTTGTGCTATCAGGCTCTTATTTAGTGTATATATATATGGAGAAAGGTCAAGATTTGAAAAGGTTTTGGCTAAAATCTATCAAAGGTCAATGTCACAGAGGTCACAACTTAAGCATGCATTTGAAAACATGCCTTATTTCAGATCTTAACACTTTGAAGCATTACATGATTGTTATACACAGTGAAAAGTGATCATTGACTGTGTGACCTTGAAGATCAAAGGTCAAGGTCACGAGATATGCTCATGGTGACCAGTTCTGAAATCACTAAATAACCTTTTTTCCAAGAAGGTATTAACACCTCATATACATAGCTTCTTTCTTATAAACCTGGTGAATGATTTTGACATGTTCACATTCAAGGTCAAAGCTCAAGGTCATGAGTTCTGAAATCGTTACAACAATCCTTGTAAACACCATAATATTCAAACATTTTTTGTGCTATCAGGCTCTTATTTCGTATATATCAACTATGGAGAAAGACCATGCAAGATTTGAAAGGTTTTCGCTAAAATCTGTCAAAGGTCAAATCCACAGCAGCGAGGTCACAACTTAAACTTGCTTTTGTGAATATCCTTTATTTTAACTACTGGTATGAACAGTTTGAGTCATTGCATGATTGTTATGCACAATGAAAAGTGATCATTGATGGTGTGACCTTGAAGGTCAAAGTTCAAGGTCATGAGATATTTGTTAAGGCCACATTAATCTTTTGATCCAATTTTAAAATCAGAAATAGGTTTTAAGAACAAACTTGTGATCCCAGTAATGATTCAACTTGTTAGTAATAACTCGAATAATGAAAAAAAAATTGTTAAAAATAATTCCCATTTTCTGACGAGAAGGCGGGACAGGGAAAGGCGAGACCCTAAGTTTTGAGGCTGCTCTGCTTTTGCGGTGTCCCGCAAACGCTCATCTAGTTTTTAAAAGAGAGAAGTCGGATTACCAAGTAGTTAGGACCATGAGTGACAACCTGAAACCCAGACTTGACTTTGACTGCTTAATATCATCATGTGTATCGATTGTTATTTCACTCTTCGTTTAGATGATTAGATCAGCAGCACAAGTTGACCCATGTGTCTGCTTTACAGACACAATATTTTGACAGTAAACCCATTTAGCAATCATAACATTTCTTTCCCCTATCAATATGTATAAGGTAATGGAGGTATGCGCCTTAACAAGTCATTGCATCAAGCAAAATGTGTAATGTCCCTTGTAATGTGTCTCTTCCTCACACAATGGGCTTTAAATCAGGGAGAACAAATGTTGGTTTTTGGTCCCAATTTGGACATAAAAGCTAATGTTAGTTCCAGGGTGTCTTTGATGCTTTTATTGAAACACAGTGCTTTGTTTTGACTTGTCATTGTCGATTTTGATCAGAGAGAATATTATACTAAAATTTAAGCATCTTTGAATTATTTTTTTTCTTTAAGGAGATTAATTACTTAAAAAGAATTTTGAATTCCATTGCCTCCGCGTGACATTGTTGTTATGAACTTTTCAAACTCAAGTCGATGATGAATGAAATGCTTTGTTGATACTGACAAGCTGATGGTATTGACAGGCCGTTCGTGGAAACAGGTTGTTGTATACAGTGAAAATAACATCCACTTAATGAGGTCAATTTCAACAGAATTCGATCTATACCAGCCATTGATCCAGTCGTTGGGAGGTATTGGCATCATATATTTATTGTTAACTTTTTTGCCTGGCCGGTTATGATTAAGCAGGCAGTCAGGGTTTGTCGAACTCTATTGATTGGAGCCGGGTGCTGAGGAAACCTAACATGAGCTCAGTCAGTCAGCAGGAGTGTGGGCAATGAGAGGGGCTGGCCTCCGTAATTAATTCTTCATCTTCATGGAATCAAGACAATTGGTCAACTTTCTACAGCTAATGTTTGCAAAGACATGTGTCATGTACAGCGGGCAACTTTTCCAACTGCTAGGAGTGCATATGGAAGAAAGTTTGGATCTTGAAAATTCAAGAAGCTGTCTTGAGAGCACTCCAGCAGAAAATTTCTAATGCCTCTGACAGGTTATAATCTGTTTTGCGGGATGCACTAAAAAGACGCAGAATTTTAACAGCAGGTTTAAGCCAGGGAATGTATTTTCCATCAATTTCAATTACATATAATTATGGAAGTGTCTTGAGCAACATGGTGGCAGGTCAAAGAAGCTTGGGAGCTTGTCCTGCTGATCATGCTGTCATTCCTTGCCTTGTCAGGATTACTCTTTCAAAATTGATGTAAACTTTCCTTTACAACCTCCTTTTTTTTGCTTTAATTCTTTTGCTGGCAAAAAGACATCAGTGTGATTTTTATGACAGACTAATTTGTCAAAATTCTCCAAGAGATTGATGAAAGTAGGGAGATGGAGATGACAAATCGAATGAGACAGTTTCCGGAAGCAGCGATACAGGTGACAGCAAATAGACGGAGCTTGTAGTCAGGGAGTCTGTGACAGGCAGGCAGTAGAGGAGAACCAATCACAAGCAATCAATATACAAACAATGCCGCAGCCAGGCCACACTTGACAGGATTCACGGACTTAGTCCGTACCGTTAATACCTCCACACGCAGGCAGATGCATTGTGGGTGGGGAGAGGAGTGATCGCAGCTGAAGGGGAACAGACTGCCCCATAACACGCAGACTTTGTTTCGATTTGCCACTTCTTTCAAACCGTTCAATGGGTTGACGGCCAGTTGTGTGGATGGAGATCCAACTCGTACAGAGAGTTAGTTAACCAACTGAGAACTTTTTGTTGAATTTGGACCCATTGTATAAAACTTTATGCAGTGCAGGATATGTGTGCCAAGGGTCACTTAGACTCCCATAGGAATCAATGGATGACTTTTCTTTTGGAAAGAACACAGCATTGGCTTCCTAAAGCGTAACAGCAACAATGCTAGCAGCACTGAAAATCTATAACTGTGCCACAGCTTGCATATGCTTCATAAAATATAAATGAAAGCAGTACAATGGAATATTTACTGCAACAGGCTTGAGTAGAACTCCTTCATGACTTAGCTCATCAATATTTGAAGACGACACACAGCAGTTTGTCCCTGTTGTTGGCAGGATGTAGAGAGTCGGGGACAAAGGTATACGTACGTACATGTGCTGATGGGACAACCTCAGCCCTTGTGACTGTCATCTCTGGATTATTTGAGTTTTCATGGATAAAGTGTTGTCCAACATGTTCGCTATAGGGGGAAATGTGCGGGTCCCCGACTATCGGGGAACCAAATATGAGCCCCTGGATGTTTTCTATGAAACCCATAAAGAGGTGAGTTATTTAATTGTTTCAGAGACATTATTGAAATAATTGTTGACAGATGAATAAAGGTAAGCATTGTTTATAGGATGAACAATTGTGGATATACAACATCATTATTGGATCATGATGACTCTGTTTAGAGGTGATACCTTCTATAATGTGCATGATGTGTGAATCAAGCAGCAAGTTGTATGGATAGATCTTTGAAGACAGTCGTGCCTATAAGCCACTATCAAAAATATTACTTTCTAAGAGCCTGCAATTTATAGCATCAGAGGGGTATTATAACCATTTAGAGATTGGCTATTCTTCAGGAATGTCATCCATTTATACTATTTAGAGATGGGCTATTCTTCAGGAATGTCATCCATTTATACATTGCATATACCATAGCAATATTTACATTATTTGTATGGTTTCTTTTAATATTCTTCTTTCAGATAAAGGGGGAAAATTGTGTTTATGTAATATATGTAATTGATATAGATATTCCAGGTCACAGTAAAACAAATATTTATTTTTGAACAGCTGATCATACAAATAGATTGGTAGACATTTGCTGATGTTCATGTTCTTGACCAAATAAAAAAGGGCTTTGGAATAAGCTTGAAATATGAAACCCCTTTGTGCTTGCAGTTGAGCATGATTCATTGGGTTAATCAATTTTTAATGATTTAACTTATCTCTAGACTCATTTGAAGTAAATTTTCATCATATTAAAATCAATCTTATGAATTTTATAATATTTGTATTGTTAGAACATAAGAATGTTGATAATTTGATTAAATTTATTCATGAAGTAATTGTAGTTTTATATCATGTTGATGTGAGTTGTATGTTTAAGTTTGAGAAAATATTAATTACATGTTTTGAGAAAAATGGTTAAGAAGGAGTGAGTTGAACAGATTCATGGAAATTTGATTTTGGTAGTGAGATAAAAACAGTTGTAAATTAAATTTAGCTTCAAATATTCAATTTGACTATTTGAAAGGAATTTTTGTTCCTTTTTGCCTAATACAAAATTCTGTGAATAATATAAATGACACAGACATGAATAAAATCAGATTTCTATATCATAATTCAATATATTTTGTAGAGAAATGATGAAACAGCTTGTTCATGAAAATGATTGATGTTGATGTCATGCACATGAAAATAAATTCTGAGAAATGAAATTGTGTCCAAAATAATCATTTTGTGATAAATGATAACTGTTATTAGTTTAATATAACCAAGTTATATTTAGATCAGGTACAATACTTCTTATTGATTGGAAGACTAAAATATTCATCTTTTTCTGCCTTTGTCAGTAATGCTTTGTCAGCAAAATATGTGGCATGTATTAATTGGGATATATCTAACTAACAGCTGGCTGTTTTATATTCACACAAAAATATATGATATCATCAGACAAAAACATTTTTAAAAATATTATTGTAATTAATTAATGTTTGGATGATTCTGTGCATCTAGTTTGTTTATGTATTCTGTTGTGGTTATAATGAATCAATGAAAAACAGATCTAGAATTATTTAAAAAATGACAAAGTTTGTGTATATATGCATGGTTGAAAATTGAAATCAAACCAAAATGTTTCTTATTTGAGATCTGAAATAATTAATGATTTCATATTGTGTTACCATCACAAGAAATATTGAATTTTTTAGAGAAAACAAATTAATCTATAATTTTATTCACAACCTCTGTATGAGTGATAAGGAACACAAACCTGATTACTTCTGTAATCTTGTTGATTTAATTAAGATGTAGGAAGAGTGATGGATCAAATTTCCTGTTGTGCTTCCACCTATCCTGTACCACAACAACCTCTTCATTTGTATGGAGAAAATCAAACAGCTTGATCCCCAACCTCTTTATAGTAGCAAAGGTCTTGAGATCGCTGCTGCCTTCAAACATCCTTTGGCAAAAACGCCTGCCTCATTTGAACCCTTTTTATGCCAGAATGTAAAAAGTTCTAAAATTTTTTTGGTAATTTCACTATCAGTGTGTATATCCTTACCCCCAAAAAATGATGCTTAAAGTACCTTAATGAGAAATCTCTAAAGACAGTATATTGTTGATATGTATGACCTTCTGAGGTTTTTATTTCAGTGCAAATTTGTATTTCTGATTATTGATGTATTAGTCTCTTGGTGCCATGAAATAGTGTACTGAACATAATCACATATCATTCTATGAAGTAACATCTGGACAGGTTTTATCAGTGTTTGTGTCGGAGCTATACCTTTCCTGGGTGCACCTCACTACATGCATTCATTGATCTTGGCTGTCTTTAACCCTTTGACATGAATAGTCCTTGTCCACTTGAGCTTTATAAGTCGATGTTAGCCGGTATTTCTTCAATGTTTGTTACACATGGAAAAGTAGAGTGGAGAAAGTTTCTAAATCTGTCATGCCCATGGCTCTTTTAGTGTCTGTTTAATCAATGTGTCGGTCCTTTTCAACTAAAACAGAATTTTCTGAAGGCTATCTTGGTATTGGTGTTTTGAGGCTTCTGCAATGTAGGAGGTTTTTGAAACTTTCAAATCAGGATATCTAATACTGAAATTACCTCAGAAATGTCTGGCTCAACAGAATAAATTAAAAAATCTATTTTTGTGATGATCATGCATTATTTATGTATATTTTATGTCTCTGCTATTCAGTTTCTGCTTCTGTTTGATAGATATATTTAAGTAACCATTTCATAATAATTTCAAACATTTATATCAAAATCATGAGGAATAAATATCAGTTGAGAAATTACAAGTCTCCATATCTCGTGGACTGAAAATGAATCTTTTGCTATTATATCAAAATAAAACATTATGTCCATAAAGATGTGATTTTGAGCTTTTACTGTTGTTGTATAAGAGTTCAGTATAGAACTCATTTGAAAGGTCAAACCAAAATAATATATCGTTTTGTTGCTATATTATTTGATTTTCGTCAGAAAAAAAGACTAAGTCGGACTATGAAGTGTTTCAGAGACACAAAATATGAGACTGTTTAGTCCTATTCAATCCTAATTGACCAAGACCAGATTTAGTGTACACAAATTTGTGACCATGTGGTCAGTTCAAATGGAACCAGATCAGATTTAGTGTAACCAGCTTGTCTGTGTAAAAGTTTTATGGCCATTTGATTGAATAAGTCTTGTCTGCAACTGGCCTGTCTCGGTCAGGATATATGTAATCCGTATATAATAGAATAGTCTCTCAAATATCTAAATCATCGTCCTAAAGGTCTTCCAAACATATTAGTAATATAATCTGTGTCTTAAAGGAAATAAGTTTCTCTCATATAAAGTGTGTGTCTGCTGAAATACTTGACTGTGCCCATTGTCACAGCTTGTGTAATAGGTCTTCAAATCATTATTTACATCACATGTGTTACAAGAAAGCTGTTTCTCCTTAAATAATTTGATTTTCATCCAGATTCCAAAGATTCCAATTCAGTGTTCTATTACAAATTGTACCTTTTTTCCCTTTGAAGACAAGACTTAGTGCCAGTCCAGTGCATGACTTCTTCAACAGTGCTCTGAGTTGTCAATTGCTCTCATGTGTTAATATTTGTTGCATTATCAGGTTGTCTCCTAAAATACCTCACCAGACATTTTAATTCAATCATAATGGATAAATATCCAACAAAATAATGTTATTACGGAACTGTTACTGTTATCATTATCTGCAGGGATAGAAATGAATTTTTTTCTGAGGGTGCCTTAAGGCACCGGATATCAAATTTATGTGTGCCCTGACCAAGTAAAGTGTGCCATCAGATATCATGATCATAAGGACACACTTTTTTGTTATATTAGTAGGTTACTTTGTTTACAGATTTTCAAGAGGAATTTTGCCATCATATAGTGAAACTAAGTTTTAGAATAGATTTCCAATATATATCAACACATGCATACCTTAGAATTTTGTGAAGACAATTATTAAATTCTAGTTAAAAAAAAGGTTCACTTATGCATCATAATTTATCAAAGCTTAAACAGTTACAAATGTAGTTCCTAAAACAATGAGTATTTTTGACATCAAGACGTTTGATTTCCAACAGATTTCATCAATTTCTAGATACTTCCGCCAAAAGGCTTGACTCATTTAGGAATAGGGGTGACAGGTTGTTTGTAAGCATTTGTTATTACCTGTCAACATTTTATTATTGCTTAATTAATTAAATTAATTTCATATCACTTAAATAACATTATTCCACAATATTTCCCCCTAATACTGCTGTAAGCTCATTGGTGACATTGAAACTGTTATTTTTGAAAATTTCACCTTTATGAAGGAATTTTACAAGCAGAGTAAATCTAAATTATTTCTAAATAGGTTGTTTATTGTTGATCATCATACTGTCTTTCTTGAAACTTAAAAATACTTTGTAATAATTCTACTGCTGACATTAAGTCATAAGAGACAAATCAAAAATAAATTTCTTGGGAAAGCCACAATATCTGCTTTCTTCAGTCGACGTCTTCACTGGTCTGCCGTGTGTCAGAATAACAAATAACAGACGTTCAAGATTTGGGATAGTTGTAGACAGGTTGAAAAGTAAACATTTTGTCAGTTTTATTAAAATTCAAGATAGTAAGTGAATTTGCAGGCATGCCCACAAGGCACAGCTGTACAATTTTACCCGTGCCCTATTAAATTTACCCCTGTGCCCGGCACTCAAATGAAGGTAATTTCGATCCCTGATCTGTTACAAGAGTTATATATTCTTCTGAAAAAATTATTATCCCTCAAAATAAAAAACCTTATAGTTTAACAAATAGAAGTTGAGAGATTTGCGTGGTGTCCTTTGTGTGAGGTGCACAATGCTCTTCCTATGCCTCATTGTGTTTGCACAAAGAACGTGAGGAGAGGAGGACAACTAGAACGTATGATTGAAAGGAATGGAATTGAAATGGTCTTCTCTTTGTGCTCATTAACAGATCTAGATTTGGGTCAAGGGTTTCCGATCAGTAGTGGTCAAAAGCAGTATATATATTGCATTGGAAACTTTTGACATGATTGCTTGACAAACAAGAATTTATAGTTCAAAAAGACTAACAAATTTAACAGTTTGTTGTGGGTTCTATCCTGAAACATTAGAAACTTTGATAGTGCATAATGATGATATATCTGTGGCTTTTTCAATCATTTTATCTGTTGGAGTCTCAGTGTTGTTGAGAACGGTATAAAGTGCAATACGGTTTTGTGGAATGCTATTTTATAATCCATCCCTGTATCCCCAATGGGCCAAGGTTTGATTGTTCCAGTCACGTTACATTCAGCAGTTTTAACACAATACATAATCTCAATAGTTGCAAGCTTTCTTCCACATGGTGTTGCGGGCTTTCTCCCTGCCATAATACTAGCAGCCGCGATATAAGTGAAATACTCTTGAAAGCGGCGTTAAACCCTAACTCACTCACTCACTCACTCGCAAGCTTTCTTCCTCTTGAAAGCAATTCAGTTTCTACTCATCTCACCGTGTTAATCAAGAAGTACTGGAACAGTGAAAATATAACCGTCAGAATTGTGCAACGCGTTGACAATCGCAAAAGACTTTGTGAGAAGAAAACTTCAAAATCTTTGCAGCGGTCAGATGGTTGTTGATTCACAAAATGATAGGTGGCTGGACAAGGGGTATCATCAGAGTAGTGCTGTTACACAGAGGCTTGAGTAGGCTTTTAATTATTGATACAACTTGCCTGCTGTGACAGTGATTTATTGTAGGAAACCCATTAGCTGCCCTACCCTTCAGGCATCAATATACAAGTGCTCCATTTGCTGCTAACTCCACCATACCCCTGGGCAATTATCACTTCAAATATAGGATCTTTCTCTTCTTCAAGTTTGTCTCGCAGACGCCAGCACAGAAAAAAAATGGTGCCAAGTAAAAGTTAGAATATGTAGGCAAAAGTAGATTCACTGAGTCAATTTCTCTGAACCCCTATAACTTTGAAAATTGGATTTTGCTTTTGCTCTGGCCTCAGGGTTATGACAAAAACTAAGCTAAACATTTCATCTGCATGTCTGTATATTATAAGGGCTATATGGTAAATGCTGGCAATTCACGTTTTTCACTCAAGATTTACTGTCTATTTGATGTCTGTGTACCACAGGCTTCATTCAAAATGCAACCTTCATACTAAGTTTAAGCTTACCAGCCGTTCTCTATCATTGCACTGAGGTTAGTCTAGAGCTTTACGATCACCTCAGTGCTTTGTGAAGGATGCCCAGGTCATAGAGGGAGAAACAGCTCTTCATCCTTGACCCAATATCAGCATTTTGAGATAAATCAGACATTGACAAGCCTTTTGTCTGCTTTGAACCTTTATCGTTTGTTCCTGAAACTCAGATTTTTAATTCGAATCTTAATTTGTCTAAAAGAGCCTTTTATATTGTTTGATGTTTATGGCAAACAAGTATCCTGTTAATTGGCAGAAGATTACAGTTTGGTTTTTCAAAAACAATTAAGAGATTTATTCTGAAAATATTTGAAGTTATTTGTTATTGACAAGGCGTTTGTGTTCTGTAAACCTTCACAGTTCATTCTGACAGCTTAGTTTTAATCTAAATTTGAAATTTAAACACTTTCCAGATCTTTGTGTGACCTGCTAAGAAGGTGAATTGTTTCTGCTGATGGTAATTGACACAGTGTCAATATTTCAGAAGAGTTCAAAGAAAAATGGCATGTTTATTTTCTGTTCATGCTGGAGAAAAGGATTGAAACTTCTGAAGTCCATATTTTAGGAATTTATTTAGCTTTGGAGGTAATTGAATTTCCACTCTAGTCAGATCCAATTATAAATAGAACTCTAAATCAAAGGACATGGCTTTTGAAGAGGAAACTGTCAAATTGATGCAGGTTTGAAATTAAGTTATTTGGATTAAATCTTGGCATTGACTTTTATATAATTAGGCATTTATGGCACGCAGTGATTCAACATATAAGATTGTAATCAATTTAAATAGATTCATATCCTTTCAATGACAACAATCATAATATTTTATCAAATATCTTTATTTATTTAAATGAAACTTGAGGATAGAAGATGTGCTGGAAGTTCTGGAAGCTCTGACTGAATGCATGCCTTGTGGTGCTTCGTCAGTCATCTCTTACTTGTTACAGGTCATTTTCTATTGGAAAACCAATTCTAAGTTGAATAAAGTAGATGAAGTATGAACAAATCAGAAACAATCAAGAAAATTATGATGAGAAAGTTATTTTTATGCAAGCTTTCTGATAGTGACATACCGCTAAGTTAAATTCATTACTTGTTGACAATGGTGTCAATGGTGCTGATTGAATTACAGGGATCTTAGTTCATTAATAAATGCAAAATTCTGGAATCATTTAGTACCTGGCTAATGCTACTTGTCTTTGAAATATTAATACCTTGGCAGGTAAAGAGTTTATATATAAAATGTTTCTATATATTTTCAACGGAGACCAATTCAAATGTTGAAGGATGACAAAGGGCTCCTCCATGTATTATTGGCCCCTTTGGTAACCTCTGTGAGCCAGTGACTCCTACCGCTGGTTCTCCAAGCACCGTTGGTGTAGATGATAGTGGAGATAGATGTAGAGGAGTGCTGGTACTGTGTGTGGAGCTCATCCAAAGTAGCAAGTCCTGTATCTGTCCACACCTGTCTAGCTCTCAGACTGCTCCCCATCTTACATAGACTGTTGGTGGGAGGACCTCCACCTGCTGATGATTAACACAAGTCTTCATGGACTCTGCCTTGACTGGTTTAATCAAAATGGAAAACTAAGAGTTTGGAGGCAGATTGTTTGCATTCTTGGTATACTTTGCTATTTATGGGGACAAAAGTCTATATCTGTCTCTCATAGTCTGCACTCTATATATTTGCATCTTTACAGTGTAATTTGGTTTATTGCTTTTAGGAATATCTTCGATTGAAATGAGTCCAACAATCAACACATCAACAATACAAACTCTACTTATGTGATTACAACATCATTGTTGTTGCATGATATATTGTTTGTTTTCTTGAGGCCCAGAAATGTTGAAAGGATTCAATAGATCCCCTGAAATGGTCACCTATATCAATAGCACTTAAACTGGGAAAGGTCTACTGTTCTCCCTCAGAAGGATCTATACTTCTTAGAAGAAGAAGCCAATAATGCATTTCTTTTTTCTTGTTGGAAGATATAGAGATACATGTGGCTATTGCTCTTTTGATAGCCATGCATCTGTTATTACTTGCATAACATTTTACTTTTGAAGTGATATTCCATCCTTTTTGACAATTGGGCAATACTGTATACAATACCTACAGTATATGAAATGTGAGGTCTTTTCATCTTGGACATATGAGAATTTGATTTGAGTTCATACTTTGTCTCCACACTTCTCACCTGGAGTATAGTACAGAGTCCTCCAGGGTGACAGGATGTGTCCTGGAATGTTCCCTTATTTATCCAGGAAATACTCCAGTCTACTGAAGGTGCAAGCTCTTGGCTATATACTGAAATAGCTTTACACTTGTAAGGATGTTCTGTGATTAAAATGATGGAATAATGACAAAAACACATTGATGTATGGTTGCGTAAAGACTTTAAGCTCGTTTCATTGAAATAAGGAAACTTCGAAATGGTTTAAGATATTAACTTCTTACCATAGGAAAAGCAATGATGACTAAATTGGTTCCTTTGGTCTGGTCAGAATAGAGTTTTTCTTCTAAGGTATAAGAAAACAGTGACCTGCCATGAGGAATCATGGAGTTGTTAGATTTAGTTTCTTTATACTTGCTGATTGTTGTCTAATTTTTCCCTAGGGGAGAGTTCTAAATGCTATAAACATAACAATATTGGTCTTTGTGTTTGTCATCTGGGTGTGGCACTGAGAAATGAATGTGTGCCTTCATAACAGACATTCCAACTCTATTGAAGAATAGGTGTGCTGAAGTGAATAAAATTCTACTTGCAGTTTGCTACTATACACAAAGTGAGCGCTGCAAATAGGTTATTGAAAGCTTTTCCCTTTGAGAAAATACTTTATTGGTTGTTTTATGGACTGATGAAAGAAGAAATGTAATTGATGATTCATTTATTACTTATAATTGCGATTCCCTGGACAGAGATGTATCAAGATGATAGGTTGACATATCCTCTTTCTTAGGATCATCTAGTGCACAAAGCAGATCTATAATAACTGCTGCTGATTTTCAGTTTTATATCCCTTTGATGAGAGATCATTTCATATGAAATATGATCATGATCAAGCAGAAGGACTTTTTGTCTGTTGATGACTTGTATACTGAATCATATTTCACATTTTACCTGTTGAAACGTTTAATGCCAAACCATTGCTGATTGGCTGACCAAAAAAAATCTCTCCACTCATTAACACATTACCTGCAGAAACAGTAAGCTCATTTTACATGCTGCAAGACATATAGAATACTAAACGATGTCCCGTTTGATAACATGTTCATGAAACAAGTGAATGGTTTGGTATTTTAACGAGCGAAAGCGAGTTAAATACCGATGCCATTCATGTGTTTCATAAACATGTTATCAAACGGGAACGAGTTTAGTATTTTATTTATTACTCAATGATGAAATAGTGCTGAATTGCAAGATAATCGTTGCTATTGATGCTCACTTGCAAATAGGTCACCCGCTGTTGCAGTCGCACCGCTAACATTGTGACGTCAACCAAAAACGACTATGACGTCACGCGCTGATTGTGACGTTATGGCAGCACACGTAGTATCACACATGTGTGTAACCAACTCATTGTTATCTAATGATTGATCTCACCACGGTTGAGTAATAATAAGAATTAAACCATTCTGATTGGCTGAATTACTGAAATGTATCTAGGTCGTTGTTGGTTTAGCCAAGGATACTCATATTTGAGAGCCAGAATGTTCCTAATCAGATGGATTTCAGTTATTCAAAAGAATCCAACGATGCAAGAAAACATTCTATCATCACTATGCTTTCATATTTTTTGTCTAACATCCATTATTCAAATGCTTTATCCATTACAAGGGTTGCATTAAAAATATCCAATTAGTCTAACAATACCTATTAGTAAATGTTGAAAACTTTGGCTCAATAAAAGCAGAGGAACTGAAAGTTCATTGTGTGCACAATCATTGATTGCAGTAATTACATGGAAAATGCATGGACACCACTGTTTGTTTGTTTTGTTTGCAACATACCTCTCTGTTTATCTTTAATAATGTAACTTTCAAGTTTACCTAACAAATAAAGCATGATAGATACACCAAACAAACCTAATGGATGAAGCTTTCAAATGTCATGCATGGAATGTTTTTGCTAAATAGATTGGCTGATGAAATTTGAACTGAATCATCAATTAATGTTTTTGGTTCGATCATATTGAAATTAATTAGTTTCACCACACTTTGCTCTTCAAAATTCCCTAAGTGTGTGGTTTCAGCTAGGTTTAATTTAATTATATTTCATGAAAATCATTCCGATGACCCTAATTTCAGTTTGTCCTCATTTATTAGGATGATTTGTCTTCCAAGTGTAATTCCTATTTCAATTTAACCCTGTACATGCTAGTCCCAGAAAAAATTATGATAAATGTAAATTGGCCATAATAAGGTAGTTTGACAATAATGAATTTCTGCAACTAATGTGTTATTTAATTTAATATTTTTTTAAAACATTGATCATTCTCGTGAGAGCCATGATCAGTTTGTGTTGGGTTTATTATTGCATTGTATCTGGCTGGTTTGACTGATTTGAGTGATGAAATGTGGCAATGAGATAAGCTGAGGAGGAAATGAAGCAGTGTTATCATCTCGAGGGGAGTGACATGTCTCTAATGTCCCCAGCGGAGGGAGGAACGGAGTACACCAAGCCATCTGAACATGAAGACGTTGATGTATTTCTTCACCAACATTGCTTAATGAGGCCAGGATCTCCAGTGAAATATTTTGAGCATAAAACATGGGGTTCTAGAGGGGATCCTTGTCACTATAAGCTCACAATTGAACCACAGCTATGGACCTTTTCATTCTCTGCCTTTGAGATATATTGAAAGGTTTAGAAATAAATTGACTGGGATTTTGTTGAACATGTGCTACAGTACAAGACAATATTATGGATTACAACTTCTTTATTTGTTTCTCACAATGTTTCTCTGCTACTTCTTGCCCCTTCTTCAGGTGGATTATTGACATCAGCTATGGATTGACATCAGCACTTACGCTTGATCTGCAAAAAAATATTCAGAAATAGACCTGTTATTGAGATAACATAGATTGACAGTGACTATTTCAATGCTAAATGAGTTTTAAAAGTGAAGATGTGAGTCACCTTGTAGAAGTTTCCCTGTACTATCAAAGCACTCATGTAACAATGGTCTGAAGATGTTGATAGAATGAAGAAGATCATGTGGAATCTCCAGAGACTAAGTTGATAAAATCAATGATTAAAAGTCATGTCACACACAACAATACAACTGAAACATTCATCACTTGTTCAAATACTTTACAGAAGAGGAAATTGTCACGCAGTGAGTAAGCAAGAGATGACAAGAATTCAGTATCACAGTCTTCAGCGATGAATAATGAACGTCAAAGTCAGTTAATACACAGACAATGTCTTTGTGGCCACAATATCTTTCTGTGAACAAATTTATGATCATAAATCCTTAAAAAGTGGACATAAAATCTTAATCAGTGTGTGACAAAATTGTGTGCGGGTCTAGGATATCTTCTGAATTATGAGTTCAATCCGAATATCAGAGGTTTAATAAGTTGCCATTCTCTCCTTAACTGGAAGAATGTCAATAGGGTTCAGCACTGTCATATTCATTGCATTTGTTCTGTTAGGAAATCCTTGTGCAAAGACCGGCTTAATATGTGCTCAGTTTAATGCAATTAGCTTTCCTTGTGTGTTTATTAATATCATTTGATTGAGGTTGTGACAGTTCTAAACCTTGTGAAATGATATATAACACTAGTGTATGTAATTGTAAGAAACTTAATATCCAAGTTTCACAGTAAGAATGATAAACAAAATAATGACATGTTTTGTAAGACTCGTTATTTCTCTGAATCTCATGCTTCTATCATGTCTTAATCCATGAGCAATAAAGAACATTCAAACTAACTCTGTATTTCAACTAATAACAGTCTTGTTTTAAATGAATTAAATCTTTTGGTTGCTTAAGTTCTATATTATGACAATAAAAATAAACTCAAATTTCATATTCCTAATGTGTTGTTGAATGTATTGAAAATAGAATTTAAAGAGTTTGTCTGATTTCATTTAGATGTGTGAGTTGTAACAAACATTTGAAAAGCTACAACAGGGAATTTTTTTCTGCAGTAGAGAACTGTTCTACACGCAGTAAGGTTTGGGTGCAATGCTACAATGAATTTCAGCGTAGTACCACCCATGGTTCGCTAGTTCCAGCCGATGCTCGCAGGTTTCACTGCAATGCATAGCCACATGGCGTTGCGGTCTTTCTCCCTGCCGTAATACTAGCAGCCGCGATATAAGTGAAATACTCTTGAAAACGGCGTTAAACCCCAACTCAATTCAACTCAACTACAACATATATTTCAATTGAAGAACAACATTGTTTGGCAAATTGCCTTCCAAAGATCACAAGGCAAGGTTTTACACAAAAAGAGAATTTAGCCAAGTCTTATAATATTTCAATAAAGTGTGAACTTAAAAGTGAAATAGAAAAAATTTAAATTTGTTAGAGTAATGTGTATCAAATTAATCATTTACACAACAATTTTGAAAATACTTTTTACGTGTCCAGGAATTTTAATAAGGAAGAAGAGTTTTGCTCTGATATAACTAGCAGGTTACTTGATTGGATTAATATTATTCATCTTTATACTTACTCTTATATACATATAAACTTATCTTCTTCTGAGACCTAAAATCCTGCCAAGGGCCTGGCAACTTTGTTTGCATTAGAGAACTGTTCTACATGCAGTAAGGTTTGGGTGCAATGCTATGCTGAATTTCAGTGCAGTTTTATGATTCATTAGGTCCAGCCTATGGTTGCAGGTTTCACTGCAATGCATAACCACAATAGTTTTGCAGGGTTTCTCTCTGAAATACTACTATCAGCCTTGATAAAAGTGAAAAACCATTGAAAGCAGAGTTAAACCCCAAATCACCTTACCTCAACTCTAAAACTTAAAATTGGATTTAAGAGTGGTTTAGTGGTGAATTAGAATTCATAAGTTTTCAGTGACTTTGATTGATCTCCTAACATTTGTGATCCTTTGCTAAATTGGCAGTGAAAGGGCATGGATATCAAATTCCTTCTTGATATCAGCAGGAAATTGCGAAATTTAAACTAAATCATAAGATAACACTTGTGCTATCAATATATCACATAACTTTGAATCACTCTGACGTTCATTTTGAATTGAACATTTTATCTGAAATGATTTTGAAATCATCAAATAATCCTTGGCTATATAAAGTTAATGGTGACAGCAGATCAGTCAAATGTTGGTTTTATCAATTGCAATGTAATTAGTGTTCAATGAGTTCGGAAAAGTTGTCTTCGCAAGGTTTCGTGGAGAAAAATAAGGATTGTGTTATATGTCATGAGAATCTTCACATCTAAATGTTATAGGACGATGTCTTATAGTAATTATAGTAAATATTATACTTACCAGATTCTTTAATCTTTTTTAAAAATTCAATGTTTTACAAATTTGGATACCAACAATTGTTTTGGGGAGAATCTTCTCTCATGTCATATAAACAGAAAACGTTGTGAGGATCCATCTTTCTTATCTTAATGTTCATAATATATAGAAAAATATAACAATAATTGATAATGTCCCAATTAAGCTGGACAGGCCAAGTTAAGGACACCATCAAGAGTGTGTTGAGGGATAAAGCAGATGTATATCATTGTGTATAATCATGACCTCCCCAATGAAAAAGTTACCGGGAATCCCAGTGGGATTCCGGTGGGATCCCGCCGGGAGAAAAAAGCGGGATTTATCGGGATCCCGGCGGGATCCCAGTGGGATCCCGGTGGGATCCCGCCGGGAGAAAAAAGCGGGATTTATCGGGATCCCGGCGGGATCCCAGTGGGATCCCGGTGGGATCCCGCCGGGAGAAAAAAGCGGGATTTATCGGGATCCCGGCGGGATCCCAGTGGGATTCCGGTGGGATTCCGGTGGGATCCCGCCGGGAGAAAAAAGCGGGATTTATTGGGATCCCGCTGGGATAAAAAAGCGGGATTTGTCGGGATCCCGCCGGGAGGAAAAGGCGGGAAACAGTCATGTTCTGCAACAAACAGAAAACACACTTTGTTAACAGTTACTGTTCTGTTATTAATTCAATAGTATGTAGTTACAAATCATTATACACTATCAGAGTAAACACTATCAGCAAACTATCTTTGAAATTGAATATAAATGAACTCGCAGTAATTAATTATTTTACACTTGGTTACTCTGCTAAGAATTACTTACTCTGAGATTGTTTGATCATGACACAAGTAATTTGATTCAAACGGGAAAATATGAGTAGCACACATGAATTTTACTTGAATATATGCTACTTACAACTTGAAAGTACTGAAATATAACTCAAATAAACTCTTACTAAATGACAAAATGTCAGGAAAACTTACTCAACATGATAGTAGAGTTTACATTATTTTATGCATGAACTAACACTTGCCCAGTACTTTACACATTAAAACAGACAACATGGGCTGATAAGAAGTTCAAATAAGAGTACTATACCTGAGGGTGGAGCCTCTCTGGCTCTAGACATGATGTTTTTGACAAGAAATTACATTGCTAAGATCTACTTCATTATTGTTTTGGTTCTCACCTTTTGGCGTCTGCTATTCTTCTAAACTCGTAACATCACTGTAGCTTAAGTAAACCCAAAAGGTTGCAATGAACGCTGCAAAGAGCTTGGAGCTAGAGCTCCTTGCACTGAAGACTGAGCACCATATTAGCTGATAAAACGTTGCATGCAATGCTTTGAGTTTAAGAGTGGAAGAAGCACCCATAAAATCCCTTAAAACTTATAAATATCATTAGGAAATAGAACAAATTGAAATTGCCTTGTCAAATGAAAGTATATATAATTAAATTGAAATATTTACATAAAATGCACATTTAAAGGAAAGTATTTTTAGCAAGTTTTGATGGTAGTTCTAAATAATAATCCATTAAATGATATTTGTTTAAGTGTTATAGTAAAACAAAAAATCCACAATGCCTGTAGAAAAGGAAACAATTTTATTTTAAATATATATAAAAGAATTATATTACAATATCATAAGGCATACATATATATTGCCTTTGCACTAATCGGCACAAATTCTTTGCTTTTTTTTTCAATTTTCCACACTTTTTTTTTAGATCTTTGAAGAAAAAAGGATATAGTTGGATGAGTCTGTGCCAACTAGAGACATTGAGTACACATACCCATATTCATTTATCTCTATGTAAACATAAGTTTTGGGAGATGAAAAGTTAAGAACCAATATTTATGGTAAATTTTTAATTTATGGTTGTTTTACTTTGTTGGAATGGGGATTTATTAGAATCCAGAGATTGTTTGTGATTTCCATTTGTGCGTAATATAGTAATCCTAATTTAGGTACTTTTTAAAATATTAATTTTCTCAGTGAAATCTCGGTTTGTTAAGGGGTTTGAAAAATGAAATTCCCGGTTTGATCCGGGATTTCAGTATAAATTCCAGCCTGATCCGGGATTTCAATGTCATATTTTCCCGATGGAACCGGGATCCCGGTTGTTGAAAACTAATCCCGGTCATCCCACCTATTCCCAGTATATCCCGGTCTGAAAACCGGGATTCCACCGGGATACACTGGGATCCCGCTGGAATCCCGGTTTCTTTTTCACTGGGGCTTTAATCCAAATCATCTTTCTCTAGTATGCCACTAATTGGATGAACAAAGATTCTTGTTGCTCCCAGAACTGATTTTCAAGGATGAAGAAGATCTAGTTTCTATCTGTAGTACATGACTCAAAGTCCTGATTGCAGGCAGCATTGCTTCAACAAATCTGATTGGCCAAATATAAGGGTCAGCATTTTCATAAAGACAGAGCAGACGTGTGTAAATTGAATGAAATCATTAAGACTCCCTCTGTTGAGCTGTCCATCCCAAGGGCAGGGGTTGATGAGGCGGAGGGATATACGCAAACACTACTTCAGGGAACCTAGGGCAATCACACTGCTTTCCATCTCTTGTGTGTCATAGCCACAGTCCATGATCTCTTCCGCCCCACTTCTTGCAATTCCGGTGCTTTCTGGCCTAAATTTGCCAGTTTTGTCATTGGTGGAGATTGGATGTCCTGTCGTAAAACTTGGGAAAGAGATCTTTTACATAATTGAGGTTTATCATTATTCATAATATTCTTTTTGTCACATTTCAGTTGAGTAAGCTACTATCTAGCAAGGAAATGTTAATGGGTCTTTATTGTCCTGACTTGCTTCATTCAAATTCTATAGGAACCTTGTCCAACATTTTGTTTTACATCCTCTTTCCTACATTACGGAATTTGCAGTAATATGATTTGAAAAATTCTAATGGCAAGGATCCCATATTGTCTATACATAGAGATGTCGTCTAGAGGTAGACCTTTAAATAAAAGAGTGTGTAATTGTTATGTTTCGTGGGTCGATAGACCCCCTTCATCAGACTAAACGTAACAATTAATGTTGCTTTGTGCATCAGTGTTTTATCTGTGTTTTGACGCTACCTCACCCTCTTTTATCATAATTACCCAATATCGCCGTGAATCATTTATTTGATCCGCAGACAGGACATTAATGCCTTCCAAATTTTAATTAGCATTGGTAAGCGCCGCCCCTTTTGATTAGTAGACTTTAAATGTTTAAAAGATGTTCATTAATGTCTGATTATAGACTTATTTCCCATTGGCCTTGATTAGAAGTCATACAAAATCAGATTTTAAGCAGCATTGATTCTGGATTCTGGAACTTAAAATCTAGGTTACTTGAAGATTTAAACTGGCTTCAGCTCTCACTAATCCTCTAACCTTTTCCACCCCACTTCCTCCAAAGAGGTAAACTAGTCTCCATTAGAAAATCTTGTAATAAAAATGTAGGTCAGGTAAGATTTCCATGATGGAATCTGGTGATCAAGCCGCTGAAGGTCCTGTTCCGTCGCCCTCATCAAGTCTCCCGTATTAGTGAAGCTTTATGAAGCAATTTCTTGGATGAGTAATCTAGTTAGACCAGACACTGATTGTTCCCCTTGATTCGTGGAGTGTCGTTGTATTAGGGATGACAGGAAGTCATGAAGAGTTTATCATCATCAGCATCAAGGTATCTTTAATCAAGGGACAGATTTCCAACTTCTCATAGGTGCTTGCTCAGCAAATATCCTCCAGCAGTCCACATACTATTAGGGTAATATGTGTAATTTTCTAAGATTAGCAGTATGAAAGCAAATACCAAACATAATAAGCTAATTTAGGGGATTCTCTAGTATTAGTCAGAACTTTATGCACTGATACATTATATAGGTCTATATTTTCATTTGGAGACAAATGGTTATTCAGTAATCCATGGAATTTCCTTCAGATTATGTGTAATGTCAGTACTAGTCACTAAAATTGCTAAAAAAAAGTCAGTATGTAGTTTAATGCAATGTAACATTTAGATTTTGTGAATCTCATCCTCATCCTTTCAGTGAGTGATTTTTAGGCTGTATTTGAAAATTATGATAGGTGATGATGAGTTGTAAGTCAATATCTTTCAACATGACACTTAAGCAGTTGCAATATGTTTTGGTATTGTCAGGGAGTATATATTTCCTGAGGTATTGTAGCAAATAACTTTTTATCGTTTACAATTTGTCATCTTGTAGACAGACATTAGTCTCAGATAACACAATAAGTTTGAATTATTTTGTAAAAGAGGAGGACTACCGTATTTCCTCTATTAGGGGCCGGGCCTCCAATAAGGTTTATATCGCATCAATGATCACCCCCTACTGGATAATATTTTCCACATAACATTATGTTCCCAGGTACTAAGAGGGTTTAACTACCACACTAAATAAGGTTAAAACCGAATGGCGAGGTGTTCGTGTTATTCTAAGAAATTTTCGTCAGTTATCAGAGATTATCACATGTACTGGTCAAACCTAATAATGAAATAAGGGCCGGGCCTCAAATAAGAGACAGGCCTCCAATAAGCGCCGGGGGATTAGAGTCTTTACATGTTAGTAATGGCCTGGGAAAGAGGAAATACGGTATTAGATATAGAAACAGTGCCTCAGAGAAATAGAACTTGCTGAATTTGATGTATTGTCAGTTAAAATCTAGGCTTTTCATGATTGTATTGTGTTCAGTTTAGGATGAAGTCTTAAGGTAAACTAATGCAATACAGACCAGTGTCAATGATTCTATTGCTTTGAGGAACTGCATCCAGGGTTTGCCTTCACAAAGGCCGCTAAGCTCAGACTTAAACTTTGAGCTAAGCATGTCCTAATTATCCTCATGGGCTGTTAGTGCATCATTTACACTTTATGTGGCATTGCCTTCTTCATTTGATTTCGAAGGGTTATAAATATTAGTAAATCTGCTTTGCCATCATTGCTTTTAGAATAAATGATATGACTGCCAAATATTTTGAGCATGGAAAATGTCCAACCATCAAAGGGTTTTTATATGGTATAATGTGCCTACTCTGAGATAAGTATTACTAAAACTAGATATATCCATCATGGTCAGCAGTTTTTGTACAATCCATTTGACTAAAGTGACAAATCATTATGATGACTTCAAGAGCAGCAGGATTTGCTGAAGATGAACGTTGCCAGAGATGAAAATGAAGTTTGACATAAGAGGATCATACTGTCCTGAACAATTCTTCACTAGTCTTGAATATAGTGGTGTTCCATCTCAAAGGTCTAACACAAACTCAATATTAAAAGTTTGTTTGTGGAGAAAGGAAAGTTATTAGTCTCAGGAACTATATATGTTGAATTCTCAAAATAAATGTGTTGATATTAAACAATACGCTTATAGTTATAGGTTTTTAACACAATTCGCTTATAGCTGTAGGTTTTTAACACAATTTCTCTTAAAGCTATAGGTTTTTAACACAATTTCGCTTATAGCTATTGGTTTTTAACACAATTCGCTTATAGCTATAGGTTTTTAGGTCATTTTGTAATATATTTTTTCTTACAAATTTAATGTTGTAGAAAATAGATTAAAGATATTAATGTTTCTGTATGATCTTTCATGAGATTGTAATTGAGAAATATCTGTTTTGTTTTCATATAAATTAAAAAATCTGATTATTCAGCACATGATGTAGAATACCTGGTAATTTGATGTGCATCACAACTAATGTGTCGTGCAAATAGTTGTTTTATGAGCACTTAAAGTTGCTGAAATGATTCTCTCTTGACTTAAGTGTGATTATAGTAGGACTTATAGCCTTAATACCTCATTGATGTTGTAATTACTTAAATTTATCAGACAGTTTAATAGTCTTGAATTGTTTGTTATTGTAAACAGTATGTTTCAGAAAATGTATTGATGCTAACACTAAATAACTGGTTATTCTTGTTCAAAGAGGTTGTATGTCCTTTTCATCTGAATATCTTTAAATAAAAATCAAGTTTGTTATAGTTCATCAATGTATGTTGGGGGCGAGATAGCGCAGTGGTTAGCGGTTGGCTTTGGATCAAAGGGTCCAGGGTTCAAATCCCACCAGGTAGAGAGCTGTTCTACACCCAGTAAAATTTGGGTGCAATGCTTTACTCAATTTCAGTGTAGTACCGCCCATGGTTCACTGCTTTCAGCCGATGCTCGCAGGTTTCATCACAATGCATAGCCACACAGATTTGAGGGCTTTCTCCCTGCCATAATACTAGCAGCGGTACCATAAGTGAAACAGTGTTAAACCCGAACTCACCTCACCTCAATGTATGTGATGATGATTGACAGATTGACATCAACAATCTTAGAAATATGAATTATTTAACAAGTTAATATTAAATGTTACGTCAATATAAATGAAGGGAAATGCCTGAATTTTACTGAGGTATCAAGTATCTTGGCTTTTGAAAGCAATCTAAAGTTTGAAAAACAAAATAATAAACCATCTATACCAGATGATGCTAGTCTTGAAAAAAAGTATTTATTCTGATAATATCACCATTTTATCAAATATTGAAAAGGAGACTGTAAGAAGTGGAATTTTCTTTTTGTAATTCTACCATCCATATAAATTGAATGTCAAATTTTATCAATTTTACTTTTGTAATCACATCTGATGACAAGGCTGAAGATGACCAACTCCCCAGTGAGGATCCATTCTCCCTACAGCATCAATCAAGAGCACATAAAAAATCAAAATCTAGTACAACTGACAAATGAAGTAAGCATTAAGAAGATGACCGTGAAGTATCTTCCACAGGGAGTTCAAAAGCACAAGAAGATCAAACCATTTAAATTAAATCATATAAATATGAATTTCTTACACAAAAATAACTCGACCAATGAGGATCTCCCATTTGAAATCTAAGGAACACTAGAAAACATAAGGAAATCAAATAAGATAAACATAAATATCTGATGAAAGGATGATCCGCAATGTAGATGACTACAGCTCCCACACCGGGATCCCTCTTCCTCTGGAAGCACAGAAATCTCATCTTGTCCCCAGTCACACTGCTAACAGATGGGTCCTGTCAAACCAGTAGACGTTGCCGACTCTTGGGACTCAGGTCTTCAACACAATCCCTCTCCCGGATGCACAAATGGTCAGATTGAAATAACATGCTTCCTCTTGTTATAGATTATCCTTGACTTCAGAGGTCATTACCATCAGACTTCAGGAGAAATTTACTGGAATACCTTCTAATTCGTTCAGACAGTTTGCTCATTACATATTATTTGGTTGGGCAAGTTAAATTATTGGTCGGACAAGCAGGATTAATGGGCATTTTGCAATATTTCATACAGGAGCTTAGTTCTGATTCATGGCACTCTGGTACTGCTTCTGACATTAATCAAGCAAGAGTTGTGTTCTTTAATTTTGTCAGGGACTTCACTTTCACTGATGTATACTTCTGGTAGGTCTATCATTTAGAGGCATCTGAAGTAAGTTTGTGTGGTTTGGTTTAATAAAAGAGACTGGCCGTATTAAATGAAAATTAATTTCTTCTTTGATACTTTATCAATGATTATACAGTATTCATTTGAAGTGTCTCAAGTTTATCATGTGTCATTTATTCATCTAATGTCTTCTGGATTTAGTCGTGATATATCATTCCGGGTGTATTAGGTTATAAATCAAACTCAACAAAATCTATTGAAAACTTTCGGAATTGAGGTGAATGTTTTTTTAAGCTTGATGAAGATTCTACAGAATATACATTTGACTTTGTGAACTGAAATTCTGCTATCCTTGATATTGGAAATCAAAGAAACAACTGCGTCCCTGTGGGGGGGAAAAGAAAATTGTGTGTGAGTATTAATTTGTTAAATGTCCAACATCGACCAACCGATTCTCAAATCTTTGACAAGTGTGAAGCCATGGATGAGCTGTCTTATGGAAGTGATACATGGCTTAGTATAGTCGTACCGTCATGGTTTGCTGTTAGAGGAGATCTGGAGTTGTGTGATACGTGACTTAGTATAGTCGTACCGTCATGGTTTGCTGTTAGAGGAGATCTGGAGTTGTGTGATACGTGACTTAGTATAGTCGTACCGTCATGGTTTGCTGTTAGAGGAGATCTGGAGTTGTGTGATACGTGACTTAGTATAGGCGTACCGTCATGGTTTGCTGTTAGAGGAGATCTGGAGTTGTGTGATACGTGACTTAGTATAGTCGTACCGTCATGGTTTGCTGTTAGAGGAGATCTGGAGTTGTGTGATACGTGACTATAGTCATAGCATCATGGTTTGCTGTTAGAAGAGATCTGGAGTTGGGGACGTGCTGTTCACCTTATTGAAGTTATTCTGCATATCAGTCAAGCTTCCCCTGGATTTTAGAACTATTTCAGTTCAGTTGGGCGTGATGAATCTTGTCAACACTGCTTCAAGAGTATCACATTCTTCAATGCCAAATGCTTAATACCTGCGATTTCAGCAAGTGATATTCATCATACGAAATATTCTAAGTTTAGAAAAGACAAGATTTTCTATGATTTATCAAGTTTGACAGCAAAGTTGCCAAAACTTTTCAGAGATCGAAGTGTTAGGATTTCATACCTCATCTTCCAAGTTTGTTCCTCCAGACTAACTTTTAGACCTCAAATAAACATGTGATGAAATCTTACATTTATATTAGGCCAACTGAAAGATCCTAGACTTGATTAGTCCTCTATCAATTTTGCAGGTCAACCGACCTCCGGTCTGCCTGTTGACAGTCTGTACATGAACATGCACACTACTGTATCACTAGTCCCCTCTCAGAATTGATTGTTCCTGTAATAGCTTTATGAGCAGAGCTGATGCAAGTGGCATGTCTACTGCCTACAGCTAGATCCCCAGTGCTGTCAGTTCCCCACGGAGACTGGATGGTGGGGAGAGAAAGCTCAAACATTGCACAACTGCCTCAGTTGAGGTCAGAGTGTCAATGTCGTTAATCTGTGTTTCATGACTGCAACCATGAATTCCCAGTGTTTGTTGTCTTTGATCAGGCGAGAGTGATCATTTGCTATATAATTTTATCGATCTGATGATTGTGTCAGTATTTCCTCAGTAAGAACTGAATTCCACTCTCTGCAATAATGCTACACTGCTACTGAAACTCTTGTGTTCGTTGCAGTGTGTATCAATGATGCTGTTGTTGTTGTTGAGCTCCATAAGCTTTCGGTGTTTCTCATAACAGTAACTTCACCAAGCTTGGTATATTAGGTACCTGTCGATAATGTAAATAATCAAAGTGTCTTTAAAGTAGGTAGTCCCTCAATCTCTTTCAGAACAATGATATTTGTAGTATTGGACTGTTGGAGAAAAGTTAGCACTCTTCACATTATGGATCCAACAATGATCTCAATGTTTGAGACTACATAGTTTCTCTCATCTATAGAAGTGCTAGTGTTCTAGGCATTAGAGAAACTTAAAGATCTAAAAGCTAGAGAGCTTGATTCATTCTTTCTTTGTAGTAAAGATCAACTTCTATAGATTCTAAGCAATAATTAACTAATATAGATTCTAAGCAATAACCAACTTCTATAGATTCTAAGCATTTTGACCATCTTGACAATAAAAAGCAATTATAGTTCTTGACTGATATTCTGTGAATGTAACTTTCATGAATTACAATAAATCACTCTATAGTAACATTATATACTAAGGATCTGTTTACGGGTAATTCTTTGATTTCTATTAAAGATCTAAAAGCTGGAGAGCTTGATTCTTTCTCTCTTTGTAGTCTGAAGAAGCCGCCTTAACGGGTGGCGAAACGTAACACATTAAATTCCATAATGAATATCTGTGTTTTGCTTTCTGTTGGATGGTTAACCCCCTCTCATTTCTATACTTCTGGTTTACCATTAGTCTACCATTCGGCATCCTTTAGTGGATCCAGAGAGAATACACAGTGACGTCAGCCCTCTACCCATAGTGGAAAACGCCTAGAAACCAGTTCTCTTTGTAGTAATAATCGACTTTTATAGATGGCACATGTTCTAAGTATTTTGACCATCCTGATGATAAAAAGCAATGACTGGACTGATATGCTATGAATGCAACTTTCATGAATAACAATAATCATGCATTAGTAATGTTATATTATATACTGTAGTTCTTTGATTTCTAACTTTGAACGGTATACTTCTCCAGATGTGCCTATGTTCTGTATATGGTGAAGGCCATCAATGAACTATTAGTGAGAGAGGTAGCTGATCTCTGAAGTATGGTTCATGTCAGCTGTAATATAGGAACACTCCCAGAATTAATTCTTATTATAGGGTATGCCAATATGAGTTTACATTGATTTGCAATAAGCCTAGGCCTGGTATGATAATTCCTGATTTCCATTAAACAAACAGATCTGACATACATGGGAATGTTTTTGATTATCGCGTCAGGGTTTATCCTACAAAATAAATATTTTCCATCCTTTCCACCGACAGAAATTTGATTTTTATCCCAACCACTTTCCTCAAGGCAGTGCTGCTGACTTAAGGGTTTTGTTTATCTTCAATATACAAATCTTGTAGCGGAACTGTTTTCTTTGATTCTTTTAATATCGGTTGCCTTTTTGTCATACAAATGCCAGAACAAGAAAGAAGGAGCCAAACCTGAATTAGAGCCTAGACCCCAGACAGGGCCTATGGAAATGCACCACGGGTAAATGCTGTGTGTATTGACAGTAGATATCACTATATTAGTGACTCTTGATCTACAAATTGGCACCCTTTGATGTACTGTGAGAGGCATTGATGAAGATAATGTTGGTTACACATTAAGTAGGTCTCAATCATCATTGGATGTCCAGTGTGTCTGTGATATTTACACCTCTTTAGGAAAGTCTGCCTGTTTTCCCTCACTCAGATTTAAAAGATCTATAGGTGCTATGATTGTTGGATATTATCTGATCAAAATTTGAAGATGATCGGTTCGTTTGATGTTCACAAATGGGTTCTTTCATTTCAAAGGGGTGTCACTGACATAATTAGAAAATGCAAAATCCATGTTAACTGTTTTAATCTTTGCCTCCAAAATAATTTAACCTTCTTTATAAGTGAACCTTCTATAATGAACAATTATTTGTTCTCAAAGTGAGATTCAGAAGACTGGTACAGTCTAGATGACAGTTGGACAGTTTGATTAAAGTCAGAGAAACGGTCTAAACTATTTTTCACCAACTAAACCTGAAAGGAAAATCATAACCAGAGGACTTAAATTAAGCCCTAATCAAAACTGTATGAAATGATGAGAGAAACATCGTTGACTTAAATCCTTACTTGAAATACACAATGTGAATGTTGAGAAGACTGTAAGGAAGTCTAAACCTTAGTTTTCCTTTGTGCTTAAGAGAAGTCCTTGTTTGACCAACAACAGTGTGATGTCACTGTGACAGTATCAGTTGATGCTGAACCGCTACAGAGACAGAAGGAACACACTAGAATGCACATATATAAAGCAGTATCGTACCTCCCCGAGTGTGTCCAGCCTTCCTTCATGTCGAAGATTTCCCCAGGTACGCCGGCGTCACAAACTGCAACAGATGGCAGGTACATGGATGTAGATTAGTAAAAAGACATTTGTGCCAAAGTGTCACAATGATGGATTCCACCATCATGGCTGCAGATCCACCCCCCTCCAGGACCAGTTTTGTAACTGTTGGCGGCTTGGGCACCACTGTAGGTATTATATGTGGAGCTGTTTCTATCTACAATGAGTCACCCATCGTGCTCGCATAATCATGGCGGATGTCATTTGTTTAGCCGTTGCTTTGTTTTGTTCATTCTTGATTGAAAGTGTGATCTGAATATTTCATACAGTTATGTTTATGTTACAGAGATGAGAAGAATTATATTTTAACAGGGGTCGTATTTCTTTATTGGGCTGAAGATCTCTTAGTTTCATTTGTGTGACACAAGTTCATTTGTCTTTAGACTTATTTTCAGAGGACATGTAATATGTCATGTTAGAACTGTCACAATATTTTAAATTTGCACATCTGTCTTATTTTTAGTGTGCTATCAAAAGACTTTTGTGATATTAATCACCTTTGGAGAATAAGGCATGATAACATAGGCATCAGGAAAAATCGCCTTGATTAGTTTTGATGGAAAATTCTTTACCTCTGAGACCAAAACAACAATTGTAATGAGGAACATGAGAAACTAATGTTCTGGTACACACAATTATATGTAATTGTAGACTTTACTACAAAAAGTTGGTAATTGGATTAGTTTCAGCAGCATGGAAAGGTTATCCTAAAAGGTCATCACACAAATGTTTTCATATTAAACACGCATCTGCAACAATCGAGAAGAACATGTAAATTATGGTTGACTAAATGACAAGGAATATGAGAGTGTATTGTGTGAGAGCTCTAGATGAAGTTCTCAGTATATCATTATGTGGAGGTAACTGGAGTCTGATGGACCTTGTCTCTTGATTCTCTTGAATTTCTCTCTCTCTTATAAATGTCTCTGCAGTGATGTTGTTGAAGTCAATGCAATTGATGGTTAGAGAATGGTCTAGAAAACTATATATAGTGACACCTTTGTTAATCTATTACATTGTTTAAATCTCAAGATATCTAAACATTTTTTAATCTTGGAGATATTTTCAAAATGAAATGACATACATTATCCATCTGTTATTTTTCCATTATTGTTCTATAATCTTTCAAAATTCAGAAATATTTCAAAAGAATAATCTTATTGGCAGAATTGTAGATGTTAAGTCAGTCAAATTCTGAATATTTCATTAAAAAGACTCATGGATGAAAAATCCTTTTCAAACTTTGAATAAAACATAAGTGGTTCTGAAATATTCAAATTTGTTTTCTGTAAATCCCATTGGGTTGATCATAGTCTGTAGTTCTTCAGGGTAATACCTGTAATATTCATTCTTCATATTAATAAAAGGTTCATCTTTGTCCAGTACTGTTATTATATGCTGTCATATAAGTGGCCTATTTCTGTACCTGAAAATTAATTCATCAAAATTATATTGAAAATCGATAGAATTTTTCTGAAACAAATACAACTGATTCATATTTATTGATGTTGAAACCATCAGTGTGATGTAAGGACTGAAATGAGAACTTGTCAAGTGTATGCGTGCATGCCAGCGTCTAGTTTGGAAGTTGTGTTTATACACAGATCAATCTTCTGTAATGTGTCAAGATGATATCTTTTTGATTGTTGAAGACTATTGGCCTGACGTAATTGCCTATTGAAGCAAACCGATTTTCAGGGCCACTGCTATAAAAAGATTGTTGAATTGCCTGAGTCAGTATATCTGTGTTGCCTTTGGTCCCCTGGCTGATACTGGTGTTTCTTGTTGTTGATGAAGCAGGAAGGAAATGTATTGTTCTCTTGGTAGCAATGTTTACTTATTTGATGATAGAAACAGCAAACTCTTTAGTATATGAATTATGACTCATTCAACAATGGTAATTTCATTAATGATATGTTTCAGTTTTCATTATTGATTTTTAAATGACATTTGTCATTTGGTTGATGTTTGAAAGTGTATTTCAAAAAAAATAAAATGTTTCTTTATTTTAATTGCAAATTGATCACTCAAGATTAGGTTGATAACATGTGGATTGAGAGCAGCTATCTGAGACTGCATGTGTGGTACAATGTGTGGACAAATCTCTGTATCTTTATACAACAGCTAGCTCTGTCAAGATTAAACATTAATTCTTTTATTTAAGTTCATAAAGTATTATCATTATACTAATATGAATTCTTCATTAAATGTAAACCTTTAATAACTTTACTCATAGTTTTTGCTGTTACTTCTTCTCTTGTAGGGAAATTAAACCATTTGCAAAATGAGGAAAAATTCACAATTTCATCACATTGATATCCAATAACTATTTTGATCTAAGCTCAATTCACAGAACCAATTTGTTTGACAGTTTACATTTGTTAAACGTAGTATGTTTGAATCCAATCCTATTATCAACAGCCTTCCAGGATTTGGAAGCAGTATTGTTTATTGGCTTGTGTTGTTTTGATTACAAGAAGGATGTTAGTGTTTCTTTTCTACCCATTCTCTGTCCCTAGTTAACCATTAGACTGCTGCTGTGAGACTCACAGAACATCTATATCAATTGCAAAATGATCCCCACACTGAAGGTCATGTTGCAAGAACTGTCTTGCATTTGAATGATGATTCTATCGTTTGGATGGAATGCATATATAGGAGCATTGCTTTGTATTGAATCTGTTTTTAGAAGCATAAATGTCCATCTCCAAACTTGAAAACAATTTACATGATAAATGCTTGCTTCAAAATTGTTCCAACAGCTTGAAAGTAGCATGTAACCTGGCTGAAAATAAATTCCCTTGTGAAATAGATCCATCATCCATGCACGAAGTAGCCATCTATAGACTATATCTTTATCGCATAGCAATGTCCTTGCTCAAAGCAGTATCTGTGGATTTTAATGTAAGATGTACATGCATTTGAATGATGCCAAAATTATCAGCCAAAAGTGCCCAGTTGAGATGTTTGAGACTGAAATGTGTACAGCATTGAAACACTTTAGTGTCATTACACAGCTCTTCCAGGCGGTGGGCAACAGGCCTTTTGGTGACTCAATTAAAAATAAAACTTTACGATTCAGGTCAGACAGTTTCAGGTTTTTGTGATCTTATTTGATTTCAAACTATTCCTTGATTTTGTTGATCATCTTTCTAAATTGTTCAGTTGACTTATTCTTTCACAGGCACAGCTGTCAACACAGTCTTTTATGCATATCTTTTGATGTTACTGATACCTAATTATAGTCCAGGTATCCTAAATAATCCTTATAACTAATATTCTTGCTAAGTTTTCAAGCTCTTCTTGCTCTTCCAGGCGCAGCTGATCGCGCAGTCGATCGGGCAGGCGTTCCAGGTGGCCTACATGGAGTTCCTGAAGGCAAACGGGATCGAGGACCCGGGGATCCTGAAGGAGATGGACTACCAGGACGTCCTCAACCAGCAGGAGATCTACGGGGAGGAGCTGAACCTCTTTGCTAACAAGGACTACCACAAGGAGGTACGTACTTGCCATCTCGGGGTTTCTTCTTGTTGTCTTGTCTAAGCCTGCACACAGAAAAACTTATACTTATCATCGAAATAGAAAACTAAAGACATTACTACAACACAAAACTATCAATTTGCATCCGGGAGACATCTTAGTTAATAGTCTATATGAAACTGTCAATAAATCTTTCTTTTGAAAACTTTTCAATATAATTGATCACAAATCAAGCTTGTTTTGAAAAACTAAATTAAAAGAGTCTTTCCACAAACTGATCTTCGACCCAATATCAATGATAGTGTTATAAGGTGGGATGATGATGATTAATGTAATTTCTGAAGTTGGTTTGTTGAACAATAGAAATCACAGATAAATACTTCAAATCACTACATATTTCAAAGTATGCCTTTCTGCATATTCATTGTCCTTTTATACAAGATCCTCCTCTCTCTATGAACATATATTAAGTGAATTCATGGTAACATGTATTTCTTTCCTATCCACACAAGTTCATCTCATATACCCTGCTCCACAGGTGATAGTCCCGAAGACGAAGGGTGAGCCTTTGGGAGTGGTGATTGTAGAGTCTGGATGGGGTTCGATGGTGCCCACAGTGGTGCTAGCGAACATGGCCCCCACTGGGCCAGCAGCTCGGTGTGGGCAGCTCAACATTGGCGACCAGATCATCTCCATCAATGGCATCAGTCTCGTTGGTCTCCCTCTCTCCGCCTGCCAGAATCAGATCAAGGTAGGTTATTATATATCTAACATGATATCATATCATTCACTTAAAAATGGTTTGGAATCTTCAATATTGTTGCAGCCCTTGGATACCTCTAGAAGTTAGATAAGTAACCAATGTTTTGTATCTATATATTGGGGGGAAAAAAGGTTATGAAACCCTTCAGATACCAAACGGAATTGACAAAGAAATGAGTCTCATTTGCTTGTAAATAAAACAATTTAACTTGTGTTCAAGACATATTTGGTTTAAGAATTGTTATGTACATTGTAGTGTTAATGGTACAGGTCATGGTTGAAATCCAGTTACAAGTTGGTTTTACTAGTAATGGTACAAGTCATGTCATAATGGTACATGGCATGATATATGAGTAGTTCATGGTACCAGTCATGGTACAAGTCATGTCACAAATCATTGTATAAGTCATGCCACATGTCATGGTACAAGTCATGTCACATGTTATGGTACAAGTTATGGTACAAGTCATGTCAAATGTCATGGTACAAGTCATGTCAAACATTATGGTACAAGTCATGTCAAATGTTATGGTACAAGTCATGTCAAACGTCATGGTACAAGTCATGTCAAACATCATAGTACAAGTCATGCTACATGTTATGGTACAAGTCATGTCAACCGTTATGATACAAGTCATGTCAAACATTATAGTAGAAGTCATGGTACAAGTCATGTCACACATCGTACAAGTCATACCACATGTCATTGTACATGTCATGTCACATGTCATGGTACAAGTCATGCTACATGTTATGGTACAAGTGATGTCAAACATTATGGTACAAGTCATGTCAAACGTTTTGGTACAAGTCATGTCACACATCATGGTACGAGTCATGTCACACATTATAGTAGAAGTCATGCACATGTCATGGTACAAGTCATGCTACATGTTATGGTACAAGTGATGTCAAACGTTATGGTACAAGTAATGTCAAACGTCATGGTACAAGTCCTGTCAAACATTATAGTAGAAGTCATGCACATGTTATGGTACAAGTCATGTCAAACTTTATGGTACAAGTCATGTCACACATCATGGTACAAGTCATGCCATATGTCATGGTACAAGTCATGTTAAACATCATGGTACAAGTCATGCCACATGTCGTGGTAAACATCATGTCACATGTCATGGTACAAGTCATGTCAAACATTATGGTACAAGTCATATCAAATGTCATGGTACAAGTCATGTCAAATGTCATGGTACAAGTCATGCCACACGTCATGGTACAAGTCATGTCACACGTCATGATACAAGTCATGTCACACATTATACTACAAGACATGCCACACGTCATGATACAAGTCATGTCACACGTCATGGTACAAGTCATGTCACACATTATGGTACAAGTCATGTCACATGTCGTGGTACAAATCATGTCAAACGTTATGGTACAGGTCAAGGAATGAGTTATGAGTCTTGTTATTAGTCATGGTTAAAGTCATGTTACAAGTTATGGTACAAGTTATGGTACAAGTCCAACTCGGTTGGGTAGAGTGAGAATTGACTAATGTATGTCTTGTTCAAGTCTTCAACAAGTCAATGGCCTACATGTCATCTTTTCATTATTACATTCATAGTGAATAAAAGGAACTTTGTAATATTTCCACAACAAATAAAATACATGGTTTGAATTTACCATTGTTCAATTATCCATAATCCCTATTAGTATTCTGCAGAATGTACATTATGTAAATGAATTCAAAGACAAGATTATGAAGTTCAGAGACTAATGGTCCTGTCAGTTTCTTCATGTCGGAGCATATTACGTGTCAATTCTGTGGATGGTTGAATAAACAATGTCAATTTAATAAACATCTTGTTGCTTGTTGAACATCATGGCTGAATGTAAGAATTCAGGAAACGAGAAAGACATTAGCAAAACTTTTTTTTAGATGAAAATAGATTGTCAGTAGAAGGACATTAGAGTCTTTTTACAGTAATGGATATGGTTTCACTATGTTTCTTTTGGAAATGACTGCAGAAGGTTTTTTCACCATTCTGAGCTTTTTTAGTATAGTTTACAGCCTAAAAAAATCACAAAAAATGTCGAACTTGAGGAGATTGAAGATTGAAGAACTTTTATCTTCTGTCTCCATAAAAAATTGAGAATAACTTGTGAAGGTTCGGCGGCTACCACATATATTTATGCCTTAAACCTGTACCCTATGCCATTCAAGGATGCCATGCTGGTACACTAATGTGAAACACAAGTGTCAATCTAGAAATACTGAGGAGAAACCATCACCAATGGATGATAAAGGAGTTTTTCTGCTAATGTAGTATTTGATACTAACGTCTGAACTTTGCCACTGCTGCAGGTGACATCAGGTATGGACGACAGCTTTCTGATGAAGTTTCAAGACTGGGAATCATTTTGCCATTTGAAATACCTTTGAGACTTTATATACCCAGTAGTCACTTTTTGAAGGGCATTTAGAAGTGGCAGACCTAAGAACAGGAAGATTTTCTGGAGAACAACTTCTTTGATGTGAATATACATGACATTTCTGAGTATATACTCACTCCTTCATCAGGTGGAATGTAAGAAAATAACAAAATGGGATAGATTTATATATGTATTTTCACGTTAAGGAAGTTGTTATGAAGAAAATCTTCCCGTTTTTACTTTCTTAGTGGAAGATAAATTTCTTTCAGGTTTACAATAGTCGAAGAAACACATGTTGGTAGCATTAAAGTGCATATTCATTTCTATTGCTAACTTTTTAACCTGCAATATCACTAGCTGCTATGATCTAAGTGATATGTGGAAAGCGCTGTTAAATCCTGATTCACCCCATATTAGATTAACAGGTTCTTTGGTGCAGTTTAAAAACTTTGTCTTACTTACATTTATGTATTTCATAGATAGTTTTTATAGATATTTCTCCGCTAAAATGATAGTGAACCCACATCAGAAGTATGAAACGTATATATTGATTAAGGTTAATGTCAGTGAAGAATAAGGCCGCACTTTACTGAGTCTGTACATGACAGGAGAAGAGTCGACTGAGTCTTGGAGATCAGCTTTCAAATTCAATAATTCTTTCCTGTCAAAGTCAATCTGGTGTGGATCAAACAAGCAGATTTCCATAGTCAAGCAGGATCTATAGTATTGATGCTGTGGACAGACACAATGGAGGAAGACTTGAAGAAAGCTGTAGCCTATTCAGCTAGCTGAAGACTGAAGCCAATGTGGTCTGTTCTTTCAAGCACTTGATCGCTACATTTGGGTTTGTGGCTATGAGATAATGGTAATTGGTCTTGTGTGGTCTCCACTAGACTGTAATGGAAACAAATTTGATTTTACTTTATCAAAGTCTCAAATTATCACGGTTTATCTTATATAAAACAGAAAATTTGTAGATTTTTCTGTGCATTGGCATTTGTCTTAATCATTCATGATTTTATAAATAATTTTGGGTTTATTTGTTGAGTTATAATGTATAAATGAGGAAATGCTGATGAAGAAAGGACTATGGTGATCTTTAGTTGATACATTTGTGATGGCATTAATGTTGCCTAAGGTTATTTTGTGTAGTTTTAACCTTAAAGCATTTTCTGAACATTACGTTACACTGTCTTGGTTTTAAAATTATCCTGGTTGACCACTCTACGATTCTCAATTTATTAGATAACAGTAGTATTTATGGAGAGACGACCAGCTCTGCAGTCGTAAGTAGATCTCCCAGCAGCCCCTAATGGAAGGTCTATTTGTGTGTGGATTGTAGGGCGAGGGTGGAGAGAGAGCGCCAGTACCTGACACAATCCTATTACAGGCTTTACACAAACCATGAGTTCTACAGTGAAATGTGCTCCTACAAATAACACCCAGACTCCAAAACAACTTCAATAAGGCTCCTTAATGACACTCCCTGAGAGAAAGGAGACCATAACAACAGTTGATTGGCTTTTTCTTTGGCAAACTTGAGAATAAGATATTACCTTGATTGAGTCAGCAAGATCATGATAAATGATGTTAAGGTATCCTGCTTGAGGATAGAGCAGTAAAAACATGAAGTTTACTATAAACTGTTGAGCTTCTGGTGAAAATTAAACATGAATGACATGTATGTGGTTAAAGTAGTTTGGAATGGACCCAAAGTCTACAAACATCTAGCTCCCCTGAGAATAAAGAGGGTTATCAGTAGAGTGGTGACAGATCGACAGCCTTCAATCTGTTAGCTGCGAAAACACCATGCCCTGACGATCTCCCAACCCTTTGCACAGTCACAAATGAAGATAGATTGAGCAAGAGGCGCAATTGATCAGAAAGCTTTGGCTTCGTGAAAACATCTTGTCACTGCCGTGCTATTGATCTGTTGTCGTTACAGAGGCAGAACAAGAATAACTTTACAAAGCATTTCCCTCCGAGTACCAGCAAAGGGAGGAAACAATTAAACTGTGTATGCATTAGAAGTGGTAGGGGACCGACAGTTCCCTAGATGTTGGCTTGAGTGACATGCTAAATGTTATCATGGAGTTGAATGCTTTACCAGCCTGTCCGAGTTGGACAGTGTTCTTGTAATTGTATCCAATCTGCTTGATGCCGTCTTGATCACATCCGACAAGGTCGGCACTCCTGTCACAAGGAACATCTTCAACCTTCCAACACTGTCATAACACTGTCTTTGCCTTTTTATCGAGGGCAATTTTGAGCCAATAATATCTGCACGGTCTTTACTTGTGACATGTTCTCCTCTGTAGTAGTATTTGTATCCATGTTTCGTTATCCTTTTTTGCTGGGTAAGTGGTAACATGTGAAGGCAAATAAGGACAAGTATATGGATGAGAATTTCTTTATTCTGAGGTACGACATTTTGATACAGATTCTTATGACGTTTTAAATCATGAATACTGGATACATACTAGAAAACAGTAAAAGTATCTGTATCGAAACGTCACACTCTTTTATCACAGACTTTTTTTTATCGCATGCACAGGAAGAAACAAGACAATGTTTTCAAATTTCCCGACATTTGGTCACTAGTAAATTTGTTCTGCCTTCAAATCTTCATTATCTAAGCTAATCAAAATGCTCTTAATAGGTATGAAACACAATTTTGTATTCCTAACTCTACATTCTCTTTATTAAAAAAATAACCAAAATTTTGTTTATATACATATATAAGGATTTCAATACTACTTTAATGAACCACTGTGAGAGTGTGTAGATGACTGAACCCAGAAATGTACAAACTCTGCCTCTACCACACTCCTGGTTTCATGGTGTGATGGCAACATGTTAAGTCTGAAGTGGGGAGAGGGTGTTCAGTTTTTATGTAACTGACTTCGGAGTAAGGGAACCATTAAGTCAATTGCAACCTGGAAATTGAAAAACCTCTTTGCATCTTACAACCAAATGTCAATAGCAGAATAAACTTGAATATGAATGGTAAGATGAAAATGCTTTTTGAGAGAGGTCAATCTATACATGCTTCTTAAATAGAAGAATTTTTATCACAGATCTATATCAATCGGAAATATTTTCAACCGAGATGAGATCGATATTGCACAAGGTTCAGGCAGTGGCAAGCCCCATACTAAGTGTACACATTTAGATTTATCGACGGTCGACTCGAAGAACAATAACCGGGCAAAAAGTTGCCTGGGAGGGAATTAAATGTTAACGATTTGCCATTGATTGCAGCCTGTACCCAACTGTGTTGTAGATTTGATTACGCCGTGTGTAAAAAGTGTGATCAAGAATAAACCAATCATTGAGCTGGACTGATTGACTGATCAAGTCTCCGGCTTGTGAAACAGTTAGACATTAATCCACAAACAATCCCCCAGGTTTTTTTGTTTTCGGTCCATTAGTGCACATTTAGAAGCAACCTAACTTCTTGCTCTTCTGCTCTTTCTAGAACTTTCCTTGCCTGAGGGATTGACAGTATCAGCAAACATGAAAAAAGTGTATCTGCCCTTAAATTATTTTCTTAAAACCTGCTTATGTCATTACCTGTGAGGTATACTATTGCCTAGAAATACACTAGAAATAAAGAAACTGTTAAGATTATAATAAAACCTTGTGAATATTCTATAATAATACAAAGACATATCATTGACAAATATTGGTTGATAGTTGATAAGTTGATAATTGTTCTTGTAAGTAAAAAATGGGAATTTATTGGAAATTCTCTGATATGAGTTCTTGCAAAGATACATTGCATATGTTAAGAATTAAGAATTTTAAAAACAGAAATTTTAGACTATTTTTTACATTCTTTGATATCTGGAACAGTTATTTTGTAGTTAAGGTAAGAAGGTAAGAAATACATGACGAGGCTTTCTAGAGACTTTGGACAGAATGTTGCCATCTATAAACATTTAAATGCTAGAATGTTTTGGATCCCCCTGACTGAGCCAAACGATAAGCTAGCTGACTTCCTGTAAATCAGACACAAGGAGTTGTTTGACCCTTCAGTTTATCAGCAGAGACAATAGGCTAAGTGTTAAAGAAAACAAGATTTTTCTGAATAACAGCTTCTTTATTGTGAACATGCTAAACATTTCGACCATATGCTTACTCCTCCTGGCAGTTGATGATAGTTTATTATGTGTGAACTACAACACGATTGTGTTACAGCTAATAAGTATGACATCTCTGATTGGTTGTCTAGAAATTTGGGCTTGTCAGGAATTGATAATCATTCTCCAAGAAGATATGTAATGAGGGCCAATAAACAGACAGATGTAGCCACTCAGCCATGTGATCACGTCAACACAGACAGACACAGAGGACATTGACTGGCTTGCTTTATATCCAATTATCTCAGGAACATAGTAAGCACATACATAAATGAGCATTTACCTTGACAATATGTGCGTATTTAGGGCGGAGTGATAATGTTCCGGGGAGAATTCCATTATTGCTGGTGTAACAAGTGTGAAGCTTCAATACTCTCACAATGAGGTTCGTGTAATCTTCTAAGGCTCACCGGCTTCAGAACTGACAAATGGCACCTAATTTCATTGTCTTACACATGAAAAGATGCTCAGGATGGATGTAGTACTAGAATGGTCAATTTATCCAAGGACTACATCAAAGAATCAGTTTTCAGAGAGGTTCTGCTCTCGATTTCGGCTAATTCACCTTGCATCAGTTGCTCCACATCTTGCCAGGCATTAATGGATGCTGACGGAATCTTGTTAGCAACTTCTCCTCATTTGAAAAACCTTTAATGTTATGTTTCTTGTTCAGATTGTTACACTTATTTATTAGATTTATTTAACTTTTTATTCCTGAAACGTTTATTCCAAAACTGTGAATCATTTATTTTATTTTTTTTACTCCAGGAACTGTTCAAACTTCTACATTAATGTGTCTGTGTGTCAAAGTTTCTAATGTATAATGTTATTAAATAGCAACTTTATGATAAATCTTTGCTCACCGGTTTCACTGCAAAATAATCATGGTGCTCGATTCTTTTGTTCTGAAATCATACTGTAGTTTAGTACTCTTCAAAGTGATGTAATAAACCCTAAATCACCTTGTTTAAGAGTTCACGTTCATAATGCCTTTAAAAATCAAGTTTTATGCAACTAGTACACATCAGAAAATAGCCATCATGACCACGAAAGTGTAGATTATCTTCTACAATGGGAGATGAGTATTTCCCAGGAGGCCTCGTCTAATGACAGAGCTGACAGACAGGCCAGTAAACACTGAGTTTATATCCACATTACTGTATGCTGGACCAGCCATCTAGTGCATCTTAGACTGGCACGGTGTCTTGGGATGAAACTAGCGATTGGGGCATGATAGGCATTTATAGTTTATTTTCAAAGGGTAAATGTAGCATTTATGGGTTGAGGTAAAATCTTTATTATCTTCCAGTGAAATTTTATATTGTTTGCGACTTCTTTTACACTATTTGAAAACGTAATAAATATGATTTGACAAGAAAATGTCAAATACTGTATACTACTATTATTACTATCATCATCACTCAATAGAACTAAAGATACTAGCTTTTCACATAATGATGGTGACCGTAGCCTCTTAATTGTCTTGCCTTGTCAAGCATTCCATTTGAAAATGTATTTCATATAAGATCATACTGCAGGTCAGAGGCCTGTGGTTCAAATTCAGCAAGAAGTTGATCAATGTCATCTGCAGTAATAAACACTAAATAATGTCCCATTGTTTTAAAAAGTAGACTTTGATTCCTGTGTTTCAGACATCCAAGCCGCAGACGGTGGTGAAGTTGACGGTGGTGCCGTGTCCGCCGGTGGTGGAGGTCCTCATCAAGCGGCCTGACGTCAAATACCAGCTCGGCTTCAGTGTCCAGAATGGGGTGGTCAGTTTTCATATTTCTATCAGCCATTTCGATGTTTCTCTCAATGAGAATCAGAAAGCACTATGATTTGAAATCATGTGAATCTATTGTTGAAGAGACCTGGGTTTTGAAGTCTACCAGTGGCTCTCAAACTTAATCTGTAGAATTTTTTTTTTTATAAATATGAAGGTTTCAGTGCAATGACTCAATGTAATATGCTGCAATACCACCCATGATTTGCAAGTTCCAGTCGCCACTCCGCGGTTTCATCATTAAACAGAAGCAGAATTCTTAGACTTTCTTCTGGTAAGACTACAAACTGCCCTGGTAAAAGTGAACTGCTTGTGGTAGACTGCACATTCAGCTCACATCTTACCCTTCTGTACTATTGAACGCTTCATCACTATTATCTTGATGGTTGATTATTTGTTTGCAGATCTGCAGTTTACTACGTGGTGGTATTGCAGAGAGGGGCGGGGTCAGGGTCGGACATCGCATCATCGAAATCAACAACCAAAGTGTCGTTGCTGTACCTCATGAGAAAATTGTAGCACTTCTAGCAAATTCTGTTGGAGAGGTAGGTTGCAGATTTTAAACTCTATACATTTAGTAATGACATGCAATATATTTGAGTTTTTGAAAAATTTATTGTCTTATCTCTAAGATTTCACTTCTAAATCTACAATTAAGATTTTATCGTTAAATTAGTTGATTACAGATGGAAGTTAAAAGAAGCAACATTTTAATGGATCCCCAAACTTTAGGCAACATCTCGCCATCCAGTGCTGATCGTCCCACAGAGTTATCTTGTTTTTATGAAATGTTCATTCATTTCGTTCATTCATGTTCATTCATGTTCATGGACCTCGTCCAGAGACTGATATTTAGAAATGGACTAAAAGAGGGATATGTTTGAGTAAATTCTCTACATTTCAAACAGGACATGTTTTTTTCTCTCTACATTTTGGTTGCTCCTTCTTAGTGTGGGAGTTTTATATTGAATCGGGTTGGGTTTGTTTTTGATGTACGATCTGATAATTTCAAAAATCAGTTTGTTTCCACCCACCAGAATTAGGAGAATATTTTCCTACAGTTCCTTCACACAAAGGACATAGATTATTGGCATTGGATTTTATATATGGATTTGAATTTGAAGTCAAATGTAATTTCTTAGTTTAGTTTGCTGCAGGTCATTTTAGCGATGTAGGGCATCGTCCTTGACCTCAGGCTACCATTAACAAGGCCTTTTCTACTTCTGAGAAACCTTTTGAACATGTTTCTCTTTAAGGGCAAAATAACAGTTCATGGGGCTTAGGAGAGACAATATCTGATACCAAAATGATGGAAACTGTCAAAATGGTAACTTTGATTAGCTACAAATATATATTCAAAAATGAAAAATCAAAAAGTAGTTTGTAGGTCAACTGTCAGCAGGACAATGGTATCTCTTTGTATGTGTAGGCCAGTTTAGTAGACAATGAGACAGTCTAGATTAGCAGGACAGTGGTCAGCGTAAGATGGACAAGATATGTGGTCAGGTGATGGCCTGTCTCTACTTGTCACATTGACAAGTCGGGTAATATCCTAAATTGACTCAGAGTAAGACCTCTGCACTTAATTCCAACTCAACTCCCCGAGGGCTCTATAAAATTACAACATCTCAACAAGCAAGCAAATCCAATATTGCGTGAACGAAGGACAGACGAGACCTATGTCCTCTCTCGAAAGAGAAGCTTCAGAATAACCTCTCGGGTCACTTCTTCCTTTCACGCCTGTTGTTATAAGGAAACTCAGGAGAGAGGAAATAAATTGGCAAGATTATGTACGCATCTTGGGATACGGGGAGTGTGAGAGTCGGTGCTATTCTGTGTGCCTGCGTGACCAGAAAGGAATTTAGGAATCAATTATGTGTTATTATTTACATACACCATGCAGACCAAATCAATTTAGTCAGATCAATGCAGGAAATCCAGGCATAAGAGTGTGTGATATTCCTTTTTGATGACAACTATTTCTGGCAATTCACAGTTTGTGGCTGAGCCCTGTGGATAATATTGCCTCTCGTAATAAATAAGACAATTTGCTGATATAAATATATATTGAAAATGTATCTGTCCTCTTGGTATGATAAAAATCTCAATTATACTACAAAAAGTAACTAATTTTTTCTATTCCAATGTTTTAAGAGTAATATCATGTATATTTTGAAAAAATTGGATCATAATAGTAGTTGCAAAGATTTAAGAAAATAAAATAAACATTTTGGAAACTAAATTGTCCTTTTAGATTTATATAAAAGTCCATGTCAATGTACAAAAAGTCTGGATGAGTTGTTAATGTCTTTGAAAAGGTTAGCTTCAAGATATTTAGTGTAAACTATGAATTAAGAAAAATTTATGAAACTGACATTTCGGTGACATTTCAGTCAGTCAGTATTCTTAACGTTTATGATCTATTGTTTGAAGACTTCTTTTCAGTTATGATATTTAGCATGCATGTTAAAAATTCACAGAATACAATACCGATAATGATATAATAATTTCAATAACTAATCAGGAAAATAGGTGGATGGTGTTATTTTTATTGATCTTTTTTTTTTAAGTATTAAACAATTTTTTTTTGTTTAATCATGTAGAAATATTTTTTAGATGTATGTTAATTCATTGGCAATTTTTTCATGTAATTTAGTGTCTGGAGTTAATTCATTCTGACACAACAGAGTCAGTTTAAGGTTTCAAATGCAAAAATTATATAAATTTGCAATAATTTTCAACACAAAGTATATACATCATTTATTAGAGAATCCTGCCAGGTACACAGCAACTTTGTCTACTGTAGAGAACTGTTTACAGTAAGGTTTGGGTGCAATGCTACACTGAATTGCAGGGTCGTACTACCCGTGGTCAGATTGTTCCAGCCAACGCTTGCACATTTAACTACAATGCATAGCCACAATGGTGTTGCTGGCTTTCTCCAACCAAACTAGCCGCCTTGATATAAGTTATAAGTTTTGGAAACAGCATTAAACTCCAAATCACCTCATCTCACTTATTATTTTTTCATCTTTTATATCCAATCAGAAAAGAAAAGTAACATACCTTGTCATCGTGAACTCTTCATGAATATCTCGTGTATGTTTCAGATCCACATGAAGACTATGCCCACCTCAATCTACCGCCTGCTGACGGGACAGGACACACCCCACTACTTATAGACAACACCTCGGTCAGTAGGTCACTGGATTAGACTGGGCACTGACCACTACTCATCCTCTGCATACTGACCCATGCTTCAGCTTTGGTTGTGCTTAACTTGACCAAACCTCAATGCTCATCGGAGAGACATACATGTGAACACACGTTATGATACGAAACCTAATTCTCGTGTCAGGCATGATACTTATTGCATTATGTGCCCGCCCAAAGGGCTGTTGTTGACGAGGTAGCCTTGAACTGTATATTGTGAATGTGCCCATGGAATTGTTAGCAGCAACTGCTGTGGCTGATGCCTTCTCTTGTTTCTGTGCTGCCAACTTGGTTTGTTGGTTGGAAGGTCTATGGTGTCTGATGCTTTGTGAATCAAGGTGCTCACTGGTTGCCAAAGGATGACAGACATTACGGTGTACTCGTGTAGCAGTGCTCAGAAAACAGGATTGGCCGTGAAAGTAAGTTTTAGAGTTCTGTGAGTACAGTTACCATACTGTACTATAGGTATGGAAAGGACACTTTCAGCAAATTGAAATCTGTGGACTGAATGATCCTCAGGAAGGACGTAACTGCATATAGACTGTCAGACCTTAAGAAGATGTACACTTGCAAGACGGGTGATCTTCCATGCTGTTGAGAAAGTATGTATACAACGGTCTCATCCTATGTAACTGAGCGGAGAATGACCTTTTTGAGACGCATGTTCTCTATTCTTCGCTATGTGGACAGTTGTCCCACTTAACAGAAATCTTTCTGAGCCAACTCCTTTAAAGAAAATTTGGATTACAACCACTAAGAAGATCTAACAGAAAGGATTTGAGCCGATTGTGTTGAGAAAAGTCTGTTTTTAGGTAGCTATAAGAACAAGAGGCACAGGATAGTGAAGATCTAACAGACTCCAGGATTACTTCAGGGCCCAGCAGCTTTACACTGTATAGTCCATGTGTTGATGTTGTCCACCAAACCCATGTATACATACTTACATACATACATACATACTGTGTACATAGACCATGTTACCTTGTATCTTCTGGAGGATCTCCTGTGTCAGGATCTCCTTCACTCGTCAATGTCGTCAAGGATCTGGTGATGAATATCCGCTCCATTGCAGAATCTTCAATCTGTGGCACAATTTCGGATCCATTACAGAATACTGAAGTTGTTGCAGAAAATCAGATTCGTTACAGAATGTTGATCTGTTGCACATTACTGGATTTGATGCCGAACTTTGGATTGCTGAAGTGTTGGGTTTGATTCAGAATAGTGGATCCATTATGTGTCCTTGTGATAGGACTGGTACTGTGTTCAAATACCGAATGTCTGAAGACCTCTCAATGTCAATGCAAGGACCTTTATCTATATTGTATCTATTGTATTTACATGTGTTACATTATCATGATTCAATGAAAATGGGTTCACTTTTATGTAAGAAAATATTGAAAAGTGTCTCAAATTGTATACAAATATTTATAGTATTGATTTTTTCCTTTGATAATCATGTATTATTGTAAAGCTGGCAATTATTCTCGAAATGGTCCGATAGTTTCAAATTCACAAGAAATTTCACAAATTCTTAAAACTTTACCTGGTTATCTAGGATTTGGTCTGAAAGACCTTCTTGAATCCTGGACAACTTACATTCGAAACAATTCCAGTTACTCAGTCACGGCGATGGTTTGACTGTAAGTGTCTAGCTGAGGAACATTTCAAGAATATGAGCTGTGCTTCTAAAGTCGCTTCTCGTTATCAAATTGCAAATGTTAAATATCCTAGTCTGGTCCAACCAAACCATAAAGTTTGGTACTCCACTCTGAACAGTATTCAACAAACTGTTACTATATTGCTTTACCTGCGAAGTCAAGTATCTACTCTACCTGTATACAACATTGATAAGAGCTTCTAGTTGCATTAGTGAGATGGAAGGAAAGTAGCAAAGCTTGGATGTACTGTGTTGTATGGCTTTGTTAGAGAGCTGATGTATGTACCTCCTGGAGCTGTATAATGCTGGTGCCGCTAGAAGCTTGTATATTCAGCAGAACCTAGTTGCTGTTGGACTAGAGGTCTTCCAATACTGCTACAGAGGTCTACAGAATCTACCATTCCTTACCAGCCTAACTCATGCCCATAACACTTAAGATTTTTGTGGTATTTGGCTTATTTCGTTGAGACGTTGGCTTATTTTTATTTGGGGCTTTGTTATGTGTGTCCGTGGCCAACTTTATGCAAGGTTGCTGCGGTCCACCAAGTTTACCAGTGTAACCTTAAAGAATGGACTTTCAGATATTGGTCTTCTTGTGTGTGGTCAAAGAATAGCCTGGTTCTTAGACAAAGTAAAATCATTTTGAAAGAAGGGCATTTGAAAAGGTTATTCATTAGGTTATTGTCATTTGTAAATATTATTTGTTATCTGTCAAATTTGGTCTTGGAATGTTTTTGGACATGAAATGGTTTGATACATTTTGTAAAATATTCATTGTCATAATGTCAAAAATTGGTTGTCGGACAAATTAATTGTAGAACTGATAATACTTAAGGTTGAAAATTGTCTCAAACTAACTGATGTGTTTATATTTCATTATAGAATTTTGAATTTGTGTTCTTGTGTGCATGTCCTATTGAACATTCCATCATGAAGCCTGTTCTCTTCACTTAAGTCCATCACATGACCTCTTACTGTCTGATGATTGGTAGACCTATGTTCAAGGACCCTAATTTAAGGCTACTGATTGGCTAAACCCTGTAGATATGAATATACAAGCTTGTGTATGTATGAGATATAGTGCTTACAGTGTTGGTGTTACTGAATGTCACATAGCAGTTTAGTGTTTCACATTGCTGTCAGTTCAACAGCATTGGTAAGTTATTAACCGAGAGGGCAAATTCAACTAGAAATTCTATAAATTTCTGGTTTGATGAAGTAAATGTGAACTTACATTGAATGTAGTGTGTAGTATCCAGTTTCAGGTTCCATAGTCCGTTAGCTCATGTATATACTATACTGTTGGTATTCTCCAAACAAGACGTCATCTTTTTGTTTATCTTGGTATGAGTTCTGGTGTATGTGCAATAATATCGTGTTGATGTGCTTTCACCTTTCTTCTTTTAACTGGCTCGATGTGATATAATGTTGGAGCCGACCTGTTGCCTCTCCTCGGGCCTTGCAAGTTACAGCGTAATACATGCTTTCATAATAATCTAGCTGCCTCTATCTCTGTTAAAGCCAGTGGCTCTCATTCTTTTCATGTCGTTTGTTAAAGAATATTTTATTTGGTTTCTTTCTTTCAGTGATGAATAAATAAAAATAAATATACTGAACACAGATTCTATGGCTGGAATGATACTAATTTAAAATTTGAGATAAATAATGAGCAATTACTTGTTTATTGTTTTGATGTCAACATGGGTGAACTAGTTTCTTTAAAGAAGAAAACTCTTTCCTGATAATTACAAGTTAGTCTGTGTTAGAAATATTTTATTCACTCAAAATTTTAAAGGGAATGATTTATTTCATTGTAACAAGTAAAATTTGTCCACAGTTCAGTAATAGTTGTAATCATTGTGAATTAAATTATAAGTTATATGCATAATAGTGCCCTGTATCAACTTCTGTTTTGTCTTGAAGTGAATATCTATTATAATACTTGATTTGGAGGGTGCATTTCTTCTAATGAGTGTGGTGATATACGATTTGAAAGTATGAAGTTTGATATATATATATATAAATATTCAAATAGGTTTATGATTATTTAATAGCTCATATCAAATTATCTTATCAATTATGTTACCAAATTATCTTTAGATCCAAGCAATGAATAGCAAGGCCAAGTATATGATCATTTGAGTATTAAAATCTAACACAAATGGTTGCTTTCTAAGCAAGTGTTAGCTACTAATTGAGATATTTTACCTTTGATATTCATTAGTGCAATTATTTATAAAGACTAGTTTTCAAGATATGTATTTACCAAGTCATGTTGTGTGACTTGACATTGAGTAGTTTCTTTCTTAAAACATGGTCAAAGGGAGATAACTCTTACACCCAGATCTGTATTGGTCTTTCGTTGATTATTATGTTCTTGCATACATTTAGGGGGCAAATCAAAATTCGAAAAACAGATATTGTTTTGTTTTTTAATCATTTGCATTTTTCAAACAATTGTACCATTAATTAATGATTTTCCGTTCATAAATACCCCAATTATTTTGGCAGTAGAAGTAAGTCATGATTACCTGTAGCTATTGTTAAATGTTAATGTTTAAAAATCTAGCCTCATATTTGTTGCCACTATTGAGGAAGGGTTTGAAAATTAAAGTTGAAAGTTGTCAGTGTCTCTACTCGATCCAGCTTCATCCCCCTTCCCTCTCCCTGTAACAGTACTCACTCCTCCCCACTGTGATTCTTGGTATGCCTGTACGATATGAAAGATCATAAGCTGACATGTATTATCTGTGCTACTCTCCGATATGAAAGAATATTGAGTAAAACATATTTCATGTACAGAATTTTCTCTTTGTTGTTTGTTGGACTCTGGAAGGTGCCATTATGAAAGAAGAAAGACATTTATATGAGAATATATCAGCCAAGCTGTTCAGAAGTCACCATATGAAAGATTGACATTTGTACGAGACAACATCAGCCAGGCTGTTCGAAAGTCCAAAAACCAAATTGAAGAATGACATTTATATGATAATACATCAGTCAGGCTGTTCGAATCTCCACCATATGAAAGAAGATTGACAGTTACATGAGAATACATCAGAAAGACCACCTGGCTTGTGAGATTTTGTAATCTTTTGTGTATACATGGCGAACTTCACTATGCAAGGCATAACTCTTGGCCAGTCATTATGACTGACTGATTTAAGCTTTGCCACACTTCCTTAAGGTTTCTGTGCTAGGAAATCGTGCCCACTATGCATTTCAGGTGCAGTGCTCCACTATCTTAGTATAGAAAATTGAGGGAAATACTGCAAGACAGTTAGGGAGACTGGCAAGAGTTATGCATTGTGTAGGAGAGAGCAAGAGTTGACACGTTGCAGGAGTTGGTCCAACTTTTAGATTGAAGTATTTCATACATCAGTTAATGTTCGACAAAGTACTTCTTGAAAACTGCACTCCATGAACAATTCCAATAAAGTACATCTCTTCAGATTGCTGAAATGTACTTCAAAACCAGTTTTCTCAAATGCCTTTGCAACTTCCAATATCCACTATTACAAACCTCCAGTGACGTCACACCACTATACTGCTTGTAACATTATACTCAATAAGTCCTATGTGGATGTATTATCCCAGGGATTATGTGATAATCCCCGGGATTCTAACATAATTTCCCTCTACCTATCTTAATAATGCCCCTCTTCAAGTATCTGTATTTAATACGGAGACGTTGAATTTCAGATGAAAGTATTAAGTCTAACTCTATTGGAAAACAACTGTTAATTCAAACATCAATCTCCAAATGTTTTTTGCAATAGCCTGTCTTGAACCCAAAACCTCCATACTCCTGCACACCAAGTGCAGCGATGATACCACTGTGCTACAGGGACTAGGTTGTTTCCCCAAGTTACCTTTATACCCTACTGCCTTTCACCAAAGGAGGATATTTTATGGACGACTCCTTTACTTTTTTCGCACTATCAATAGATTAAACATAAAATTTAACCACAGGGTCGGTTTGTAAGCTTGATAAAACATGCCAAAGGGGGTTTATGAGATTTAAAACCCGCAACCCAAGGGATAAACACGAGGGGCTAACGCCTCTCGTCACATCCTTAAAAACCTCTCGCTGTACAAGTCAATAACAAAATTTATGTACCTCTTGAAAATCTGATGTGATGTGTCTTCAAATTTGCTTTGAAACATGGGCAAGTTCTCATGTCACTAGGCATTCCTGGGAGTGGCAGAGTTTTTAAAAGAAAATTGTCCGAAAATGTTCAGCTTCCATCTGGTGTCTAGAGGAGATTTTTTGTGCCAAATCGCAGAGAACGAGTAGGTTTGTAGATACTGAATAGTTCATACAAGCACTTGGGGGCTGTTCCATTTAAAACAAAGGTACGTAAGGAAGAGAATCAACCCGAGCCTGTACTGGTAGCCAATGTAGTGATTGAAGAATCGGCGTTATCTCTACGCCTACTTGGATATTAGTGTCACTATTCTTACAGCTTTATTTTGGATCCTCGGAGTCCCTGCATACATTCTTGATTTGCAATCAATTGTATTTTCTCTACAAACCATAAGTGGATATCATCTGGTAGAATTGATTATCCCTGCACCCAACAGAAAGGTTTCATAAAAGCAAGACAAAAGACAACGATTTGGTAAAACACCTTTATTTATAAATAAATAACGTAAACAATATGAGTGATACTGATTCCATATAATAGCTGTACAGACCGCTCCCTACAATCCCACCATAGATTAGATGCAGAACCTGTACATATGTCCCTACTTACAGAGGGCACCTGCTGCTCCATACTGTACACTCCACTCATCATACATGATATCTGGAGTAGCCTGGAACATTCAATATTACATTGATTGTTGGCATCAAGCGAGATTAACTTTACCAAATACTGACATCTACATATATATTACTGAATCGTTGTGTAAATCTTATCACAGGGTATTTTAATGGCAAACTACAAGTGCATTTTTTTATAATGGAAGACAATATCCAACCATCTTGGCAGTCAACATTCTTTTTATTGACCGAACTCTGCTTTGAGGTGGTCTTACTTATAGGAACAATTCCATGTCAAACATTTCTGAAGTTTTGTAATAAATCATTAGACCTTTGGAGCCTGCCACAAAGCAATGTTCGTACAACAAACCATTATTTATCAGTCCTCATTAAAACAGAACTACATTGTAAATAGAAGCTCTGATTGCGTTTCAAAAAGCATTAAGAACACAGCCCTAGTCAATGATGATCACCACTTCCCTCCACAAGACAAAGCTCAAGCCAGTCTCCATCACTGGCTAACTTTTCTAGCGGTGCACTGCACCTTAACAGCATTGCTGGCTGATCACTAATACAGAAAAGTTCAGAAAATACAGCGAGGCTTAAATTAGTCAATGATGGAAGCTGATGCAGGGGGAAGTTGGGGTGATCAAAGCCTAAAGTCTTAACTGGAAATATTGATTTGCCAAGATGATCAATAAATACTAGTGTATATCACAAAGTTGCCAGACTCGTTACAAGTGACTATTGTGAAGCCTTGTATCTTGAGTCTAGAGTGCTGGAGTCTTTGACTGTTAGGTACCCTGTGGAATGTACAGATATCTCTTGGGGACACAGCCATCAAGATATATAACCATAATAAGGACAAGAACATTGTTGTTATGCAGTAAACATTAAAGGACACCTGACACACTATCATCATTGACAACCATATTGTAACGCTGCAATAGATCTCTACCAACCCTCAAGTAGCAGTTTGTGTTGTTCAACCACCTGTATGTGATCATTTGCAGATACAACTCAGCGGTTAGTTTATATTTATTTGGAGATTACTACTAGATTATCAATGATGTACTTAACCAGGACAGTTATCATTATTGTGACAGTCCTCTCTTCAAGTTAGTATGAAAATATCCCACAGTTATTTAAATATGAAACATACAATACGTTAACACATCACGTACACCGACAATACAAAGAACGATTAAAAGTCAAATTAAAAATTTCTTATTCCTTTCATCTATCAGTGTTCTAACAGCCTAACGCATTTAAAACATTCTACGTCTTTAGCTACATTAACTTCCTAGTCATTTCCAGTTTGAATTCTCTGACAGCAAAACATTCTCAATGTAAGTGAAAATACTGTACAGAGAGTCACACATTCAGGAAGTGCACAGAACAGAAATTGAATAAGCCAACTCATTAAACCATCATACAGTAAAATATTAACAAGAAACAAATTAAATTAAAAACTTGTCAGTCAGATCTAGATATATGCCATGGTATAAAAACAGATCATCGTTTCAGTGTCAAGATTCAAACAGAGACATCACAACACACATTGTGACCTTGTGGTGCTAACCCTAGTGGCAAGCTTATTTTACAGAATGTTCAAAACTAATGCAGTATTCAAGGTGTGAATGTGAACATCAGGAATTTATTTACAAAGAGAGAAAAAATCATCAAGAATTCAAAATCAAAGTACACATGATCCCATAAAATTATACTGCCAAGATTTCTAATATTTAAAATGTTACCAAGTACACAACACTTCAGCTGAAGTAATTCGTGCCAATAGAATTAGAACAATTCTACAACACACAGGTAAAGGTGAATTTTTTTATCATAACTTTAATCAACATTTTCAAAACAAAATTAACACCCTCTAAAATGTTAAGAGTCCCTTGAAATGTTTCTATAATAAATTTTATTTTTTTTGGAAGAGAGAGAAAAAATATTTTTGTTTTACTAAGCACAAATTCAATTTAAAACACTTTATTAAAATGTTATCAACAATACATGAATTTACTAAGGGTTTTCACAACCAAGAAATTTGAGAACTTAGAAAGTGTAAAGTTGATTTATATTAAACCATAAGACTCAAGTAAGAACAAACGTGGTTTACAATCACCACTGATAAAAGTGATTTGTGGTTTCAACATTTGAAATGAAGACAAACTCAAATGACTGAAATTAGCTGGATAGCAATGACTACCTTTATACACAATGCAACATTCCCAGGTATCTAGCCTGGTCTATGCATAATGCCCCTCTGTCTCCCGATACTGAAAGCCCTCCTAATCCCAAGTGTTATTAATATCATATACCGGCTAACAAGTGTCCCAGCGTTAACAGAGCTTATCATTATGAAGCTTGATGATTTCTTGATACAACTATTTTATAAAATATTGAATTTTTTTAATGAATTGATTTTAATCATTCTTATGAATAGATATTCGTAAACAGTCATCATGATCAGTGTAATGACATTCCCGTGACTGTTTTAATTGCAAATGATTTCTACAAAATGTTTCGAGAACAAATTGAAATTGATTTAGAAAAGTCAAAATGGTTCAACATAATATATTAATCATTTTGGGAGGAAAAATAAATATTTAATTAAATATAATCTTAATATAAATTCCATATTTCAACTCAATAGAAATTTGTTGAGTTCAACTCAGTTTTGTTCAAACAATGTAAGTCTTCAATCGGGGAATAATTAATTACTTATTTCTAACAAACAGAAAATCCTTGAGACAAGTTGAAGATAAGTGGACAACAATCATATGCAAATAAATTCTGGTCAAACCTACACCGTATCACGGAAACTTATATAAATCATACATACAAAATCTTTTTAAAATATGTTCAATGTCCTCAGAAAATCTAATTAACACAAAGCACGTCATCAAGCATACTTGATCAAATCTACTGATGATACTTAATTGTAAGAAGTTGAACTAACAAATGCATTCTCTCCCAACATAGGTTACTAAAGTCAATTCTTCCCATGGCACCTCTGTAAGTTGGCTGTATTTCTTACTTCCAGCAAAATCTACAGATTTACAACACGGATACCGTCCTTATTTCCATCTAATTATAAATCGTCTTACATTTCCGACTGGTTTCATCTTTTAAGAAATATGCAAGTATCGTACAGCTGAAGGAATAGTTACGGGGAAGGAAAAAAAATGTTGCTGATTTCACAACTTACTTTGCTTGCAAACAATCAGGACTCTTTTGGTGTCAAGAAAATGTTCCACTTGTAACAGAGGTAGTGTGAGAAGCAATGACTTGAGTAACTTCAGTGGGGAGAGAATGTAACAAACATGGTCACGATAATCAATTTGAAACTAAGATGGAACATCAGGGTTATCAATATTGTATTCTTGGTTTAAGGGTATCTTCAATGACACATCAAATGCAGGGAAAAGTACAGTTAATGTAAAAGTAACCCTGATACCATATACAAGGGAATAAGTGCCATGGATGTTTAACTGACAAAGATTCAAAGGTGATACAAAATCGGATCATCCTATTGGATGGATTGCGTTTGATATGTCAAAAGAGCAAGGATATATCACATATGTTGTTATGATTAGCGGTGAGGGTTCTTGATGGGCTTAAAAAGTTGGTTAGTACTACAACAATGTGTGGTTCCAACTGAAGGTCTTTAAATATACACTCACCCCTACATCCAACGAATGTTAGATGGTGGTTGCAAGATGCATAAATTAGTCAATGACAGTATACATATTTATAAACAGAATGTGTTTGGAGCAGGTGTTTGTGTCAGTGAACATGGATTATTACAAGTTAAAGTTATTGAGTGGGTTGGTTTGTCTTCAATTACTTAGACACTTAGGGCGTGTACTTATTCTGATGCTGACGGTATGTCATTATGTTATTCTGCTATGAATATGCAATCAATTGCGAATAAAAGCAAATAAACCAAGCTTCAACTTAAAATGAGCTATAAGGAGAGTTTAGCAATATGAAAATGATTTTCCACAAGAACCTATGTATATGAAATTGTCAAAGACATTTTTGTCAAAAGTGTAAATAACAAATTTCTGCGGATAAAACCATTATACAGTGTAGCATTAAGCCACATGGACAGATAGCATAAATGAAGTATAATGTATATATATAGAATGTACTTTATGTATAAATATGTGTGTGTATATATATATATACAGATACAAGAATAAACAAACTCTGTTGTAAACATTTCAGAACATGGTGGAGGTAACAGGAAACAGTTCTTGACTAGTCAAACCTTCGGTGGGATCAGATTTTTAACTGAGATTCTTGACTTCACTTTGATTATGAACATAAAATAACTAATCTTCAACAATGTCATGACGGTCACTAAAATATCAATGTTATCAAATCATGAAAGTATCTTTGCTGTATGAACATTTCTTGCATAGGTAAACTTGAATATTTTTAAAGTTGAAAACGAATACAGAATTATCTGGAGATGAGCATTTAGATCGATTGAAATCTCACTTTTCAACATTGTGAGATCAAGGCTTTATTGGAATTAACAAAATAGTCGACCACAGTCACGAGGGATCCAGTAAATACCTGCAACCATCAGGCAACAACTGGTGGCTTCTGTGACAACAAGTCGACAACTGGTGGCTTCTGTGACAGTAAGTCGACAAGTGGGGTCTTCTGGCAATGCTGCAGTTGTGAAACTCATGTTCAAACAGTGCTGCCTCGATCTTTCCCTGATTGCACAAGACGGACAGAGATTGACAGTAACATTAAACGTTGAACCACACAACATGTCCAACACATCAACACTAGCTTTTGCTCACTGATTAAGGTTTAAATAACAAATTCACATCACTGACTTTAAAATCTTTTTTTAAAATCTCCCTAATTCATCAATTTATACATTATTAAAAATCAGCCTCTCAAACTGAAATATCTTCTCCCAACAGAAGACAAAATCTCAAAGACATAACAAAACAGCACAAAGACAAGTTTTAAAAAACGAAAGTCACAAAGTCTACATTCAAACTGACTTTTAGAGTAACATGTACAATAGCACTTAGCCAACTTGTTTGTAAGACAATTTTGGTCAGATATATTTCCAATTTCTACTACAAATATAAATGTTTTCCACATCTCTTCAGTACAATTTCACGTGTCACATCAAACTAAGCTATGATATAAGCACTAGCTCACCCACATCATGCATTCTGTAAACCACATGGAACTAAACTCTCTTACAGACATGGCCTGTTGGGATGTCCTTAGTTCTTAGTAGAGTTCAAGGAATGAAGGAAAAGCTGACTTCAGTGGACTTGAAAATGATTCTTTCTTCCTGGACAGTCATCAAAATCTTATTGATTTGTTGATTGGCCAGTTGTAAAGGCAGCAATGATACACTGATGCTTATTTGTTTGGCCAGTCATTAAGGCCTAACTGATATGCTGATAAACATGGAACTAAACTCTGACATGATTGGCCATTTGTAAAGGCAGGAATGATACAAGGATGCTGATTGACCTTACTCATATGCTAAATTTGTTTGGCCGGTCATTAAGATTTAACTGATATGCTGACAAACAACATGAAACAACTCTGATATGATTGGCCACTTGTAAAGGCAGGAATGATACAGTGCCTCTGATTGGCTAGAAGCAGGGCGGATCCGACTCCAGGGCGTCAGGACAGTGAGTGAGAACCTTGGTGAGGAGACGATCTATGTAGGCGCGCATGTCCTTGTTTTCTTGCTGCAGTTTGCTGTAGTTCTGCTTCACACCTGTCACGAGAACGTAACGTTGTCATATTTCATAACTATCCAATCAAATAAGAGAATGGAGCGTCTATGACCTGTACTGAATGTCCTAATATGATAGAAAATCAGCTTTCACAGTTTTGCCGATGATTATACATAACAGTACACTACTGAAACCTTTCCATCATTATCTGCTAGGAATGAAAAGTTGAATATTGCTGGGACATAGAACACATGTATTGACATTAAATCTTCAGGAAAGTATCTCCTTTTCAAACAATTTGAAAAAGTTTGGAAATGAAAGAAGATTGAGGAGGGTAAAATAATGTCTTTGATGAAGAGACATAGTCATTGGCAAAATCCATTTGGCAAGATATTAAAAGTTATATTGCAGCTATTTACATTATATACATTTATAGACTGATGATCACATAAATAAAAGTCTTTGATATTTTAATTGAGACAAACTTGTGTTCACATGACCACAAAAAGAATTACGTTGTCCAGTAAGATTCAGTGAATACTAATTTACAACATAGTTTACCCGGCATATATATATCATCCGACGCATTAAATTCTGATCCACTTACTTTGGTTTTCTTTTTGGAGTTTGTCAATTTCTTCTCTAAGTTCTGCTTTAGTTAAACCTTCAAAATGAAGAAAATATACAATAAGAAAAAGGATAGAACTGAAAATTCAAGAGAGGTACCGCATATTGAAATAGAAACGTCACTACGTTAAACATTTCTGAAACTCTAAATACATCAAATAACCAAAACAAGTTTATCAGTAGCCTCTGTGAGGAAAAGAAACTGATGTTAAATCAATATATCATGACATTGCTTACTCTTTCTCTCAGGTATTTCTCTCAACATGGCCGACTCGCTAGACCTCCGCATGTGCCGCATGAAGTTCTTCTTGAAGCGGCCACCCTCAAAGTTGTCTGTGCTCACAGCTCGGGGCAGAGAGTTGGACGAATATTGGTGCTGAAACACATGATAATGTTATAATTTTAAAGAAGGAAGAGAATTGGAATTATGAAGAAAGCATATCATCTGAATGACTGATGCTTTGTACGCAATGTTTAGTAATCATCATATCTTCATCATCCAAAACTGTACTTGTACTAGTGAACTATGGTTTTCACTGACTTAAACTGTAGCATTGCGCCCACACCACGTGGAACAGTTCTTTTACAAATAAATTGGCTGACCTCTGTTGATATAATCATTCATAACATCATTATCATAATCTGTCTACATACTTCTTTCTTGTGCCTTGGCATGGGAACGGGAGGTTTAGACTTGGGTTGTTCTGGTATAGACGACTCCGGGGGTACCTGACTGTCTTCCAGACTCAGGGATGTTGTCCCGCTGTCCATCGTCAAACCCTCATCACCGTCATCCTCATCCTCCTCCTCATTTATCTTCTCCGACGGGTCAACAAACGTGAAGACATTTTTCACAACACTCTGCCCCCCTGAGATAGTTTCGATCCACAGGTCCCCCTTGCCGGGAGTGGTTGGCCGAGTGACACAAGTGATGGAGTTCTCCGACTCGTACTCCAGAGTGTCCAGGAGATCACATCCACCGAGCTGCAGCTCCACAAGGTCTGACTTCCCTATACCAAGATGGTGGCCAGTGATCTGCAGTTTAGTCCCTCCTTCAATTGAAGCCACTTTCGGGGTGATGGCATTTATAACTGGTGGTTGGCTTGAAGAGTCTAGATCATAATTGCTCTTAAACTTCCAACCAAATTTGGAGTGACTTTTTGAGTTATCGTCATCATCAGCCGACTTCCCAAAGCTGAAGATGTCATGAATTGATTTTGAGAGTTTCTTATTGAAGTTTGAGAGGGAGCTTTTGCTCTCCCTCTTTTCTTTATGCACTCTGTGAGGCAGGATGGGAGATGCAGCTAAGCTGTGCCGGAGACGAGCGAATCCTGTGAGCTGCGCCCCGCCGCTGCTGTTTGGAGTGCTGGTCTTGATGATGGGGGTCTGGGAGGCAGGGCGGTACTTGGAGATGTAACACTGGTAGATGAGTTCTCCCTGGGGGTGCAGACACTTCTTGTGGGACTTGAGGAACACTCGCTTCACCTGGCCCTGAGTCGAGGTCAGACTCGACATGGGCATGATGACCTGACCCAACACATCGTCCTTCTCTGTCACCGTGAAGAACACATGGTCGCCGTTGTTTCCTACATGACTGAAAGAAAATGAGCTTTTGTTTTAATAAATTGGAACAGAAAGTATTCAATCCTTTACTTGCTGAAACACTTACCGCCATCCCTATCGTAAGTGGCTGAATTACAGGTATGAGAAGCTGATATAGTTTAGGTCTTGGTAAATTTAAGTGATGAGTTTATTATGTTTATATTCTAATCAGCCCTCATGCTAAGGTTTTTTGCCTAGGAGCCAAGTGGCTCCTACTAAAATAAAAACAGGAGCCAAATTACAAATTTTAGGAGCCAAAACAATCGGCATGAAAACTGTGAATGTCTTTATAAAGCACCGCTATCATAATTGTATTATAGTAAGTAATATTGTATCTGTTAAATATATTCCTATTGCAAACTCAATCAAATGTTTACAGTTAACTTTTATATGTTCTAAGATAGAAATTGTTGTTGATGTTCTGAGACTGAATTAATAATTATTAACAGGTAAATGCAGATATATCACTCCATGTAAACAAAGAGAGCCTGTTATATGGTCATGAGGTGTTGAAAATTTAATTGAACGGCTATCATCAACATTTGAACATTTTAACATTTGTATTAATGAGATGGAACATTTCCTATATTTATGTTGTTGGTAATATTTATCATGTTATTTTTTTTATCTTCAACAATTATGAAATTAACATACCGGTAGCTTACACGTTCTATGAATATTTTACCAAGGCCCTATGAACACGTAACAATTATGAGGAATGAACAATGTTGAATGATTACGAGAACTCGCGGCTTGGATAATAAATATGTCATCACTTGTCTCAGAAATCCTTTAACAAGTTTGAAATTGATAAAATGGTCTGTTAAAGTGGAAGAAACAGTTGATAACTGAATAAATATACACCTACCCATCGTCAGTTCTGAGTTTAGTAAATGACAACCCACGGGAGCAGGTTTGATCTTTGACCCAGTTCTCTCCGAGAATGCATTGTGCTGTCATATTGGATTGAGTATGGGACGTCGTGTCACTTCGTTCCTAGTTTCATTTTGTAAAATCTATTGTCTTTTCATCAAAACTAATTTACTTAGATTTCATTTCCCGTTATGCATACAGTTATGAAAGCAAAATAAAACCGGCTAAATCTATTTAGCCTATAGCACTGAAAGTACGAGAGCTGTTCCACTGAGCGTCGGTTACGATAGATGTTTTGTTTATTTTTCTAAGCACAGACAATCATTTCATGCATGGCTATTAGATGCTGCAATTGTTTAAAAAAGATAAAGCATGCATGTTTTAAGAATTAGCAGACGTCCTGGAAATATGACGCTAATTGAACCAGTCGCCAGCTGATACACAAGGACGATAGAATGCAGAGGAATCCCTATTTATAAAAGCTTTATTCTGATTGGCCAAACTATTAATAGAGAGCCAATCACGAGAGCGGTAACATACATTAGCGGTGACGTAGGAAAAACCATTTTTTTGGTTGGTTAAACTATTAATAGCAGCCAATCACAATATCAGACTTCTTCCCGGCTGGACTTCAATAAAATAAATACGTGAATACATACTGAAATATGGAAACATTATCAAGACAAACGTTTTGAAATAGACATGATGAAAATTTGCCATAGAATTTCAGGAGCCAAACTTGCGACCAAATATAAAAAGCAATCGCCATCTAGGAAAAACAGTCGCATATGCGACCAATTCAGTCGCAAACACGAGGGCTGCTAATGCAAAATTATTTGTTTCAACACATATAAATGATAATTTCACCTGAAGAAAACTTTCATCTTCATGACATGACATATATGAGAAATTATTTTATTATTTATTTTCATGTCATGACACTCCGATGTAATTTGAATTCCTGCCTTCTCGCGTCACTGAATGTGATGTCATTTGACGGATTTTCTTATATACTACTCAAGTTTACTGTTATGATGTAGAACTCAATAACAAGGATTGAAGAGACTGCGAGCTTGTATATTGCAGTCACTATGGCAATGTATATGTAAATGAATCTGTATTACGAATATAGGTTCAAGAGATTGCAAGCTTGTCTATTACACAGTCACTATGACAATGCACATGTCAATGAATCTGTATAATTAGTGAACTAAGGATGAGCCTGGAGACACTAATGAGAAAGTATGTGTGTACGTACACGGTAGACTCCTCGTTCCAGTCTGGACTGCCTCCCTGGTCCTTCACAACGCTGGTTCGGTACTTCTTGGATCCTACTCCGAATATCACAGAAAATTTACACCGACCTGCAACAAGCAATGGTATTGGTTTATAACAATGTTCAAAAAGAATGAGCGCTTACCTTCAATTATTTTTTTGTTACAAATCAAATAAGACTTTTTTTTATTTTCATGAATAATGAAATTTCACTCACATCAAAAGTTTAGGAACACTCCAATTTTCAATATTTATTTAATAAGTAATACAAAGTCTAGCATTTTTTTTCAGGACACGTCCATTGTGGTTATATATGGAATTAGCTGAGTATCAACAAATATTTTAAGATTTTAAGTTTATACTCATTTACAAATTTACTTTCATTAGTTGTAAAAATAGAAGTGAATTTTCTTTGGATCTGTTCAATGATACCACAAACATGTGAATATAACTTTCATCATCTATAGTATTGAAATGAACATGCCAGTTAAAAATAATATTAATGCTGTTGTCGGCACAAAATAGCATTATATATGTTGGTATTTTGGTGTAAAAAAGTTGAACTGTTAACATTTAACAGTGACCCCTCCCCAACCGTAATTTTTCATTGTTTTATTGTTGATTCAAACAAATCTGATAGCAGACGTCTGGAATGGATTTTATTAGTGGTTGACAGTTGTTCGGGTAGCAGTATCCGGTGACGTCACATCCCCTTGTTCGTGACGCCATATTTCAACGCTGACAAAATAAATTCTCTGCACACATTAATCAACCATCCTTGTCTGTTCCAGGACCCATCACAATATGGGTAACATTTTGGGGGCTCGTCCGGGATCCGTGGAATTGACGACAAGGACTTGCAGAGTGCAGATGACTGATTGAACAACATCAAACATGGCCTCTGGGGAAGATGGATCCAAACAGAAGGAAGAATATGCCGAGAAGATTAAGGATCTCCAAGAGCAAATTAATAACTTGGAACTGGATAGAAATCAGCATGAGCATATTCAAAGACTGTTTGAGGGTCAAGCCCATCAGCTTGGAGAGATGTCCTCCCTCCTCAAAAGAGATTTCAGGCTAACGGGACAGATAGGAGAAGCAGGCCAAAAGGACCGTCTTTCGTACAGCAGCGTGATCCAACAAATCGATTCGGCAAAGAAGAGAGGATTAGGGGATGAGGAAATTGTTGGTGCAGTTATCAGGGCAATACAGGCAGGTCTTCTGCTGAGAGGATATTTGGAGAGCAAAGCAAGTCTGACAATCCCAGAGCTACGCAAGACATTAAGACTTCATTTTCGTGAGAAATCAGCTGGTGATGTCTATGCCGCTCTAACCAGAGCAGTTCAAGGCCCCAAGGAAGACAGCCAAGAGTTCGTCCTAAGAATTTTTTAAATGAGGCAGAGGCTAGTCATGGCAGCAAAAGAAGAAGAACCAGTGAAGTATGACCCAACCCTGATAACTCAAGTCACAATGAGGACCCTAGAGACTGGCTTGAGAAATCCGACTGTGTTGGCCGCTGTCCAACCCCTACTTAACGGAGAAGGTACAACAGATCTGGAGATCATTCAAGCTGTCAATGTGGCTGTTGATACTGAAACTGAGAGGCTCAACAAGTTGAAACCAAAGACTCAAGTAAATGAGGTAACCCTGTCAAAGTCTGAGGTCACTGAATTGAAAGATGAACTGAAGAAACTAACAGCGCAGGTTAACATTCTTCAGAAAGCCCAGAAGGAAACATCAACAGGTCCACCTCAAAGTGAATCAAAGCCAGAGAAGCGCCACCCAGCATTATGTCAACAATGCAGAATCCCCAATGCTGCCAGATGCCCTCACTGCTTCCGCTGTGGATCGACAGAACATACCAAGGCTGGGTGCAAGGCCAAGTTCAACCGTCCGGGAAACGAGATGGGGTCACTACCAAGGGACCAGTAGGGGCCAGGCGTGTTGAAGGGTTCCATCCAGATAAGACTTTTCAAGCTGGTGTGTACATGCAGACTGTTAATAGGAAACAAAGGACATTGAAGAGACTTATTGGTGATCAGTGTTTAGTGCAGTGTAGCATTGACGATGTGAAAACTCAGGTGTTGTGGGACACTGGGGCTCAGGTAACGATAATTCCCCATCACTGGGTAACAGACAATATGCCGGGCCTTGAAGTAAAACACCTTAATGAACTCTTTGATCCCAATGAACTCAATATAAGTACTGCTAATGGTTCAGCTATGAATTTAGTAGGATGGTCAGAGGTTTCATTAAGTTTTCCTGATGTTGCTTTTGATATTTCAGCAGTAAAGTTTACTGTATTGATTTCTGATAGTGAGGTGCCTAAGATACCAATAGTTGGATACAATGTTATAAGTGAGATTTTAGGAATGAAAATTAACAATTCACATCATACTGATCAAAGTACTATTTCAGCATTGCAGTGTATCCTGCCTGAGGTTGATTTGAAAAGGCTTAAGGCCCTTGTTCAGACCCTGAGGGAGGATGATGATGAGACCATAGGATGGTTGCGAACGGCTAAGCAGGAAATAGTATGTCCTAAGGGTCAGATAGCGAGAGTGAGTTGTTTTGTTCGAAAATGTGTTGCCAATGAAAATCAACACGCTTTGTTTGAACCTAATGTAGATCACACTTGGCCTGAGGGTTTACTGTTCACAGAGTCCCTTGTTATATTACCTGGTCGTTCATCCTGTAGAGTGTCTGTGTTTGCTGAAAATTGTACTGATCATGACATCCGCTTGCAGCCCAGAACCATCATTGGGTCCCTCCAACCAGTAAGATCGGTCATCCCAATCAAGTGCCAGGAACAGACACCCCAGGTAAACTCCCTGCAAGTCGGCCCCACTAAAAACCTGTTTCAGCCAGAAGTCGACATGTCAGCCAGCAACTTGACTCAAGAACAGGAAACGAGGGTCCGTCAGATGCTGTTAGAGGAGAGTGCCGCTTTCTCTCGAGATGATGATGATGTGGGTTGTGCACCCGAACTAGAATTGGACATCCAGTTAAGTAGCAATGAACCGGTACAAAAGACTTATTATAGTGTCCCTAAACCTCTTCACCAAGAAGTTAAGGCTTACATTCAAGACCTGATTGACAAAGAATGGATTACTCGATCTAAGTCTCCTTATTCCTCACCAGTGGTATGTGTTAGGAAACGTGATTCAAGCCTGCGTCTTTGTATAGATTATTGCCAGTTAAATCTGAAAATTCGCAAGGACAGAACGCCGATTCCTCGCATAAGGGATGCATTAGATGCTCTTGGAGGGAACAGTTGGTTCAGTCTGTTAGACCAGTCGAAAGCCTATCACCAGGGCTTTGTAAAACCAGAATGTAGACATATGACAGCCTTCATTACTCCATGGGGATTGTTTGAGTGGGTTAGGATACCTTTTGGAGTGACTAATGCCCCTGCAGCATTTCAGAGGTTCATGAATGACTGTCTGGTAGGGTTGCGAGACGAGATCTGTATTCCCTATTTGGATGATGTGATAGTGTTCAGTGACAATTTTGAGAAACATCTAGAGGATGTGAGGGTTGTGCTGAGAAGGTTGAAGTCTAGAGGCATAAAGCTAAAACCTCGTAAATGTGATTTGTTTCGACAGGAAGTCCGGTATCTTGGAACATTGGTTTCGAAAGACGGCTATAGAGTTGATCCGGCGGACAAAGAGGCTGTGAAAAGGCTGGAGGAAAAGAGTCCAAGGACAGTGGGAGACCTCCGCAAAACTCTGGGGTTCCTCGGATACTACAGACGGTTCATCCCTGATTTCTCTAGAAGGGCAAAGCCACTGTATGATCTCTTGAAGAGCGACCACTCTGAAAAGACCGAACCCACTAAAAAGGTAAAAGCAAAGAACAAGAGAGATATGGGACAATTGTCTTCAAAGACTGTGATTGAGTGGACAGACAAACAGCAAAGAGCACTTTCTGAACTTGTTTCCATGGTGACAGATTATGATAGAGTTATGATGTATCCAGACTTTGAGAAGCCCTATGTGGTACATACAGATGCTTCGCAAGATGGATTAGGTGCTGTCCTTTATCAAGAATGTGAAGGAAGACTGAGAGTAATTGCCTATGGGTCAAGGACACTCACACCAGCAGAGAAGAACTACCATTTGCATTCCGGTAAACTTGAGTTCCTAGCCTTGAAATGGGCGGTAACAGAACGATTCCGAGATTACCTCTATTACGCCCCCAGCTTTGTGGTCTTCAGTGACAATAATCCACTGACATATGTCATGAATAGTGCTAAACTTGATGCAACAAGGCATCGTTGGATAGCAGAATTATCAGATTTCAATTTCACAATCAGGTACAGGCCCGGGAAGAGTAACATTGATGCTGATACTTTGTCGAGATTACCCATGGACATCTCGGATGCGAAGAAGGCCTATCCTCGTGAGCTGGTAGAGACCACCATCGGTGCTATATTCAACAAAGAAAAGTCAAACAGAGACCCATCTTGGATCTACGCCTTGCATATTGACCCTGATGATAGCAGTGGGGTGAATTCAAATGTGAAGCCACTACTGTCTCCTCAAGACATAAAGAAAGCACAACAGGATGACAGAGACATCCAACAGATCCTGGATTACATCAGTAGGAACAAGCAGCCACCACTGAAGGAATGTCAAGGCGACACACCAGTAATGCGGGCTATGAGGAGAGAATGGGGAAAACTGAAGCTATATGAGAAAGGCATTCTCTGGAGAGAAACAGTGGTTGGAAAAGGTGAGATCCGAAGACAGTTGGTGTTGCCGAGTGAGTTAAAGCCTCTTGTGTACAAGGAACTGCATGAGGAGATGGGACATTTAGGCTCTGAGAGAGTTGTGAACCTTGCACGGCCAAGATTCTACTAGCCCCATATGAAACGGGACATCGAAGAATACGTCACAAGCAAGTGTGAATGTGTCAAAAGGAAAGCACCCTCAAGACTGACTAGGGCTCCAGCCCAGAGCATTACCACCTCTGCACCATTTGAATTGATCTCTCTGGACTTCGTACACCTTGAACAGTCAAAGGGAGGATATGAATACATGTTGGTCATAATGGATCACTTCACCCGTTTTGCGCAAGTCTATCCAACAAGAAATAAAGCAGGGACAACAGCCGCTGACAAACTCTTTAATGACTTCATTCCTCGGTTTGGATTTCCCGCTCGATTCCATCACGATCAGGGTAGAGAATTTGAAAATTCACTGTTCAAGCAGATTGCAAAAAACAGTTCCATAGCCAGATCTCGAACTACCCCATATCACCCTCAGGGGAACGGACAACTTGAAAGGTTCAACAGAACTCTACTTGAAATGTTGAAATGTTTGCCTGACAACTTGAAAGCTGATTGGAAATCATCTGTCAACAAGGTTGTTCATGCGTATAATTGTACGCAACACGAAGTGACTGGGTTCTCTCCATTTTACCTTCTATTCGGAAGATCACCACGTCTTCCTATTGACTTAATCTTTGAGTTGGAAGAAGGAAAAGAGAGGAAAAATCACCAGAAGTTTGTAGAAAACTGGCGGAAAACTATGGAACAAGCTTACAAGATAGCAGGAGAGAAGATGGACAAGTCATCTGTGAAATCTAAGAAACACTACAACAGGAAAATCCATTTTACAGTCCTTGCACCAGGAGATCGGGTGTTAGTGAGAAACATGAGGAATCAAGGAGGTCCTGGGAAACTTCGTTCACACTGGGAAGATCAGATATACATTGTTATCGAGAGGATGACAGATGAAAGCCCCGTGTATGTAGTCAAGCCAGAAGGCAAATCGACACCTTCAAGGACTTTGCATCGCAACTTGCTATTGCCATGTGATAACCTTCCTTTGCCAGTCCAGAGTGACACTAACACAAGACAGAAGAAAGTCACAGTGGACATAGAGAAACCTAGAAACACTGAAGATGTTGAAGAATCTGATTATGAATACGACATGGGTGGATACATTGGAGAACAGCCTATGAGATCAGTGGCACGCGAGGAAGATGATGTAACCGACAATAATGTGGACATTGATAATAATGATGTGTCAGAAGACATTGATGGTGTGATGTTGGATATCGAGCAGTCCGAGGAGCATAGTGTTCATGATTCTGAGAGCAATGATACGGGACAAAGTGACAATGATATTGAACCCTCAGGCCAAAGTGTATCTCCGAATCAGGTTGAATCTAGATATCCTCCAATGAGAAGCCGGCATCCCCCGATGAGACTGACGTATGACAGATTAGGTGGGAAGACTGAATACCCAGCTTCAACTTATCACATGTCCCCATTATTCTATTCAGTAACACCCAAAGTGTGGTTGCAGCAGAGATTTCCAATGGTTGTGCCTGTACCATTGCAGTATTATTCTTCTCCTATTTTAGTACACATGATTCCTGTAGCTTGTAAATAGGTTGTTTTCGGATGTGACTGAGAGAATGTATCAAGTTAATATATAGTTGCCCCAAATGTCTTGTGAGTATTTTTTTTGGTGACTGTTAGTGCCAATATTCAGCATTGTTGTTCGTTGTTTTAGTGCCGCTACACAGTTTTGGGTTTGGTGCATCTGGACATGGAAGTGAAGGAAAGGAACGAGTGTCGCATAGATATTGGTTGTATTGTCAGATGTTTCTGCACCATCATGGATGATGAAGTAGAGATGCTGCACCTATGTTTTGAAAGCATCTGTGTTGTAAATGGCCTGATCAACCATTTTTCATACAGCGAAGTGTAATACTTCATGCAGTTGTGTACTACTTATTGCAGATATGTATTTTAATACAAAAGACCTCTAGCAATTTGATGTTGTGAGAATGTCGGGTCGACATTAAATTTTGCAGGGGAGTGTGTTGTCGGCACAAAATAGCATTATATATGTTGGTATTTTGGTGTAAAAAAGTTGAACTGTTAACATTTAACAGTGACCCCTCCCCAACCGTAATTTTTCATTGTTTTATTGTTGATTCAAACAAATCTGATAGCAGACGTCTGGAATGGATTTTATTAGTGGTTGACAGTTGTTCGGGTAGCAGTATCCGGTGACGTCACATCCTCCTTGTTCGTGACGCCATATTTCAACGCTGACGAAATAAATTCTCTGCACACATTAATCAACCATCCTTGTCTGTTCCAGGACCCATCACAATGTGGGTAACAATGCTCTCAAAGACAACACTTAGCATTTACTACTTCAAATTTCAAATATTTAAAAAATAATCATCGTGAACATGGTACCTGATTTCTTGCCTTGAAGACCTCTGGCCCCGTGAACTGTATGACAAAGGAAAATTGTATAAATTATTTCAGTATAAACAGTACATGCAGGAATCTTACTATAATTTTGTTAATTTATATATGACAAATTAAAGAAAAACATCACAAAGGTTGCAGAATGGATAAGCAAATTACTAGGTAGGGTGTTGTATTGATACATTGCTTCTAACACACAAGTAGTTGTCACTAAGGTGACATGATCCCCCGCCGCAAATTAATACTTCAAAATTGAAAAATAATGTTAAGATCAGCAAAATAGACTGTCAAACATGTCGAAAATTCGAACAAACCTGTATAGGTTCCAGATTCTTTGAAGAGGATCCTCCTTGGGGTACTTATTGCATAAAATCCTAGATTTTAGATATATGACAGGTTGTAACTATATTTTCCACATAAAATTAGTTAAAAAACTAAAAAAACGTACTTTGGGTCACCCCTTTCGAGCCTCACCCCTTACGGTTGTCATGCAACCAAGGGCGGTAACTCTAACCTCACCACTTTCCAATCCAGTCATGCAGGCTGAATGAAGGGGAGGTGGGTGGCCCTACCCCAAGGAGGATCCTCTTCAAAGAATCTGGAACCTATACAGGTTTGTTCGATTCTTTTTCAGAAGGGATCCTCCTTGGGGTACTTATTGCATAAGACAGACTCCCAAAGATTAAATCAATGGCAGTGGCATTCAGACTGCACCCGAAGGCGCAAAACGAAGTACAAGAGATTACTCACCCAAAGTACAAAAATGGATCCACCATGGGCTATAACCTCAATGACCTGGGGATTACGTGGCGCACTCTCAGTCGCCTTACAGGTCTGAAAACCCCGCCCCCCCCCCTTTTTTGAAAGAGAGAAGATGAGGACAAAAAATCCCATAGCAAAGATCACCCCACGGGAGTCCTCAGCCGGGGAAATAACCGTGGGATAAAGGACTTGGGCCCTTAGTATCAACGGATATTAGTGGCGTTAGTTAATAATTAAAAACAACAGATCGACCAACCCTCATCAGCTCATTCAGCTAGGGGGTTGACGACTCTGCCCACCGGAGAGAACTGTCTGACCAAACCGAGCACGCTCGCCCGAGAGCCTGTCGAGTTGGTAATGACGAATGAACGTGCTAGGCTGGCTCCAGATAGCAGCGGAGCAGATCTCTTCGATAGGCAGGGCCGCTGCGTACGCCTTGGACGTCGCGACTGCCCTAACCGAATGAGCCTTGAGGTCACCTGGGGGCTCACGGCCCTTGTGAACATACGCTAAGCATATTGCCGAGACAATCCATCTCGAGATTGACTGTTTGGAGGCGGGCAAACCTTGTTTACCTCCACCGTAACAGCAGAAAAGCTGACTATCCCTACGGATAGAGGCTGTTCTCTTAACATATGCTCTCAAGGTCCTACGCACGTCTAGGATGTGATCGTGCGAGGCCTGAGAGCCCGAAGCTGCAGGCTGTCTAAGCGCGGGCAATTCAATGGGGGCCGACACATGAAAGGAGTGGGCCACTTTTGGCCGGTAGGAGTCTGGCAGCCTGATACTGACTCTGTCCCTGTGGAAGACTTTGAGATCGGGATCGGCGGACATAGCATGTATGTCGCCTACCCGTCTGCCAGACGCCACCGCCACTAGAAAAACTGCCTTCCAGGTCAATAACTGGAGAGACAGTGAAGACAAATCCCTGAACCTAGGCCCCGATAGCCAATCGAGGACTATTGAAAGGTCCCACACTGGGCTGATCCGCCTCACAGGAGGCCGGATCCTGTCCACGCCTGCTAAAAAACGCTGGACCAATGGATGGGCACCCAAAAGAGCGCCGTCCACCGGGACATGAAAGGCTGAAATAGCCGTGGAGTAACCTCTGACAGTAGATGCGGCCAAGCCCGCATCCAATCTAGACTGCAGAAACTCCAGGACCAACACTAGATCTGCAGAAAAGGGATCGAGTACGTCCCTATCTGCACACCAGCGCGAATAGCAGGCCCATCTATCTTCATACTGAATGTTCGTTGAATCCCTCCTCGAAGCCAGTATTGTGTCTGCAACTCGTGCAGGAATACCGCTACTTTGGAGGCGATTCCGGACAGAGGCCAAGCCACCCACTGCACCCTGGGGTTGGGGTAGGGGGCTCCGTCCTGGGACAGAAGTCCCGGCCGACACGGTAACAGAACAGGTGGCATAGCCAGAGACCTGAGTACCTGTGGAAACCAAGTTTGCGCTGCCCACAGAGGTGTGATTAGCACCAGCAGACGCGGAGGATGAGTGGCTAGACGGGCAAGGACCTTGGAGATCAGAGGCACTGGTGGGAAAGCCCACAGAACTCTGTCTGTCCAGTCCAGTTCGAATGCATCCTGGGAGAGAGCCCGAGTGTCGGGTATCCTGGAGCAAAACTGGGGTATCTGAAAGTTCGTCCCTGACGCAAACAGATCCACCTGGAATGACCCGTATAACTGGGAGATAGTCTCGAATATCTCTCGATCCAGTAGCCACTCGTGGGGGGCAAGAATCCGGCGAGACAGAGCGTCCGCTCGGATATTGTCCACCCCTGGTAAGTACACTGGCAGAACCGTGGTGTCGACCTCGTCGCACCAAAGGAAGAACTGCCACGTCTCCTCCAGGAGGGACGGAGAAACCGTCCCGCCCTGATTGAGGATGTAAGCCATGGCGGTCCTGTTGTCCAGCTGAAGCCGGACCACCTGACCCCTCACCTGATCCCTCAGATGTTGCAAGACTAGCCTGGCCGCCCTGAGTTCTAACACATTGATGTGCATCTGAGACTCGGCTTGTGACCACAGGCCCGAGACCGTACGAGATCCCAGAACCCCGCCCCATCCCGTGAGGGAGGCGTCGGTCTGAACAGTCAGGGTCGGCGCCGGAGCCTGCAGGGGGTAACCCCGAGTCAGGTGATCGACATTGGTCCACCAAGAGAGGTGTGGTAAGACCCACCCCGGAGTGACGAGCAGCTTCTCGTAAGACTCCGAGTGGGACCACAGACCCGCCAAAGCTTGTTGGACGGGCCTCATGCGGAGCCGGGACCTCCAAACCACGTCTATGGTCGCTGCCATGACTCCGAGGAGCTGGAGCCAGACCCGAGCCGTGTGGGTTGGAGCGCTGAGAAACGAGTTCACAGCCCCGAGGATCTTCGGGACCCGGTCCGGGGCCAGGGATACGATCCCCGGCTCCGTCCGGAACCTGGAGCCCAGGAAGACTAAGTCCCGTGATGGGGCTAGCTCCGACTTTTTGAGATTCACGATCCACCCCAGCGAGACCAACGTGTGCAGAATGGCCTGGGTGGACTCGTGGTTCTGTAGCTGAGACAGCGCTCTGAGGAGCCAGTCGTCCAGGTAGGGATGACAACACCTGCCCTGAGACCTGGCTACCTGAGCAGCTACCAGCATGAGCTTGGTGAATACCCTCGGAGCCGTTGAGATTCCGAAGGGTAACACCCTGAACTGATAACACTTCCCGTCGAATGCAAACCGCAGAAACTTCTTGAAGTCTGGGTGCATCGGTACGTGAAGGTAAGCGTCTTTGAGGTCTATGGAGGATAGCCACTCCCCGACCTGCACTGACGAAATCACAGACCTTAGAGTCTCCATCTTGAACGATGGTACCTCTATGAGTTTGTTCATGATCTTTAGATTTAGGATAGGTCTGAACCCTCCGCCCTTCTTGGTCACCAGGAAGTATGTGGAATAATATCCGCTCTCTTCCTGGCCCACAGGCACTAGCTCTATCGCAGCCTTGCTCAGCAACGCTTTGACTTCTGAGCGGAGGATGTCCACCTTCTCCGGCGCGGAGGGCACCTTCGTGTGCCGCACCCCGGTAAATGAAGGTGGACCGCGCTTCCACTGTGGCATGTGGCCTTCCCTGAGTGTGGACAGGACCCAGGTGTTTGACGTGGCCTTGGCCAAAGCGTCTATGAACCTCGACAGTCGGCCGCCAACAGGGATGTGTCCCAATAAGCATAAGGTGTCCGTCTCCGGCGGCACTCCGGCCCCCGGAACTTTGGACACCCCGAGCGGTACGGGAGGAGCTAGGAGCCCTGGTTTGGCTTCCCGCGCCCCCGAAACCCCTGCTTGCCCGATGGCTGCTGGTGTTTCCCGCCACGCTTCTTGGGACCCTTGCCCCTGCCCCCAGCTTGATTCAGACTAGCTGACATCCAAGCTGGTTTCCCAGTCGGCGCTGAGGAACGAGCAGGGGGAGGGTTGGACACGCGTGCGCGCTTGGCGTCTGGATCCTGCACGGAGAGAACCTTAGAGGTCTCCCGGCAGGTCGTGACGACGTCCGCGGTGTCCCGGAGTACCTGCTGAGCCCCCGGGAAGAGCGTAGAGCCGACCCGGAAAGGCAAATTCAGCAGGGACTGCTGGGTTGACGGCATCCAAGTTGACGCCGACAGCCACAGCTTGCGCATTCCCACCACTGCGCATGCCATCTGGTTAGCCGAACACTTGATAGAGTCGCGCGCCAGATGGCCACCGACCGCGGTAAGCTGCCCGAGGAGCTCAGAGGAAGAATTCCCCGAGACCTCAACCTTCGAAGCGAGCTGGTCCTGCATGGAGGCCAGGTACGCCTGATGGACCGCAATCTGGAGTTGCTGGGCGGCGTTACGATACTGATCTTCATAGTACCGATACACCACCTTTAACTCAGATGCTCCAACAGTGAAGGGTGGCAGCCGCCGACCTTGCCTACCGACCGAGGGTGTAACCCTAGGCCGGTGCAAAGAAACCGCGGTAAACACGCAGTCCCCCACCAACGGAATATCGAACAAGCCTTCCTCTCCCAGCTGATACCGCCTAGATAAGTAGCCTAGATCGGCGGTAGAGCGGGCACCAGCTAGGAGGGGATCGACTAGCTCGTCCATTAGTGAAGGGAGCACGCGGAGCCCCACTACGGGAGCCTTGCTCTTAGCGAAGGCCTCCCCCGACAAGCGGTAGTCCATGTCCTCGGGCTCGGGGACCGGGGCAGCAACACCAGGGATAGCCTCCGCGATCAAGCCACGGAGGTTCCTGATGGCAGCGGCAGCTGGTAAAGAACCCGAGTCCTCCCGAACCTCATCGACGTCCATGAACTCGATCCCCGTTCGCTCCGAGAGGCCGGAGCCAACCTCGGAGTCCACAAGGAAAGAGTCACGGGCGTCGACAAGGCCCCGAGAGAACCCGTCAGCTGTCGCCGGCTGTCCCGAGCCCCCAGCTCGAGGACCGAGCTCGAGTGGGTTCCCCGAGACCTGGGTCCCGGGGATGCTCTTGGGTCCCACGTGCGATCCGGAGGACCCCGACACTAGGCCGGGGGTCTCGGAGCACGGGGCAGGGTTCCGAGCACGCTGATCCTGAAGCACAGGAGGCGCCTCGTACCCTGGAGTAGAGGTGGTAGCTGTCACCTGGGAACCAACACCAAGGAGTGGTTCCAGGTTAGGCGGGGCCAGCGGTCCCCCAGACGAGACCTGCCCGGAGCCAGGTGTCTGGGAGTGCTGGTGTGTTTGTGTGTTGGCGTGGGGCTCCATGCTCCGCAGGGGTGAACCTGGGAGGTGGGGACCCCGGGGAGAAAGCGTGCCTTGGACTATGCCGAGATCGAGTTCTCCCCTTGCTGGAGTAGCATCGGGCTCCCGACTCGGGGCCCGGAGCTCCGTACGGAGCCCCGAGACCGCCGAGTCGATCATAGCCTTCATCTGCTGTGTTATGGTTGCAGTGAATTGCAACATATCAAAAAGGTTAGCGTTAGGTGTTACATTAGTTGTTGTTGGGGTGGGAGGGTGGGTACGTTCCCCGGCTGAGGCCCCCCGCCGGTCCTCGACTGAGTCGGCCTCGGATGAAGAACCATCGAGGACCGGCTTGATCGAGGACACAGTCGCGGAGGCCGAAGCCTTACCTTTACCTTTCTTACCACTAAGCTTAGCCTTAGCTAGCTTCTTAGCCTTAGATGGAGGGTCGAGGTTCGCTATGTCCTTGCTCTGCAACAAGGCACTAGCAAAAAACTCCAGGTCAGCATCCCGTCTGGCCCTGGCCTTAGGGGTGAAAGCCTTGCAGATATCACACTTTAGAGGGTGATGAAAATCCTGTGCGAGACAGCGCAAGCACTCGTCATGCCCGTCCGTTATGGAGACAGGTCCATTACACAGGGAACACGGCTTGAAAGGCTAGAAACAAAATAGCCATTCAAGACCGATCCTTGCAACATGCGTATATATATAATTTCTTAAAGAATATATATACAAATACATGGGGGAATGAGATGTAATTGTTTTGTAACATGCATGTAAAAAACAATAGCAGAGGCGAATGGCAAATGCGAAGTTGTACAAACGTAAACAAACATGGCCACACCCCTAAACATCACTGGAAGAAAAAGAACATGTAATTTTCTAAATTGCATGCAGGCCAGTGGGCTATTCGAAATACTTACAGAAATCGAATATGAAACCCCAAAATATATATATATAAACGTGGAAAGCCCAGATCTAACCAAATTCCACGGTCAAAACACATCGATCGAGAAAAATGGCCGCCATCTTGGGTCGACTTTCCCGCCATGTGCGCGAAAGTAAGTTACAAATACACGAAATCTACGACTAAAACCGTGAAGCCATTCGACCCTACTGTAAAAAGGTAGAAGTTACCACACATACAGATTGCTTTTGGGCCATTTTCTTCAAGATCGGAAGACGTAACTCAGAAAACTTGAGAGCAAAAAACTTCGTGCGACCAGTCAACTAGAATGACAGATTGGAAAGTGGTGAGGTTAGAGTTACCGCCCTTGGTTGCATGACAACCGTAAGGGGTGAGGCTCGAAAGGGGTGACCCAAAGTACGTTTTTTTAGTTTTTTAACTAATTTTATGTGGAAAATATAGTTACAACCTGTCATATATCTAAAATCTAGGATTTTATGCAATAAGTACCCCAAGGAGGATCCCTTCTGAAAAAGAATTTTTAATTCTGCTGTAACTTTGAGAATAATGTCATGGTCACCAAAATCTAATCAGCTAAGGTGCTTTGTGTAAGATATGATGAAATTCCAGTGAATGGTTCTTGAGATATTTCACGGACAACCTTTACATATACATTAACATGCCGAAAAATTCAAAATTCCACAATGACCTTGTAAATAATGTCAAGGTCACCAAAATCTAATCAGCCCTTTGACTTTCCTTGGAGAAGCTATGTGTGAAATACGAAGAGACTCCAGCGAATTGTTCTTGAGATATCCCGCTGACAAGGGTAAAATGACAAAGTCTTGTTGTGACCTTGAAATGAAGGTCAAGGTCACAAACCTCTGTAGGAACATTACTCTTTCTATGATGAACCCATATACAAAACATGAAAAGAATCCAGGGAATAGTATTTGAGTTATTCCATTTTGTACGGATGGACGGACAAACGCAGCCGAATACTAAATCCCCCGCTTCGCGCTAAATGCACAGCGGGGGGATAATAATGATGTAGTGAGTGCATGGTCTTTGAGAAATATCTTTAGGTGCATTTAATACTATTGGTGTAAGATTACAACTGTTGCATGGTGACAATACCCTGAGAATTGATCTGTATATTACTACATAATTATCTTGATCAATATATTATATTAGAAGTATCACCATACGAGTTCCCTGAATCAATATATGCTATTGTATGCTTTATAGTATGAGACGCTGTGTGCTATAGCCACACCCTCCATCAGTACACTTCAGCAATATATCTAACTGCACCAGTGTGATGATAGAAGTGTAACATTATTCACAGACATACCAAGTATGCCGTCCATTATGTATCATCCATAAGTGTGTTGCACAGGACATATCGCTGGTGTGAGATCAAGTGATATCTCATAATAAAGTCAATTGCAGATTAAGTGACTCTGTGGCCCCTAATAAAGACCACAGAGAACACCATCTTAAAACTTTTTTTATCCTCTCCAGAATCAAAAGCTGTGAATTTTGTGTACACACTCTTCAGCTATTGATGGATTATAAATTGTAGATTCTGTGACTCTGTGGTCGAGGACCTAAAACCTATTTTCATCTTCTCCAACAAAGGGAATAATTATACAAAGGGTGTAATATGTTTTTGAAGGGCATTTAGAAGTGGCATACATAAAAACAGGAACAGGTGGAATGTGATGAAGGAGTGAGTATATACTATGAAACGTTGTGTATTTTCACATTAAAGAAGTTGTGCTCCAGAAAATCTTCCAGTTCTTAAAGGGTTTAATAGTCAAGGATATTATGGGACACACAAGTACGTTAAATCTCACAATATTTTTGTCAACAAATTCAACAATCAGGGTTCCATTATTTTACTAGCTTTACTATATTTTACTGTGTAAAACAATATGATTACAACTTTGTTTCTTTATGTATCTGTACCTTTTCATATTCATATTATATAATGTAAGTTATTCACAAGTAGGTCAATTCTCCCTTAAAGTATTAAACCAGCAGAAAGTCAAAAATGGTCATGGATGACAGACTCCAGATTCATTCAAGCAGATCTGGCACAGTAAGTAAGTAAGTATAAACATCAAGGTAAACTCTTGGGATCAGAACACACAATTCAGCAACCAAACAGGTGGGATAAGCTACCTTGACACATTATACCTGCATGATTATGAAGACAACTATCTTTTAAATAAACATCTTTTGGGTCTGTTTTTAAAAACTCTTTTTATAGTGCTGTAGTAATATCTAGAGTGAAAATATGTAGCCACTTGCTGTTGAGTTAGGAAAATATGTAAGCACTTGATGAGTTATGAGTTACAGTAAATCACCTGTTTCCCTGTTACATGTGTATACTAGTAGGCGTCAGAGACACAGGACAGGTGATACTGAACAAACAGTTACATAAAACACTCTCAAAAGATTGAGTCAAAGTATATTCTCAGTATACAAAGCTCCACAGAGAAAACATATCCTATTTTATTTGAATACTGTTCCAACACAGCTGATATACAATGCAAACATTACCCACAAACGGGGACTGTCGTACAAAGGAAGGCAGCCTTGATTTATGGGTTTATTATAGATCAGTGCTTGTAAGGACACACTTGATAACATCATCAGTCTTTACTGAATCTTTTTTTCCACAAATAATTCTCTCTTTGTTTTGAGATTATGATTTTTTTCTAATGAAGGACTGCATTTTTACTTAATGTGTTTATAATGCTGTAGTAAGAGCAAGGCCACTCAGATTAAAACAATGTCTTTACTGCGCGCATCATTGTTCAAGAGTTTATACTGTCAATGTGTTGCGTGTTATGATTATGTCTTTCAGTCTTATTTTAGGAATTTACTTATGAATGTGTAAGGTCAAGGTGAATAAATATATTCTGAAACTGATGCTCCCTTTCAACACATTATCTTTTAGTTAACAAGAAGTGTTCACTTTTGAGATGATGTCGTATTGTTGACTTTAAAACTGTAACTTTCATTAAATATTTCAATGTCATGTCAAATTTGGTACTTACCATTAAAACTTTCTTTTAAGACAAATGACATATTGTGACATGTATCGTATAGATGCAGAATTTTGTGGTATATATCTTTCACAAGCTTGATAGGCATTTTAGAAGATGTGAGTTCATATTTTGACAAATAAAATAATTACATTTATATCATTACAATTCTAGATTCTTCATTAATAAGTATGTATATCTTGTTAATATTGATAATAATGATACGAGTACTGCAAAGGCTAATAGCCAGAGTGTGTCCATCCTTTCGACTTGGTGTCTGTTAAAATTTGGACGTGGAGGACTTTACCATTTCAAAGGGCATCCCCCATCTGTTCAGAATTGGCAAAAATAACCTTTCAGCTGATCACCTAGGAACAACACTGGACCAAGATACGGCTATGATAATCTCAGTCTGAAAATGGACCTTGATCTTGAATGTCTTACAGACTGATCCACTGTACAACTACAAGTGGGGTCTCTTAGAAATGTTATTTTTTTGTAAAATTGATAGACTCTGCTGTGGCAATTCAAGATTGAAATGATTACATGTTTGTGAAAGTAATAGAGAGACTGAGATGCAGTCTATCAGCCAGTGACAGCCGTGACCTAGACAGAGCCGCTGACTGATCACTTACAGTACAGGTAGAACTCCAGGGCTACTCACAAACATGACTGTTATTTCCCTCAGCCTCGGGAAACAACACAAGAAACGCAGTATAGTTGTGACAGTAGAAAACATGTGATTTGGTAACAAACCAAACTCTCTCACGATAAGAACTTCATTCATCAATGTATGTATACAGTACATGTATATTCCAAATATGAATATGTTCGATAACAATTTCCTTTTTTCAATTTAGACCTGAAATGATACTTTCTATGCAACACATTGATTTGAGATTGTTTGTAAAATAATTTGGAACTACTTTAGCACCAACAGATCATTGTCATTGGGCCTTAGGATAAGATGAATTTTGAAGCAATGATAATTGATATGAAATATTTGGCAATGACTTAAATAAATATATTTTCAAAACTGTTGCTTATATTGGCAACTTTTGAATCAAAGTTTAATGTTTAAAAATAGTATTTGATAACTGAAAATAAGTTGATATGGAAGTGTTAAAGCAAAGGTTATACAATGAATATTTAAAAGCATGCAAATAAATTAATCTTGACAAATGAAGGAGAAGAAATCAATCATGACTTTAGATTCTAATTTTAGTCTCATTGCCAAAAGCAACAACAACATAGATTAACATATAGACTTGGGCTACAGACTTGTTCACTACGTTACACAGAATTATGTCTACATTCGTATAAGAAAAAATCCCATGGGTGGGTTATAGCTTAGATCAACTGCCCTAATAACCCTGTGATCAAACAGTAAGCTGTATACAAGATCAAGATAACACTACTGTCAGGGCTAGTTGTATTTATACACTGATATAGACAAATTGGTTCATTACTGAGTAAATTACTGTCAGATATGTTCACACTAACAGCTGAATATTTCAATAAACCAAGTATTACAGTAACATATTTCAACATTCATGCTTCTACATTATTTTGGTCAAAAAACAAATAAATAGAATACGAAACAAAACAAGTTTAAGGTAGCAGTACTCAATGTTCATAACACAGTTTAAAATACATCCCTTGAAAGTTGTCATAACCTATGTGACAAGCACTTTTAAGAACAACATATTACAATTAATTTCCCCAATAAGCTTCTGGCAAGAAAGTGAAACAAAAAGCAAGAATTCCAGAAGATTTTAAAGTCATATGTGACAAGAAAACAATAGAAGATAACTCAACATTTAGGAGTAAAACCATATCCTGTTTACTACACAATACAATGTAAATGCCAAAAGCAAACAGCTATCTTAACTGTAGTGGAACATAATGTCATAGCCAACACAATGGTGAGGTTATGAACACCGGCAATTAATACTGTTTATATCAATAGAGATGATATGAGAACAATACCATAACCACTCCCATAGCAGACTGTCACTTACCCTCAGTAGGAAATATGCTCATCTATAAAAATATGTTTCCTCTAAATCTACTAAATATAGGTGAAATGTTGGAGCCTCATAAAGTAATCGAGGAATGGAGCCTCAGTGAAATGCTGGAGCCTCATTGAAATGCTGGAGTCGCATGAAGTAATGGAGCATTGGAGCCTCAGTGAAATGCTGGAGTCGCATGAAGTAATGGAGCATTGGAGCCTCAGCGAAATGCTGGAGCCTCATTGAAATGCTGGAGTTGCATGAAGATATGGAATATCTTTGCAGTTAAATTTCAAAGAATGAGTACTTTGAGGACTGAGGAAATCTAGATATGAGGTCATATGAAGTAAATATATTGATTCAAGTTATCCGACAGTCTAGGTCAGATGCTTGAAAGGCAAACAGAGGGTCAGGAAACAGGGAGCCAGGGTCATTACAAGGTCTCTAAGCCTTAACCAGGTACTTTTTATGGAGAGAAAGGAAATTGTGGGCAGTTCCCACAGTCATGATCCACAGGAAGTGATTACCTGCTGGTGTTAATATCATCAATGACTGGTTAAAGACATCGGAGGACAAAGTTAACAAACAATCAGTTCTGTAGAAGTATATAACTGAGGACAATGGATTGCTTATCTACTCTCTGGTGGGAGTGTGCTTTTAATACAGTGAAGAGACTACAGCAAAAACCTTAATTATTCAGAGTCACAAGAAAAATCTTTACCAAAGAATAATTTAAGATTCATGTTTATTTGTGAAGAAACAGAAACATGCCCATAAGAGATTATCAAAGCAAACATAATATCATGTTCCTTTTGTGAGAGACCTACATAAAGTGGTCAACAATGAAAAAACAAATCTCTTTTTGACCACATTATTCAGAGCCATTCAATAAAAACAATGCTGGTTTATCACACTAACATTACAAGGATATAATAGCCATAACTCCTTACACTGCCATTAAAGAGCTATTACAGTCCATAACACAGGCATTACTCATAAAGACATGTTGTAGATGGGGGTTGAAAGGGTTGCTGAGGTCAGGTCACTACAAACATGTTAAACCAAGTGTGACAGTCCATATGATTTACAAGCAACATATACATGTTAAATAATGCTCTCCACATAATTTGTCAAACAATGTGACCCGTCAGAAATGGAAATTATCAATATCATATCGCTTAGGTTTCCAAGTACAAGCTTATTCCTTCATCAAGAAAATGTCATGTTTTATTAAATAAAAATCTGGAAATATTAACAATGTAAGAATTGCTCTAGTTTGTTTCAGGCACAATAAAGAACAATGCAGTCTTTTGAATGATTTCATAACATCCTGAAGTACTACAACAACATGGCAGACTAGAAATGGATCCTTTTGCCGAATTAATGGATTTCACAACTCATTTACTTAGTATGCTGAATTCAGTTAACCTTGCTAAATCATGTAAATTCATTCATTGATCCCCTAGTTGAGGCATGCTAAACAATACTTTAACCCTACTCAGTATTACTTCACTGATTCTTACCACATGAGCATGCTAATTGATCAATCCCATTGTAAGGTGATAACAATCTGAGGAGATAAATTAGTACATTAAAAGACAGAATATCAGTAATGTTGTCATAGTTGCACTTAAATTACGATTAATATGTGTAAGCCTTATACTTAACCCTTATTTTGCTGAAAGCATATATATATTAATACCATTCTGAGGGACAATTAACAGGAATCAAAAGTTGACAAACAGAATAATAAAGGGTTAGAACACTGGCTAAAAATATTCTTGGACTAGCAGGGAAAGGATTACAGGTATATTCAAAAACTATATTATTCATATTTCCTTATTCATGAATATACAAATTTATCAGGGCTCTCATCAGGTCGTCAACTCCGACAACAGGTGTAAATCATGATGTAGTAACTTGAACCAACTAGTGCAGAGTCATGAACTTCAAGTCATTAAACTACAGGTCACCTCAGGCAAAGTTACTTACAAGGCTTGACCAGTACTAGTAATCTTACCACCCATCAATTAGAAAGGGTCTAAAGGTCACTGGCCAGCCCATTGATTGGTTGGTTGATAAATCTGATTGACTCAGGTTGTTGACTGAGATTTTATTTACCGGTACATTTGTTTGTGACATTTCTTGTTTTTGTACAACAATAGTCACCAATTGGGGAATATATGTACAGATTGCAAATGCAGCAATATCATTTAACATTTTTGATTTTTTAAATTTTTATTTAAACAAAAGGTTTGAAATGAAATTTTAAAATTTTAAATATCCAATAGTAAAATACACTTTTCAAATAATAAATTTGTTATACATCATTCAGCCATAATATTTAACAAGTTTATTAAATTGTATGAGGCAAAGGGGAGACTTTCTCCCAATGGATTTTTTTCCTCAGGGATCCCTGGAGTCAGTGAGTTGGGGTTTAACACCGCTTTCAATAGTATTTCACTTACCGGTATATTGCGGCTCAGGGATCCCTGGATATTTATCTTTGGGGCACTCATGTAATTTTATATTTGGTGCCAACCTCACATGCCAACATATTCAGGAGTTTCCATAGATACTCACCGACAACAGTGACCTCCTCTGCCTCCATAGCAACAACATGTACTCCCTAGTTACAGAATCTGACCTTGTTAGCACAGTCTGAAACACAATGTAACTGTCACTTGTCAAAGGTCAAGCATGAGGGTAAAAAGGAAAATTTTATGACAAATTCTCATATTCAATTCTGATATGAACAAGTTCACTAGTGTTTGCCACTGACATGGCAATGCCCCGACCGCTGATACTGAATTTACTGAATCATTTGGTCAAAAGGTGATCCTTCATATACTGCATTACTGGTAAAAAGGGTCTTGATGATCAGCAAATTGGAAGACATTGGGTGCCAAGGTTCATAGAGTTAACAAGAGTTTGAAAGTGGTCAAGGTTTCATGGTGAAAAAAGTCCAGGTCACCAAAGTTGACTGGTGTCTGAATTTTGTATAAAACGAGCCAAAGCGAGTTTGATACTAAATCATTCACGAGTTTAATAAAAATGGTATTAAATAGAAGCAAGTTTAGTAATTTGTTTATTACTCGCCCACCAATAATCCAGCAGAATAGCCGACATGGCTCTCAAAACTATGATTCCTGCAAGCCCGATGCCATTGTGACGACTTTACTCCCATTAATAATAATAATATGTCATCTTGTATAGCGCACTTATTAAACTACTCAGCAGTTTCTCAAGTTTCTGTGACGTCATAACCGCAAACTATTGTGACGTCATACATGTGGCGGTATTACACTAGTTTAATATTGCCGTATAAATATTACACTGCAGTATCTTACACGGGCGAGTAATATTTAATCTTATCCACTAGAGACAAGTGAGACATCCTTTCCAAAATATATATCCCATTTTGTCGAACAAAGATACATAAATATTTTGCTCTTACAGATTACATTGAAAGACAGAACTTTAATTTTTCAAAACATCTTTCTTAATTCATTTCAACCATTTGATTGTACCATAACAATGAATAAATTTATAAATGTATATGACAGAAACACCAGGTTACTTTCTCACAGCCATATTTGAACTGAATTTGCAAAAAAATGTCAATATTTGACAAAAATTACAGTGTTGTTCCTAGGTGATCTCTTGAGGGGGTCATTTTGGCCATTTCTGAACAAGTGGGACCCTTTGCAATGGTAAAAGTATCCTATTCTCCAAATTTTAAGGGACACTGAGCCAAAAAGGTGGACAAATGTCCCCAGGTGAAATTCACCTCAAATAGTTATTGTCTATCTTCCACAGGTCAAATAAAGTTTATATGAATAAAGTATTGCTTTGATCAGAAAAAAAAAAACAGTGATGAAATCAGTACTTTCATATGAATATATTAAATTAATTTCATCACCAATGCCATTGTGTAATATTATTTCAAGCTGTATTTATAAATGAATCATAAGCCAAAAGGTCTACATTGGTGCAGCTTATTTTGAGTGAATCCCCACAAAATCCCAAAAGATTTGAGTTCAATTTCTAGTTGATGTTTGAAGACAAGAGTCATTGCTAGGCATTCAGCGGTATTAAATGCACAAAGTGTATATTCAATGTATATTGTAACACATACAATAAAAGGTTATTATTATCATCACTTATGACAACCTGCAATGTCTAAGACACCGACAGCTGATAAAAAAATCCATTTTATAGGTGTAATATTTTCTATAGTAACAATTAAATGATCAAATGATAAAACCATTAAATATATCATTCATACCTGAACAAAACCCATCATAAAGGCGTAAATCCAATGTTAATTCAATCATTATGTACAATGTTTACAAACAAATCTTGATGAAATTGTCCACCGTTCTAGGCTAGGTGCATGGAGTTGATTCATTAGTTTTAAATAAATAAGCTGACTAATTGTTACGTAAATCTAGTTCTTTACTACCCTGCTGAGATCGTGTTGTTTTATCCTCACAACCTCAACCGATTAAACTAACCAGGTCATGACAGGCGACCAACCTACAGCGAAAACACACGCAGGTACGGCCATACACCAACATCAAAAGAAAAACCCTTCCGCTTCGCTTCTCGCGGACTCTTCCTGTTAGTAACTTTATGGAGATAAAACTTTAAACAAAGTTACGTTGAAATGAAAACAAACATATCAAATTATTACCTCGTATACTTACAAGATCTCCATATCCATCCAATATTTTAGAAACTTGGGTAATCATAAATAAATGTCACCAACAATACACAGGGTCGTTCTCCATAGTTGTCATCGCCCAACGTTATGTGTCGACCCTTGTCATTGGCTCTCGTTGTTTCATTTAACCAATTGCTGACGATTTTACTACACACACGGGCACCTGTTCGGTTGCGTTTTGGCGAATAATTCCTCATGTGCGGTTAATAAACTTTTTGCAAACAAATACGATCTGGACATCAAAACATATCTAAATTGTTATTCAAACACAAATTAACCCTGAATTTAACATCAATCAAGGAATGATGAATCGGTCACATCATATCCATATATCACATTAAATAACTTGTAAAGATCCATTGTTTGACAAAACATTAATAATAGCAGCTAGGGACTTTCTTTCCCTCCTTTATAGAGTGTCGCTGATAATATAAACCTTTTTAATGTAGAAAATCAGGGACTTATATTACATATAGTACAACGTAGTCTTTTTTCGACAATGACAATGCTTATAAATTTTGCAGATGAAACGAATTAAAATGTTAGAAATTGCTTTGAAAACTTTTAGAAAAAACATACCTATATAGACCCACCCTATTACTATATAAAGGGATATAGTAATAGGTAGGGTCTATATAGGTATATGTCTTTCTAACGCCATTTCTAAGCGATACACACCCCTGTGACTGGGTCTCAAATAGTAGCCGGGGGGTAAATGCATCTAAAGATGAATGAGCCGTGCCTCAAACCTCTTATATAGGGCGCATCAATGATTGCCTCACACTAAATATATATAGCTTTTTAAATGTTCATATATCTTGTTTACGTCATACCGCGTGGAGTTTGTATCATTCTCAGAAATTTAAGTCAGTTAACTGAGGTTATCACGTGTATCGCCTAATCTAGTCAAACCTAAAACATATATAAAATAAGGGCGGGGTCCCTAAAAGAGGAATTTGAGGAAAAGTATGTTAACTATACATTGGAAATATGTACATGAACTCAGAGGTTAGACAAGGCCATTGATCTGTATGTATTCTGAACTTAAACTATTCGCAGGGAGGAACAGTTTTAAGCACTGCATGAATTATGTCTTCCGAACGTAGCCCTTGTTCTGAAAACGGTTGACAGCTGGATGATATGTTTACTTTGTGGATCGCAAGACACATTGTAATCGGTCGATATTCTCTCAATAAATTTGTCATGGGCGTTAAGGAGAAAATGACACTGCTCAGGAATGTGTAATGTGATTCTTGGGATTATGATTGGAAGCTTTGACAAGTATATATACTTCCAACATTTAATGCAACAATATTAAGTATGTCACCAAGAATTACAATCATAGATACGTACGCGACTGAGAAGATCATATGTGTACATAACGCTTTAAGTTATTTCAAGTAAGTTATTTCACTAATCAAATTTGCATGCAAAATGTTTCATTCGCGAATAAGTTATCTGATTTATCCCCTCCTGCTGGTTCTGCAGAGGATATAAATTTAACTATTAAAACTGCAAACTTCAAGTCCTTCCAAATCGGCAAGAATTACTGTTACTGTTAATCTGAAGTGAGTAACCTCTGTAGGAAGAGAATGCTGTTACCCAAGCCATTAAAACCAGCAATTTACAGGCTGAATTTAAGATTTTACATGCGCTTCGAGCAAATTAATGATTTGGTTGGTAAACAGGCATCATTGTTCGTTTTAGTTCATAGTTTCTAATTTGAGATGAACCAAGTTGTTGACTTCCGGCACGTTCTACTTCCGTTCTCGACCACAATGGACAGCAGAAGCAGACTCCGTTCAGCCAACAGTTCAAAGGCTGACTCCAAACGAAGTAGTATTGACAGTAAACAATGTCATTCCGAGATAAGTAATGAAAGTGATAATAGCAATAGCAGTTTCAAAAAAACTGCAGAACTTATGGACATTGATGATCTCAACCGCGCAGAAGATGAAGATGTGAGTATCGATACTGGATTTTGGGATGTTTTTATTTTTTTAAATTGTCTTAATATCCAATCTGCCAATTATTTAAAATTAATCCCGTCTCCAATCAGTCAGTCAGTGTATTGTATCGTTTCACTTGTGTACATGTTACGATTTTATTATTCATTTAAACACAATAGCGGGTTCTAAATGGAATATGATTTTAGTTGAGTTTGTTTGTTACCATGCTACAGATTTGTTTATTAATTTGCTGATTCGATACTATATGCATCATTATATTGATGTACTGGGTAAAATACTCATTCTTTTTTTATGTAGCATAAACGTAATTTTTAAGCGTTTTTTGATACACATACATTTATTTTTCTTGCGTATTTCGACAATAAATTTTAAAATTTGCGAATCTTACTCAGTTCACTTTATCTAGAGCTCTGGACTGTATGGGTTTAAGGTAGTTTGTCGTCTGACTGGTTTCTATTGAGGACCTTCTTCATGTTTAAAGTTTTGTCTTGTCTTGGTTATAGCAAGTCAATTAATGCATCACTTTATCAAAGCATAATCTTTGGTGCATATGAGTTTGATAAATAACTTAAACATCATGATGTGAGTTTTGTAAAACAGTTTATAATACACATATGATTTTGTGGTGAAAACTCTTTTGTATTTAATCTTACATTGATCCTAGCTCTAAGTTTTAATTCCTTTGAATTATAGCATTATGGATTTCCAGTTCATTTGTGAAATTGTCCACTTATGCACATAACTGAACATGATCATTTTTCTTTGATTTCAGAGTAGAAATAAGGAATTGAGGATGCTGTCATATGAAGTTGGGGGTAGTTATGGAAAATTCATGGAAGATTTTGACCCCGAAAGAAGTGGACGAGAAATGAGGAAGATGAACAGAAGAATTTATAGAGAAAGGTAAGATAGGAATAAATGCATGTGGTACCTGTCTTTTTGGGGATACAATATATGTGTTTCCTAAAAACCCTTTCACCATTTTTGTCATGTTCCTGATGTAACTGTAATAATTTCAGTAATATTTAGGTTATCAGACCTATTCATCCTGTTTGGCTAATGGCATATGGTCAATCATGCATCATCCATTCATAAATGTTTTGTCATTTCGGACTTCTCTGTAGAAACTATTGCATTTCTGAAACTGAACTTAACAGGGAGGTACTTTACACTCAAAGTGTTACAGTACAGTCCATTTTGACTTTACCCAACAGTATCAACAAACATCCCTACCTCCCTTAAATGTGTTCCCAAAAGTATCTACCAGCTTTTTTTAAGTTATTCTTGAAAGCGGAATGTTTTGTTTGAGTTTTGAGTAGAGCAGTGATTTTATGATGTATAGTATAGTGGTATATTTAGGCACAATAATACTTTCTCTGAATATTCAAACAATCCTGCCTAAGACATTATGTAATTCTATCTATTTCAGTGTGAGGAGAAATCAACTGTATGATGAGACAGGGAGACTGTTTGAAAACAGTAAAGACTTGTGTGACTGTCTCGATGTGGATTGTCCTGGTTGTCACTTCCCATGTACAAAATGTGGATCTGAAAAGTGTGGAACAGAGTGCAGATGTAACAGAAAATATGTGTATGAGAGTGTTGAAGTGGAGGGAACAGACATTGTCATCAAGTGGCCCTCACTTTAATACTTGATGTAGTCTTCAACCGAAGAGCAAAACTGTTTTTTACCATCATACCGGTACACTGTTTTCTGTCAACAATCACTGCAATAAAAACTAGAAAGTGGAGACAGTGTGTGTCGTCCCTCGAGGATACAAGTAACAGGATTTTGAGGATGTGACATTTGTTTTGTATATTGTTGCACTTTGAAAGCAAGCATTTTTATACCCCCGCTATGACGCAGTCGGGGTATATAGCCTTTCTCGGGTCAGTCTGTCCAGAATTGTGTCCGGACCAAAACTCGAAAACTATAACATCATTTGGAAACTTCATATTGACATGAAACTTAGTTTTTTAAATGTTGACCAAAATGACCCAAATTCATAACGTGTAAACTTCAATTTTGTATGGAGAGGTTACCAATATGATGATGTTGTGCTTTTAAGAGTTACAACTCAATAATTTTGAAAATGAAAATTATGATAATGAAACATATTTTTATTTATTGTCATGATTGACTGTATATATTTTCCAATTAATTAGTGCTATATGAAGGCATGAGGAGGGGTTGTGTGAGCTTTACACATTTTGCCTTGTTATGAACTCTGGTTGTTGCCCTTGATGTGGATATTATGTATGCCCTAATTTTAAAGTTTCTGCACATTCTCTCAAAATTAGGAAATAAACATGTTGTTTTGGAAAATTAGTGGCACATACAGAATTATCATTTTCATATGCAAAATCATAAACATATGAGGTATCACTGAACTCCAATAAACAGTATAGAGGAAGATGTCCAATGCCTAGTCTTCTCATGTGCAGGTGCTTGTAAAGTAATGTTATAAAACATTTAATGCATTTTACACCAAGATTTGATTCTATCATTCCAATTAGTGGATGATGTTTTATTGTGGCACATTAGCTTGGCTTTCTGCAGTTAGATAAACTGCCTGTCAAATATATGTAGAGGATACTAAACGACATTCCATGTTGTACCATTTTTAGTAAAGGAGTAAATGATTGGAATGAAACGAAGAAAATGAGTTTGATACAAAATCATTCATGAATCATAAAAATGTTATTACAAGGTAGGGAGTTTGTACTCTTTTTATTAATCCTCCATTTTAATCAAGCCAAATAGCTGAGTGTGATGAAATTAAGATTTCCGCAAGTCAAATATCATGTGACATCAACACAGTTTGTGATGTCTTATGTGCAGCATTTTTACACTAGTTTATTATTGTCATATATATTTATTACACTGCAGTATCGTGCATGTTTGAGTAATAAGTAATGTATATAGTTACAATATATGATGCTTGATTCATGCAGGACATTATAAAATAGCCCCTATAACAAATCACATTTTACTGTCACACATTGTAATTTTATCTCTACCTTTGAAAGCAATATTATTTATCTCCTAATTTTTCAATATCCCTCCACTTTTCTGCATGGATGGGTGATATGTACCCCCTTGAATTTTGGTTCCAGAGTGGACAATGAACACCAGGTTGAAGGTCATCAGAAATGATGAGAACGAGGGACAATAGGACAGTGCTTGAAGAACTGATATATGCGACTGTTCAGCCTCTCATTCATCAATGATCTTAACAGTCAATATCCTGATAATTACTTATCTGTAAAGCAATTCTGTTTTTATTATGAATTCAATGGAAATAATATAATTGCTATTGTGCAAATAGAATAAAAATAGATCAAGTAATTACGGTACCATTTTGGCCTACTTTGTCTTGTGCCAATACAACAGTCTGATTAAAATCGACCTTGTTCTGAGGAATAAAATTTGCAAAATTATGCATCTACCGTGATACGAACAGGTTCTGTAGATTCCTCTCCACAAGGTCTGAGAACACCCCGTATAGGCGCATGTTCCGAACCAGTTTAGCACAACCCAGTCAAATAGCTGACCAATCACAACGTAGTTTTTAAATGGTCACTGTTTTGAAAGCATTCGGAACAGACCAAAGGATAGCTGTTGGACGTCTTTTGATTGGCTACCTGAATTGCGCTCGAACACGCGAGTCTACGGGCTGTCTTCAGACGGTTTGGCGTGGAACCTACTACCGATATGAGTTCGTATCCCGGTAGATGCACTATTTTGCAATTTCTATTCCACGGAAAACCGTCGATTTTAATCAGACTGTCCAATAGTACAACAGACCTCGATCAGACCTGTAACTGGGCCAATATGTAAATACATAATTAATAACATTATGATATTGATAAGATATATTTTTAACATTGAAAAATACACGAAAGGACCAATTAAAGTTGGTTTTTTTATATGAATATATTGAGCAATTTTGTGTGGGTTTAATGTTTCATACCAGTTTTACCATTTTATTAATATTCCTAAATAGTTTTGACACCATGAATCACTCACTATATGAACATGAGAGTTGGTTTTGTAACATAAGCATTTAAGAACTAATGGATGGTTTCTCAAAAGTTCATACCAATTGTTGTTGATAATGAAATATGTAAATGTTGTCCTGACAGAAATAAAGAACTGTTAAAAGCGCTTCTGGTTTTATGTCATTGGTTCAGCAAGACTTGATGAGCTGAATTTACATCAGGATTGATGAGACAATCAACATAGGTTTACAACCATTTTAGCACACTTAAAAACTTTATTGAGTGATAAATTTACTGGACTCAATGAATAATTCGGATCAGAAAGCCTAATAGAACACAGTTCACTTGTACTTCATCCAAATCGTTGTCACCTGATGTAGCATTATAATTCACAACATTAATGTTCAAACTGAACTTTAAAAACAAAAATCTTGATTATTGATTGGTAGTGACATAATGTGTTCAACAGAAAATATAATATAAAGTGAACATGTAAAAAATTCATAGATTCTAATGATGGCATGCTAGTCATCATTTTATTATTCATTTTCTTGAGATACGTTTGGGGGAAAAGGAATTTACTAATCCCAGCATGCTACGGTATTATCTGAATCAGAATAGAGGATCCAATAATCTAAAAGTTTCAGATTATTTAAATAGAATCTGAAGTGTGTTCCCCTCCCCTGCGAAGATGAAATATTGTAGGGAGGTACCGGATTCCTTTAGAGATCAAATGGTACACTTGATTTGTCCCTAACTGGCTGATAGTCAGTTTCAAGGTGCATGCACTAACACGTGACCTGCCACCTGACTCGGTGAAGAAATCAAATGCATTGGGCAAAAACCTTGAACCTACTGCAGCCACTCAAATGAAACCTGGAGCCTTTGACTCAGCCATGTTCAGCCGTTCAAAAAGAGTCCCTCAGTCTCAAGGTAGAAGCATAAATCTCTGGCACAGAAAATTTTCAATTTCTCCAGAAGCACAACACACTCGAAGCCGAAATTTTGTGGGGAAGTACCTTGCACTCAGGGGATCAAAGTTTGTTCAATGGGCGTGGCAGGCATTTTTAGTGAATCCTTTCGATAATTCCTTCTCCAAAACCAGTTGACATAGGAAGCTGAACTTTTAAGAATATCATCTTTGTAATATGAAGACTTAAGTTTGTTCATATGGTCTTGGTCCTCCCTCAAATTTGGGCATGGCAGGGAGTCCTCCCTAAAATCTTCTCAATAACCAGTATCAAATTCATGGAATATAATATTTGATAGCTGTAGACTAAGATCTGTACATTTCTTTAGCCTACTACCAAAATTAAAGAGCCATCACGGATGTTGATGAAAATATCAAATTTTTTCAAAAAATCCATTTCCGTGAAATAAATACACTTAATTTTCCCCAAATTTTTCCAACTTAGAATAAGCCGAGAAATTGCATTAATTAGTAAAGGTGTTTTCCAGTCTTAATATAGATCCAGTCTATTATTTTCAAGCGCAAAGCATTATGGTCTAGCTCACACACAGTAAACAAAGACACGAAAGAATAACAAAAAATATGAGCAATGAAAGATATCGAAATATATTTTTTTTGGCGGTGATTTATTTACTATTTCGTTTAATTATGTATTTGCTACAGATATTGGAATAATTGTTTTACCCAACTAGGTACTTTTCTTGAATTTTATAATTAATGAGAGTAAAAAATTGTCATAATTTGCTGGTCTTATCTCAATAAAAAGAACATTAAACAGGAAATAATTTGTATATTCTCAGGACATTTAGAAACATTGTTTGTAAAGCAATCGCCACATTCAGTAATGTGTGACAAGGGCAACTTGCAAGAGAGACACGTGAAGCACGTGCAGCATATGGGTTGTTATGGCGACATGCGCTAGAGACGAGCCTTCACGCTTCGGAAGCGCTTGCTGTTTGTGTAGTACGTATTAAGCAAAAAAGGGGATTCTGTTTATATACGTCAGATACCCTTAGCGCGCGCTAGTCGAAGTGGTACTTCTCTTTGAAACCAAATTGCAATACATTGTCGTGGAAAATTATTAAACAATGCCATGTTGTAGATAAAAGATTTCTATGGCGAATGACGTTATAAGTATATTTTTAAAAAAATTGAAATACTAACATCCGTGATGGCTCTTAAGGGTATGGCAGGAGTGCAAGTTTAATGTGGTTTACTCCTTAACTGAACCTCACACCAAATATGGAGCTAGCTGCCCAGTAACTACAAACTGATATTAAACCTATTATACCTTTTAATAAAGTTTATAATGGGTTTACTTTTTTTACTCAATTTTAATATTTTCAAAAGAGACAGAAATGTCTAACCATTATTCTCTGAAACATGTACTATGATAACATGAATAAGTAAATGAATAAATCGCAACGGACAAACAGAACAATATATTTTGGACAGAAAGTATAATATATGTTTTTGTACAAATAGGAATAAATCATTTTCCGTATCTTGTCCCAATGCAATTTTGATGAACTTCCGCCGTCAGCGCCACCTAGTAAGAAATCCAATCACAGCAACAATAAACATTCGATAAAGATGTCAAACTCCTAAAAGATGTCTGTTTCTTTAAAAACGTAAATTGCAATTATTGTTTTTTATCAAACAAAGAAATGGGACCCACCGAAGATTTGACTTCGCTAGAACAGGAGAACGGCCGTACGTGTCGTAGAGAAAGTGGATTGTATCCGATGGAAGCAAAGGGGAAAAACTCGACGAAGGCCAACAGTTCGCCGGGTAGGCCTAAACTTGTACGAAACGTTGGACTTCTTCGTGATGGACCGTCGAAAAAGGTAGATTCTTTAATTATTCTGTAAAGTAATTTCATAACAATGAGAAAAGTGAACCCAGTGTTGTGTTATATTTTATAATGTCAGACTTGTTTTTTGTCAGTAGTCCCTAGTCAATTTGAAAAAAAACAGACTCACAGTATAAAAACAAAAACTCCCCTGTTTGCAACCACCAGTGCAGTTTCACTGTTGACACATGAAATCATCATGTAAATATATATATATATATAAGATACCCACGGCAATAAAAACAGGCGGTCAATGGGACAGACAGTGTGCCTTATGAGAAGATAAAACATACTTGTGAACCAAGATGAGTTAGAGGCTTAGAGCTTAGCAAAAGACGTCATTATGTACGTCACTTTGATTGTTCAATTGTTAATAAATAAATAGCTCTAATTGTTGCAAATTTGGGTTTTTTTTTTAAGCAATGAAACCTTTTCAAAACATCAGGTACGAGTATATATATCCATAAGAATTGACTTAAAAATTTATGAAGTTCAATGAGATATAAACATAAAAATTACTGGCTGGCGTACACAGTTTGCACAGCGCTTTTTAAGTTTATACCTCCATGAACTTAATAACATTTTTAAGTCAATTCTTAAGTGAATGAATTTATCTCAACTGTTTTTTTTATATATAAAAGCAAGTTATTGTTTAAGGGCATCTCATATAAAAATAGACGACTTGTTGTCATGCTTTATCTGCGCCCTTCGTGTTTTATGCTCCCTGATATGTTTTATTTCAACGATCGTATGCCAAATCGACTTCTGATATCCTAATCACCAATTTATATTGATTTTTCTACATATTTCAACTCTTTAAAAAAATGTTCTCCCCTTTTATTAATATAAGATTTTCCAAGTCTGAGTTGTACCTCTACATTGATCCCTTTGAAAAATGAACATCAAAATGAGTTGCTGAAAACAGATGAAGATTGAAAGGAGATGACATGACGTCTAGTCATTGTTACATATATATATAATATACATACAATTTACAAATAATGTTTATCTATGAAATGTCACTCTTTTTTTCCCAGAATGTTGAGTGTGAGCTGAAGAAGTTGATGTTTCAAAACCCAGGGAAGTCTATGGAAGACTATGTTCCAGAGAAGAGTGGCAGAGAAATGAGGAAAACCCAGAGAAAATGTTACAGAGAACCGTATGTATAAACCATCGTTGCTAATTTCGGTGTATGAAATAAACTTGAAAAGAAATCTTCGAGGCTCGTTGATTTTTTGTTACATAACAACTGTTCTCAATCTTAATCCATGTATGGCGTCAAGAATCATCTAAGTAGTGAGTATTATGAGTATTTCTTTCTCATACATGCAATGCAATCTTCCAAGTAACTCTGCCTGCTCGCCCCCTGCAAGTGCAAGTCTTGTGAAGAACTTAGTGTTCATACCGACTGTCAGATTCAACTGTTTGGTCTATCACAGTCGCATCAATACTTCATGAATGGGTGAAAGTGCTAGAGTTGAGAGTTTGATTCCCGACATCATTATCTACAATAGAAACATTTCTCATTTGAGATACATGTACTTAAAATAATCGCAAGCAGATATTGCAAGACAAATATACAGTTAGATTCAATGATCATCCTTTGGGTTAGTCCAGGATTCAAAACTTCAAAATCTGACACTTAAACAGCGAGATCTATCTGGTGTATTGTTTGACTGATCAACAATGTTACCAGTATGTTCAGCTGTAGCCAAGATTTCCACTCTCGTAGCTCTGATGAATGGCTTTACTTCTCATTGCTTATATTTTTCAATGAATGTGGACTTTTCTTTATGAAATTGTAAAATATAAAGCCATCATACTATTACCTGCAATGATGTTTAGACTGATTTGAGTTATAATCATGTATTAATAACATAATATGTTTATGTTTAAACAGGGATGTCCACTCGAATTTTATATCCCAAAAAAATACCGGTATCTCTATAGAACTGTCTCTCTAAGTTCAAGAGTCCATGTGGAAAATAATCTACTGTTAACACAGTCTAGAGCCACAATCATCATGGATTTATCTTTCAAATATTAACATAGGAGGTCTATGACTTGTTTTTATCATAATACTGTTCAATAAACAATAGATCTTTGAAAAATATTTGAGATACTCTGAACAAACATATTTGTCTTTGTAAATTGCACTCCTTGAAAAAAGGTTATGTTCCATGAATAGATTTACTCTGGAATTTAAAAAAAAAAAATCTTTTGAATTGAAAGTTTTCTGAATGTATAATTTGTTTTCAAAATGTAAGTAAACCATTATAAAGAATGGGTAGTTGTGGATATTTAAAAATCAGTGTTACCTTTACAGGTGTAGGAAGAATCAAATGCTCTATGATGAATCTGGCATATCGTTGGAAACCAGCCAAGACCTGTGTGACTGTTTGGATGTCTATTGTCCTGGTTGTCACTTCCCCTGTCAGAAATGTGGCTCAGAGAAGTGCGGAACTGAATGCAGATGCAACAGAAAATGGACTTTTGACCAAGTGCATGTGGAAGGAACAAACATTGTTTTGAACTGGCCTTCTTGATCTGTAACTTACTGGTTGAGAGACTAAGACTGTTGGTGTAGGTTCCGTTCATTTATTGCCATTTTCGTTTGGCAATCAGCTCAATTACCGGGTATCTCCTGCTGGATTGGTGATAACAACAAATTTTCTTTTGGAATATGTTCATTCTTTTAGGGATGGGAGGTTTAAGTTCCAAATTTCCAAAGCCATTTTGTAACAGGGAAATGACTGTGATGTAGGGTATTAGAGAGAGGACACTAGCTGTGTGTTAGTTTGGTGGTCAGTCATTTGAAAGTATGAATATTAGCTTTAGCTTACAACGAATTCACTTCTAGTCACATATTTCATACTTTGTTCCTTCATTAGTCTGAAGTTTTGTCAATCAACCTTCACTCTACTTACAGGACAGATTGATATTGTCTTAGTACTGTATGCATTTTGCTGAGACGCTGAAATTTTTAAAGTTACGGGTATTATATTTTAACCCCTTACTTAACTAAGACCAGCACTACAGAAAAACACTCAGACAACTGAAATTTGTGTGTCTCACCTGTATAAGTTGAATTGATTATTCCGAATTTAATGCAATCTTGTAGTGAATAACTGAATAATTTGATGATTCTATTTGGTTCGTATGCCATTATCTTAAACTTACAAGGCTATTAAAATTCCCCATTGCACAAAACAACCTTAACACTAAGGTTAGCCTTAGTACCACCTTTTAACATTGCACTAAGGCTACCTTTGTGACTTTAGGTCACCTTAGTGTTTCGTGCAACCGGACCCTGATGTCCTGATTGTTTCCGAGAAAGCCTATACAGGTGATCACTTGAACCCTGTTTTGATGTTTCCTGCTCCGCCAGGGTACTTTCAACCGCATGGCTACCACATATCCTCTGATTGCATGAGATGCTTACACCTCGCATCACGCTATAAATAACCAGCCAGTGAAATGACTTAAAATCAAGCAATATTTGCTCTGTCAGGATGAAAAAAAAAATCAATGAACAAAATCAACTTTAAAATCACAACATTTCATTGGCTGATAGCGTACATGCTATAAAAAGCAACGCTCAACCAGCTGGTAAGCCTTGCATTTTAGTAGCCATGCATATATAAATATATATATATATACAAATACTCTGATGGAGCAGGATGGTCAACAAGATTACTCAGAAAGAAATAAAATGAGCATGATGTGGCTGTTTGATTAACAAATCTTATGGTCAAATCCAGTTGGGATATAGTCAACTATTTGGTTTTTTTCTCCCGAGCCAGACAGCTTGTGTTGCACATTCGTTGTATTGTATGTCTATTATTGAATCAGTGTCGGTTCAGTGTTTGTGGATGACCATCATCGAGACAACAGTACTAATATACCGTACATAAATATCACGCAGTAGTATCTTTCATGGGCCAGTAATAACATTGCCCTTGATACTGGCATCTCCTATATGCTCCATAGCTATATACTATATCTATATACATGTACATCCGTTGACTCTTCCTATCTAAATCATAAGTGTAGAGAAGCAAACACTTAATATTTTACCTTCTATGGAAAAAGTTCATGATGTTGTCTCTTCACCAGAATGTTCAGGGAAAAGTGCCTTGTTTTCCATAAATATCAATATAGATTTATTGATCTGATGTAAAATCATTACACACTCATAATATATTTAGATAAGTCCGTAATGTATTTATTTTGTTTAATGTTTAGTTTTTATTAGCTCATCAGGCCTGAAAGACCGATGGGCTTATGGCATGGGATGGCGTCCGTCCATCCGTCCGTCCGTAAACTTTTCACTTTTTCGACTTCTTCTCCAGAACCAATAACTCTAGAGAGCTGAAATTTTATGTACAGACTCCTTGGCCAATTGGGATTCTAAGTTGTAGATTTGGTGACTCTGTGACCCCAAATAAGGGCCCAAGGGGTCATTACCTTAAAAGCTATTTTCATCTTCTTCTCCAGAACCAATGACTCCAGAGAGCTAAAATTTGATGTACAGACTCCTTGGCCAATGGGGATTTTAAATTGTAGATTTGGTGACCCTGTGACCCAAAATAAGGGCCACAGGGGTCATAACCTAAAAAGCTATTTTCAACTTCTTCTCCAGAACCAATGACTCCAGAGAGCTGAAATTTTATGTACAGACTCCTTGACCTTTGGGGATTCTAAATTGTAGATTTGGTGACCCTGTGACCCAAAATAAGGGCCACAGGGGTCATAACCTAAAAAGCTATTTTCAACTTCTTCTCCAGAACCAATGACTCCAGAGAGCTGAAATTTTATGTACAGACTCCTTGACCTTTGGGGATTCTAAATTGTAGATTTGGTGACCCTGTGACCCCAAATAAGGGCCTCACAGGCCATTACCTAAAATCCTGTTTTCATCTTATTCTCCGGAACAAAAAGACCTAGAAGGCTGTAATATTGTATGCAAACTCTTTAGCCAATGGGGATTCTTACTTGTAAATTTGGTGACCCTGTGACCCCAAATATGGGCCACAGCCTAAAATACCTTTGAAAATGAATTTTGAACTGATATTTTATGACATTTCATTCACTTTATTTGAAATGTATGTCGACTTGAGATAACAATCTACATTGTGGACATGTTTGTCAAATTGATATAATCAATGTGAAATGAGAACTATTGAATAGCCTATGAACTGAAAATTGTGACAAGTCATAGAGGACTAGATTGAAGAGGAGTTAAGAATTCTATTATTTTACATGAGATATGTGAACTGCATATGACTGGTGATGAAATAAGATAAGATTATTTTCATCTTCTTCTCCAGAATGAAAAGACCTAGAAGGTTGTCATGTTGTGCAATGAGTCTTTAGCCAATGGAGATTCTAAATTGTAGATTTGGTGACCCTGTGGCCCCAAATAAGGGCCTCACAGGCCATTACCTAAAATCCTGTTTTCATCTTTTTCTCCGGAACAAAAAGATCTAGAAGGCTGTAATATTGTATGCAAACTCTTTAGCCAATGAGGATTCTAACTTGTAAATTTGGTGACCCTGTGACCCCAAATATGGGCCACAGCCTAAAATACCTTTGAAAATGAATTTTGAACTGATATTTTATGACACTTCATTCACTTTATTTGAAATGTATGTCGACTTGAGATAACAATCTACATTGTGGACATGTTTGTCAAATTGATATAATCAATGTGAAATGAGAACTATTGAATAGCCTATGAACTGAAAATTGTGACAAGTCATAGAGGACTAGATTGAAGAGGAGTTAAGAATTCTATTATTTTACATGAGATATGTGAACTGCATATGACTGGTGATGAAATAAGATAAGATTATTTTCATCTTCTTCTCCAGAATGAAAAGACCTAGAAGGCTGTCATGTTGTGTAAAGAGTCTTTAGCCAATGGAGATTCTAAATTGTAGATTTGGTGACCCTATGGTCCCAAATAAGGGCCTCACAGGCCATTACCTAAAATCCTGTTTTCATCTTTTTCTCCGGAACAAAAAGATCTAGAAGGCTGTAATATTGTATGCAAACTCTTTAGCCAATGGGGATTCTAACTTGTAAATTTTGTGACCCTGTGACCCCAAATATGGGCCACAGCCTAAAAATCTTTGAAAATAAATTTTGAACTGATATTTTATGACACTTTATTCACTATCTATTTGAAATATATGTCGACGTGAGATAACAATCTACATTATGGACATGTTTGTCAAATTGATGTAATCAATGTGAACTGAGAACTATTGAATAGCCTATGAACTGAAAATTGTGACAAGTCATAGAGGACTAAATTGAAGAGGAGTTAAGAATTCTTTTATTTTACATGAGATATGTGAACTGCATATGACTGGTGATGAAATGATAAGATAAGATTATTTTTCATCTTCTTCTACAGAACGAAAAGACCTAGAAGGTTGTCATGTTGTGTAATGAGTCTTTAGCCAATGGAGATTCTAAATTGTAGATTTGGTGACGCTGTGGCCCCAAATAAGGGCCTCACAGGCCATAACCTAAAATCCTGTTTTCATCCAGAACAAACTAGAAGGAATATTGTGTTCAGAATGTTTAGATGTTTGGATGACAAGGCTTAGAACCGATAAAATTGTGCAGAGATTGTTTAGCCAAGGTGATTCTAAATTGTACTATGTACCATGAGATTCATCACATTGCCTGTTCTCTTTAAGCCTTATACAGTTAGATCAGTGCTGCCAGTGTTTAGTGCAAGCAAGAGTCTATTACATAATATGGCGGTAAAACACAAAAAACACAGCTGGCTTGTAACCAGAGCCAAGGGGTCAGAATATTGCATAATCTCCTGTGTGTTGACCTTGCTGAGTGCTCTCTCTCAATTTCAAGACTAAGATTTGTCAGGGTTAGGGATTGTGCATTATATTGAGACAACATATATCTGTCTTCATCATCAAACAAAATAAACTCTGATGAGCTACAGAGCCCATGGCTCTATTTTTTATGAGTGTTTTGAAATACTCAATGAACATTTGCATAAATCAATGATATGTAATAATGTTAATGGGTGTTCTAGTCAGTGTTCAACTTCCAAACACAAAGCATAACTCTTGCCAGTCTGCATTACTGGCTGATTTAAGTCTTGTGGTATTTCCCTCGCTTTGTTGTGCCTAGATAGTGAATCGCTGCACTAGAAATGCATAGTGGGCCACAGATTTCTTAAGGAAATACTGCAAGCTCTAAATCAGCCAGTATTGAGACTGGCAAGAGTTATGCCTTGCATTGGGAAGTTGGTCAGTGTTAATGGATGATGAAATCTGATATGATCTGACGTAATTGCGTTGAGATCCATGTCACTATAGAGATAGCACTAATCAGCCTTCACAAACTTCTGCTGGTATCTCTAGTCTTTGACATTATTAACCCTTTGTTAGCAGTCATATACTTGGTGTGTCTATATTTAGCCTTGGTCAATCCAGCACTATTGAGTTTGTTAACAAGACTTAGTCATAAATCCTCTAGTTACGTAGTCAGCCCATCCAATAGTTTGGCATTGTTTGATGCAGGCGGTAGATGTAACATTTTCATATTTGGCATCACACATCTGCAATAGTACAAATTCTTTTCTTTTTCGAATGAGATTTCACCTAACAGCCTGAGTCAGGCATCAGTCACCATGACTGAATATTGTGTGACTCTGAGGTAGTGGGTTTCTGAACCTGTGAAATGGACTCTTCCTTAAAAAGTACTAGATTCTCTATGTATGCCAGTGTATGAAATAAACCTGAAAAGTTGCCAGCCTAAAAGTATGATTTTGTCAATTTTCTTCTCCATGTCAAGAAAGAAAAGTTGTCAGTCTTAACTGAAAGTTGCAGATTACACACCTTGTTTCATATACTGCTAATGCAGATAGTAAAATCCCAAATTATCTAATTGGCTTGTACATGTATTTTTAATCCAAAGGTAAAGAGCTAAGGTACCCTGATGTAATGTTTAGATGATGTCAGTGTTAATGTAGTTATGGAACAGTTCTGCACAGTAACTCAATATTGAAGTTACATGTAGGTTAAACATAGGTTAAACTAAAATCTGCACCCTACATACAAATGGAAATGCAAAAAGTCAATTTATATATGGGGTGTAAGTTTTTGCATGACCTATGTTTTACCTACATTTTACTCAAGATGTTGACTTCCTGTTCACTTTTCCATTCAATGTAGTTGAAGTAGATCTATGTATTATCATCCTGGTGCATATCAATGATTGACGTCTCACTTTTACACATTACATTTACATTGTGGTGCTATGCAAATTTTTAACTACCATCCAGAAACACTTGTGTTCTCTTGTTCAGCTATGAATAGTTTTGTTTCATTGTAAAATATTATGTATTAACATTTTCCTAATTCTTTTTATTTAGTTATTGAAATATGTAACTCCTCAACTTTCAACGTGCCTGGATTATTAGAATAATGATACTATTTTGACTTTTGCAAATGAATAGGAAATGATGAAACATTTATTTCATTATGTGTTCAATAAAGACATATTATATATCAAATATTATATCCTTCAGGATGTTTTCATTTAATCTTGAAAAATCTCTTTTTTTAAAATTGATAGGTTATAATTGCTCATGAACAGAGACTGTTCTCTTAGATTCATACTAAACATGTTACAGAATCTCACAATTCACCTCTTGTCATCTTTCCACACAAGGTGAATGTCAAGTTAAGTAACTGGGTATCATAATTATATCACTTAAATATCTGTTCTCTGTCAATGATTTGTGATCGAAATAATATTGAAGATATTTGATTTTTCTCCCAGGGGCGTGTATCATTTAGAAATAGCAGTCTTTTTGACACTAGTTCTTAGCGATTCAAACCCCTGTGAATTTTCTATTTATCTATATACAACTGACAGTTAAACATGTTTAATGTCAATGTCGAAAGTGTTCATTCAAGGTAATGAGTCTTTTCTCGAATAATAGCTGCATCACGAGAAAATTAGAAAATCAATTAGCCTGTACATAATTATCATACCCTAACTGCCATATTACTTTTCATTATCAAAGGTTGATGATGATAATTTTCAATATTTTTTTTCATTTCCTGATGCTTGCTTGTCCATGCATTCTGGTGACATTATTTGCCTACATGTGTCTTTGCAAGGTGCAGCAAAACATTTTCATATAGCAGGGTACTTAATTGGAAATCTTCCTTGTGTGGGAAGATTTTGTCTGAGGCAGCATGGAATAGTTTTTATATAAATTATTTTTATCAACATATTTATTGATGATTGTGTATTTTCATTTTATTTTAATGTTTGCATTAGTGTTTCATATCTATTTTTAGCTCATCAGACCTGAAAGGCCCGATGGGCTTATGGCATGGCATTGTGTCCGGCTTCCGTCCATCTGTCCGTCCATAAACTTTTCTTCGCTTTTTCGACTTCTTCTCCAGAACCAATGATTCCACAGAGGTGAAATTTTATGTGCAGACTCCTTGGCCAATGGGGATTCTTAATTGTAGATTTCGTGACCCCATGACCCCAAATGGGGTCAAAGGGGTCACATCCTTAAAAGACTATTTTCATCTTCTTCTCCAGTTCCAACAGGTCTAGAGAGCTGAAAAGTTGTGTGCAGACTCCTTGGCCAATGGGGATTCTAAATTGTAGATTTCGTGACCCCATGACCCCAAATGGGGTCACAGGGGTCACATGTTTAAAAACCTATTTTCATCTTCTTCTCCAGTTCCAAAAGGTCTAGAGAGCTGAAAAGTTGTGTGCAGACTCCTTGGGTAATGGGGATTCTAAATTGTAGATTTCGTGACCCCATGACCCCAAATGGGGTCACCGGGGTCACATCTTTAAAAACCTAGCCTCAAGCCATGACCTAAAAATCTATTTCAATCTTCATCATTAAACAATATAAGTCCAGATGAGCTACAGAGCCCATGGCTCTATTTTTGCTGTAATGTTGTAAGTTGCTGATTTTCAATATTAAAATGAATAAAACAAAGTGCTGTTTTTTGTAATAACTGGATTCCTTTGTCTTACTTGATAACTTTCTTAACAAGTCGGATTATTAATTGATAGGATATTGAAGTTCATTTCTTTCAAAAGCAATCAGACAGATTCTGATAATTAATAGCTACATTAATGACTTTCCTCGTCCATTCCTCAGGTGAAATGATAGTTGCATTTAATTGTTCATGACACCTGTTCAAAATCCAAATTACTTCCAGTCTAAATACACCTAAAAAATGTTGAAAACCAAATAAAACAGCAATATAGATGTAAAGATATCTATTAAAAATGTCTAAAGGTTACCAATGGTGTAAGTTCTGTTGTCTTAAAGTGTTCAAAGAGGTTGTCAACCATGCACATCAAACATGCCACGGACAACATTTTAAACTTCACATTCTGGAATTATTCCTGCTAAGAAACTTCATGTGCTAAGCGTAACGAAAGCAGACAAGGTCGGAAGACGTCGTCGTTCTTTCAATCTAATTACTTGTGTTTGCGAAGGAGAATCTTTTGCTATAACTGGGAATCTCTTCGTAACAGCATATGGATATTATACCTCTATGAAACACTTGGATTCAGTCTACTGAGAAGTTCCACGCTTTCTGTTGAGGGAACATCGCGGCAGACATCAGCTGAGGAAGGAACAACGTCAACATCCTGACACGCTTCGATCTTAGGATTTCAGCCTTTATTTGAGGAGAGTTGCACATAGCGCCAGTGATTGAGTTTACATGCCCGTATCGACGACTGGGGCCTAAGACTTTATTTGGTCATTGTGAAATGTGATCAGCGTGTAATGGTTTGAACCCCGGTATACACAGACCTCTCTGTTTGGACTATTTAATTACGTGGTACCGCGATCTCGTGACAACACGCAACTTTGTGGTGACTCATCAGTCATAGACAGGTATCTTCCTTTATTCAAGAACATAGAATGACTGATGAATCACCTGGAACATAATACACATCAACATAAATGACATATCTATCTAATGTCACTATTTGAAGTAGCTCCTTTTGAGCAAATTGCAGTGGGACATTGCCATGTTAGTGGCAAACACTTATTTTAATTAAAAGAAATGCACTTATCATAAACACTTGATGCCAGTATGAACAAGGTTGTTGATTTTCCAATTTGCTACTGTGTAGATGGCGGGAGTTGAACTTGAAATTCTTAGCTCTTTAAACCGAACATTCTGAGGAATGAGTTGAGAGAGCAAGCTTGAGTTGCTCTATTTATAGTCACCATATATATATATATCATTACGGAAAGGGGCATCTGGTCTGGGATTGTACGTCGCAATACACTGAGTAATGCATAAACACATGTCACTGTGACCCTATATATCTGGGTTTGTTATGCCACACTGATCTGGTTTTGTTATGCCACATTGTTTCAGTGTTTGATCTCGCGACCTTGAATTCTGTATGATGAGACTGTTTGTGTGAAGCTTGTTATCACTTTAAAGTGGTGTTTAGGTTTCAAACGTCAGGAAATGAGGATTATTCTTGGGGATTACAGTCAAGATTCAAGGTTTGTTATCTGAATTTTAATCAGAGTATGTAAAGGCATAGTTCCTAATTACGCCAGCATGATCGTGCTCGCATTTACATTGTAAACTGTAACTGGGAATTATTTCTGTTTCAATATACCATTTTCTTCACTTTATCATGTCCCCCGAAGATTTTTTTTGGGAGACATAATGTTTTCACCTCTGTCCGTTATTCCGTTATTCCGTAAGTGAAATACTCTTGAAAGCGGCGTTAAACCCTAACTCACCCACTCACTCACTCACTCACTCCCGTTATTCCGTCATTCCGTTATTCCGAAATGCTTTCTTTTCCGGGCCATATCTCAAAAAACGTTCAATATTTTTTCACGAAACTTGGTATGTGGTTAGACCTAGTGGTGGAGTGGTGCCTTTTGCTATTTTGGTTATTCTGAATTTTTTATTTGTTCTGGTTTCCATGGAAACAATTTGAACTTAGTGCGAATTGGGGGTAGGGACCTTTTCCGGCCTCTATTTCAAAATCTATCTAGTATTTCTTTACAAAACTTGGTATGTGGTTAGACCTAGTGGTGGAATGGTGCCTTTTGCTATTTTGGTTATTTTGAATTTTTTATTTTTTCTGGTTTCCATGGAAACAATTTGAACTTAGTGCATATTGAGGCTAGGGACCTTTTCCACCTCTATCTCCAAAACCGTTCAATATTTTTTCACCAAATTGGTATTTGCTTAGACCTAGTGATAGAGTGGTGCCTTTTGCTACTTTGGCTATTCTGAATTTTTTATTTCTCTTTATTAATGCAGTATTGAACTTAGTGCTTAGCATAAGTAAAAAATAAGGGTAATATGACTAGGTTGGATTGAAAGTTGGAGCGGGGGACATCACAGTGCATCACATGCACATATTTCTAGTTTTCTTTGCTGTCAGTTATATATAATTCACAAAGTTGCAAATATATGAAATGATACACACTGTGTCTGTCCAAGCATTATAACATTAATTGTGTTGTAATCTGGGGCTCGTAACTTGAAGCAGTCGTTAACTAGTCTATAATTAAGGATCGTCTTTAAGCATACTTTATTTTAACGTTGTGTAACTCGAAGCAATCCTTAAAGTTAGGACAATCCTTAAAATCTAATTTAGCGACTGTGTTTAAGGTGTACCCCTGACCAACCTTTAAGCAGTCCTTAGCTGGTCGTAAAGCATGTAAACATGTGAAAATGGCGTTATATTTGTATGTGAGAGATGGTTAGCGACTGCTTTGAGTTACACTCCTTAAAATATATAACGACGGTCCTTAAGTGTTCGTTAAGCTATGGTGTGTTGTCGTGCTGTCTGCCATTGCAACCGGATGAATACAAAACCACGTGGTCAATGGGGAATCCCATTGTCTTTAACCGTTCTTTAAGCTGTCCAAGTTTCGAGTTACGCTTTTTTAAAGACCACCTAACGAACGGTTAAGGTTTGGTTAGCGACTGCTTTGAGTTACACTCCTTAAAATATATAACGACGGTCCTTAAGTGTTCGTTAAGCATGCGTTAGCAACAAAATTAACGACTGCTTCGAGTTACGAGCCCCTGATGACCAGCACTTAAAATGATATGAAACACAGTATATAGGTCGAAGAATAATTCAATTGTCATCGATTACAAACTACTAAACATTTGTTTGTACATTTATTGGGGTAGGCACGCGTTTTTACACAGATTGTGTATGCAATTGTTTCTTGTTATAATGTATGTTATATGTAATAATGTATAAATTCTGTCAACGTGGTCACGGGGGGAGATAAATATATATGGGTATATATCCCTGTTTATAAATTCCCCTTTCCACATACTATCTGGATAACAATTGTAACAATTGCGAAAAATTTCGTATGTGCCGTACGTAAAATGTAAGAAAATATTTATATTTATATATAATATATATATAAATATTAATAAACACAAAAAATCTGTCATCTTCCTTAGTAAGTAATAAGCTGGACCTGTTAATCCTCTATTCCAGTAATCCTCTACCCCCTTCTTCAATCAGCTGTAGAAGTTTTGGCAAATTACATGCATTAAAACATATCCTGGGCTGTTCCATTATAAAATAGGTAATTGCATAATTCTGCCCTCACTTTTTGTAGGAGTTTTGGCAACTTTCAAGTATTGGCATGTAGAAGTATTGGCATGTAGGAGTATTGGCATGTAGAAGTTTTGGCATGTAGAAGTTTTGGGAGGTAATCCTCTGCGCAAGCCACAAGCACGTTATGCAATATTTTACCCCTCACCTGGCAGTCACCCGCTGTCCTTAACCACATACACGTATCTATATTTATAAGTGTTAGCCTCGCACTATTTCTGTTTCGTCTCGCTGGCTCGCAAACGTCAACATGAGGTTTGTGGAACAATTTTGCGAATTTCTTGACAACAGTAAAATAACTCTTTGAGTGCTGGTTGAATCTAAATGTTTAAGTCACAAAATAAGTTCTGCTATTGGATGAGGTTGGTACTCATGAGCTCCTGGTGACATTTAGTACTCCACAGGTCGTTATGCTCGGTTTCTCAGTAAACGATGTGATATTTATTAACATGACAAGTAGAACTGATGAGGACACATCTTGACTCATCATTTGCCAACAGTCAGTGAATATGCTAGAATGGACATACTATGATATGATTAGGAGTCTACTAAAATGCCTTGTTTGTTTCCATTGTATTTAAAGTGAATCTATATGGCTAAATGGATTGTGAGGAAAATCATCCTTGGCCATTCCATTCTTGCATGACACAACCGGGGCACAACTTCGAAACAGAATTAAAGTAAACGCTATTTGATGAATATGCGCAATGTCGCAAATATCTTAATCCTAAAGACGTGTACTACCATACCGATGAATATCTGAAAACTGTAGCTGATGTTTCCACCCAAAGTCACGGCATCACTACCACATTCTCAAGAAATATGTGATTAGTTGTGGGTATATGTAGAGAGGCCTATGAAGAAAACGACGTCAACAGACGACCGACCAGTGTAATATGTCACAATATAGGACACTTATGACATAATTAACAAGGCCCACAAATTTGCGATCCTAAAGTTAGGTTCGAAAATCTGAAGGAAGTAACCTCTGTGGGAAGAGAATTCACGCAGGAATAAAACGGTTTTATGTTTAATATGAATATACACATCTACTTTGACTAAAACAACACATTCATTTGTAAATATATACTCTATCAATTTTCTCCATGTGTAGAGAAATACAACTTCAAACGTATGACATTTGAAAACAAAAAAAGTATAAATATTATTATTTCCACAGGTGGTCGAAAGCAACAACAATCTAATCATTTCTTATGTGTATCAACTCAATCGTGAATTAGGTTTTATATTATTTTCTCACTGTTTAAGTTTGTCACAGGAAAGAAATGTCTCTGCTGTCATGCTCAGTACTATATTTTGCTCCACAAAAATAGCCAAGTGATCTGGAATTCAGACAGACATCATTTGTAAAAAGTGAATTTCAAGGTAAAATATACATATTTTTTTTAATTTGAAAGAAGTATGAATATTTTATTCAATATTGGTTGAATATAGAACATACATAATATAGGTGTGGTCAACTACAGGGGCTAGTCACTGTTTTAATTGCAGTTTTGAAGAGATATTGTCATTGTCTTTCCTATAACAGTAGAGTTGTTGCAGGAAAGATCAGAGATGTTAAAACAAAGACATTTCATCTCTATTTGTTTAAATTCTTATTAAAAGAATTTAATATGAACTTTAAAAATTAAAGATTTCTTAAACATAATACATTATTTTTCATTTGCAATACAGTTATAAGGAAATTGCAAAGCATCATTCGTTTACATTAGAACTCGTTACTGTAATGACATGATTTTGTTAAAGCAGATAATCTGGGAAGATCATCACAACTAAAAGAAATTTCAAATTACGAATCTGAATATTCATATACAGAAACAACCCAGTGGAAATCTAAGCAGAAAGGTGCATTTTTTTCCCTCTAAAATCAGCAAAACATTACATAAAGTGTTACATTATTTAATTTGACGTCTTTCTGTATTACCTTATTTTTTATGTCATTGTAGTCATCAAACCCACACTACATAAAGTAATATTGTAATTCATTCCATTACTATATGTGTCCCAACCAATGCAAGTTTGCAATGTCTTGATATATCAGTTGAATTTCGGAATACTCTCTTTGTTTATCTGTCCAGTAACATAGAGTGTCCTTACAATAACATCTTTGTCTTTCCCGTAACATCATTTATCTCGTAATTAGCTACATAAATATTAAGAATATCATATTGACAATATCCTGAGAGAATACACCACTCTATGTATGTGATAATGTCAGTAAATATTTTTTCAAAGTCAATTATTTTTTAATCTAAAGGTTTTGAACACTTTACTCAAGTATTTTAACCACAGACTTAATATACATCATTAAGCCTCAATTTGATATATCTCATATCATATCGTTATGATATGTCTTTATTTGTAAAAAAAAAAGTTCTGAAATCTTTCACAAAATATTTCATTTGTTTGTGTGTCCCGAACTGTCCTCTTTTTGATAATGAGTAATATACGACGGAGGAGTAAAAGGTTAATTCTATTGGACATACCATCCTCCTCTATACAAGCAGCTTACAATTTATAGCAACATCTCTCAGAGTCAGACACGCGATCCATGGTAGACACGAGAACAGCCACTGTGTACACAATGTAGGCTATCTGGTGTCCAAGATAACACGTTTCTGGCAGTTACATACACACTTCTCACAGGTCATAGAACCGGGTATGTGGATACAAATGTAAGGAATATTTTTTGTTTCTAATGCTATAATCTTCGCTCCTGATATTTTCCAATTAATTGTTTGTTTATCCGCATCATACATACTAAACACAAATAGTAGTATTAGGTAGCAGAATCAAGTAGCTGCGTTGAAACGAAAGTTCACTCAAATAATGGTTCACTGTCTTTGGATAACGTCTTTTACGATAGCTTGGTATTTTGGTGTCAAAGTTCCATTGTAATGGGAAATGAAAGTCAGTAATTGTTGATGTAATGTAATTAGTGTTATTCTTTCAAGTGAAGTGATTACACTTTACTAAGTGTCTTTATAACAACGTCACTCGTTAAAACAGTACGAACCTTTAAACTCATAAACTCACGAAACTGTCAAATTTAATAAAATCACTAAAAGGAACTGCTGCGGTAAGTATTTTCGGTATTGGCTTATCTAAAGCGAGAAGAAGTATTTAATCAACAGATTGAAGTCAAGTAATCTTAAATCTATACACACATCCTATGGTTGTAGCCCTTTCCTCATTTACTGATCAAAAGAGGACAGAACGTTTAAAGGTACATCCATTGTGTTGTTGGGGTCACATATTCCAAATGTTATAAATGGTTTAACTTTATCGAGAAATACCGACTGTTACCAAAAACTACCATTTTGATGATAGTTGACTCAGTATATTGACGATAAGAAGGTAAAAGTAGTGATATCTGATCGAAAACCGGACAGTGTACCGCGTGTGGCGCGCGCCAATGAGTCAAACGTAATTTTGGAATCTTATTTATAACAGACAAAATTATAATTTTGGGTTGATCATGTTTACTATGTCATATAACTACTGTGCATGTAAATGGGACGTGTAGTTTCGGTTTCTGCACGTGCATAATGATGTTACTATCTTTTAATTGGAAACTAGTAATTATGATATATTTGGTGATTGGGATGAATATGCAAGCCGAGTGAATTTATTTGCACTGTAAACAGCACATATGGTGAGTCGGAACGTATTAAACCCTTATAAAATTTTATCAAACACAATGGATGCACCTTTAATGTCTGGCGATGGGCATCAAAATGTTCTTTTTCAATCAATTAATTCTCAATTTTGTAGTATAGTTTATCTCCTGGGACAATAGTTATTTTGGGTGTTTCCTCATATTTTCAAAAAATCTGCATTTGGTGGATTTATGTAACAATGAATTAGTCAATAAATAACTATTTATTATGTATAGGGTGATAAAATCACTCAATTTACCCTAACATTCACAGAACACTGCATCTAATTTTACAAACTAGGGTGTTGCTTAATTCCAAGTGTATATACATCTAGCAATCGAAAGAAACCTCTCAGCTCTTCACTGACAATATGCAACGGTTCGACTTCTCATATTTCTAAATTTAAAAATAAATCACTACAGGTACGAGGCCTTGATCCATAACGAACTTGGTTTATTTAAATGTTGTTTGCCACGACATCCGGGTCTGATAAGTGGTGTTGTTGAAGTCACTCTGACCCAAGAACGAGCATCTAACAAAAGAGAAGGGGCCATGCAAGGCCCAGAGTTTCGAAGCTCGGTATTGGTAAAATAGTTGTAAGTATGTATATACTATACATTGATATTGATGTGACGACATTTTACCTCATTTAAGACTTTAAGTCAAGTGATTTTAAATTTATTTGTTTATAGGCCACATGTCCGTGTACACACACACATATATATTCACCTGATGAGACCCGTGATGGTCGAAAGCATGCTTGTGAATTATGAATAAATCATCGTGATTTCTTCGACAATTGTATTTTCCTATATGAGACCTGAGGGTTGGACAAGTTTGAACTGAATTTTATAATGAAAAATGCAATTTAAGTACAATACATAGATACAATGATACAGTTCGTGATGGATACTATAATACCTTGGGGTAATGACAAACACGTTGATTCTCTTTGTTCATAGGCGTGGTATAAATATTTACAAAGGTTTCTCAAGAATGCTTCGTTATTAGTAGTTAATATAAATGTCAGTTTGACGTTGTTAGATCGTTAGGTTGTTGGTTGTTAGGTATAGGCCTACTAAAGTTAATAGTTTGCCCGGAGTCGGATCCAGCATACAGTGGGGTGCAGCCCGTGATGTAAACAGAATATAACCTTTACATCCTTGCATGCTGTATACTTCCATTTCGTTCATGTCAAGGTGTTGTTAATGCACTTCTACAAGTAGTGTGACCTGTTTGTCAGGTGCTCGACACTTAGACAGGCCCTTCACCGTCTCGACACATGCTTGTTTGTCAAATAGAGAATACTAAACGACGTTCCGTTTAATAACATATTTATGAAACGAGTGAGTGGTTTTTATTTAACGAGCGAAAGCGAGTTAAATACAAATACCATCTCACGAGTTTCATAAATATGTTTTAAAACGAAACGAGTTTAGTATTTTATGTATTACTCACTGATTTAAATGCCACTTAATTCCACAAAGTCGTCGATAAATAGAGGATATTTGACATTTCTCGTCGAATACCATGTATACCGTATTTCCTCTAATAGGGGCCCGGGCCCTTATTAACATGTAGGGGCTCTTATCCCCCGGCGCTTATTGGAGGCCCGGCTCATATTAGAGACCCGGCCCTTATTTTATTTGTAGGTTTGACCTTTAACCTCTGATAACTGACTAAAATCTCTTAGAATAACACCTCACCATTTGACGTAAATCGAAATTAGCCAGGTAGTTGAACCCACTTGTGCCTGAGAACATATATTGAAATATCTATAGAAGGGAGTGATCATTGATGCGATATAAACAGGGCCCCTATTAGAGGCCCGGCCCTTATTGGAGACCCGGCTCTTATTCACCTTTAGGTACCTTTACCCCCGGCTGCTATTAGAGGCCCGGCCCCTATTAGAGGAAATACGGTATCTCATCGAGTGAAGTAGAAAAGCACATTTTCACGAGTGGCGTAGCCCCTAGTGTAAATAAACTATTTCTACTTCACGAGATGAGATATACTTGTATTCGACGAGAAATGTCAAATGTTCTATTTATTATATTTAACCATTTATATATAGTTCGAAATTCACGTTATTACAATGAAAGGAGCATCAATGCTTCCCTTGCTTTATCGCGGTCTTCTTATGACGTCATCCTATTGTTACGATGACGTCATATGATCGAAAGTGTTGGGACACATTCCATTGCGACCGCTGACATTGTGACGTCATATTTTTGCCATTATGACGTCACGTCAATCGAGATGTTATTACACTAGATACAAGATACAAGATATTTATTGTACAGAAAACACCCATTATGGGCAGTGTACAAAGAAGTTAACAAATGTTCATACATATTATAAGTAAAATATATACAAGAGCATTAATATATCTCAGTGTGAGACAAATATAGAATAATAAACTCGGTCCCGTTTGATAACATGTTTATGAAACGAGTGGATGGTTTTGTATTTTAACGAGCGAAAGCGAGTTAAATACCGATGCCATTCACGAGTTTCATAAACATGTTATCAAACGGGACCGAGTTTAGTATTTTATTTATTACTCAATGATGTAAATAGCGCTGAATTGCAAGAAAATCGTTTTTAGTGACGCTTAGTTGCAAATAGGCCACCCGCTATTGCAGTCGCGCGGCTAACATTGTGACGTCAACCACAAACGACAATGACCGATTATGACGTTACGGCAGCACGCGGTGGTATCACACATGTGTGTAACCAACTCATTGTTATCTAATGAGTGATCTCACCACGGTTGAGTAATAAAATTATATCAAACAATGCATATTATAGATTGTAGGCTACAAGAATTAACCAATGTGGCTTAATCTCATTGAATACATTTCATAAAGTACTTTACAAGTGATAGAAGCATGATGACTCTTGGGGTTTATAATTGATGAGAGGAGCTCTTTCCTTGAGAGACCAGTTGATGAAATTAGTTCCGAGCGGTAATGAATATATTTTGGGCATTCAAATATAAAATGTTCTTCCGTTTCTGTAACACCCTGACTGCACTGTTGACAGAGGCGTTTGTCTACAGGGTTGTTGGTATATCTTCCTCTCTCAATCTCAAGCTGGTGAGCGCTAAGTCTTAACTTAGTTAATACTTTTCTATGGTCATTATTTTTAATGTTTAAATAGTCTTTGTAACCAAACGAGTCTTCAATATGTCCAAGCAGGCGTAATTTCTTTCCTTTATCGGATGGTAGTTGATCAGTTTCCTGGAGGTATATTTGAAGAAATTCAGTTTTTAAACATTCCATGAATTGCTGTCTTGAGATACTGTAAATGTTTGATGAAGGGAATGATATTTTAAAGGTGCATCCATTGTGTTTGATAAAATTTTATAAGGGTTTAATACGTTCCGACTCACCATATGTGCTGTTTACAGTGCAAATAAATTCACTCGGCTTGCATATTCATCCCAATCACCAAATATATCATAATTACTAGTTTCCAATTAAAATATAGTAACATCATTATGCATGTGCAGAAACCGAAACTACACGTCCCATTTACATGCACAGTAGTTATATGACATAGTAAACATGATCAACCCAAAATTATAATTTTGTCTGTTATAAATAAGATTCCAAAATTACGTTTGACTCATTGGCGCGCGCCACACGCGGTACACTGTCCGGTTTTCGATCAGATATCACTACTTTTACCTTCTTATCGTCAATATACTGAGTCAACTATCATCAAAATGGTAGTTTTTGGTAACAGTAGGTATTTCTCGATAAAGTTAAACCATTTATAACATTTGGAATATGTGACCCCAACAACACAATGGATGTACCTTTAAGACGTTGTTCAATTGTTGAGAGCCAGGATGATTTTGAAAGACCCTTATCTTCTTGTATAGGGCAGCATATATAAGTATGTCATGATCCATTTGCAATAATCGTTTGTAGTAGTTGAATACGTTAGAAAGTATCTCTATAGATAGAGGGTAGAGTCCAAGCTCGCTAAGGCATCCGATATTACTGGTTCTCTTTGGTACTCCGAGAATTGATTTAGCTGTTTTAATGGTTATTGTATTACAGGCCAGCTTACTCCAGTTTTGAAACGGATCTGATATCGATTTAAATATATCGCTGCCCCAAACTTCTGATCCATAAGTGGCGATTGGTGATGAGACACCGATAGAGACGAAGATGACATCGGGGCGGAAGTGAGTTGTTGGAGTCAGGCTGTGTTCGGATTTTGAACCAGGCGCGCATTGCTTTTCCTTTCAGACTTTCAATAGCAAGTTTGAAAGTACCATTCTTATGAAGAGTCACACCAAGATAGGTGTATGAGTCACAAAAGACAATAGCCGTGTTATCAAGGTGAAAAACATGTCTGGAATCTGCCTTAAATTGGTACCGCCGAAAATTAATACTTTAGTTTTAGAGAGTTTTAAAGTGAGTTTCCAATCTTCTGATTTTGAAAAAAGAACTAGGTCGTCTGCGAAGAGCAAATGTGTGAGGTGTTGACCATCCAAAAGAGGAGCGTGGTCACTACGGGCTTCAAAATAGTCCTGTATATCGTTCACATAGATGTTAAAAAGGGTAGGACTGCACCCACATCCTTGCTTACACCAACTGATGATGAAATTGGTTCTGTCACTCCATCTTGCGTTTTGATAGAATACATCACATTAGAGTACATGTCATGTAAGAGATTAAATATTCTACCTGTTATACCATATAATTATACATTTTATACAATAGTCCGTCTCTCCATACGGAGTCAAACGCCTTTCGAAAGCAAAAAAAACAGGTATAGTTTTCTCTTCGCCTGTTTGAACTTTTTAATCAAAGTTCTAAATATGAATATGTTGTCTGTTGTTCTGTGATCCGATCGAAAAACCGGCCTGTCTTGAGTCAAAGAGAGGGTTAGATTCCATGTATGAAGTCATTCTTGTGTTGATAATTGAAAGAAATAGTTTTGCAAGACAACTTCCAAGGGCAATTCCTCTATAGTTGTTGACATCGTTAAAATCTCCTTTTTTGTGAAGTGGAATAATATGTGATGTTCGCCAATCCGAGGGAAATCGTCCAATTGCTAAGATGTGATTAAATAGTTTCAAGCAATGATCGATGATAACGGTTGACGACACAGAAATCATCTCATTAAGTAGTAAGTCGGGACCGCCTGATTTTCTATTTTTCAATCTCCGTACAGCTTTAATGAGTTCCTGGGATGTTATATTATTATTAAGAGAATTACAGTCTATGTCAGTTGATGGATATATATCTCTAAAAGACTTCTCTTAATTAATATTACGTCATGAATATTCACGAGCTATCCAAAACGAGGCTAAGCCCGCATGGACGAACCACCAGCGTGATCCCGGAAGTGACTGATCGCGATTTTCTCTCGTAACATTTCCCCAAAAAGTTCGTTTTATATCACTTTCAAACATTGTCTCTAGTTACTGACGGAACTAAAAGCTAAAACAACATCTCAAATGTTTATTTGACTCAAAATACGTGTGGTGTAAATTCAGTATTTGAACGGATGACAACGTTTGCCGAAGTAAACTATTGAAACGTGAAATCAAGAGAGATTTTTTTTACGAATATCCAATTGCTGTTTCATACTTAAATCTAGATTCAAAGTACTAAATACGACTGTGATGTTGATGTAAGCCATATCGGATCGTGATGATAAATACATTGTGTGCTAGCTTATTTATTTTCCCGACTTCTTCGATGTAGATCCTAGCCATGCAGATACTCGACATGAACAATCGACATGAACAATCGACATGAACAATCGCATGCCGTGTCTCGCCAACCAGTGATGTTGACAAAAACATTTTTCTGTTACCATGCCGATTTCTGTGAACACTTATAGGCCTAAATGTAAAAATACTATTATAATTTCGTAAATGTGCTGACATAAATTAGCCGGCGGACCTATTATATAGTAGTAGTACTTGACTTGTACTTTCTAATTCATGCTGGCAGAAGTGAATATTTTTGAATAAATCAATTATAAGGTAATTAAGTAGTTATATATTTAATATTATTTAAATATAAAGTATTTGCATGAGTTTTTTTAAAACTGTAAATTCTACAGAAAATCAAGAAAATAAATAACTAAAATTAATGTTGTATACAAAATATCATCTGAGTTTATTATGCATTAAATATTAGAGTTTTAATTATATCTCAAGTTATTAAATGGTTATATATCAAGTTACATGGGAAATGGTAATATGTGCCGTATTTTATATTTTGTAATATATGATTTCCATATAAGATGATTTTAACAAATAAGATGAAAAATATGACAAAGTCACAATCAAAACCAAATATCATCTGGATAGAAATATTCCTATATAATATATTTATGTATCCATATATGTACACAAATGGATTGAAGTTTACTTGTAATTTTTTTCGTGTTTGTGCTGATGTCAGTTTATATATATACACATCATTATTCAGGTCTTGTAAAAATATAATGAATCGAAGATTTGAGGCATATTATATAATTGGTCTAAATTATTAATGATTTATTTTGTAAATTTGTGATCCTGAATAGATTTGGCATAAATGAGATAGAAAGTTTCATTAAAAAAAAAGTTTGACCATAAATTATAGAATTTCGGTGAATGGTTCTTGAGATATCCCGCTGACAACGTTTACATGTACATTAACATGTCGAAAAATTCAAAATTCCGCTGTGACCTTGAAAATAATATCAAGGTCACCAAAATCTAATCAGCCCGTCGTCTTCCCTAGGAGGTGCTTTGTGTAAGAACTGATGGAATTCCGGTGAATGGTTCTTGAGATATCCTGCTGACAAGCTTTACAAAGTACATTAACATGTCGAAAACTTCAAAGTTCCGCTGTGACTTTGAAAATAATGTCATGATCACCAAAATCTAATCAGCCCGTCGTCTTTCCTTGGAGAAGCTATGCGTAAAATATGAAGAGAATCCAGGGAATGGTTATTGAAATATCCCGCTGACAAGGGTAAAATGATAAAGTCTCGTTGTGACCTTGAAATGAAGGTCAAGGTTACAAACCTCTGTAGGAACATTACTCTTCCTATGATGAACCTATATGCAAAATATGAAAAGAATCCAGTGAATTGTATTTGAGTTATTCCATTTCGTACGTACGTACGGACGGACGGACGCACGCAGCCGAATACTATATCCCCCGCTTCACGCTAAACGCGCGGCGGGGGATAACAAAAATAATGAAATATTTACATAACATCTTTGATGGGCATTCTAGAAGTTGAGATGATGAAGAATGAAGAACAATTTTATGGATACACAACTTCTTTATTCTGTATAGGCGACGTTTCGACATAGATACTAATGTCGTTGTCAAGCAGGTGGTTAATATTTACATGTCAAGTTAAAATTAATCTCTTAGGAGTTTAAGATAAGATTTAGTTACATAAAGAAGGCTATACTATCTTAATTAATATTTGCTGCAATTATAATATATCTAAAGGAATCTGACCATTTTGAAAATATGCTACCCTTCAGAGATAAAATAGTACGTTTTTGATTAAACGTAATTATTTATACTTACCTGTTGACCAGACCTACTAGGCCTTACCCCCTATAGGTAATGCTATTTCAACCTCAACACAAACGAACTTGAAAGTGGAGTCAGGGGTGCGTAAAATCCCTATCCAAGGGCAGGTAAGTCTGCCTGGTCTCGTGACGTAACTACCGGAATAAGCCACTCTCCGAAAGTCCCGAAGGGCAAGACAGACCAAGAGGGGAGGATGGGAGGGCCTAGAGCGTAGGTCTGGTCAACAGGTAAGTATAACTAATTACGTTTAATCAAAAACGTACTATTATTTAAATACCTATCTGTTGACCAGACCTACTATGCCTAGAATCCCACCGCAAGGAGGCGGGTTAGTAGATATTTGGTAGAGACGGGACCAGCAGCCAGCCCTGAGTGTAAGCTAACCTACGAGTCCTCCATCCAGTGATGAGGACAAGGTACAGCCCGGGAGATACTATCTCTACCGCTGAACGGATCGAAAAGACCACCCAGCCACTCAACTCCAGATCAACACATCACCCCCCCCCCCCCCCCCCCCCCCCCCCAACCCCAACAGGGAGAGGGCGTAAGCGAAGCTAAGGAAAAAACCAACAACAGACAAGGAGCTAGGAACATAAACAAGTTTATTTACAATGAACCTTAAAGCTTATAAGAGGGTTGAACCCTTCTTGGTCTGGTTGGGGGGGCCACCTTCGCCCGGGCGAACACTTTTGGCCCCAGCCTAGAGATGCCCTCCAGATCAGCTGTGGAGACATCCCGTAGGTAATGGTTGGCGAAGACCTCTGAAGAACGCCAAAAACACCCCGCCATGACATCCGAAACCGCGATGTTGCAGTGGTAAGTCATCGTGGCTGACACTGCCCGGATCTCATGAGGGTTGGACCGCGAAGGGGGAGGCAGGTCCGCGGCCTTGTACGCATCGATGACCGCCGACCTCAGGTACACCCCCAACGCTCGCTTATCTAGCTCCTTAGTTCTTCTCAGCGAATGAGGTAAAAACAGAGGACGCCTGCCATCTCTCAACCTGCGGGTAAGTTGAACGTACACCCTCAGGGCCCTCTGCGGACACAGAGAGAGATCCACCTCCTCTGAGTCAGAACCCAACGCCGGAATAGAGAAAGTACGGCCCGCTTCATCAGCCGCCTGGTTTTTGCAGACAAAGTCGGGCGCTAAACCAAGAAAAGCTGAACCTCCCTCCCTGACCTCAAAGCGTAGAAGGTCCGCTTGCAAGGCATGGATCTCAGAAATCGGCGCTGCGGAGGCCATGGCCACCAGAAAGATGACCTTAATGGTGAGAGGGAGGAGGGGTACATCAGAAAGCGGTTCATACGTATCGGAGCGCAGATGGTTGAGTACAACTGCTAAGTCCCACTCAGGAGGACGAAGCTTCGTCCTGCCGTCCACAGAACGGAAGGTTTTGACAAGGTCTTTGAGTACCGACACATCCAACCCCGGTGACCTCTTCCTGAGCACGGAGAGGACAGCAGACATGTTGGTGTTGATCGATGACGCCTTAAGATGCCTGGAGTTGCGAAGGTATACCAAGTACTCCACCACCTGAGGAACTGAGGCCTCTGCCGGGATGAAACCTCTCTGAACACAGAACGAGGCGAAGGCCTGCCACTGGAAATCATAGAGTTTCCTAGTGGTCTTCCTATGAGAGGTAGCTATGGCATTGGCTACGCACCTTGAATATCCACTGCTCCTTAGCCCTCTTTTAATACAAGCCAAGCGTGAAGGCAGAACACCTGAGGGTTCTCGTGTAGCCTTCCGCTTGGCCTGCTGAGGAGCAGATCCCTCCGCGACTGAATCGGAACAGGTTCCTGGAGACAGAGTCGCCGGAGAGGAACGAACCACGGTCTGGCTGATCACCACAGGGCGACCAGAAGAAGACGACGAACCCGAGTTGTCCCTATCTTGGCTAAAACTTGGCGTCCATCCCCTCCCACTCTAACGAGAGCGCGTCTAAGCCCATCGCGACCTGCTCGTGACCCATATGTGCCCCCCACCCCTGGGTTGAGGCGTCCACAAACAGGTGAGCTGAGGGGGGACGAGGGCAAAGTGGAACTCCGGAGAATACACTCTCTTCCACCCGCCACCAAGCCAGGAAACGATGGAGATCTGGGGTTAAAGCTATGGCATGACGGCCATGCGTCTCCCTGATGTGGGGGTTCAGGAACACCTGTAACGGGCGAAGGAACAGCCTCCCCCTGCGGGTCAGGTCCTGAGCAGATGTCAGTAACCCCAACACTATTTGCCACTGACGAAGCGAGAGCGACGCGTCGAGCGCGCGATCCATTAGACGATCGTAACGAGCCATCCGCTCCCTCTCGACGAACCTGGGAACAGCTGAGTGTCTAGGATGGCCCCTAGGAACTTCAGGCGAGTCGCCGGAACCAGGTCCGACTTCTCTAAGTTCACTAACCACCCCAGACGACGGAACAGGTTTATCGTGAACCTGAGCTGCGCCTCGAGCACGACAGGAGAACGGTCGTGAGCGAGCCCATCGTCCAAATACATTAGGAATTGAATGTTGCACTGGTGCAGGAATTGGACGATAGGCACCCGTCACCCGTGTGAATAGCCAGGGGGCGGACGAGATCCCGAACGTTAGAACGTTCAACTGAAAGTGTCTCCCGTCCAGAATGAAACGGAGGTACCTGCGATCCCGATAGTGAATCGGAACGTGCAGGTACGCATCCTGGAGATCGAGAGACACCATGCAGTCTGAGCGCTCCAGAGATCGCATCACAGAGGGAAGCATCAATAGTCGAAAATATGGCGGCCGAACGAGGTAGGAGCGGTTGAATACCTTCAAATCGTGAATGACCCCCCACCGAACCCTCCGACACCGTAACGAGGGGAGGAGGAAGAAGAAGTGGTGACCAATTGTCACTTCCTCCGCTTCCCTTTCTGAGGGGTACGACCTCCGGTGCCAGCGCGGGGGGACTTGGGGGACTGACCCGTGGATCCGCGGCCACGACCTCCCCAACGAAAGTCCGTTTTGGCCTTCTTAGGCGAAGGGTGGCCTCTGCCACGACCTTGGCCCTGACGGAAGTTGGTAAGCGGACGCTTCGGCGTAGTCTGCCTCTGACTGACGAGCCGATTGGTCAGGTCCTGCTTCTGCGCCTCCTGTCGCGCCCTCAAAACCTCGGGGATCCGACCCGCAAACAAGGACTCAGAGTGGACAGGGGCTTGTCGGAGAAAAGATTTCCGCGCTGATGCCCGAAGAAATCCGTGAAGCAGCGACATGATCTGCGCAAGATCCGCCGCCACGTTGCCGAATGCTTTGAACAGCACCGGGTCACCCGACTCCATGCCAGCCTGTTTGGCACAGGCAAGCATAGCCTGACAGGTATACGCCACGTTGTTGCCCAACCCTAACACTGTGCGAGCCTCTCTGTCGAAATGTGTAATTTGCGCATCAGTAATGCGATGAGGCGCATCAGGGGCAATCAACCGAGACGCACCCTGATCAAGAGCAGGCGGAACAAGTTGGAAAGGAGTCGGGTACAAAGGCAAAAACCCCCGGCGCTTATCCGACACCACTAAGGCCGGAAGAAGATGGCCGGGAAGCGGGGAGGAGACTACTTGCTCCATATCCTCGGCGGCATCCAACAGGAGCCTATGCGGCGGAAGAGCGAGACGCACGGCAGCTAAGTCCCCTTCAGGACAAAAGGAAGCCTTCCTTGCTGCCGACGAACGAGGTCCCGACACGCTGACCTGACTGAGTGGTGTCTCCGCGAATGAGGCCACCTCCGACAGCATAGCGACTGAGTCGATAACCGGCGGATCCTCTGACCAATCCATACCCTCCGCATCGGATACAATATTGATGAACGGACGGTCCGACACGTCAACGAAGCGGTCATCACGCTCTGTCGAGTCTGGCGAGGAATTCCGGATGGGTGACACCACCGTGACCCGACGCGAAGGGATGTGAGGTGCACGTGCGGAGGTAGCGGACCCAGAGGCCCTTAAGGATGTGGAACGCGAACCGTGAGACCCGCAGTCCGCATCGGGTTCACGAACCAGCGTTGCAGCGGGGGTGACGAGACTAGGCAAAGCCAGCGGACCCAACCGAGCATCCAGCAAAGAAGAGACCATGTCCTTAACGGACGCGAGAAGGAGGTCAGGGTTGACCTTGTCAAACCTATCCTTCTTGGACTTCTTCTTCTTGCTCTTGGGTGTGGAGGGTCCGCCGACCTTCGGCCTCAAAGGCGACATGTGTCTGTCTGACGAAGGAGGAGACGAAGTACGAGTCTGCGGACAAGAAGGCGAACGCGAAAGGGGGGAGAGTGAATCTCTCGACCCCCTAACGGAATCAGATAGAACCGGCGATTCCCTGTCGAACTCATCCGCTCGTTCCGTAAGGACAATGTCTACCCTCTCCTCTGGAGACAGGTGATGAATAGGAGACACCTCCCGACTCTTACTCGTTGAAGCGGAACGTTTCTGAAACGCAGCCCTATCGGCGACGGACTTGCGGATGGCCGACACATACACAAATAGAATCAAACCTATGGCGAATGACTAGCGAAGCGAATGCTTGACGAATGCTTCGCGAAGCGAATGACAGGCGAAGCCTACGCGAGTGTCGAACCTAAGGCGATGGACAAGCGAAGCAAGTGACCTTTGCAAGCCACAGGCGAGATGATGCGAGTCAAGTAGAATCGAGCCAAAGTCAACGACAGGTAAACCAGTCACTAACGAAACCAATCACCAGCGAGAAGATGCCAGCCAAGCTGATTTCTACCTAAGGCCTCCTTAGGTGAATAGCTAGCGAAGCAAGTAACTGGCGAACTCTTCGCAAGACAACTCATAGTCAATCAACCCTAAGGCGAATGACCGGCGGAGCGAATGACAAGCGTAGGCCTATGCAAGTCAGACGAGACGAAGCGAGTCAAAAAACCCAGGCGAACAAGGGTACTGGCGGAGGTTCCGCTTAGACCATGCGAACCAAGCAGTAACCCGACGCAGGTGAGAGAAAAACAAGCGACACGACTTGCACGTGCAAAGCATGCAACCACCCCGCCAGGCAGCACACACCTAGCACATGTCAACAAGGCCCCTTGTAACTCAACACCTGGTAGAAAACAGATGGTCTAACAACCTGCTAACGACGAACGTAGTTAAGGCGTGAAAAGTATCTCTTAAATAAATAAGCAGATAACATAGCAAGAGCAACAATGCGCTAACAAAACCTAGTCACAGAACAAAACACGTCTGTCTTGCCCTGCAACAAATAGGAGAGTGGCTTATTTCGGTAGTGACGTCACGAGACCAGGCAGACTTACCTTCCCTTGGATAGGGATTTTACGCACCCCTGACTCCACTTTCAAGTTCGTCTGTGTTAAGGTTGAAATAGCATTACCTATAGAAGCTAAGGCCTAGTAGGTCTGGTCAACAGATAGGTATTTAAATAATATAATAATTAGATTAGACTGCTAATATGTTTCAAAGTGTAGCTTTATTTTGACGGGTATCAAGGTGATTGAGTCAAACCAAACTCTTAAAATATGAAAATGTAGTTAATTTTGAAAATTCAATTTGAGTAATCTATACCTCTATATGGTTCCGCCTACTCAATATAAAATCATTACTAAAGCAAAACAGATCAACTTAATTCCATGTATCAACACGATCAATCCATGTAAATATCTGAGTCAAGTCCAAAACAAGATTTATTTATGAATTATATCCATACAATTCTAAATTGATATTAGGGTTTCAGGTACAGACTTATATTATATAATTTTGTTATTTGAGTGATGTTTTACTTTAAAAAATCAGGAACAATTTGTAGAATTGCACTTGTAGAATTGTATTTCCCAATGAAAAGGGCATTTGAAAGTTTACTTTTTACCCATTTCCCCCCGAAGTATTTGCAATAACAATAATACAGAATTTGTACATAATTGTTAAAACGATAACAAAAATCATATATACTTAAACACGCCAAACACTTAAAATTAAAATTTGTTGACAGTTGAAGAAGGTTCGTTTGTAAATCTATTAAATATACAATTATACCTGCACATTAGACCTGCATTAGACTATGTACAGGCTTCTGAATAAGTTCAATTTTATTTCCCGTTGGTCGGTCTGTATAGCGCGTTAACTCTTACACAGAAACATATCAAATTGAGTATTATTATTATTTTGGTTTTTAGAAAGATATAAGACATAGATAATAAAACTGTTTCTGTAGGAAAGTTGCACAAGTGACGCATTCTGAGACTGCAAGCTAGCCTCCCGGAAGTTGATCAAATGTTAGAGATTACGTATAAACGGCAGAAAAAAGCGAAGATATACATCATTTATATGACTAGATGACTAAAGATTGTTAAAAAAACTCCATAAAATCTATTTTCAACCTAAAATTGTGTTTCTTATCGTATAAAATCACATGAATTTTGTAAAAAAATTAGTTTTTTGACAAGTACTCATATCTGCGAATCAACGTTCCACGATGCTTTGACTTTTCAGCAAGGCACTTTATGAATGAAAATTTTAAAAAATCCCCGTTGTCAAATTTAACAAGGACTCCTTCAGAAAACTGCAACAGAGTTTTGTGCAAAGGTAGACAACTTTTTGTGAGTTTGCAGTAGGCCTAAAGCTATTCATGAAATACGATATCGGGCTCGCACGTCGCATCACGGCATTTTCGTCTGCCATCTTGGAAGCTTGCGGGCTTAGCTATGGGCGGCCTTCAGGACAAATAATCAACAAAACCAAAATAAAGAACACGGGTGAATCAATGATGTAGCAGCGCATATCAATGTTCTGTCATGAACGAACAAAGGACAAGCGCGAATCAATGGTGTATGGTGAACGAACGCGTATCAACGGTAGGGGGCGCTCGTCCTGCGGCGATCTATTTTTAGATGGCTTTGAAGGGGGCGGACTTTGTTGGTAGTTCGCGATTGGTTGGCTTTGTTGGCATAACAATTTAGGAAAGAGAGTTTCCATAAAGTGCCCACAACATTGAGATTTTCAGTGGAATATATATGCATTTATGCTGTGGAAGGACTTTTGATTGATGCTGCAAGAGTTATTTATTGTCCTTGAAAACTTTTATACAAGGATTACAGGAATCGTTGAAAGTCTGGAAGATATTGACACAGGGCATATCCAGGGGCATTCAGACCTACCCATAACCCATATTATGCACAAGATTGACAGTGATGTATTGCAAGTGCATGCGTCTATGCCCTTTGATTACGGAAATATTTGTAACTCTAATAACGAATGCAAGTCGTCATCTACACAAATACAGTTCTCCCGAAGAGTACGGGGAATTCTCCTATCAATCGCCCATCACGGATACATGACTTCCTGGTCGGCCACAAGCTTGATTGTCTTTAATAAATTTGGACAGTAAAATATACATGTAATATTTAAGTTGACTTTCGCGTTGATACTTCAAATTAAAATGTAATCAAAACTGCCATTTGTGAGTACGTGATCGCATAAGGTGGCCGACCAGGAAGTCCTGTATGTATCCGTGATGGGCGATTGATAAGAGAATTCCCCGTTCTCTTCGGGAGAACTGTATTCGTGTAAATGACGACTTTCATTCCTCAGTAATAGTTAGAACCTATGAAGAGAAATCTTCGTGATTAAAGAGCCATCACGGATGTTGATGAAAATATCAAAATTTTTCCAAAAATCTATCTCCATGAAATAAATACACTTAATTTTTCCCTAATTTTCCCCACTTAAAGGTACATCCATTGTGTTGTTTGGGGTCAAATATGCCAAACGTTGTAAATGGTCTTATTTTATCGAGAAGTACCAACTGTTACCGAAAACTACCATTTTGGTGATACTCAACTTAGTATATTGACGATATGAACGTAAAAGTGTCGATTTCTGATCGAAAACCGGACAATGCACGGCGTGTGGCGCGCGCCAATGAATCAAACGTAATTTTGGAATCTTATTGACACCAGACAAAATAACAAATTTGGGCTGATAGTGTTCAATAGGTCATATAACTACTGTGTATATAAATAGGACGTGCACTTTCGGTTTCTGCACATGCATAATGCCGTTACTCAATTTTAATTGGAAACTAGTAATTATCTGGCGATTGGGGATGAATATGCAAGCTGAGTGAACATTTGTTTATTGTAAACAGCACATATGGTGTGTTGGAACGTATTAAAGCCAAATAAAATTTTATGAAACACAATGGATGCACCTTTAAAATAAGCCGAGAAATTGCATTAATTAGTAAAGGTGTTTTCCAGTCTAAATATAGATCCAGTCTATTATTTTCAAGCGCAAAGCATTATGGTCTAGCTCACACACAGTAAACAAAGACACGAAAGAATAATAAAAAAAATATGAGCAATGAAAGAAATCGAAATATATAATGTTTTGATGGTTATTTATTTACCATTTCATTTAATTATGTCTTTGCTACAGATATTTGAATAATTGTTTTACCCAACTAGGTATTTTGCTTGAATTTTATAATTAATGAGAGTAAAAATTTGTCATAATTTTTTGCTGGTCTTATCTCAATAAAAAGAACATTAAACAGGAAATAATTTGTATATTCTCAGGACATTTAGAAACATAGTTTGTAAAGCAATCGTCACATTCAGTAATGTGTGACAAGGGTACTTTGCAAGAGAGACACGTGCAGCACGTGCAGCACATGGGTTGTTATGGCGACTTGCGCTAGAGACGAGCCTTCACGCTTCGGAAGCGCTTGCTGTTTGTGTAGTACGTATTACGCAAAAAAGGGGACTCTGTTTATGTACGTCAGATACCCGTAGCGCGCGCTAGTCGAAGTGATACTTCTCTTTGAAACCAAATTGCAATACATTGTCGTGATATGAAAATTATTTAACATATGCCATGTTGTAGATAAAAGATTTCTCTGGCGAATGACGTTATAAGTATATTTTCCAAAAATTTGAAACACTAACATCCGTGATGGCTCTTTAAGAAGGGGCGGAGCGTGCGTAGCGAGCGAACCCCTTCTTAATCACGAAGATTTCTCTTCACAGGTTCTAAATGACTTAGAACCCCACCTACTTTTGATTGACAGGTTCAATGACGTCACTGTTTCCGTGATTTCCTATGTAATCGTTTCATATGACGCGATGTTTCCAAGCTGTATGGACGTGTTTTTATGAACTCTCACTTTCGAAAAACGTATTTGATCGTAACATTTGTTATGGTAAAACTAGAGATAATCTTCCGTCTGACTTTGAGGTGAGCTCATTTTCCTTTGTTCATTGTATTCGGAAATAGGTTATTTTTAACCATGTAGAAACCGTTGTCTAAATCAAATTATGGAATGTGCGAGTCATTAAAATTAACATTGTTGTTTCATAATTTAATGCAGATGGAAGGACATATCTATTTAGTTATTATGCTTTGTGTTTAGATTACAGAAAAATAGAATATAATTAATTCATAATTTTATAATAAAATTAAAGTCGCCTTTTTTGGTTTTAGTTCGTTAAAAGACTGAACGTTTGAACGACTTTAATAAGGCTGAAACAAAGTGCACACTTATTATACTAACTAACAAATGCATGCTGCATGCAAAATATTTCGAAACTCATTTGCCAGTATCTTTATAGACCTCTCCACGGAGCAGTGCGTCACGACGCTCTCAGTTACCCCCCTTTGTGGTGGCGCTAGCGTCTTAAGCGGCTGCAAAAAGACGTTTTACGTTAGGGCATGGGTCGAAAGCTGTAGCTTGTCTCTAAAATAACTTTAAGTCAAAGTTTTGGGTGAAGGCAGAAACAATATATCAATTTAATCCTGACTGTTTACTGCTTCCAATAATGCAATGTTTCATCGGATACTTGTTAATTATGAAATTAGGGCATGTTAAAGTGATTATTAAATCAGAATGCAGTTTCGCAAAAGGTCTAAGTTATGGAAAAACTTATTTTTTTTATACCCCCGCTACGAAGTAGTCGGGGGTATATAGCGGTCAGCATGTCCGTCCGTCCGTGCGTCCGTCCGTCCGTGCGTCCGTCCGGTTTTTGTTCCGCTAATAATTCTGAAACCAGTTGCTCAAATTTTACGAAACTTGATATGTACAATCACCATGATGTGTACATCTGCCTTTTGTATGTTTCGTACCCTCATTTGCATAATTTGTTCAAATTTTCTCCGTTTTTCGACTTTGCCATTCACAGTTTTTGTTCCACTCATAACTCAAGTACTAATTGTTCAAATGTCTTGTAACTTCATACATATAATCATCACGATGTGTACATCTGCCTTTTGTATGTTTCATACCCTCATTTGCATAATTTATGCAAATTTTCTCCGTTTTCGACTTATAACCATTCACACTTTTTGTTCCGCTCATAACTCTGAAACCAGTTGCTCAAATTTTACGAAACTTGATATGTACAATCACCATGTTGGTACATCTGCCTTTTGTATGTTTCGTGCTCTAATTTGCATAATTTATGCAAATTTTCTCCGTTTTTCGACTTTGCCATTCAGTTTTTGTTCCACTCATAACTCAAATACTAATTGTTCAAATGTCTTGTAACTTGATACATATAATCATCACGATGTGTACATCTGCCTTTTGTATGTTTCATACCCTCATTTGCATAATTTATGCAAATTTTCTCCGTTTTCGACTTATAACCATTCACACTTTTTGTTCCGCTCATAACTCTGAAACCAGTTGCTCAAATTTTACGAAACTTGATATGTACAATCACCATGTTGGTACATCTGCCTTTTGTATGTTTCGTGCTCTAATTTGCATAATTTATGCAAATTTTCTCCGTTTTTCGACTTTGCCATTCAGTTTTTGTTCCACTCATAACTCAAATACTAATTGTTCAATTGTTACGAAACCACTGATGTGTACATCTGTCATTTTTATATTTCATACCCTCATTTGCATATTTGTATGTTTCATACCCTCATTTGCATATTTAATGACATTTTACTTCTAAAACATGCTTACAAGTGTAATACTTACTCTGCTTTAATAATAATTATATATAATGGTCTGTTCATACAAAAGTTTAAACATTGATGCCCTTTTGCTATTTTCAAACATTTCTTTTTTACCAATTTTAAAAGCGGGGGTATCATGAGTGAGCTGTGCTCACTAATTCTCTTGTTTAAACAAAAGTTCTTAATATATTTCCACAGATTAAATGTTGTTCTTGCCCACAGGGTTTCTTATGTAAAGATAACATATTTTTGCAAAATAAAATTCATAAAAATGCATTTTTCTCAAACTGTTAGCCTATACATTTCATTTATGATTTGAAATGGTAATGAATCATTTAGCTTCGATTCAATTCATGGTATAAGAAACAGTTGTATGTGTAACAATGAGATTTGGATTTTTTAAAAACTACATCAATTTTCAAGAGAGTTATTTGAATTTCTGTAATATAGGTGAGTATTTCTCTTTATTTTTAACATTTCTCATATAATTTGCAATCAAGCACGGACTTAAATTACGTAATTTAAGTCCGTGAATCAAGTAACAACTGTTTCTTCTTAAAAACGTTACAAACGCATTATGGAATTATATGTTATAAAAATGTAGATTATTGAAAGAGGAAATATACCGGGTATAATTGTTATATACCCCCTATTCTCGCAATGGCATAAATAGCCTGTGTAAAAATAATTGAAAACACGGTAAACTATAATTATGCAGCGATACACAAATTGTACGTGAGAAATTAAGTTTTCTTAAAGGTAAGCCTGCGTAGCGTAGTGTCGATGTCGTGTTTACTTCGAGTCACGTGGGGCACATGTCAATAAAGTGTTGTAAAACAGTGTTGTCATTTGTTTTTGACCAATCAGGCACAGAGAGGGCGTGTCATGAATAGCGTTTTAGCGTTGAGTTCTTGATCAACAAGAAAAGCCTTTAAAAAGGCAAGCTTGGGGCACCTGGGTAGATGTAGTGTATGGAACGTGAGGCGGTGATTTGTTGGTGGGAGGTGATTCCAGGTGAATATGGGTGCTGGATATGGATTGGATGGATGTTCGACAATGTATGATGAAAGCGTTGAGGAAGAACATACAATTAAGGAAGGAAGTATTGCGTGAGGAAAAGCTGAAGGAGTAATTCTATATTCTATTCTATATTTCGGTTTAGCTAGTTTTGTATCGGAACCTTCAACAACTGTATGAAACCTTATCTTAATAATTTCACTTCAAGTAACATATGCAAATTTAATTTCATATTGTCATTAATAAGAGTTCCTCGCATAACTATATCGTTACATTTTGAGTTATTTTTGACATTACAAAGGTTGGCGTAAGACCTACTCGTGTAACATCTAACAGGTGACGTAAGCTTGAATACACATGTATTACCTGAGATAAGTTTTACTCACTTATTCTCAATGAAAGTCAGTGCACAAGTAAATATATCCATTTTACAAAATTCGAAAGTCTGCATAAGAAGTCCTGATTGGTGTTGTCCAATAGTCCTCTCCAAACATCATAACATGTCAATATATCTTATTTTGAAGAATTTTCTGTAACAAATTAGAGCCTAATTAACTATTAACATAGGATTTGAATGTTATGTATATTTGTCTTAATGTCTAGATCAAGTGTTATTTGTTAGAAATTTATAGACTGGCATTTTAATTGTTTTAAAACTTTTTATTTATTTTTTTTATGATTTATTTTCTCTCCTCAGAATTACCCTTTGTATCCTACGCTTTGTATAAATAATGCAATATCACATGTTTACAGTCAATTATCACAAAGACCTCGATCGGATGTATTATTCCAAAAAAGTATCACCGACTTGTTCTAACCCTAAGGACAAAATGTAACGGGAGTTCCAAGACAGCAACCAACGCACAACACAACACAACACCGTGTGTTATCATATCAACGTAAAGCTCTCAAACAAATATATGTCAATTTACCGTGTGGCGATTATTCTTTTAATTTTTAGATTTTAATCTATGGAGACCAACTCTATTAAATTGCCTTCGCTAACTCGACATCAGCAACATTTTGGAAAAGTAGGTCAGTGGCTATGTTTGATTCGTTTCATCGGCATATACACCGACCAAGTGACCGTTCTGAAGCCAGGCTTAAAGTTAACAAGTGTATCGGCGTACAAACAGAAAGACGTCTTCATCCCTCAAACTAGCTTAAATTAACATGCCATTTAAATGAGAAAACTTTAAAAAAAATTACTTCCAAACATGAATTGACATTTTCTTAGCGTGTTAGGCATTGTTTTAAAGAACCAGTATTATTCTTAAATAAATCACTTCGTCAAAGTATCTAGTTGTCAAATGCAAAGTCAAAGAAAATATAGTTATTAAATGTCGCATGGATAGCATTTGTAAGCCATTATACGCCACCTTCGCCTGTCATTTCAAGCCGAATCATTCAGATTACGCCTTAGGCGTACGCCAGTTTCACCATTTTCGGCGGCGTATGCCGGGTGTTGCGCCGGGTTCCGAATCAATCATAACCAGTAAAACTGTTAACCAAACGGAACGTAGTTTCCGATTCTGGAATGCCAAATAATGTACTTAACTTATAGAAAAGCGCTTTGTTACTTGTGATATTGATTTGAATTGCAGATTACAAGTTTTTCATTGATTCTAATGAAACATTGAAGAACAATTCTATCTATATGACAAATATTGATAATCAAAATCCACATTTGTTTGTGCCAATTATTTCGGATTACCCACAATGTCACGTGGTTAATAATTTGCTACAGCTTTGGTCATTGGTCAATAGAATTTCAAAGATACTAAGACAACGCATATCATTGGCTGAAGGTTCTATTTGAAAATTCCAACAGTATATAGGGAGAAATTCACCTTATTACTGCTTGGGGCGTATGCGCCCCAAGCAATAAGAGTCTATTTTGTCAGGAAAATACGACCGTCTGATTGGCTGAGAAAGTAGGTTGAGTTCTAATTAGAGTTACAAATATTTCCGTAATCAAAGGGCATAGACGCATGCACTTGCAGTACATCACTGTCAATCTTGTGCATAATGGGTAGGTCTGAATGCCCCTGGATATGCCCTGTGTCAAAATCTTCCAGACTTTCAACGATTCCTGTAATCCTTGTAGGCTATAAAAGTTTTCAAGGACAATAAATAACTCTACAAATTCCACTGAACATCTCAATGCTGTGGGCACTTTATGGAAACCCTCTTGTCGTGCCAACAAAGCCAACCAATCGCGAACTACCAACAAAGTCCGCCCCCTTCAAAGCCATCTAAAAACAAGTTGGCTACCTTTTAAAAAAGGAATCCAATACATGGAGACGCTAAACGAGTAGAAATGTTTTAATTAAGTGTAATGTGATACCATTTGTAATATTAAGAATATGAATAGTTAAAATTTGTGATAACTCCAATAGCAGTGTAAAACTAGTGCTCGCCGTCTTACAACACTAAATATGAACAGTGTTTTTCCAACCAATGGCAGGTCGACATTTAAAACGTTTGATGCCTACATGAAACAGACTCAATTGTGATAAGTGTGAAAAGATGCATTACAATCCAATTTACTTCATCATTTAACTATCTCGACACTGACTTGACGAAGTTTATTCACGTTGTTGTTCCAGGATGACATGCTCACCTTGTATATGTACAGTGATCATCAAATAGAACTCTGCATTGTTCAACCTTGGGCAACCTTGTTTTCACTTTAAATAAAATTAGGTCAAGTGAATAATTAGTCCTGTATTAAGGTGTGTTATAATAATCATTTGACATAATTTTAGATAAAGGAAACTATGATATTACAAACAAAATAAGTGACAGGTTATTGGTTTTATATCTCTAATTAATAATACATGAACAACATTTCCTTTTTCAGACGTTGCAGTAACATCTTTGCAGATATTCTTGGTCTGTTTGTAACTTATATTCATTGAAATAAGTGAGAATAGTTTAACTACTACAAAATGAACTACATTTCTTTTTCAGACGGCTGCAGTAACATCTTTGCAGATATTCTTGGTCTGCTTATAACTTATCTTCATTGAAATAAGTGAGAATAGTTTTTCTCGCATGTATGAAACGTCCATCGTGCGGGCGCAATCAATGGTCTCACCCCTTAGGATAAACAGTTCCTTGATAGTAGGGTAGAAGAAGGCAAGTTCATCTGCCCCAACCAAGTGGCTGCCTTTCAAAAAGGAATCCAATACGTGGAGGGCAACTATAGTAAATGTGAGATAGGCAACATATAAATGCTGCCAAAAAGGAACGACAGTGTGTTTTTTCACAGCGTGCATATAAAAAAGGCCAGTTCTTTGGCCTTACATTGGTTATTGGCCACAGTGGTAATGATAGTGATATGAACAGTATATAGGTTCAGGGTTATTTGATGAATTAAACTACGAACTATTTATAACCCGGGGTATTTTCTACAAAATTTTCCAAAAGTGATTACAGAAGAGATACATTTACAAAAACGAATTCAGTCAGTATGTTCAAAACGCTGTAGCAAGTTTTTCTAACTGAAATAAAGTGAGCTCACGAAAAGGTTAATTAATGTTACCAATTGCTACATAATACTCCCGAATCAATAAAAAGAGTTCTAAAACGAATGTATATTGTTTGGTAAAGCCATCCGATTCCATTTCCCTTCAGTTCGAGCGGCCATTATAAGGTATTCACATTAAAATAGCCGCTCGAAGGAAGTTAAAGCGATCTCATTGATGTAGCGATACCTTAACACTCAAAGTAGAGTTTTAAATATGGTACCATGATAGAATGGTTAACCATGAGGCATGAGGTCTACAAATCTACATCTTACAATGAAGACTTCTACACCACGGTTTCTACGTCAAACCATTTCTTTCAATATTGATAACCGTTTTCTATGAATTCTATGAAATGAAATCTGAAAGAATTTTTTTTTTTCGATTTACATGCTAAAGCGCCTTTAAGGGGAAGTATGTTTACATATACATGTGTAACCTCCCAAAACTTCAGATTGCCCAAAACTCAGACGGGTTAAAACAATATCCGTTATTGTAGGTTGCACTGAAGTGGACTACGCTGTTACCTTTCCGAACTAAAGGACTGGTCCAAACAATAAAACATAACATGAGAACGACTTTATTCAGTACAAAAAAATGTCATTATTCAGCATAAAAAAAACAATAAATATTGTTAATACACAATACTTAAAGCATAAAAATGATTAAAGATTTAAAAAAAAATAATTTATCGTTTTTATGCGTAATTTGTATTGAGTACTGACAATTATTATAAGCAAAATTGTTCATATAAGTTTTAAAATCTAAACTCTAAAAAAATCTCAATCTTTTAGACATTGTATGCATATCATATTTGTCAATGAACATTATTGTAAAAACATACCTTATCATCATATGTGATCAAACTTTTCATCAAACTTGTGGTAACACAATAACACTAATCCTCACCATAATCTCACCTAATTTATCATAAAGACATATATTAGCTTATGTACATGTACTATTAATTCATTCTTATAGACATTTTGCTCACTATCACTTGCAAAACGCCATACTCTCTTTTTTCCCAAGCTTACTAATTTGATATATCCAGCTTACTAAATAGCGATTAATGTCCCGTTTGGCACCCCATGTTATTGAATAACTGAAGCATACATTATTATCTGCTTTACGAAAAGTTCACAACAAATTGCTCCATGCTGAACATCACGTTCACATACTGTTTTACTTCTCTCGTTGACATAGGCACCAGACCGTAAATATACATGTACGTACACCTACCTACATATATAACAGCTGTATATGTTTTATAGATAAGTAGGTAGGTATATATATGTATGGTCTGGCTCCTGTAGTCACTGATACCCAGGGACGCAAGGGCATCTGATAATTAAAAGATGTCGCATTGTGTTGACCAAACTTTATCATGCCGGTGGGAATGCATGGCCCATGTTTTCCTTCCCACTAGCAGCTCGCACTATCTTTTGTGGGGTGGACTAAATATCAACTATTGTTGACTCTGCTTTAATAATCATTCATAAGATATTTTTTGTTTTTAAATGAATAAATTAAAATACCATATGTATATACTAAAATAAATCGAAAATTATAAAGGCAGGTTATTCCGCATAAGATAAGGATGCGTGTGTACCGCTTTCCAGCGATGTTGCCTATAGGCCTATACAGTTCAACCGCCGTTATAAACAATGATAAGGATGAACCAGCGAGGTCCTTCTAAGGCGGGATGCCTGTACAGCTCAACCGCAATATTATGGAAATAGCATGCCAGCGATAAGCATTCCTTCCCATCAAGTAGCACTTGTATCAGCATTGCGTCCCTGGCGATACGACTGATAAGCGGAACTGAGCATGCGCAAGTTGCATAGGCGGAAACGGACTTTCGAGACTAATAGCATGGAGATTAATATCTCCATGCAATAAATCGCCGCAGGACGAGCGCCCCCTACCGTTGATTCGCGCTTGTCCTTTGTTCGTCCACGCAGGGACATTATATAGAGGGATTAGCAACTAAGCAATGTAGATCGCGGAGCTCACCTCGTCATGGTCCAACGCACATCTTGACTTGGCGCCTGCATTGCGCTAATAACTGGTGTAGCACACTAGTATATCCAGTTAATCACCATATAAACAATAGTTGACAGTTGTATATAAGGTCCCTGCCGCTATGCATAAATATTAAGAGTCGGCTATAACACGGTCGATTTATTAAACCGCTATATCTTCAAAGGGTGAGTAATAAGAGAATTTATGACATGATTATAACTTCATTCGTATTATATTTTTTTTTAAATCAATGCCAAATGAACATTACATAGACACCTGAGTGAAATCAATCCTAGAAACTATGGAAGTTATCCAGCAACTACTGTGAACTTACAAGATACATATTAAATGTAATGTAAACAATTTATATTACAGGTGCATGAAGTTCTATCAGTGAAGCGCCGACTATGGAAGTGGACGGCATCCAGCAACTGCTCGGAGGCTACAAAAGTTTCCAGTTTGTCGCCTACCTCTCCCTCGCCTTCCTCTACATGCGAGGGGCGTGGCATGTGTTCAGTCCTATCTACCTGGGGTACGATCCAGGTCATCACTGCACCCTACCCCCTAACTCCACCCTCAATGGGAGCATTCCATGGGTGGAGAAGGACGGTGTGTCGGGGTGGGACCAGTGCAGCCAGTATGTCACCCCGGGGGAGGGGAACCTTACAGAGGCGTGCACACAGGGGTGGACATATAACTTTCTTACTGGCGAGTCTTCCTTTGTTGCTGAGGTATGTGAGTGCATGTTGATCCACTTAAGAGTAAGTAATGTTCATAACCCAGCACCCCTTCTATGAAGCTTATTTAATGATTTGACTGTAATAATAATGAATGTTCATTTATACAGCCCTTCAAAAATTCATTTTCAAAGTGTTTTAACTTTACTTTTTAGCTCATCAGGCCTGAAAGACCCGATGGGCTTATGGCATGGCATGGTGTCCGGCGTCCGTCCATCCGTCCGTCCGTATACTTTTCACTTTTTCGACTTCTTCTCCAGAACCAATGACTCCACATGGCTGAAATTTAATGTGCAGACTCCTTGGCCAATATGGATTCTAAATTGTAGATTTTGTGACCCCATGACCCCAAATGGGGTCACAGGGGTCATATCCTTAAAAACCTATTTTCATCTTCTTCTCTAGTTCCAAAAGGTCTAGAGAGCTGAACAGTTGTCTGCAGGCTCCTTGGCCAATGGGGATTCTAAATTGTAGATTTCGTGACCCCGCGACCCCAAATGGGGTCACATGGGTCATATCCTTAAAAACCTATTTTCATCTTCTTCTCCAGTTCCAAAAGGTCTAGAGAGCTGAAAAGTTGTGTGCAGACTCCTTGGCCAATGGGGATTCTAAATTGTAGATCTCGTGACCCTGTGACCCCAATCTAGGTCACGGGTCATGACCCAAAAACCTATTTTCATCTTTATCTCAAGTATGTAAAGCTCTAGAAAGGTGAAATGTTGTGTAGAGACTCTTTAGTCAAAGGTGATTCTTAATTGTAGGATTGGTTACCCTGTGACTCCAAATACGGGTCACAGGGGTCATGATCTAAAAACCTATTTTTGCTAAGCTTGTTAACAACGTATTACTTGAGATTACTTAGATATTCAACCTTAGATAATAAATCAATGAAATCCTGATGAGCTACAGAGCACATGGCTCTATTTTTGATATTTGATTTAGATATTCATGTTACATATGTGCTTTAATTGGTTGTAGGTAACCTGTCTACCACGTTTCTTTGATGTTTCATGTTTTATTTTTCAAATGATTGCGATTTCAACTGAAAGTCCAGCAGAGTAGGCCTATATGTTTCTATGATGGCCGAGAGGGGACATCGCTCTTTCGCCCTCTGGTAACAACACGATAAAGCGATAAAGCGATATAGTCGCACGACAAAGCGATATGGCTGCACGACAAAGCGATAGAGCAACACGACAAAGCGATAACGCCGCACGACAAAGCGATAACGCCGCACGACAAAGCGATAGTGTCGCACGACCGGAAGCGATAACGCCGCACGACAAAGCGATAAGGCTGTACGACAAAGCGATATAACAACGCGATAAAGCGATAATAACAGCACGATAAAGCGAAAGAGCGATAAAGCGAAAGAGCGAAAAAGCGAAAGAGCGATAAAGCGAAAGAGCGATAAAGCGATAAAGCGATAAAGCGATAAAGCGATAATAACAGCGTGATAAAGGGAAAGAGCGATAAAGCGAAATAGCGATAAAGCGAAATAGCGATAAAGTGAAATAGCGATAAAGTGAAATAGCGATAAAGCGAAAGAGCGTTAAAGCGAAAGAGCGATAAAGCGAAAGAGCGATAAAGCGATAGAGCGAAAGAGCGAAAGAGCGAAAGAGCGATAAAGCGAAAGAGCGATAGAGCGATAAAGCGAAAGAGCGAAAGAGCGATATTGACATGTCGACCAAATCGTTTACATAACAATAGAATACTGGTTTCATTCAATTTCTTTTCATTTGACTTGATATTTGGATTCACATAACATAAGAATGATTTTGATAAATGATTCCACTTTAAATCCCCAAAGGTCGCTATTATATAAATATGATTAATACAAGTTTATTTTGTATTAAGAATTTGAATAAACATATTATGAGATTTCTCTATAAAACAACTTACGGTGAATAATTGAGAAATCCATGCTAATTAAAACAGACATCTGCAACTCTAATAGATTAATTCAAAACGCTGACATGGTGTGTTTAAACCTGTACATAAATACTTTCTTAGACATACTTTATGTGACTGGTTATTATAGATTTAATTGAGCAAAACAAAGTTTATATAAATTTAAATCGGCGCACTCTGATTTCTTCTACTTACTCTATATTTTTACATATAAAAGCTGTAAAATATAGCTTAAAATCATTAAATATGTCTGACACTCAGCATCCCAAAAAATGTTATTATATGATTTTAAAAGGTATAGAAACTAATAAAGTTAATTGGGCTTCGAAATTTCGAGATTTATTGTACAGTTTGGGCTTTGGTTTTGTTTGGGACCAACAATTTGTTTATCCGCCTACTTCGTTTTTCTCAAAATTTCTGTGTCGACTAAAATGTATTCATGAACAGAATTGGTATAGTTCACTTCAAAACGGCTCCAACTCCATATCTTACTCTTATTTTAAAGCTTCACTGTCTAAGGAATTATATTTGAATGCGGTTGTTGTTAAAATGTTTAGAGCAGCCCAATTTACGTGTTTTCGCATCATTTAAGAATTGAAACGGGTCGGTTTTATAATATAGATAGAAATGATAAATTATGTTAACAATGCGACGACGGCTATAATTGAGGATGAATACCATTTCCTTCTTGTGTGTTCTAAATTTAAAGAGCCCCGCCTGAATCATTTGCCGGAAACTGTTTGTACAAATCCAAATAAAACAAAATTTAAAATTCCTCATGTCAACAACGAATTGTAAACTCCTCAATAATTTCGCAAGCTTTATGTTTCATGCCATGTACCAAAGTTGTTAATTGAATGTCTGTTGCTGTACACATCATGTCTTGTCATATATAACATATGTAGTTACGGGCCGATGGCCTACACTTCAGAAATAAAGAATTGAAATTGTTAACTTCTGATATATATTCATCAACATAATGTAAGTTACAAGTTTGGAAATTTATTGTAACAACACTGGTATATTATTTAGACATTCACTAACAAATCAAAGGAAAGAATAAAATAATCTATCATTATCAAAATAAAATATATAATTTTGTTAACTGGGTTACATTGTGCACATCATAACGTATAAAGACACTATTAGGCTATGTCACAGTAGAATATTTGTGTGACATTGTGTATTAATATGTGCGACAGGAATACTTCTATAGGGTCTGATTAATGAAAAAGCACGTTTTGGGTAAATGTATTGAAAATTTGAACTCCGCGCATCGCCATGAATCATTAGTATGATGGTAATAGGTTGTACGCCTTCAGTGCATGGAGCCCAGCGACATTCGAATACGTATTTGAGGTTACAAAATCGTCTCTTTCACACTTGAATGGCTTCATTCTGCTCACATAAAGAGATAGTTTTAATCAGAAAGGAGGCCCATGGCATTATACAGTGCATAGTTGTAAAATACATTTTCCTGACTGTTGAGGACATCTTAGTTGTTTACATCTATTTCGCTAAAGAGTTAAACAATTGAATAGATTTTTCATATCCTGGAATTTCAATGTAATATCTGGGTAAAGTCGTTCGTAAAACATTGAGAAATGGCTAAATAATACAAAATGGTATTCTGACTCAGTGCATGGGATAATACAAAATTGGCAAAGTACTTCAGAGTTACTCTGAGGGTGTGGGTTCGAATCCCGCATGGGACTCGGCCCGAAAAGTACGAGAATTTGTACTATTGAAGGTAGTGTTATCCCAAATGTGACCTTGTTATATTTGTTCACTATCTAAATAGCATGTATTTCTTATTATATATATTCGGATGTTTACAATGGACAAGTAATGTTTTGAAGTTTAGAATGTGTTGAAACAGTTTCTGACCACTTTTGAGTATCAATAGATATACACCTCTCCTTAAAGGCTGCTATAAAATAACTAATACGGGCAAAATCTTCATTTTGCCACATACACCAAAAACCATATTCATAGAGAATATTTCTGACATTTAGAGCCCAACATTGAATACATTATTCTGCTAATCTCAATTGTAAAGAATAAGCATTAGCAAAATGCTGTTATTCTGCTATAGTATAATGATCTTAACCACTATTGAATTATAATTACATATTACTCATTTCTAAATTAACAATGTCCACGTTCAACCCTTGCTACAATATTGGGGATAATGTTACAGGGACATAAAAAATGCGAACTCTGTGCAAGGTCATGACTTATTAATATATGATGATAGGATGCGCGTCTTCAGAGTGTGCATGGAGCTTACATGTAGCTTACATTCGGATAATTATTGGAGGTTACAAAGTCGTCTCTAAAACACTTGAATGGTTGGTTCAATCAGCCTACATATATTTATGAAACTAACTCAGTGTCTTCTTCAAATAAATTATACATTAGAAGTAGATGTAATTAGTAGATAAACAACAACCCCCTATATAGAAGATATGAAACGCTTTTTCCTGTCTTTATTAACTGTGAAAACGCTTTGATTTAAATTACGAATTTTCAGATATTGAGGGTAGTTTTTTCATAATAATTATATCATCGGATAAACTCGTTCTGTACGTAAATTTGAATTGAATAAGAACTTACGATCCAAAATATTCCAAACCATGTACTATTTTGCGATTTAACTTAAAATAGCGTAATGATTGCACGGTATTCGTATATAAACAATTACACAAGTATAGACTTTGAATATAAATCCAAATGTGGAGGCATATCATTAACTACCACCAGCACCAACTAAGGAAATAAATAGACATGAGGTGTTTTTAAAATAAATTGATGCGTTGTTTACACAATAAATAGGATTGATGTATGGGGCTATATATTGATTGATGACATTGATTGGATGTCAGTTAATATGTTATGTAATGTATAAGGAATACGAGATTGAGACTGATTGAAAGGCAACTGGATGTTTATTTAATAAATGAGCTTAGTACATAGTATAGATAAAGTACACAAGAAAATGAAATATAACTATTTAATAAAATATGAAACTAATTGTACAATTACGTCAGTAAATGGTGATAAGCATTAGCTATATAGGAATGAAATATCCCATGTTTATATACTTCCTCCAAGTGTCTTCTTTCTCCTTATTACATTTATTTGCACAGCAAAAGGCCTACTTTAATTTTTTATAAATTAGACAATTATTTTATCAGATTGTAAGTCGTTTTTAGAACTATTATCAAATTCATTATCAAACGAATTTTACTTGTAAAATTGAGGGTGTCAATTAATTAATCCATAAAGGTGTACTAGTTTGGTTATGTATTTGTAATGAATTTCGCATGCGGATATATACCTTGATTATTAGTAAGGCATTCAATAACTTAAATGATTTAAAGCTTATAAGGGCTCAAGATATGTTGTGACCTTGTGAATAATGGTATTAAATGAACAAATATATATGAAAAGTGGGCATTTCGATCTACATTCTTTAAAATGGGAAAATAGTTTTTTTTGCGGTACAGATGCTGTACAAATGATGTAAAATTACACAGCATAGTTAATACCACGAAGGAGTTTAAAACTATATGCAGTTTGTAAATGACAAGAATTGTGCATTTTGTAAAACAGAGAATGAAAACATCTCTCTCGTTTTTCGAAAAATATGATCATATATAAAAAAAATTCTGCTTTACTGGAACTGTTTTTAAATACCTCTACAAATCTTGGTATTCTATTACAAAACATTGGTATTCTCTTTGGTTTTCCTGCTCAATTCAAGTTTTTGAATCAATTAAATCTTAATGAGCATAAGGCACATCTTTTGAAGTAGCCTTAAAGGTGAACTATCATCATATAGTTAGAACATTAATAATTTCAGACAAGTACATGCAATTAAAAAGTTTAACTGCAAGAACAATACATAAAATCATTTCGTTTGAAAAAAAGAGTCTCCACTCTCAAATATTCCAAAAAGGTACAGTGGCGCGAAAGAGCGAAAGAGCGAAAATGCGATAAAGCGATAAAGCGAAAGAGCGATAAAGCGATATAACTGCGCGACAAAGCGAAATGTTTTTATCGCTTTGTCGTGCGGCTTTATCGCTTTGTCGTGCGACACTATCGCTTTGTCGCGCGACACTATCGCTTTGTCGTTCGACGTTATCGCTTTGTCGTGTTGCTATATCGCTTTGTCGTGTGTCCATATCGCTTTATCGCTTTATCGCGTTGTTGCCAGAGTTCGAACGAGCGATGTCCCCTCTCGGCCATCATATGTTTCAATAAGCACACATTGTGTGAATAGACCCAGTTTGGTGAACCGACAATTATGGCTCTATCTCTCATATGTACCTACGGTACTCGTTATAAGACATATTAAACGCTATAGAAGCAAATCTGTCTTCATATCTACTTTATTAAAATTTCCAAAATTACGTTTCACTTTTTGACTGCAGCAAGCCAAGTCCCATTGTCCGGTTTTCGATCATGACCACGACTTTGAATGGTTGTACTTTCGTTATACTGATTTACCTTTCACTGGTTAAAGTTGATAATTCTCATTTAAATAACACAAGGACATATATGCGACCTCCCCAAAATGATTAAACCCTTTAAGTGCTTGTATTAATCTTATTCATGTAAGAAAATTAACGTTATAATTTTCTTATGTAACTATGTTATCGATGATTACACAGTTAAAACTTCCTTACCTATAAATTCTTATAAATGGCCATCAAGGAAATTCTAGAATGTCTCTCAAACAGTTGACATATTGAGGACAGCTGTCAACTGTTTGAGAGACATTCTAGAACTTCTTTGATGGCCATTTAAAGAATTTATAGGTTATTTAAAAAGCTGTATAAACATTAGATCAGTCTTTCTAGTAACTGTCTTGTCCCAAATAACACCATTATGTTGAGATGCCCTCCTGTAGTGTTCAAGTAAAGCTCATATAGTGTAACGGTTCTTAGTACCTGGTCGACATACAACCTTATATATATAGTAAAACCAAGTGTTTAACACTCGAACACACGAACACACGATTTCGGTCCTGAGAAGCGAACTCCCAATACGTAAGAAAACAAAATTTCACCTGATGAAGGGGTAAGCATATACCCCGAAACATCGTGTATGTTCACATAAAAGAATTTGTTATCAAGGGAATTTTGTTTTCTTGAGCTCCAATTGTTCGAAGAGACTTTGTTTGAAGTTATATATAATGTCCCGAGTTTATTTCATTTTTCTGTGCGTGCTCATCCTCAGCCTCGCTTATCTTGGACGAGTTCCTTGGGCCAACCTAATCCAAACACGTTATTGTGTAATAAGGAAGTTTATATTCATGTACAGTTGTCATGTTGGAATCCATAAACTCTATTACTTTAAAGAAAGTAGGATATGCCATGTGATTTGATATTAATCAAATCCCTTCCATCCATTATTATACCCCCGCGGGGTAGCGGTCATTCTGTCCGTCCGTCCTTCCGTCCTGCCGTCCTTCCTTCCGTCCGTCCTTCCGTCCGTCCTTCCATCCGGTCAATTTTCTCAAAAACCGTCAAAGGTACATCAACCAAACTTTGTACAGTTGTTAACAATGTTCTTCCGATCGCGCACAGACAATTTTCAATTTTCTGAGATTTATTTTTTTTGTCGTTTCCATGGAAACATCACTTTTTGGACTTAGTTTTATTGTGTTCAATCGGGACAAGTTTTCTCGCAAACTGTTCAAACTAGGTGAATGAAATTTCGGCTCTGAGTACTCATGACCATCCTTTTTAGCTCATCAGGCCTGAAAGGCCCGATGGGCTTATGGCATGGCATGGCGTCCGGCGTCCGTCCGTCCATCCGTCCGTCCGTCCATCCGTCCGTCCATCCGTCCGTAAACTTTGCACATTTTCGACTTCTTCTCCAGAACCAATGACTCCACAGAGCTAAAATTTTATGTGCAGACTCCTTGGCCAATGGGGATTCTAAATTGTAGATTTCGTGACCCCGTGACCCCAAATGGGGTCACAGGGGTCACATCCTTAAAAACCTATTTTCATCTTCTTCTCCAGTTCCAAAAGGTCAAGAGAGCTGAAAAGTTGTGTACAGACTCCTTGGCCAATGGGGATTCTAAATTGTAGATTTCGTGACCCCATGACCCCAAATGGGGTCACCGGGGTCACATCCTTAAAAACCTATTTTCATCTTCTTCTCCAGTTCCAAAAGGTCAAGAGAGCTGAAAAGTTGTGTACAGACTCCTTGGCCAATGGGGATTCTAAATTGTAGATTTCGTGACCCCATGACCCCAAATGGGGTCACCGGGGTCACATCCTTAAAAACCTATTTTCATCTTCTTCTCCAGTTCCAAAAGGTCTAGAGAGCTGAAAAGTTGTGTACAGACTCCTTGGCCAATGGGGATTCTAAATTGTAGATTTCGTGACCCCATGACCCCAAATGGGGTCACAGGGGTCACATCCTTAAAAACCTATTTTCATCTTCTTTTGCAGTTCCAAAAGGTCTAGAGAGCTGAAAAGTTGTGTACAGACTCCTTGGCCAATGGGGATACTAAATTGTAGATTTCGTGACCCCATGACCCCAAATGGGGTCACAGGGGTCACATCCTTAAAAACCTATTTTCATCTTCTTCTCCAGTTCCAAAAGGTCAAGAGAGCTGAAAAGTTGTGTACAGACTCCTTGGCCAATGGGGATTCTAAATTGTAGATTTCGTGACCCCATGACCCCAAATGGGGTCACCGGGGTCACATCCTTAAAAACCTATTTTCATCTTCTTCTCCAGTTCCAAAAGGTCTAGAGAGCTGAAAAGTTGTGTACAGACTCCTTGGCCAATGGGGATTCTAAATTGTAGATTTCGTGACCCCATGACCCCAAATGGGGTCACAGGGGTCACATCCTTAAAAACCTATTTTCATCTTCTTCTGCAGTTCCAAAAGGTCTAGAGAGCTGAAAAGTTGTGTACAGACTCCTTGGCCAATGGGGATACTAAATTGTAGATTTCGTGACCCAATGACCCCAAATGGGGTCACAGGGGTCACATCCTTAAAAACCTATTTTCATCTTCTTCTCCAGTTCCAAAAGGTCAAGAGAGCTGAAAAGTTGTGTACAGACTCCTTGGCCAATGGGGATTCTGAATTGAAGATTTCGTGACCCCATGACCCCAAATGGGGTTACCGGGGTCACAGCCTTAAAAACCTATTTACATCTTCTTCTCCAGTTCCAAAAGGTCTAGAGAGCTGAAAAGTTGTGTACATACTCCTTGGCCAATGGGGATACTAAATTGTACATTTTGTGACCCCATGACCCCAAATGGGGTCACAGGGGTCACATCCTTAAAAACCTATTTTCATCTTCTTCTCCGGTTCCAAAAGGTCAATAGAGCTGAAAAGTTGTGTGCAGACTCCTTGGCCAATGGGGATACTAAATTGTAGATTTCGTGACCCCATGACCCCAAATGGGGTCACAGGGGTCACATCCTTAAAAACCTATTTTCATCTTCTTCTCCAGTTCCAAAAGGTCTAGAGAGCTGAAAAGTTGTGTGCAGACTCCTTGGCCAATGGGGATTCTAAATTGTAGATTTCGTGACCCCTTGACCCCAAATGGGGTCACAGGGGTCACATCCTTAAAAACCTTTTTTCATCTTCTTCTCCAGTTCCAAAAAGTCAAGAGACTTGAAAAGTTGTGTGCAGACTCCTTGGCCAATGGGGATTCTAAATTGTAGATTTCGTGACCCCGTGACCCCAAATGGGGTCACAGGGGTCACATCCTTAAAAACCTTTTTTCATCTTCTTCTCCAGTTCCAAAAAGTCAAGAGAGTTGAATAGTTGTGTGCAGACTCCTTGGTCAATGGGGATTCTAAATTGTAGATTTTGTGACCCCATGACCCTAAATGGGGTCACTGGGGTCACATCCTTAAAAACCTAATTTCATCTTCTTCTCCAGTTCCAAAAGGTCTAGAGAGCTGAAAAGTTGTGTGCAGACTCCTTGGCCAATGGGGATTCTAAATTGTAGATTTTGTGACCCCATGACCCTAAATGGGGTCACTGGGGTCACATCTTTAAAAACCTATTTTCATCTTCTTCTCCAGTTCCAAAAGGTCTAGAGAGCTGAAAAGTTGTGTGCAGACTCCTTGGCCAATGGGGATTCTAAATTGTTGATTTCGTGACCCTGTGACCCCAATCTAGGTCACGGGTCATGACCCAAATATTTTCATCTTTATCTTAAGTACGTAAAGCTGTAGAAAGGTGAAATTGTAATTGTAGGATTGGTGACCCTGTGATTCCAAAGTTGGGTCACAGGAGTCATGGTCTAAAAAACCTATTCTTTTCTTGATAACAATGTATTACTTGATATAACTTAGATAGTCAACCTTAGATAATAATCAATGAAATCTTGATGAGCTACAGAGCCCATGGCTCTATTTTTATCGAGTTCGAAAACCACTGTGATGCTCCAATGGGGACAAGTTTTCTCGGAAACTATTATATCTAGGTGAACGAAATTGAACATGGAGGTAGTCCAGATGATACTCTTTATCGAGTGTAAAATCCATTTCCGAAATATTATTTTTTTACAGAGTTATGGCCCTTGAGTCAACAATATTATGATGCTTGAAGCTGTTTTTTTTAACATAGTACCCTTCACATCTATAATTCTCAATGGACAGATAGCAGATGGCGGGGGTATGTGAGCCATGCTCACTTTTTTCTTGCTAACTATGCGACGCTCCCTCTCTGCAGTGGGACCTGGTCTGTGACAAGGGGTACCTGGCCGAGCTGTCCACGACCATCTACATGGTAGGCACGACGTGTGGGGCGGTCTTCCTCACTCCCCTGTCAGACGTCTTCGGCCGGAAGCCTGTCCTCCTCATCTGTCTCTGGATACAGGCGGCACTTGGCTTCGGGTTGGCATGGGTCCACAGCTTCATATTATTCACCGTCATACGCTTCTTCATAGGACTCTTAAACATGGTGGGTTGTGAGGTGTTCCCCCTGCAAGTGACTGTCAGCAATGCGCTGTTAAGCCGGGACATAAAAAACTAACGAGTGCGAGTGAGGTTTGGTCGGAAGATGCTTGATGAAGTTTTGCATTATGTTTATTCATTATTATGGTATTTGATGAACATATATATTGAAAGAAAATCAACAAAGTAACGACTAATTTACTATTACGCTGTTATCCAGCCCTGTTATCCTTTTCACAGTGCTGATGAATGATTTCCGTTTTTATTTTCAACGCATGTGCGCTAATCTTTTAGTCAAATTATCAATATAAAGTCATCAAACTATTATCCTCGTTAAATATATTATTTCAACTGGATTGCGAGTATCGTGTATTGATAAATATCCTGAGAGAACCTTTCCATTTAAGCCAAAAACAAGATAGGACAATAAACCAAAGGTACATTGGAACTTTTCATCAAACTGTATTCCAGACGGCGGCTCTGTCTGTGTATGTGCTAATGTCGGAATCCTTCCCGTCCACCCACCGCCTGTTGCCTGCAGTCAGCGTCCAGTTCTTCTGGGCTGCAGGGATCGCCTTGTTGGCCTTGTTTGGGTACTTGCTGCGGGACTGGAGACATCTGGAGATGCTGATCTCCCTCCCTAATTTGCTCAGCATCATCTGTGTCTGGTGAGTTCCATTAGATTGACAGTTTGTAGGCACGATCTTTAAAATACCCGCAGGTCTCCAGTCCACTTCAAATACATAATTCAACAATAACTTAATCGTTTGTAGAGCTGAAGTTTCTTAGTAAAACGAGTGGTGAGTTGCACTCCAACAAAAGTTCGAATGAGCTAGGTCATCACAGAGTTTGCTGTTATTTGCTGTATACATGGTAGCTTGAGATTCAGGTGTACACCCATACGTTACCTACATACAAATGTATATTGTACCTTCCCCTATGCACTGTAAGTTGTTTTGCAGGTCTCTAAGTGAATCCATACCATGGCTAGTATCAAAGAACAAACTAGACGCCGCGGAGAAGGTAATCCGTCGAGCTGCGCGCATGAACAACATTCAACTTCCTATGGACATCAGACAGAAACTAGAGGAAGCTGCAGCACGTGATGGGGAGAAGACAGCGGCAAAGTCTGATGTTGAGATAAAAAAACAAGAATCAATTGATAAAAGTACCAAAGCAACAGATGAGACAAATGACGCCACGAAGAATAAACGGTTCACAGCTCTGAGTCTCTTGTGTATTCCAAAGATCAACTTGTACTGCTTTGTCATGTTCTTCTTGTTGTAAGTTGAAACGCTTGTTATATGATCAAACCTTGCACTCGACAACTATCCAAGAACACTTACAGTAAAGGTGACTTTCACCCGGTGACTGAACTGTCATCATATACAAAGACGTTAAGCCTTAGTCCTTTTGTGTCTTAAATATTGAATTCTTTAGTAATTGTCGTTTAAACATATATGTCAACTGGTGTTTTATCATAATTATTGTCCCCCGCCGCAACGCGGAACAGGGGACTATGTATTCAGCGTATGTCCGTCCGTACGTCACATTTCTTGTAAACGCAATATCTCAATAAGCATTTGGTCCAAAGTCTTCAAATTTGGTGTCATCCTACATTGTGGAAAACATTTTGGTGACCGTGACCTTATTTTCAAGGTCATCACGACACTTTGACCAATTTTCAAACTTTTGTTAACGCGATATCTCATGAAGCGTTGTATAAAGAGTTTTCAAATTTCGTGTTAGCCTACATTGGGGGAAGACGCAGACACCGGTCGATTTTGGTGACCGTGACCTTATTTTCAAGATCACCACAACACTTTGACCACTGTTCGAACGCTTGTTAACACGATATATCATGATTGGATGAACCCATAGTCTTCAAATTTGGTGCCAGGCTACATTGGGGTATGACGCAGACACCAGTCAATTTTGGTGACCTTGACCATATTTTCAAGGTCACCACGACACTTCGACCACTTTATTGTCTCTTCTCATGACCGGTTAGACATAATGTCTTAATATTTGCTGACAGCCTATATTGGCGGTTTACACAGACACCAGTCGATTTTGATGACCTTTACCTTATTTTCAAGGTCACCACAATGCTTTGACCACTTTTCGAACTCTTGTTAACGCAATATCTCATGAACCCAAGCACCCAAAGTTGTCAAATTTGATGTCAGCTTACATTGGGGGATTTTGGTGACCTTGACCTTATTTTCAAGGTGACTATGACACTTGACCAAATGATGTGTCCTACTAAACTCAATGTTAACGGCGGGGGACATTGCCATGTTAGTGGCAAACACTTGTTTTAACGTTTAATCTTGTCTTCAAATTAATTCTTTGTGTATTCATTCAAGTGTACGTCAATGGTAACTCATGTCGTCTGTTAAAGTCGTTATTGTTAAAATCACGTCATGGTCAATGTTACCCTGATAAAACCAATGGGTGGCAGCAAATACATTGTAAAGATTTGTAATCTCTTTGTTTCAGTCTTGTCAACAGTTTGGGGTATTTTGGTGTATTGTTCCTGACACCAACTCTGGACGGTGACCGTTTTCTGAACTTGTTCCTGAGCGCTGCAGTCGAAGTTCCGGCATACATCATCGCCTTCTTGAGCCATAAATTGTTAGTATATTTAGTACCCTATTTACTCCTTCTCCAAATTTACACAAAGACGTGTTCATATTGGTTTTATTTGAGTGTGTAAGAACTGACCGAAATTGGCTTAACGCTAACGATATGTTCAGATGCTTCATGAAAATAAACAGAAATAATCTGAATATTGAAGCCTTTCAAATTTCGGATTTTGTAAGATTCTTTTTTTATGCTGACTGTTTCCAAAAAAGGGAGATATTTGGGTGGTACGAGCATCCATGGTATTGGTGGTCACATAATAACAAACGTTATAAATGGTGTTATTTTATCGAAAAGTACTGACTGTTGCTCAAGATTACCATTTTTAGCTCATCAGGCCTGAAAGGCCCGATGGGCGCATGGCATGGCATGGCGTCCGGCGTCTGTCCGTCCGTCCGTCCGTCCGTAAACTTTGCTCATTTTCTACTTCTTCTCCTGAACCAATGACTCCAGACAGCTAAACATTTATGTGCAGACTCCTTGGCTAATGGGGATTCTAAATTGTAGATTTCGTGACCCCATGACCTCAAATGGGATCACGGGGGTCACAACCCCAAAAACCTATTTTCATCTTCTTCTCTAGTTCCAAAAGGTCTAGAGAGCTGAAAAGTTGTGTGCAGACTCCTTGGCTGATGGTTATTCTAAATTGTAGATTTCGTGACCCCATGACTCCAATTGGGGTCACAGGGGTCACAGGGGTCACAGGGGTCACAGGGGTCACATCCTTAAAAACCTATTTTCATCTTCTTCTCCAGTTCCAAAAGGTCTAGAGAGCTGAGAAGTTGTGTGCAGACTCCTTGGCTAATGGGGATTCTGAATTGTAGATTTCGTGACCCAAAATAAGGACCTAAAATCCTATTTTCATCTCTTTCTCCAGAACAAAAAGACCTAGTAGGTTGAAATGTTGGGTGCAGAGTCTTCAGCCAACATAGATTCTAAATTGTATATTTGGTGACCCTAGGGCCCAAAATGAGAGCCTCTCAGGCCATGACCCCAAATCCTATTTTCATCTTTTTCTCCAGAACAAAAAGACCTAGAAGGCTGTAATATTGTGTGCAGACTCTTTAGCCAATGGGGATTCTAAATTGTAGAGTTGGTGACCCCTTTGCCCCTTTGTCACAACTTTTAAAACCTATTTCCCCCTTTTTCCCCAGTACCAAAAGGTCTAGAAAGCTGTAATGTTATGTGCAGACTTTTGAGAAAGTGACCCCAAATATGGGTAACAGGGGTCACAACCTAATTAAACTTTTATGAAATCTACCCCGCTCCCCTCAGTTCCTCAATGACTGTGAACAACTGCCCTGGCTCAGGCAAGCCTCAATAGGCGTTTTGACCTTTTAACCTATGGTATCGGGTGTCAGTTGTGTCACTGCACAAACATGTAGCAAGTAGTAGTGAGTGAGAGGTTAATTAGGTCAGCTAATTGGAGGGAAGGAGAGGATATGGTTAGGGCTTTGTGTTTTAGTTCTCTACAGGTTGGCAAAATAGCTTAAGAATTGTAAATATAGAAGAAGAGAAAAATTATCACCAAATGTTTTATCATTGTGTGTCATCATCTGGAGATTATGTCTACACTATTTGAATTGGAAGAGTCACCTTCTCTTCAAGGTCCATGCAGAAATTGTGTAGAAGTTATGTACTAACACTGGAAATTGTTGGTGACCATGGGCATTACAAGGTCATGTCAAGTGATTGTGCTTTATCTGGAGAAAAATGTCAATCTTCAACATCAAATAATACAAACCCTGATGAGCTACAGAGCCCATGGCTCTATTTTTTGGTAGTCGTCTAAGTATAGTGACGATATAGAGGAAAAGTAATGATTTCTAATCAAACCGGACAATACACCACGATTGATGTGCGACAAATTTGGTCAAATGTAATTTTGGAAATTTATTTACAACTTAGAGCACAGTCAAATGCTTTCGTCCAAGCATATGATTGTATTGTGGTCACGTGGAGTACAATTATATCCCGATAGATGTACACTTGTCTGGTTGCGTTCGGGTGTCATGCTCATAAAACTGGTTCACAGACTTTTATTAAAAAAAACAATGCCAACTGATTGTTTTATTTATGTGGATAATACACAATTAAACACTTATTACAATGACAACTGAATTTTACGTGTTCCCTTTCCGAAAGGAAAATGTCGCTTGGTCTTCTATGTTCAGGAGCTTGAGATTCCTAAAAGAAGAATATAAGCATGTAAATAAAACAAGTAACGTGAGGTCAATTGAAAGTTTTCAAGTGTATATAATTTATATCTCGAAAGTAAGAGAAACAGTGACACACATCAACTAATGTTACCATTGTTTGAAAATATAATAGGTTGTTTTATTTTCTGTTCCCCCCCCCCCCCCCCCCCCCCCACGATATATAAAAAATAGTATTCAGAAGTTATACAGAACGACATAAAAATGAGAGGAAAGGGACATAAAATTGTCTACCTATTTGGGGTGTAGGAGGATAGATGCTGCAGGGTCGTCTCGTCGAAACCTTGTATTGTAACTCAGCGTTCGTGCGAAGTCCAGTACGACGTTACATACTAAATCTCTTCCCATAGACAGTTTGAGCAAAATTCCGTTGCTGCAGTAACCTGAAATCAGTTATATGCAATATAAATATGATCATATTAGCATACTACCAACTCATAAATTTATAAAAATAGCTTTAAAAAAACAGCTTAACATGACGGTAAAAATAGTTGAAATACAAAAACAAAAACTGTTATTAAATAAACCAATTTCATGAAAATTAGTATTGAATCTTTTGAATACATATTTTAAAAGGTAAGGAGTAAAAAAGTAAAGTTACCTTTCTGAATGAATAGTATACTTGTCCTTGGACTGTCCATGATGAAGCCATTGTGTGAACTGATTCATTCTAAAAACCATTCGGTCTTTATAGGCAATGAAATGTATTAGTGCTCAATCTTTCTGAATAAAAATGTGCTTATCGTGCATGCTCGTGATTCAAGCACAACGCTTATGATTTAGCACGACTCGTGAGTTTTATATAAAATGTACGCCTCATGCACCTCGGACAATTTAAGAAATTCAGTGCTCACAGTACAGATGATGACGTCAATGTCCCTAACATTTGCATATGAAAATGAGAAATGTCAATGTTTTGCATGTTGTGTTCGAGAGAATGTTTCCCAAATTTATTGACAATTCATTTGAAATATATTCATTTTAAGACATTTTTTCACGACTCAAGCATTTGACTGTGCTCTAAGATAGATAGAGAACTCGCAGCAGTACATTATCGGGATATAAATGTACGGGTTTGAGAGGGTTGGGCTCGGCTGGCGCCTCGCCCAATCCTCTCAAACCCGTACATTTATATCCCGATAATGTACTGCTACTCGTCCTCTATCTATTACAGAGAAGACGACAAATTTGGTTTGATTATGTTTTATAGGTCATACATGATACAACTACTGTGCATGTAAACAGGACATTTCGTTTCGGTTTCTGCACATGTATAATGATGTTGCTTGACTTTAATTGGAAACTATTAATTAGGATAACTTTGGCGATTGGGGATGAATATGTATTAAAGTGGAGTGAACTTATTTGAAATGAAATCAGTACATGGAGTATGTTGGCGCATAGTGAAGCCAAATAACAGTTTATGAAACACAATGGATGCTTCTTTAAGACAAGAACATTTAGCTGTCGGTTTGCAAAGGAGGACATAGGTTTCAGAATATGTCACAAACATAACTTTTTTTATGCAACACGTTAAAGGTACGGTTTGGTTCAGTGCTTATAGTATGTCATTGGATAATACACGTGTGCCATGTCAAGTGAATGCCTGGAGTCCTGGGCGAATAAATTCTCTCCCTGCAAATGATAAAACTACATGAATAAGACATACAATGATGATTCGAAAAGCATGATGGGGATACACATCGAGGGAATCGTATATAAATTAGTTTCAATTTCTTTGACTCAGTTTCCTTACAGTTGTTAATGTTCTGTATCAATGTATCCTACCTTGTTATAACCCACATTCCACTGATGAAAGAGTAAGCATATGCTTTCTTACTGGATTTCCATTTTCTAAGTATCATTTAAATACGTTTTGTGAAGAAAGTAATAACTTAAACTATTGCATTGTGAACATTTTATGTACCATTTCATATTGAATATAAAGCTTCCATTTATCAAGTCAAGGTTCATCATAACGTACCTTGCACGTTTTCTATTCCAGTGTTGGAAGACGTATCCCAACCTGCGTCTTCCTCATCATCTGTGCAGGCGCAAACATTGCTGCTATTTTTGTCCCAGATAAAACGGGTATATTTTCTGTTATAAGACTAACCATTATTTAAATACTAATGTTGAAAATAGAACGACATATCATCTCTATCATTTAACACTGATTTTAAATTAAATTGTCTTCTTAGCAGTTGCAGACTGGAATCTCCTCCCATTGCGACTAGCTTCATAACATTAGAATTAGTATGTTTCATTCCAGCCATACAGTAGAACTTACCACAACTAACAGTTTGAAGGCTACCAATCTTTCTTTAGGTGTTCCCTTTAAATGTTGTTTTACAGGCGGTTTCAATTTTGATCTTCTTGAAAAAATGAAAACATCTATTAAATAGACGTCAATCATTTAAATATAACTAGATTCGAATTATGGTCATTTGTTCTGATGTTGTTCTAGACATGAGCAATGTTTTAGTTCTTTATTCTAATAAGGGTACTGCTTTAAGGATGAAACAACTACCGGGCAAAAGGTACGGTGATAAATGCGTTTGAAGTACAGTTCCATTATGTCCCCACAAGCCTATTTAACTAAATGTTTAATTCTTCAACATGATATGTTCATGTTTCTGAGACTTTATGAAGTACCATTCTAGGTAGTGGACACAGTGACTTTGACTACAAGTAGGCTTGGGTTATTATGGTTTGGGTATCCAACAATCCAAGCTTTAAGAAAACATAATATGCACAAATTTGAATGAAAAGGTTGAATAGTTGAAGATGTCTTCAAGAAGGAACGATGTTGTCCTTATACAGACCCTTACACCAGGGTTATATCCATTTTATATATGTGCGCTTTGAGCATGCCCTTCGTGGCATGGAGTTCAGCATATTCTTATTTTATTATAAGTAGTCTCATTACATTATTATTTCATCCTTATATGTAGATGATGGAAGTGATCTGAGTGGTTTAAAGACGGCGCTGGTGATGATCAGCAAGTTCGGGATCACAGGGTCCTACAGCACTCTTTACCTGTTCGCGTCAGAGATCTTCCCAACATCAGTCAGGTACAGAACCTTCATCTCGGGCTTTTTAATGAAGTTCTTCAGATGCATTTTGAAGTTGGTGTGATAATACCACCCACATTTTATGGACAACAACTTCTTGATGTATTTGTTTCTCACAACGTTCCTGTGCGACATCTTGCTCCTTCTTCGTGGTGGTCAATAATTTGTTACATCTATCGTTATGTTAAACATTACCATTATCCAACTGATGGGCAAGAGGTTGGTCAGAAACATTGTGAGAAACAGAGAAGTTGTTAGGTTGTGGGGGATATTACTAACATCAATTTGTAGAATTTCAAGATTCATTTAGCCTCTGTAGTGATAACAGTAGACACCAGTGTATTACACGATGTATGGTTTGTCCAGAATAAGCCAACCCTTGCCAATCTCCAAAAAATGATGCTGCTTCGATTTGTTTAGAAAACTGGGCATCAAAAGAGTTCCAATTTGACAGCGTGTTCCACTAGTTTCACATATTCTCCTCTCAGCAGGCAGAGTTTGGCTGAGAATTGCTCAAGTGCTAAGTTTATGGTTTTCTAATGCAGGAACCATGCGTTGGGAATGGCATCCTTTTTCGAAAATGTTGGAAGTATTGCAGCACCTCTGATGGTTCTGGCGGTAAGTATATTATGATTATGAAGTTTTCCTACAGATTGTAATTATTTCGTTAAAATAATCAACAAAAGAAAAGATTTCTTGCAATGACTATAGGTTCGAGAGTGTAGTATGTTATGTAGTATGCAATGCCCATGTGCCACATTCAGAGCATTGAACATAGAAAACTAAAACATTCATAGGTCGTGTAAATAGCATGAAATTATATAAGATTTGACAATATCCCTAAGCAAGGCTAGCCATTTGAATACACGTGAAGACAAAAATGATGTGATTTTGTTGAAAATATGAAAAACTGTTCTACTGACTAAAAATGTTTAACATAATATATTTATTTCAATTAAAGAAACTGTACCTTGAATGTCTCCTGTAGCTGTGTATTGTCTAATTCCTTGTTGCAGGCCAAGACCCTGACTTACCTGCCCCTTTGTATATTCGGGGGACTGACTGCTGTTGGGGGGTTACTTGTACTGATCCTCCCCGAGACTCACAATCGCCCCCTCCCTCAAACTGTGGAGGAGGTACAGGGGTGGGGGAGGGGGAGGGTTAAGAGGGGGAGAGAACCGAAGAGCTACGAGGACAAGGGGTACGACACCAGGATGTGAGGAGCAGAGTTTTCTCCTTTTAAGGGAAAGAGAGAAAACAAGTGTAATCGAGCAGGATGCTTGTGGAGAGAAAATGTTTTGGAGAGTGGCTTTTCATCTCCCAGAAGACGAGAGTATCATTCATATCATTCAAAAAGATCTTAGGAAAAAGAACAATGCTCCGCATTTGTAGCATCAGTATCTGAACACATTATACATTCATTTATTGGAGAAGTATCATATCAACTTAAATCTTAGGCAGGTTTATAATGACAAGGAAACGCAGTTCGATTTATCGTGTGCATATTTTCATGTGTATATATTTTCATGTTACCTACAAGGATCCTTAATGTATCATCCTTCAACGTAATGTAAATTCCAGGCTGTCATAATTCACTAGAGTTACCTTTCCCTTGTTCCCATCAGCAAATGAACAGTACAGGGCGATTATTCACTTCGGCAGACCTCGTAGATTTGTAAACCAATCAGCAGTCGTTTCACTTCACGGAGATTGCCGACGAGGCCCAAATGTAACTCCTTTCGTGTGCGCATGTCCAGTCCACTTCCAAAATGCAACCTTGTTACGTTTTGCTCGAGTTTGTTTACATTCTTCACGTGTTCGTGATGTCGTTTGTTGGATTTCGACAGTCTTAGTCAGTGTTTTCCCAACACTAGCCATGCCTCCTACACACCGTTCACGTCGATCTAGCACGGTAACACGTCCTAATGCAGAAGAAGCCCAATCATCAGGCGACGACTACACTTCGCCGATTGGAAACAATGGCGTCGACAAGAGACCATATTCACAATTCCCGCAAAACTGGTCTATCCCTAAGATTAGCAGTTACATCTACCGGGTCATAGGTGTCCGTGTACAAGAGGGTATGAAACGGACTCAACTGCAAGCATTCTATTCTGACAATCTGAATCTCGCACTGTCGCAGACCCTCAAAAGGAACATTTGGGATGGTAAGGACATTAATCTAGCGTTGCTCCTTTGTCCAGGTGAAATTTCTTCTGGAGCCAGGAAAATATTAATCAATGATATGGAGCTCTTACTAAAATCCACAACTGACCGCCGCCTGCAGCAGCCACTCACCATTGATATGTTCGTCGTAGCTTTCACCAGATTCAAGGACACAACGAAGCCAAGAACTGTGCCGGTATCTGCGCCACATACTCGAAATGCATTCAAGCTACCAGGACCAAAGTTTTTATCTCTACCATAAAGCAGCGGCTACCTGGAGCAGCAAACTGTCAAGGTAAACTGGGCAAAAATAGATGACCAGCTATATCGAGCTATCTTCACGGGCAGACGAGTTAATGCGTGCCAACTCTGCCAGGACATCGGCCATACAAGTCAATTCTACCCCCTCGTGGCTAACGCATCTCCTTCAAACCAAGCGTCCAGACAGACAACAAACGTGACCCACCCTCGTGGTCACTTAATGGACAGGCATGGGAGGCAAGTGTTATTTCATAATGGTGTACCAATCTGCAACAACTTCAATTCGGACAGATGTGTTTTGTTTGAACATGTATGCAGTCAGTGCCGCAAGCCTCATTCGGCAAGAAAGTGTAATCAAGGGAACGGTGCGGACGACAATCCCAGACAGAAAACTGGCCATTCCAAACATTGACTCGGAGCTGTTCCCTCTCCTATTGATGTCGATCTCCTCGAGGAGAGGTTACAACATCATCCTGAGGAAGTGTATGTCAACACTTTGATTTCTGGACTCCGACACGGTTTTACCACAGGAATAGAGAACCCACCAACACAATCAACCGTATGCCACAACCTGTTATCAGCCAGAAAGAATCAGCCAGCGGTTAAAGAACTACTCGACTCAGAACTTACAAAAGGATATCTTATTGGGCCATTCAAGGTATCTCCTTTTCCATGTCATCGTGTTAGTCCTATCGGCATCGCAGTATTCCAAAAAGAAGAGGCTTATAGTCGACCTATCGTCACCACATAATGACTCTGACAACCCCAGTTTAAATTCTCTGATAGACAAAAGCCTATACTCACTCAGCTATGTCAAAATCGATGATGCCGTCAGGATAATCAAAGAACTAGGAGTTAATGCCTACATGTGCAAAGTCGACATCACAGATGCCTTCAAGTTGATCCCGACACATCCATCAGTGTGGCATCTACATGGAGTTAGCTGGTAAGGTGAACTGTTCTACTATACCAGACTGGTTTTTGGGTCCAGATCAAGTTGCAAAATATTTGACTTTCTCTCTGTGGCCATCTGCTGGATAGCGGAGAATGTATACACCATTCAACATAGCCTCCATTTGCTTGACGACTTCCTGACCATAGACTCATCACTCCAGCAAGGAAACCGGACTATGGCCCATTTGCTACATATCTTCCAAGAGCTGGATATCCCTCTGTCCGCCAAGAAAACAGTCGTCCCTACAACATGTATAGAGTACTTAGGTATCATCTTGGACTCTGAAGACTCTGTGTGGAATACGGTTCGAATATCTGAAACATGGCGTCGAGAATCCCTGGACTTCAGGACAGTTGCTTCGTCTAGAGACAATCATGAGAGGCCTTAAACGTGTGCCGTCTGCCACTACCATGACCCGTTTGCCTATCACTGTATATATTCTTCATAATATGTGTGCCAAATTGTGCCAAGGTCTATTTTCTCCATATCTGGATTGCATGTTTAAAAGCGTGTTCTGTTTACCATTTTATGCCTTCCTTAGATGTGGTGAATTTACATGTGATGCCTATGACACTAAGAGAAATTTGTCTATGAGTTCTGTGTAGTTCTGTGATAAGGGTGGTAGCTTGAAGTTAAGACTCAAAACATCTAAAACAGACCAATTCCACAAGGGTGTGACAATCCATCTGACCTCTGTGACTGGTCCTACCTGTCCTGTAGTGGCTATGAGACAATACCTACGGTTACGCAAAGGTGCTAACCCAAGTGCGGCCTTATTCGTGACCGATTCTGGGGTACCACTAAATAGACAATTCTTCATCAAAATGATGCGTGTAACACTATCCACAATTGGGGAGAACCAGAACAACTACAACGGACATTCCTTTCCTTTCTAACCCTAACAGCTACATCAGCAGCGATGGCTCAAATCCCAGACCATCTCATCAAGACGATGGGCAGGTGGAAGTCAGATTGTTATGTGCGTTATATAAGATAAGATAAGATAAGATAATTCTTTATTATCCCGAGGGAAATTTACATTACATCTAATAGAGTCTCCAGTATATAAAAAAAACACAAAAAACATACACCAGTCATATAAACAATATTATAAACATTATATACACTTGTGTAAATTGATCAGTAAAAATTCATTCCAAAAATATTCCATTAAAGGCATAAATGCTATTCAGAACAAATGATTGACGAAACCTGTTTGTTCTACTCCTCGGCATATGCAGTCTGCGTCCAGAGGGCAGTGAAGAATATTCCGAAAAAAGGATGTGAGTTGAGTCACTTAAAATTTTATTTGCTTTTTTTGAAAGTTATTGATCATAAAAACTGCCGATACTTTCAATAGGAAGTCCAATAATTTTGGAAGCGGTGTTAACAATTTTAGAGAGTTTATTTTTATTTTGAACAGACAGGTTTCCGTACCAACTCAAAAAATTAAATGTAACCACACTTTGAATAAATGTTTGGTAAAATAACCTCAAAATATTTTGATCTAATTTAAAATGTTTCAATTTCCACAAAAAATGCAATCGTTGCTGTCCTTTCTTATAAATTTTGTCAGTGTTTTCATTCCAAGAAAGTTTCGAATCTAAGACAGTACCCAAATATTTATATTCCGTTACTCTTTCTATTTCATTATCATCAATAGTCACAGGATTTATTATAGACCTAGTTTTCCTGAAATCTATAACCATTTCTTTGGTCTTCAACACATTCAAAAATAAAAAGTTTGATTTGCACCATTCTTTCTGTTCTGTAACTCAGTTCTGATTCTCTAATCAGGCTAACCAATGCAGCATCGTCAGCAAATTGTATTGTCAGACATTCTTTTACTTTGGATATACAATCATTGGTATACAATATAAATAAAATGGGAGAGATCACGCAACCCTGGGGTGCACCAGTGGATGTATGTAATATTGAAGACTCCACTTGGTTAACCCATACAAATTGTTGTCGGAATGCATTTATTCATCTAAGGATTAACATTCATTTTGGAAAATTTGTCAATAAGTAGATGAGGCTGAATGGTATTAAAAGCAGATGAAAAATCAACAAACATTATCCGTACATATGTACCATAGTTTTCCAAATGCTGATAAATATTGTGTAACAGTGTGATGGTTGCATCTTCTACCCCACGTCTTGCCCTATAAGCAAACTGTAAAGGATCAATCACATGGCTAACTTCACTAAGCAATAAATTCTTAATTATACGTTCTAAGCATTTCATGGAAATAGAGGTTAGAGCCACTGGTCTGTAGTCATTGTTAACGGATGGATTTATCTTTTTGGGCAATGGAATAATTTTAAAAGTTTTTCAAAGAATGGGAACCTCATGAGAATTGATCGATAACTGAAATAACTTTTGGAATATAATGTTAATCCATGTATATCCATGTTAATACGGCTTCAATTACTAATGCGCAATGTACAGTAGTTAATCTTTCACAGCTACAGTAATTTGCTCGTTTTGGGGTATTCTCGTGATATTCATTGTGGCGTTTATGTATCATCATGGATGATAAGTCATCCCCTCCACTCACACTTTGTAATAAATACCTTTGCTTTAGGGTATTAACAGTAGCCAAAACTGGACGACTTCTGACGCTCAGGAATACATGCCAGTTTTGGTCCCAATGCTTGGGCGTAGTCATGCATACTTGGCTATGTACTGCCGCTTTATACCACCAATTTGGAATCGTTATTTCATTCAAGTATGCCAAATTGGCCCCATGCTCGAGCTTGATCGTTGCTCGGTCAAGGGTAGTCTAGCATCAACGAGAATTCCCCATAACTCCAAACTGTATTGAATAAATCTTTGAATGTTGCTGTTGCGTTGGTTGTCATTAAAAATGTAAATTTATGAACAAACAGAAGTACAGGATGTACGTTCATACAGTTAAATACATACATGTAGTGTAATGAATTGAATATTTACAAAAAAAGTCTTATTGCTACCAATATGTCTCTGTGAATATGGAATGTCATTGTCTATATCGTCTCAATGCTATTTCTGAAAGTAGGCTAGAAATTCATCCCATTTAACATTTTAGTAGAATGTTTTGTTAATTATAGTACAAACATAATTTGTTTTAGATGTTATAAGCCACCGCAAGGTCAACAGTTTGTAAATGGATGTTTTTACCCATTTATACTTATTCTTTCCTTCATACTCATGAACATGTATTTCAAAGTCTGGTGTGTTTCATTTGTGTTAGTATTTTGAACATTCATTTCAGGTCAAATCAAATGACAGAAAAAGATTGTGTGACATCTTCTTAGATAAAATAATTAATGCTTCCCGCCAATTAACCTATTACTATTTTATTAATAAAGTAACGATATTGATATTATATTATTAAATATTAACATACAATACTGGAAAAAACATCTATCATATTCTGACTTATTACTCGCCCGTGTAAGATACTGCAGTGTAATATTTATACGGCAATATTAAACTAGTGTAATACCGCCGCACGTATGACGTCACAATAGTTTGAGGTTATGACGTCACAGTGGGAGTAACGTCGTCACAGTGGTATCGAACTTGCGGGAATCATAGTTTCAGAGCTATGTTGGTTATTTCGCTGGATTATAGGTGGGCGAGTAATAAACAGAATACTAAACTTCCTTCTATTTAATACCATTTTTATTAAACTCGTGAATGATTTGGTATCAAACTCGCTTTCGCTCGTTTTATACAAAATCATTAACTCGTTTAATAAAAATGGTATTACATAGAAGGTCGTTTAGTATCCTCTATATATATAACATTTATTTTAAAATAATCAACCTTGGGAAAATAACATGCTTATCCCACTGGTATTACATACCGTGCGATAGTCGTCACCCTGTCTGTCTGTAAGTCTGTCCGTAATCATTTCGTTTCTGAAGCAGAAACCCCTCAACATATCTTCTTGAAACTTTGCATGTGTATTACCCACTAACTGAAGAGGTGCCTTTTGATATTTTTAGATTTCTGAACATTATTATTTTGTTTTGTTTCCATTGAAATGTGTTGGAGTTGGACTTTGTTCAGGGATATGTTCGTTTGTGCACAGGGGCGTGTATCGCTTAGAAACAGCGTTTGGAAGACCTATACCTGTATCACTTTCCTTTTATATAGGTGAGGTGAGGTGAGTTGGGCTTTAACGCCGCTTTCAAGAGTATTTCACTTATATCGCGGCTGCTAGTATTACGGCAGGGAGAAAGCCCGCAACGCCATGTGGCTATGCTTTGCGGTGAAACCTGCGAGCATCGGCTGGAACTAGTGAACCATGGGTGGTACTACGCTGAAATTCAGTGTAGCATTGCACCCAAACCTTACTGCGTGTAGAACAGTTCTCTACTGCAGACAAAGTTGCCGTGCCCCTGGCGGGATTCGAACCCCGGACATCTTGATCCGAAGCCGAACGCGCTAACCACTGCGCTATCCCGCCCCTCCTTTTATATAGTTATAGAGTAGGGTCTATATAGGTATATGTCTTCCAAACGCTGTTTCTAAGCGATACACGCCCCTGTGCGTTTGTGAAGAACTCCAAATACCTTCATCATGTCTTCTGAAACTTTATATGTTTATTTTCAACGAATAGAAGTATTTTTTGATATTTTCAGATTTCTGAATATTATTTTGTTTCCAGAGAAACGTGTTAGATTTGGACTTTGTTCAGGGATAGGTTCGTTTGTGGAGTACAACTTAAAAAAACCCTTCATTATATCTTCCTGACACTCTGTATGTGTATTACCCACCTACTAAGGTAGTTCAAGTGGTCCTTTAAACATATACAGTGTCAATTATCTTTCAAGATGTGTTTTACAAATTATGTGGGACCGGTGGGATATGTCATCTTTTGACTCTTGTTTTGGGAAGCAAATGATATTATCTGCAGGCAATAAGTTGATTGTCACAGTGTTCATTTAAAACATGATATATTATCTACTGAGATTATTTCTCATTCTTATAGTTTATTTTACAAGAATTTTATGCAGTAGTTGAATTTTTGAAAGACCACAAACTTTATCAGAATAATTTCTTTCCTTTTCTTATATTATCATTGTTGATTACGTCAGACTACTTTTGGCCCTTGTACTTTCCCAATTGGAAAGTTGCTTTCTCCTACTAATGCTGTGAGTTATTCTTTATCCCATACCTACATTTCAATCACAACACATGGATCATTATCAATCATTAAATTAATGACATCACTATATTGTGTTGAAAATGGATCATTTTAAAGAATCAACTGCTAATTGGTTGTCCCTTTTCAATTTGGGTGTCAGGTTTAAATTATTCAAATATACAATGATGATGAATGGATTTTGGAAGAATATTCCGAGCTGGTCGAAACTACTCCTCCTTGTGCATTCTCTTTAACAGATGTCAGGTATTTTACAAAAATTGATCATTGCCCTCGAGGCAAGTTAGTTAAAGGATGTAATATGTAATATGTGTATAAACAACCTCAACAAATAAATTCTGTAAAATAAATTTATTTATTTGTACATTTCTACATGAAATATACACATAACCCAAACAAATGCTCATACACAATGTTTAACAAATGATCTTTGTTCAAACATTTCAAACATATAGTATTCACAATTTTCCCCATGATTAATACTGAATCTTCTACAAAAATGAAATAAACAAATCCAAGAAAAGCTGAATATTGGCAAGAATAATATTAAATCAGAGTGTCAAAGTTATATAGATCCTCAAGACTGAAGATGTGATAGAAAGAGTTTACATTAATCAGTCTTAGCTTCAGTAACTAAAAATCGTCTAAAAATCAAATTGACATACATAGCAGACCTATGTAATGGCCAAAATAACAATATGGATAAGCCAAATATGGCAAACAAATCATTTTAAATGCAATTATGGTATAAGCATATATCCCCACCCCATTAGCAGGTTATACTACTTATAAATAATAATGAGGATACTTATATCACAACAAAAAGGGCCGTGCTCAAAGCGCTACACATATTTACATACTCATTTAAAATAAGCAACAACATAAGCAAAGAAGTAAAGTTCTGAAAATTAAAAACTTATTATGAACAATTAATAGAAAAAACTGGTATAAACTTAATGTCAATCAAGTCAAAGATATTACAATAAATTGAATAAATAAAAGCACATACTATACATAAAATAGCACTTTGATTACTACGAATAAACACTTAAATTTCACAACAAAACATACTCCCTCTCTATTCTGTCACACAGTCTAACAATGGTACCGTATATCATTCCAAAACATCAACAAAATAGAGTGTGGATAAAACTATAATACGTGATGGAGTCTTGATTGTCATTACTTGATACGTTTTATAATGAAATGGTTACAACATTTTAGGCAATAATACAATCCCAAGAAAGAGTTTGGTGCTCACGTCATGGTGCATAATACATGAACGGGAAGAAACATGGGCAATGGACTCGATCATAAAAGGTACATGAATTAGGAGATAAACCTACTGTGTTTTTAACTTTTTGTGAGTCTAATGTAGATTTGATACCGATTTTTATCAGTGTGAGGCTTCGAATGATAAAAAAAGGTATCGAATCTACGTGAGACTCACAAAAAGTTAAAAACACAGGTTTATCTCCATTCTACATGACGAGTTATCAGCGTATTTTAAACGTGTTTCTTTGACACTGCGGAAGTGAACTGAGTGATGCGGTAATCGGTTGAGCCCATTTTTCTTCAGGTATGACGCATCACATTTCCGTTGTTTTCGATGCGGTAGAAATTGAATAAACAGTGAAATTAAAAATTCATTCATATTCAAATATGATGATTAAGTGACAACATAGATTTTAATCAAATAGAACATAGAGGTTTGTAAATCTTAAGGTTTCTCCACCTTGAAACCTTTCCTCCACCACTTGTCAAATCGACGCGACCATAACAATGAAACAAATAACTGATTCAAAACATATGAGATAAAATCATATTCTAAGTAATTTATTGGAGGCAAAAGGTGCAAGGTGTCTTTATATACTGAACAAAAATAATTAAGGATATTTTGAAATTTTGAAATTATAAATACCTTTACATATGAATGAATATTAATCATAAATCATCTAGTATCAACATGCCTGCTAATTAATAATTTGGAAATTTGTTGATATATATATACATTCAAATATAGATATATGGTCTTGTTGAGCCCTCATCATAGGTGAGTGGTACTTAAGAGAGGTGGAGACATCTGTATCTACTTGTATTCAAACGTCATTCATTATCAAAACCAATGGTGTATGTTCACAATACATGGATTGTGATCCAGAAAGATTACAAAGGTACTTAAGAGAGGTGGAGACATCTGTATCTACTTGTATTCAAACGTCATTCATTATCAAAACCAATGGTGTATGTTCACAATACATGGATTGTGATCCAGAAAGTTTACATCTCCTATGTCAATTATAAATTGATTGAGAGATTTTTTTTTTGACTCGCTGATCTCATTCCTTCTGCACATTTTGAATAAAAAATGCAGATACTAGTAAGAAGTTAAATTGCACCACTACTTGTGATCTTAAACATACCTTGAATATTATATGGTTACAACAATAGTCATAAATAAATTTTAGAAAATGGAATGATGAAAATGAAGAGAGATATAAGGATTACAACATCAATGCTATATAATGACACAAGAATCTGTGGCAAAAGTCTCTTGTCAGGAATGAAGAACAGTGGTCCGCCTATGAAGTAATTAACCTCATATTTAATCTTCATTTATAAGCAGTGAAAATGATATCTCTGCGCAGTATAAGGAACACATGCATACTCTAAGGCACATGACACATGCTAATCTATCTGGTAGTATCTGGTGAAAGATCTGGGTGTCAAACCTAACTAGCTTCTTTTATTTACTTCAAATAAATTGTTTATCTGTCAATCCTCTCAAGTTGAAGACTGATTTGATTTGTCTGAATTAAAGTATATATATCCCTTATCTCAGAATGAATTTTCAATTATTGTAAATAAAATATGGTGTACTTGAATATAACATGCAGATATGTCAAATTATTCCAAATGTGTAACATTAATAAAAGCATTAATCTTTTAAAATACATATGTGTATCAAACTCTTTTTTTTTAAAAACACCTGTAATTAGTGCAGGGAGAAAGCCTGCAACACCATTGTAGCTTTGTATTGCAGTGAAACCTACAAGCATTGGCTGAAGTTCAGTTTACCAATACACTAAAACTTTCCTGTGTGCAGTACAGCAGACAAACATGGCAAGGCCTTGGCAGGGTTCAAACCTTGGATCTCTTGATCCGAAGCCGAACACACTAACCACTGCACCATTCTAACCTCTCAAAATATTGGAAGTGGACAATATTTACCTTGATTACAGTGTCTACATTTTGGGACAAACGTCTACAGTCAGGCCTCGATAATCCGAACGCTTCCGTTTTTCATCAAAAACGTTCGGATAGTGAAATGTTCGGATTACTGAGTACTGAGGACTACTAAAGAGATTAGTTTGGTTACATCTTCCTACCGTTAAGATACTGCGAGATTCGGATAATCGGTGGCCGGATTATCGCGGCTTGACTGTATAGTATTTTCCACGATTTTTCTGATTAATAATTGTTAATGTTATTCAAAACATTCTTTGGAGACAATTGGTTCTTTTGTCGATTGTAACTATGTCTTGGGAAAGATAAAATTTACTCAACCTACAGTCCGGTATATTTCGCTCCAGACTAGCATTAAGATTTCTCTTTAATTTTCCAATTTAAATTGGGAAAGTAAAAATTTTAAGCTGGCTCAATTTTAAAACTTATTTCATCCCATGCCACGCCCCTCGAAAAGACATCAAATAGAATATGGATGACCTTTTTCTCTACAAACAATCCTGCAATAAAGCCTATGTTCCATTATTGCTGATATACATATATCTGTACACATAAATGCTTTTTGTAAAGAGATAAATGCATAACATTATGTAAACATCGAGATCAATAAATATGAAATGCAGCTGACAAGAACAACACATCAATGTCATGGATTTACTTAAATACATTAAAAATAAGTTACATCGCACATCAATAGATGATATTTGCCGTTATGCGATATGTTTTTCAATGAGAATATACTATGAACTATGATGATCACGAATTGACCACATTATATAGTGTGGGTGACCTATGAAATGTTTCCCTATTAACCCAAATACAAATCTGAGGTATATAATTGATTCAGTGTTACGGTCAATAAAATGACAATCACAGAAGTAACTGTCAAAACAGAATCATTATACGAACAAGTAAAAAGTGAGCATGGCTCACATACCCACGCCATCCGCCCATTGAGAGCATTAGAGCATCACACAGGTAATTTGTACAAAGTTCAATTAAAGTTTCAAGGGCTTCATAACTCCGTAAAAAATGATATTTCTGAACTGGACTGTGAACTCGATGAAGAGTATCATCTTGACTACCTACATGTAAATTTCATTCACCTAGATGTAATAGTTGCCGAGAAAACATGTCCCAATTGGAGCATCACAGCTGTTTTGGTACAAAGTTCAATTTCGGATTCAAGGGCCATAACTCCGTAAAAAATAATATTTTTCGGAACTGGTTTTCGAACTCGATAAAGAGTATGGTAAGAGTACTCACAACCAAAATTTCATTCACCTAGGTTGAACAGTATTCGAGAAAACTTGTCCCCATTGAACACAATAAAACTAAGTCCAAAAAGTGACGTTTCCATGGAAACAACACAAAATTTAAATCTCAGAAAATTGAAAATTGTCTGTGCGCGATCGGAAGAACATGGTTAACAACTGTAGAAAGTTTGGTTGATGTATCTTTGACGTTTTTTGAGAAAATTGACCGGACGGACGGAATGACCGCTATATACCCCCGCTTACTTCATAGCAGGGGTATAATTACTTCATTAACATCATCAGCATATTTTAATATGTAAGACTTCTTCATACCTGTGCAAGAAAGGAAATGGTTTTAACAGCTATTAATAACCAGACAATGAAATGACTTAAAATCAAGCAATATTGGCTATATTCAGATGAGAAACAGATGAACAATCATCGACTTTCAAATCAGGACATTTCATTGGCTGACAATATACATGCTACAAAAAGTGAAACATAACCAGCTGAAAAGCTTGACAAGCTTTTCAGGTCTTACACACTCGGGGTGTTGTGAAGTCTTATGGATGAGAATACCTACCCTGTGTGCATGATGCTTCATGCATCAAACTATCTAGTTGCCTCCACGATCAAACTTCAAGTAAACTAAAATCAGTGATAAGTGGAATGTGCTTTCTAATACTGTCACCAATTATGTAAAAAAGAACATTTATGACCTATGTATGCATGTGTGTTAACAGGTTCATGAACTATGAAGCAATGAATCAATTAGAAATAATGCCAAAACGCCTAATTGTCGGTGGACTGCCGTACTAGGTGAAGCAATTGAGCATACAAGTTTACCATCTAAAGAAAATGCTTATGTCTACACATCAGAGCTGCATAGGCAAAATTGACAGAACAACTTTGGGAGTCATTCATTCTGTCCCCACAGAAGTCGCATCTTTCCACAGAACCTCTGTTACAAGTGGGTCATGTCTCGTTTCTAGTTAAATTCCCCAGGGGTGTTCCCCCAGATGTGTTATGTAAATATATAAGAACCTAAAGAGTTCATTTACTTGCACTGAAATTAAATTTCAAATATTTAAGTGTCTGAATGTCCACTACATTGTTTACAAATCTATTTGATGCCTATAGCTACTCTAAAAGTCTGTGACTTTAACAATGGAAACGTAGAATCTTTGATGATCTTTGTTCACATTTTCCTAATCTCCAAGATCAAAACTGACTCCACAGTCTCATGGGTTGAAACTTTGACCCATGACGTTTGATTATGTCCTTGTCTGACTAGACGCAGAGTTGGTCCTGACCCCCCAACTTTCGATTTCCTGCACCGTCTCGGGGAGGGGGCGGTGTCGAGTCTCAGGGAGGAGGAGCACCATCCCCCCTCCCACCACTGTCAACACGCCGAACATCACATCAGGTAGAATAGGTAGCTTCCTTGCCTGCAAAAGAGGAACATCAAATTTGAGGTTTAAAAACATAGAGCCATTGCCCTAAATGAGAATAACCTGCATCTTAACTGGAATCCGATTCCGAATCCGAATCCATACTGGTACACAAGAAGATCATTTGCTCTAAAACCTTTTTTAGGTTGTGACCCTTGTTACCCATATTTGGGGTTACAGGGTCCCCAAATCTACAATATAGAATCCCCATTGGCAAAGGAGCCTGTTGACAACATATCAGCTTTCCTGGACTTTCATACTACCGGTAGGTAAGGAGATGAAAATAGGTTTTTAGGTCATGAACATTGTGATCCCTTTTTTGGAGTCACAGGGTCACCAAATCTACAATATAGAATTTGCATTGGCCAAGGAGTCTGTACACAACATTTCAACTTTCTAGAGCTTTTCGTGCGGGAGAGGAAGATGAAAATAGGGTTTCAGGTCATGATCCCTGTGACCAACATTTGGGGTCACAGGGTCACCAAATGTACAATTTAGAATCCCCTTGATACATAAAATTTCAGCGCTAAAGAGGTCACTGGTTCTGGTCGAAAAAGTTTATGGACTGTCGGACGCCATGCCATACCATACCATCTGATGCTATGCGCTCATCAGGCTATCCAAGTCTGATGAGCTAAAAGGAGAGTAATGATGAACAGAAGAAGACAAGACGACAATACAATGGAAGACTCACTCACCGAGAATACTATGAAAGGTGCTGATATACTGCCAATGTTCTCAAAGAACGAAGCAATGCCAACTGCCTGATTCCTGTGAAACAGAGACAATCAACATCATCAAACAGAAAACGAATCAGAATTACTTTAAATGATATAGCTATGAATAGAAATATGTGATTTTAGAAAGAGCTACTGACTTGTCAATGCTATGTGAATGGTACTTCCGGGGTTTCGAAGCGGCCTTAGCCTTGTTTTCGATTTCTTGAGCTCGGTTTCTTATGCCTCATGAATATTCATGAGGTAATATTAAGAATCCCCTATAGAAATATGTAATATATGTAAAAGACATAGCTGAAGTATATATGTAGAAACTGACATCTGATTGCACAAACCATCATTATTGATAGTAAGTTTGTGCTTGTCGCCCCCTGCCAATCTCCACTTCATTTTTCATTTTTTTGTGCAACAGACATACAATTTGGTATGTTTATAAACTTACAAACATACCTTTTGATTATATTTTATGACAACACTTGAAATGGTGAACCAATTTAAATTGCACCCTTGTCACGCCCAAGCGTTAGAGAAAATGTCTGCCACACCAATATTTCAATCAATAATTTATCGTTTTTCAAGGCGACATTCTTTCATTACCAGTAAACATGCAATAATTTATTCTTGCAAGGGAACAACCTCTGAGCACCAGTACCGGAAGCTCTACGTGTGTGGAACCATTACCTGACTGCGGTGGGGAAGATCTCTGCGGCAAGCAGGTAGATCGTGGAGTAGGAACCGGTGATCCCGAACTTGCCAATCATAACCAGCACTACCTTTATAGCGGACAGATCTGCAGCAGACATACATACAGACATACAGACATAGAGAATCTCATTGACATAAAACATATCATACAACTCCACTGATCTTGTACCTGCATACATAGAGAATCTTGTTGACATAAAACATATGACACAATTCCACTGATCTTGTACCTGCATACATAGAGAATCTCGTTGACATAAAACATATCACACAATTCCACTGATCTTGTACCTGCATACATAGAGAATCTTGTTGACATAAAACATATCATACAACTCCACTGATCTTGTACCTGCATACATAGAGAATCTTGTTGACATAAAACATATCACACAATTCCACTGATCTTGTACCTGCATACATAGAGAATCTCGTTGACATAAAACATATCATACAACTCCACTGATCTTGTACCTGCATACATAGAGAATCTTGTTGACATAAAACATATCATACAACTCCACTGATCTTGTACCTGCATACATAGAGAATCTTGTTGACATAAAACATATCACACAATTCCACTGATCTTGTACCTGCATACATAGAGAATCTTGTTGACATAAAACATATCACACAATTCCACTGATCTTGTACCTGCATACATAGAGAATCTCGTTGACATAAAACATATCACACAATTCCACTGATCTTGTACCTGCATACATAGAGAATCTTGTTGACATAAAACATATCATACAACTCCACTGATCTTGTACCTGCATACATAGAGAATCTTGTTGACATAAAACATATCACACAATTCCACTGATCTTGTACCTGCATACATAGAGAATCTTGTTGACATAAAACATATCACACAATTCCACTGATCTTGTACCTGCATACATAGAGAATCTCGTTGACATAAAACATATCACACAATTCCACTGATCTTGTACCTGCATACATAGAGAATCTTGTTGACATAAAACATATCACACAATTCCACTGATCTTGTACCTGCATACATAGAGAATCTTGTTGACATAAAACATATCATACAATTCCACTGATCTTGTACCTGCATACATAGAGAATCTCGTTGACATAAAACATATCACACAATCCCACTGATCTTGTACATGCATTCATAGAGAATCTCGTTGACATAAAACATATCATAAAACTCCACTGATCTTGTACCTGCATACATAGAGAATCTCGTTGACATAAAACATATCACACAATTCCACTGATCTTGTACCTGCATACATAGAGAATCTCGTTGACATAAAACATATCACACAATTCCCCTGATCTTGTACCTGCATACATAGAGAATCTTGTTGACATAAAACATATCACACAATTCCACTGATCTTGTACCTGCATACATAGAGAATCTTGTTGACATAAAACATATCATACAATTCCACTGATCTTGTACCTGCATACATAGAGAATCTCGTTGACATAAAACATATCATACAACTCCACTGATCTTGTACCTGCATACATAGAGAATCTCGTTGACATAAAACATATCACACAATTCCACTGATCTTGTACCTGCATACATAGAGAATCTCGTTGACATAAAACATATCATACAACTCCACTGATCTTGTACCTGCATACATAGAGAATCTCGTTGACATAAAACATATCACACAATCCCACTGATCTTGTACATGCATTCATAGAGAATCTCGTTGACATAAAACATATCATACAACTCCACTGATCTTGTACCTGCATACATAGAGAATCTCGTTGACATAAAACATATCACACAATTCCACTGATCTTGTACCTGCATACATAGAGAATCTCGTTGACATAAAACATATCATACAACTCCACTGATCTTGTACCTGCATACATAGAGAATCTTGTTGACATAAAACATATCATACAACTCCACTGATCTTGTACCTGCATACATAGAGAATCTCGTTGACATAAAACATATCACACAATTCCACTGATCTTGTACCTGCATACATAGAGAATCTCGTTGACATAAAACATATCATACAACTCCACTGATCTTGTACCTGCATACATAGAGAATCTCGTTGACATAAAACATATCACACAATTCCACTGATCTTGTACCTGCATACATAGAGAATCTCGTTGACATAAAACATATCATACAACTCCACTGATCTTGTACCTGCATACATAGAGAATCTTGTTGACATAAAACATATCACACAATTCCACTGATCTTGTACCTGCATACATAGAGAATCTCGTTGACATAAAACATATCATACAACTCCACTGATCTTGTACCTGCATACATAGAGAATCTCGTTGACATAAAACATATCACACAATTCCACTGATCTTGTACCTGCATACATAGAGAATCTCGTTGACATAAAACATATCATACAACTCCACTGATCTTGTACCTGCATACATAGAGAATCTCGTTGACATAAAACATATCACACAATTCCACTGATCTTGTACCTGCATACATAGAGAATCTCGTTGACATAAAACATATCACACAATTCCACTGATCTTGTACCTGCATACATAGAGAATCTTGTTGACATAAAACATATCACACAATTCCACTGATCTTGTACCTGCATACATAGAGAATCTCGTTGACATAAAACATATCACACAATTCCACTGATCTTGTACCTGCATACATAGAGAATCTTGTTGACATAAAACATATCATACAACTCCACTGATCTTGTGAGTGAGTGAGTGAGTTATTGTTTAACGCCGCTTCGGCAGTATTGCAGCCATTAGCGGCGACTGATCTTGTACCTGCATACATAGAGAATCTTGTTGACATAAAACATATCACACAATTCCACTGATCTTGTACCTGCATACATAGAGAATCTCGTTGAAATAAAACATATCATACAACTCCACTGATCTTGTACCTGCATACATAGAGAATCTTGTTGACATAAAACATATCACACAATTCCACTGATCTTGTACCTGCATACATAGAGAATCTCGTTGAAATAAAACATATCACACAATTCCACTGATCTTGTACCTGCATACATAGAGAATCTCGTTGACATAAAACATATCATACAACTCCACTGATCTTGTACCTGCATACATAGAGAATCTCGTTGACATGAAACATATCACACAATTCCACTGATCTTGTACCTGCATACATAGAGAATTGTGTTGACATAAAACATATCATACAACTCCACTGATCTTGTACCTGCATACATAGAGAATCTTGTTGACATAAAACATATCACACAATTCCACTGATCTTGTACCTGCATACATAGAGAATCTCGTTGACATAAAACATATCACACAATTCCACTGATCTTGTACCTGCATACATAGAGAATCTTGTTGACATAAAACATATCATACAACTCCACTGATCTTGTACCTGCATACATAGAGAATCTCGTTGACATAAAACATATCACACAATTCCACTGATCTTGTACCTGCATACATAGAGAATCTTGTTGACATAAAACATATCACACAATTCCACTGATCTTGTACCTGCATACATAGAGAATCTCGTTGACATAAAACATATCACACAATTCCACTGATCTTGTACCTGCATACATAGAGAATCTTGTTGACATAAAACATATCACACAATTCCACTGATCTTGTACCTGCATACATAGAGAATCTCGTTGACATAAAACATATCATACAACTCCACTGATCTTGTACCTGCATACATAGAGAATCTCGTTGACTTAAAACATATCACACAATTCCACTGATCTTGTACCTGCATACATAGAGAATCTCGTTGACATAAAACATATCACACAATTCCACTGATCTTGTACCTGCATACATAGAGAATCTTGTTGACATAAAACATATCATACAACTCCACTGATCTTGTACCTGCATACATAGAGAATCTTGTTGACATAAAACATATCACACAATTCCACTGATCTTGTACCTGCATACATAGAGAATCTCGTTGACATAAAACATATCACACAATTCCACTGATCTTGTACCTGCAAACATAGAGAATCTCGTTGACATAAAACATATCATACAACTCCACTGATCTTGTACCTGCATACATAGAGAATCTTGTTGACATAAAACATATCACACAATTCCACTGATCTTGTACCTGCATACATAGAGAATCTTGTTGACATAAAACATATCACACAATTCCACTGATCTTGTACCTGCATACATAGAGAATCTTGTTGACATAAAACATATCATACAACTCCACTGATCTTGTACCTGCATACATAGAGAATCTTGTTGACATAAAACATATCACACAATTCCACTGATCTTGTACCTGCATACATAGAGAATCTCGTTGACATAAAACATATCACACAATTCCACTGATCTTGTACCTGCATACATAGAGAATCTCGTTGACATAAAACATATCACACAATTCCACTGATCTTGTACCTGCATACATAGAGAATCTTGTTGACATAAAACATATCATACAACTCCACTGATCTTGTACCTGCATACATAGAGAATCTTGTTGACATAAAACATATCACACAATTCCACTGATCTTGTACCTGCATACATAGAGAATCTCGTTGACATAAAACATATCACACAATTCCACTGATCTTGTACCTGCAAACATAGAGAATCTCGTTGACATAAAACATATCAGACAACTCCACTGATCTTGTACCTGCATACATAGAGAATCTTGTTGACATAAAACATATCACACAATTCCACTGATCTTGTACCTGCATACATAGAGAATCTTGTTGACATAAAACATATCACACAATTCCACTGATCTTGTACCTGCATACATAGAGAATCTTGTTGACATAAAACATATCATACAACTCCACTGATCTTGTACCTGCATACATAGAGAATCTTGTTGACATAAAACATATCACACAATTCCACTGATCTTGTACCTGCATACATAGAGAATCTCGTTGACATAAAACATATCACACAATTCCACTGATCTTGTACCTGCATACATAGAGAATCTCGTTGACATAAAACATATCATACAACTCCACTGATCTTGTACCTGCATTCATAGAGAATCTTGTTGACATAAAACATATCACACAATTCCACTGATCTTGTACCTGCATACATAGAGAATCTTGTTGACATAAAACATATCATACAACTCCACTGATCTTGTACCTGCATTCATAGAGAATCTCGTTGACATAAAACATATCATACAACTCCACTGATCTTGTACCTGCATACATAGAGAATCTCGTTGACATAAAACATATCACACAATTCCACTGATCTTGTACCTGCATACATAGAGAATCTCGTTGACATAAAACATATCATACAACTCCACTGATCGTGTACCTGCATACATAGAGAATCTCGTTGACATAAAATATATCACACAATTCCACTGATCTTGTACCTGCATACATAGAGAATCTCGTTGACATAAAACATATCATACAACTCCACTGATCGTGTACCTGCATACATAGAGAATCTCGTTGACATAAAACATATCATACAACTCCACTGATCGTGTACCTGCATACATAGAGAATCTCGTTGACATAAAACATATCACACAATTCCACTGATCTTGTACCTGCATACATAGAGAATCTCATTGACATAAAATATATCATACAACTCCACTGATCTTGTACCTGCATACATAGAGAATCTTGTTGACATAAAATATATCACACAATTCCACTGATCTTGTACCTGCATACATAGAGAATCTCGTTGACATAAAACATATCATACAACTCCACTGATCTTGTACCTGCATTCATAGAGAATCTCGTTGACATAAAACATATCATACAACTCCACTGATCTTGTACCTGCATACATAGAGAATCTCGTTGACATAAAACATATCATACAACTCCACTGATCTTGTACCTGCATACATAGAGAATCTCGTTGACATAAAATATATCACACAATTCCACTGATCTTGTACCTGCATACATAGAGAATCTCGTTGACATAAAACATATCATACAACTCCACTGATCTTGTACCTGCATACATAGAGAATCTCGTTGACATAAAACATATCACACAATTCCACTGATCTTGTACCTGCATACATAGAGAATCTCGTTGACATAAAACATATCATACAACTCCACTGATCTTGTACCTGCATACATAGAGAATCTTGTTGACATAAAACATATCATACAACTCCACTGATCTTGTACCTGCATACATAGAGAATCTTGTTGACATAAAACATATCACACAACTCCACTGATCTTGTACATGCATTCATAGAGAATCTCGTTGACATAAAACATATCATACAACTCCACTGATCTTGTACCTGCATACATAGAGAATCTCGTTGACATAAAACATATCACACAATTCCACTGATCTTGTACCTGCATACATAGAGAATCTCGTTGACATAAAACATATCATACAACTCCACTGATCTTGTACCTGCATACATAGAGAATCTCGTTGACATAAAACATATCACACAATTCCACTGATCTTGTACCTGCATACATAGAGAATCTTGTTGACATAAAACATATCACACAATTCCACTGATCTTGTACCTGCATACATAGAGAATCTTGTTGACATAAAACATATCATACAACTCCACTGATCTTGTACCTGCATACATAGAGAATCTCGTTGACATAAAACATATCATACAACTCCACTGATCTTGTACCTGCATACATAGAGAATCTCGTTGACATAAAACATATCATACAACTCCACTGATCTTGTACCTGCATACATAGAGAATCTCGTTGACATAAAACATATCACACAATTCCACTGATCTTGTACCTGCATACATAGAGAATCTCGTTGACATAAAACATATCACACAATTCCACTGATCTTGTACCTGCATTCATAGAGAATCTTGTTGACATAAAACATATCACACAATTCCACTGATCTTGTACCTGCATACATAGAGAATCTTGTTGACATAAAACATATCACACAATTCCACTGATCTTGTACCTGCATACATAGAGAATCTCGTTGACATAAAACATATCACACAATTCCACTGATCTTGTACCTGCATACATAGAGAATCTTGTTGACATAAAACATATCATACAACTCCACTGATCTTGTACCTGCATACATAGAGAATCTTGTTGACATAAAACATATCATACGACTCCACTGATCTTGTACCTGCATACATAGAGAATCTCGTTGACATAAAACATATCACACAATTCCACTGATCTTGTACCTGCATACATAGAGAATCTCGTTGACATAAAACATATCACACAATTCCACTGATCTTGTACCTGCATACATAGAGAATCTTGTTGACATAAAACATATCATACAACTCCACTGATCTTGTACCTGCATACATAGAGAATCTCGTTGACATAAAACATATCACACAATTCCACTGATCTTGTACCTGCATACATAGAGAATCTGGTTGACATAAAACATATCACACAATTCCACTGATCTTGTACCTGCATACATAGAGAATCTCGTTGACATAAAACATATCATACAACTCCACTGATCTTGTACCTGCATACATAGAGAATCTCGTTGACATAAAACATATCAAACAATTCCCCTGATCTTGTACCTGCATACATAGAGAATCTTGTTGACATAAAACATATCATACAACTCCACTGATCTTGTACCTGCATACATAGAGAATCTCGTTGACATAAAACATATCACACAATTCCACTGATCTTGTACCTGCATACATAGAGAATCTTGTTGACATAAAACATATCATACAACTCCACTGATCTTGTACCTGCATACATAGAGAATCTTGTTGACATAAAATATATCACACAATTCCACTGATCTTGTACCTGCATACATAGAGAATCCTATTGACATAAAATATATCAAACAATTCCCCTGATCTTGTACCTGCATACATAGAGAATCTCGTTGACATAAAATATATATATATATAAATATATATACAGAAGGTTTTGAAGAGTAAGTAAGATCATTTGAACTAATACAATGGTTTCTAGACAGTCTTTTTACAGTCTTCATAAACAAAATATGTCAGTATCTCCACCTATATCTATTAGGCTTTATGATATGCTCACTTTGTGCAATTAATAGATTAACAGAATATAATCATATTCATGCTTGTAACCAACTCCCAAATACAAGGCATAACTCTTGCCAGTCTGCATTACTGGCTGATTTAAGCATTGAGGTATTTCCCTCGCTTTGTTTGTGTCTACATAGAGAATCACAGCCCCAGAAATGCATGTTCGGCCTAGATTTCTAAGCACAGATTTCTTAAGGAAATACTCCAAGGTCTAAATCAGCCAGTAATGGAAACTGGCAAGAGTTATGCCTTGCATTGGGAAGTTGGCTTGTAATGAAATTAGGGAATTGAAGTCCGACTCACTTTGTGGCACACATAAGGCAGCTAGGCTTGATGCTCCACATATCAACAAGAACACACAGACAGGGATACGTCTTCCTCCCCTAGATGAGAAAATGATTTGTAAGCTTCACCATAAAGCCATATTGAGAAATATTAATTACACATAGAAACAGTTGAGGGTTGTATTCAGTGTCATTTCCATACAGGATTGAGGTGATGGCCAAATGAGTCAATACTTTAGTTTCAGTTTCCATTACAGTCAGACCTTGTTTACCCAGACTTGTATATCCGGAAAGCCAGCCATCCGCATGGCAGTATTTAAAATCTTCACTTGACCGCACGACTCACTTTCCGGACGATTTTCACTTTAACCAAATCGTGCGGATACACGAGGTCGGACTGTAGACCTAGTGCTGGACCTAGAGGGGCTTCAGTGGGGGCGATGCCCCCTTCCCTTTGAAACATTTTTGCATATAAATTTGACAACCTCTGTTTTCAGTGCACTAATATTGACCGAAAACCTAGATTTCAATCTAACACTTATATATGTAAATTTCATATAATTACCATGATTTTGACCCTCAAATTTTCTAAATGTTTTCCTGAAATATTCAGTCGAACTTTTTTCCATTTACCTCTGCTTGCGTACCACGATAGTTGCAACTTTATATTTTTATATGACTGCTTAGAATACCAGTTTGAGAAAGCATGTTACACATTTTAAAAATATTGTTTACAAAAAACTATTCATCAAAACTATACATCAACATCACTTTTAAACATATTTTATTTTATTTTCTTGACGACAAATGTTATTAAGACAATGCTAATTAGTTATTTACAAACCCTAAATTATTTCATGTTTATGTTATTACTATTTATTCTATGAGTTTTTGTTTAAAATTTCTAAATATTCCTCCAAATAAAACCTCAAAAACAACTAATTACAATAAATTCATTCAAGTAAATACATCTTGCATAGGAAATGTCAAATATCAAATATTTGGATCACGTGGTATGATGAACTTCCTGTTTTCATATTTGTAAGAAATGAAGTGAAGTGAAGTTGGAATAAACCTTAGAATGAGTATTTGTTCAAATAAATATAAATCAAAATGCTAATTTGATGACAACAAACATGTGAACAAGTCCTGTAGAACATTATTCTTGATAAATATCAGCCATTAGTAAGTGAATAAATTAAGAAGTATGAAAATATTTCACCGCTTATTTATCGATTAGTACCGGTTTGTCTTGTGATTAGTGTGATCAAGTTCAGTGAATATTTTGCAAGTGTTTTCTGTCAACTTTGTGACAGTGTATGTTTCAGAAACCCGGGCGAACATACCACGGTCCCTGTATTGGCGGTAGAATGGTCTTGAAACCTGTAGACTACCGGTAGACTTGGCATGTCTTGATAAAAATCACATCATCTAATTAATTTGATTTCCCAATTTGCAACATGGTTGAATTATTGTTGAACTTCTGGCACGCTGTTGTAATTTTGAAGGACAATTTTGATTTGGGGCTGTCAGATGTTCTTACGTGGTCGAACTTTCATAGGAGTTGAAATTATAGAAGAACTAGATTAGCGTTTGCGGGACACTGCAAAAGCAGAGCAGCTCCGAAACTTAGGGTCTCGCCTTTCCCTGTTCCGCCTTCTCGTCAGCATCAATAAAATGGCAATTCTTTTTAACAAAAGTTTGTTCATTATTTGAGTTATTACTAATCATCACGGGGGTCACTTTTCACAAGTTTGTTCTTAAAACCTATTTCTTCTTTCAAAATTTGATCAAAGGATTAACTTGCCTTAACCAATATCTCATGACCTTGACCTTTGACCTTCAAGGTCACACCATCAATGATCACTTTTCATCGCGTATAATAATCATGCAATGACTCAAAGTGTTCATAGTTAAAATACGGCATATTCACAAAAGCATGCTTAAGTTTTGACCTCACTGCGACCTTGACCTTTGACAGATTTTAGCGAAAACGTTTTCAAATCTTGGTCTTTCTCCAGAGTTCATATATACCAAATAAGAGCCTAATAGCACAAAAAAGTTTGAAGTTATCATGTTTACAAGGATTGTTGTAGTGATTTCAGAACTCATGACCTTGACCTTTGACCTTGAATGTGAACATGTCAAAATCATTCACCAGGTGTATAAGAAAGAAATTAAGCTATCTATATGAGGTGTTAATATCTTCATGGAAAAAAGTTACTAAGTGATTTCAGAACTGGTCAGCATGACCATATCTCGTGACCTTGACCTTTAAAATTCAAGGTCACACAATCAGTGATCACTTTTCATTGTGTATCACAATCATGTAATGATTTACAGTGTTAATAGTTGAAATAAGACTTTTGCAAAGGCATGCTTAGGTTGTGACCTCGCTATGACCTTGACCTTTGACGGATGTTAGCGAAAACCTTTTCAAATCTTGGCCTTTCTCCATAGTTGATATGTACCAAATAAGAGCCTGATAGCACAAATATTTTTCAAGTTATCGTGTTTACAAGGATTTTTTTTAGCAATTTCAGAACTTGTGACCTTGACCTTTGACCTTGAATATGAACATGTCAAAATAATTCCCCAGGAGCATAAGTAAGAAGTTATGTATATGAGGTGTTGATACCTCCTTGGAAAGAAGTTATTTAGTGATTTCAGAACTGGTCAGCATGACCATATCTCGTGACCTTGACCTTTAAAATTCAAGGTCACACAATCAGTGATCACTTTTCATTGTGTATCACAATCATGTAATGATTTAAAGTGTTTATAGTTGAAATAAGACATTTTCGCAAAAGCATGCTTAGGTTGTGACCTCGCTTTGACCTTGACCTTTGACGGATGTTAGCGAAAACCTTTTCAAATCTTGGCCTTTCTCCATAGTTGATATACACCAAAGAAGAGCCTGATAGCACAAATATTTTTCAAGTTATCGTGTTTACAAGGATTTTTTTAGCGATTTTAGAACTCGTGACCTTGACCTTTGACCTTGAATGTGAACATGTCAAAAAAATTCCCCAGGGGTATAAGTAAGAAGTTATGTATATGAGTTCTCAGAACCTAATAGGAAAAAAGTTATAGCGAATACAAAACGCGGCGGCGGCGGCGATGGAAACTGCACAAAAACTGATAGCAGCTCCGACTTAGTCGGAGCTGCTAATTACTACAGTCACATAATGAGACTCACACATCCTAAATACATAAAGTGTAATAAATATTTGTCCTCTCACCAGTTGTTGATCAGCATACAAATCAGGTAGGCAGGGATCTCTACCGCTCCCATCAGAAATAAATTCAGGAAAGGGTTGCCATGGAGATTTGGAGTATTGAAAGATATCCCAAAATAACTTAAACTGTTTACAAAGCTGAAACATAAACCAGATAAGTTGTATATTACTCACTTTGTAATAAATGTGATATTCCAAATGGAAGAATTCAGGAAAGGGTTGCCATGGAGATTTGGAGTATTGACAGATATCCTAAAATAATTTAAACTGTTTACGAAGCTGAAACATAAACCAGATAGTGCTTGTTTTAATCACTTCATAATAAATACGATATTCAATATGGAAATGCTAGCCATTTAGTGAACAAATGTAACTTGTTTATACTTGGCACCATAGTATCTGCAATACCTTGTACTTTTTTCAGGAGCAGACACTTGCTGAAATCGAACCCACAACCCCAGGGATAAGCAATAAATATTGTTTATTTTATTTCATTTACTTATTAATTTGAGTGAAAACATTTGAATTGAATATGCAATGGTCCTGAAACTCTCTGGAACAAAGGTAGTATTTCTAGCTCCACTTGTTCCAACCACAGTGTTGGCTGAGCTAACCTATTTGTTGAAATTTTGAAAATTCATCTTTTTGGTCTGTGCATCTTGCAGGAAGAGTGTTCCGGATATTCTTTTTTTGGCCTATAAATCAGGGTTGTTCCCTTGTGTCTTGGATTTGTGAAATTATGGAATTATGAAGGCGTAAGATCAAATAACTTCCATTGCAACCAATCAATTTCGTTTACCCCTCACACAAAGACACAGGTATAAAAGATGGGGGGAGTTCTCTGGGGAGTTCTGAGATATCGAAGGGGTTATCTTTGCTGCACGCAACACTTGGCATGAGGGATAGATGGGACAATACTAGAGCAAAGTTGCACATCATCACACTGGATCGTACCTTTCATACCAACATTTGAATGGTAAGAAAGGGAAACGCTATTGAGGAGTCATACTTACAAAAGGAACCACATAACGAGAGAGTAGAGCCTGATTCTTCGTGTGCGCACTAGATCAAAAGCTCCTGGGTTAGACCTGGGGACTACAGACCCAATCTGTTCACTACCCAGAATCCCACTGGTCTCTCTCGACTTCCTGTCTGCCTCTCCGTCACGGATTAATTGATGTTGGTGCGTGTCCTCCTCCTCTGAGTTACAACTACTCAACAGTTCACCAGGGGAATCAGGTAGTTTGTTCAGCTTCACAGCATACTGCAGTACTTTCTTTGCTTCCTCCAGCTTCTCCCTGGACAGAAGCCAGGGCAGGGACTCCGGCAGAAGCCTGAAAGTACAAATATACAATAGGTGAACACACATTTCTTATAAATTGTTATATTTTCTATTTATCATGCAGATAATATCAATAGTTAAATTAACATTTAAAGGAAAAAAATAGGTTCATTGATAGTTCAAGATAGAAAGATGTTGTCATCCATTAAAGGAGAATATTTGTAAAAATTTATATTCTGTTATAGTAAAATATACTTTAAAAAACATATTCCCCCGAAAACAATATGGAAAGCCGCGTTTAATAACTAATTACGCGATATAACAACCGCGCCTACTGTTGCCTGTGCGCGTATGCATATTTGCCGGTAACCTTCGGCAGATTTAGGCTGTGACGTCAGAGATGCTCTACGGCCCGCTTTGGGTCCTTAGCGCAGTGAAAGGGAAGGCATTAGAGTAGATTAAGAATCGGTTGAATACGTAGAATTCGGGTAGTTTCGGACTTGATATGGTATATTGTGCAGCGTTGGTGTGCAGTAATTCATCAAAGTCTGGACAGAAGTTTACATATTTTTAATTTTCAAGTGAAAAGACGGATGCAGCGCGGCGAAAGGTTTGGATAGTGTCAAAGAGGAAAGAAGCACCGAAAACCGTCGGAATCTGTCTCACTATGTTCAGAGCATTTTGATCCGTTATATTAAAACAGTTTTATAAATAAGGGATAGTTAGTCTTAGAGTACTCGTAATTAACAGTCCTTTATAAGGATATAACTAATAATGCCTTCTTATGGGATGTGTCATCCTCGGTTACCCAGAGTTTTATATATGCTCCTGCTGAGAGTAACGGAGCATATATAAAACCCTGGGTACCACCGAGGATGGGGATGTGTAGGCCTTAAAACTTAGTACACAGTTGTATAATTATTTGTCATTGGCTAATAATTGTATTAGATTAATTTCAATTTAATATGGCCAACGTGGCAGCTCAAATGGAATTGTCAGACACACAAACAATATTTCCTGGTTATAAATCATTTGAAAACTATAGTGATATTCAACGCTTAAATGATATCTGTCGCCTATATTACACCCCACCACCCCCACTAACTAAATTCTAAATCTTGCCCCAACTTTTGAACCCTTCCTACGTCTATGTTGGATCCTGTTTTTTTTAAATATATTTACTAAAAATGCATTTCCACTGATTGTATATGTTCACAATATCATTACAAATGATTATTGCAAAAATAATAAGTTTCAGTGTTCAATCCTTGTGGGTGCTTGGTTTGTGTACTTGTGATAGGATCATAACATAAATAAATATATAAATCATTACACATATGAAAATTTGCTCAGATGAGCAAAATTCGCCGTATGGACACATTTGCACAAATGTATATTTTACTACCGTAAGCAAATTTTCACCTAGTCAGCGACGGTTGCATATGGTATTTAACTATTCTAGTAACTGTTCGTCGTTTACAGAAATAGTTATTTCACATCGGTTGAGAAAATATATTGGAGAACTTTAGAAATTCTAATATTGTTTTTCAAATTCTCTTTATAGGATAATCTCCTTCTTGCACGCGATGAACTTCGAAATCTATCTGACTTTTCGATTTTCATTATAATTAGGGCGACAAAGTCAAACCAATGTTGACAGATTTAAATTAATGTCATTTATTTAGTTTAATTGACATATTTTAGAAATTCTCTATTCATATATTAAAAGAGTTGGAATCCCATTTTCTTAGGCAGAAATTAAACACGCATGAACGCATAGTAAATTTACTTTTACTAACATGCGTATATTACTACCATAAGCAATATTGCATATGTGCACTGCAAAGTTCGCCGTATATACAGGGCTTTACACTACGTTAATACAGGCTTCTAATATCGCTCCTTATTATCGTGTTAGTCCGGTTTTCGTGACTACCAAATCTCTCACATAGCTATGTGTAGATCTTACAGTCTATCTTACTTGATTAGGATTGAACAGTGGTTTGTACGTTAGATCTAAATAATAATAATATTTAATATCAATACGTTTTTAAAGCAAACATGATTTGAATAATCGAGAATCAAGATGGTTCATTTTGTCCTGTGCAACTGGTTACTTCAGCGGTACAGTATAATATATACGAATAAAGCAGTATAATTTGTAGTAACATATTTTAATTAACTACATATAAGTTGTTGACACCCATGTTATCTACATGTAGACAATAACTATTTAATGTACGGCATAATCCACTTATTGTGAATTTGTAACGTTAGAGTTTGCCAGTCCCTACGTACGAATCTGTATTTCCAACTCTCTCACTGTTTACTTCTGAAAGCTCATCCTCACTTGATTCCTGGTGTTCAACTCAATGTAGATTCACAATAGGTTCATACCGATAAGGACGGATGTTATTTATGTCAGATGGTTGAAAATCAACGCTGCCATCGCTATCCGAGGAAGCCATAACAACACTACGAACGTAGAAAATACACTGGCTCAGCGCGTGGGAGAGCATCTTTGACATCACATCACGTGACTGCTGCCAGCCTGATTAACTCTCGGGGATTTCCGGAAAACGACTCGCACCGAAAACGTTTTTTCAACGTTTCTACATATAATGTCGCATTTTGATAATTTTTTTGACACACTTTGTCTTAAACAATACTGTTAAACATGTTAAAACAAAGTTTTTCTCTAATATTCTCCTTTAATACAAACAAAATAAGATTTCGATAGAGAGCAGAATCCGTAACTGATGAAGGCTTGGAACCCTGGAGATCTTCATATGAATGGAGAGCCCATTCTGAGAGAAGGAAAGTAGGTCTGCCATTCTTTCACCTGATATATTTTGCTCATAGCTGCCTTCTAGATGACACCTACCAGATATAGACGAGAGTGAGCAGGTTGGGCAGAGATATCAGGATCTCCAGGTATCTCCAGTCCCTCACCAAATAGGCGAACAACGACAGCGACATCACACCCAGTCCCCAGAACAACATCACCGCAATTGAGGGCAGAGTTCGGTGAGGGGAAGGGAAGAGTTCTGTTATAGTTACAAAGGCACACAAGGATATTCCCTGTAACAAAAAGAAAGCATAGAATTTTGTTTCATTCATTTATTTGAAATTAACAATTTATAATTTTACTGCCCTTTGGCAAAAAGCAACCTATGTTTTGCTTATAATCAATGCCCTGGAACCATGCTATCCCTTTTCTCAGATACACCAAGTGGGTTTGCAAGAATACTCTGAAGGGTGGAAAAAATCTGAAAAGGTCTTTTGAAGTTATTTCAGCAATTATGAAAATTTTGACATAACTGATATCACTTACCATATTGAGGAAGCCAATGACACACCGCATGAGGGTAAAGACGATGTAGCTATCTACAAACGCCACACCCACCCCGAAGGCAGCCTGGATAATGAGGCACACCAGCATGAGAGGTTTGCGTCCGAACCTGTCCGAGAGAGGGGTGATGAGAACGGCTCCTCCCGCTGTTCCGATCATGTAGATAGTAGTGGAGAGATCTACTAGGTAGGCTTCGTCACACACTATGTTCCACTGTAAGCAAGCATTAAACAATCAAATTAAATCAATAAATGAAATGCCAATTACAGGGACGGTACGAACCAGGGCATTTTCAAGCTGATGGAATTTGATGGGGCATTTGAGGTTGCACCACAGGGGTTTGTATTGCTGAAACAAAACAGTTCCTAGGTCCAATACTTCGATACGATACACCCTATACTAATAAATAAAGAAAGGGATGAAACGTGAGTTTCACCCCCCGCCCAAACAAGTCCACATTAAAAAACTTTACCACACATTTTACATGCAATACATATTACAGAAATATTAAAGCAAAATGATTTCTCTTTCAATTAAAACATATATCAACAAAATCGGTGCATTATTTTTCAAGCTACTTGAAACACGATTTTTTACTCGTCAAACTTGAGTGAGCCAAAATGGTGTCTCAGAAATATATCGAGAAAAATCGAGAAAAAAGGCGATATTTCATTCCTAGCAAAAGCAATCAATCTCGAAAAGAGTTTTCTCCTATAACTATACATTCCTGATACATTTGACATACTTAAAACGTCCGTGGTATCTTACCGTAACAACTTTATTGCAACTTTATAGTAACTACAAGGAAATTAACAAGCCACCTCCATCATCTTGTGTTTTATCAAGTTATGAACATTATTAATATAAATAGCAGGAACAGGGGTATTCCTTTGGATTTCATTTCCACAAGAATACACTGGTATATTGTTCCTTTTGTAAGATAGGACAGATTGCAGGTTGCATATATACACATAACAACTGGAATATAGAATACCAAATTCTTGTCCAAACTGTTTGCAAATGAAATCAAAACTAGCTTTTAGATTTTTCACCTTATATTTACGAATTTCTTTTTTTGCGCAGCAGTAATTTCAAATCATTTATGCTTAGGGGCGGGACAAGGGTCAAATGCAGCAGACCTCAATTTATCAAAATCACAAACTTGAAACTACCAACATGCAAAGTGAAATATTTCAATTTATTAAAAGCACAAACAATTGCCATTGAAGTTCACCAATCCAATCAGCATGGTCAAGAGGATTACCCAAAGGTTTTAATGGATAGCCGGATAAATGAAGCAGAAACAGCCGTAAATAATGAATCCGTAACCACTAATTGGTGTTTGGATTCAGAGACAGAATCAATGGATTAATGAATCCACATGTTTACAAAAGGTTTAGATTGGTTAAATTAAAATGTGGCAGTTCTGTGTGTCTGAGCTATAGATTTTGTTGCATCTTTTAATCTTTATGTGTCATGGTATTATATTTAAGTTGCTATGCAAGATTAATGTAGGCTTTTCCAGGTTGTCCTGCACAGTGGGAATGTTTTGTTTGGTAGGCCTGACTTTGTAAGGTGAAAAATAAAAATACCTTCAGTTGCACTTACCTCCGATACAATAGTGGATGTGTACAACTCTGTGCTGTAGTTCCACTTCTGACAATGAGTCTCCTCGCTATTGTTCCCTGCTCCTATCACTGTTCCAAAGCACTCGTCAGTCCTTGAGGTGAGATTCTCTCTTGTCTCGTTGGCTGGCCATTGACATGTATAGCTGGGTGTTGCCATCAGGAACATGCCGCCGAATGTGTGCCATGCCCCCCTCATGTACACAAGACCAAGCAGGGTGTAGACGAGTATCTGGTAGCAACCACACCCACCCAGTCGCTGTTGCAGTTTGTCTACGTCCACCATTCTATACTTGCTGAAACACTAATAAACGGTGGTAAATGCTACAATAATTCAGAAATGATTATCAAGTTGTAGTAGTAAGCCTTTTCATACATTTCTGTCATGTGTTGACCATTATTTCGAGAGCTTTGTCGTATATTCTTGTATAGAATAATAATATCTGAAATCAGTATATTTCTGCTACAAGTCATGTGTATAATGTTTGATCTTTGAGTTTCCATTTTGCATATGTTGAATATTGAGTTCATATAGGACATTTTATATTGTACATTCTAGAGATTACCTACTGGCCATTGATACTTCTGTTCAGAATTTATTTATTCGAGTTCTCCTTTATGTTATTTTTGTTTGCATGCGAAAGATGAAATACCTGAAGCCTGAGTATTAAATGAGTTCCACACACACAGACTATTTCAAAACTTATAAGTGAGCACAGAGATTCACACAATTAAACTCACATTAGCGTAATTTCGTTATTTATACGAAATGATTGTGTGACCGGAACAAAGCCTGCGAACTGGGCTCCGCTATCCGCTTCTGCCGACTCGCCTTTCAAGTAATGTCATTGGTTGTCTATTTTTAGATTGTACCTCGATCATACTTCACCTCGCGAAGTTATGACCTGGCTTTGCACCCAGGGTATAAAAAGTGGTGGGATCGTATACGTTATACCCTGAGACAGGATGAAAAACGGGGGGGGGGGGGGGGGGGGGGGGGGGGGGGGGGGGACACCAAGAAGCAAAATGGGTTAAAGTTCGAGGCACGTACCAGGAGTTCATCTTGTATCCATAAGATGACATATATTCCAAAATTTATCTGACATTCTTAAGATGACATACTGAGTCCAATTCACATGGACAAGATGAGACACTGAATCCAATTTATCAGTGAAACAATAGCCAAAGACTACATCTAGCAACGGTCATGTCCAAGTCAAATTGGCCACAAAGCTTATCAAATTGTGTTTTACATAATGACCTGTCCAATGTTCCCCTTAACCGGCAAATACTGGTAATAGGCCGCTTAATTTAGACAAGGACCGGTAAAATCAAACACTGCCAGTCCCTGGGACAGACTGTTTCAAATCAACTTAGATGTAGAAATGTAATTCATTTATGACAAATATAGAAATGAAATTTCTAGAATGCAAGTAAAAACATTTGTCAAAGTGGTGTGGCTTGCCAGCTAAGGAAAAAACCTGGATTTCATAATAATTATAATATAATATTAAAATGTGTATTTATATGGCACACTTATCCATCCACTAGTGTATGCTCAAGGCGCTACAGACATTACAGTGGCGGATCTGGGGGGGGGGGGGGGGGCTGGTATTGGCTGCATTGGCTGGTATGGGGAAAAAAATTGTGGACCCCCCTTTTCAATTGGTGGACCCCCCCCCCCCCCCCCCCCTTCAAAATTCCTGGATCCACCACTGCATTATTAACCTGGTCTAACCCAACACTTTTTTAAGTTATCAGGTACACATTTGTACTGCTGGGTGAACAGAGAGAAGACAGAAAACTCTCAACTCATGTGTCAGTGTAGGGCAGGGAAACACCCTTCAAACTCAATGCAATGAAGCGGATTACCCACACATGTGGGGAGCTGCACATATTGTTCTGAACTTCACTGATATTAGAATGATATTTACAAATCTTAGTCTCTATCATAAAAAAATATGATATTCTCAAAGTTCTTGGAGTGAAATTTAAGGTTTGAGTTATACACCCTGCCGTGCCAATATTTGAGAGGGGATTTTGACCAAATGAACAAACTTACCTCGGTAAGTCTATATGTCAAAAGGATGTTATTCTCAAAATTCTACCTTACTGTATCAACTGGTTTTAGAGGTGAGGTGAGTTGGGGTTTAACGCCACTTTCAAGAGTATTTCACTTATATCGCGGCTGCTAGTATTATGGCAGGGAGAAAGCCTGCAACGCCATGTGGCTATGCATTGTGGTGAAACATGCGAGCATCGGCTGGAACTAGCTAACCATTGGTGGTACTAGGCTGAAATTCAGTGTAGCATCGCACCCAAACCTAACTGCGTGTAGAACAGTTCTCTACTCTCCCTTTTGGAGAAGAAGTCTTTCAGATTTGAGTGTGTACCTCCTGCCACACCCACACTTGAGGGGTCATTTCCATGTCTCCCTGTAAGAAAGATGCTTTTCTAAAAAATTGAGTTCCTTATGCCAACTAGTTTCATAGAAAAAGTTGTTTAAAGATTTTCGGGGGTGAGGTAAGTAAGTACTTGATTGGTGAAAAAAGAGTGGCCTGTAAGTTTTTTTGAAGAAGTGAATACAAATTGATAAATGAGGGAGGCAAATTGGCTTTATTGGAATTGTAAAGAAACAATAATTACAGTTGATTGAAGGAGAGGCCAATGGTTGATGTGGGTGGCTTTGAAGTTGTTGGATGATGATTATTGAATAATTCACCCTGAAGTACATACCCTCCTCATGTTTGTATTACAAATCCCTATTGTATACCATTCTCCTGCTTTACTCTCCTCATGTTTGTATTACAAATCCCTATTGTATACCATTCTCCTGCTTTACCCCTCTCATGTTTGTATTACAAATCCCTATTGTATACCATTCTCATGAGTTTCCTCACCATTGTTTTGTTTGCTATATAAATGTATCACATTTGTTATTTCCTTACATTCCACCTGATGAAGGAGTGAACATTTTTTCACATTAAAGAAGTTGTCATCCAGAATATCTTCCTGTTCATATCATGAACGGTTTTCGAGGTTGGACGGAAAGACTATTTCATAGGTGGGGGTATAAAAACATTAACTTCAAAATGGGATCCCAACAGGATCAGAACAAGGGCAGTTACAGGATCTTGACTGATAAAAGTCTACTCAAATTCTCATCAACTACCAATAATATTTATAAGTCATTCAAATGATTATGTAGTCTAACACTTAAGACTCTGAAAAATAATATTTGAAAGGAGCCTCTGAAAATCTATTTCTCATTGTCTCCTTGTCAATATTTAATAAAACAGTGATATACATATATATATATATACCGGTATAATGAATACTTTTTCCAACTTCCACCCAGGTTCTCACTTCACAGTTACCGGTAATGTGGCAGGTATTGTTATTGTAGCCCTAACATAATTAATCTAACTCTAATATGGGAAAACAAGCAATATCATTATTATTAATAAAATAATCCACCCATAATAACGTACAGGCCTAGTCCAGCATGCAGTCATCGCACATAAACGGACGTTTAGATTATCTGAACTAGTACAGGCCTATCCGTGAACCAAACCGACTGCCATTTCAAGGTTCTGCAGTCAGCGCCTCTAGCGGCGGCTGCAGTCGCTACCTAACCACCAATCCCCCAATATGGCATTTATAAACCCTACTGGCTGGCGACCAATTATCGCCGCATACAAATTATCGCCAACACATGCTAGCGCTTGCGCAGACAACTTTATCCTATGGTTCCCTATTATTTCATACATTAAGATATCACCAAACTGATAACCAACAAAAATTCAATTCAACTTAAGTATATACTATGTAGCTATGTGTTGGCGATAATTGGTATGCGGCGATAATTGGTAGCCAGCCAGTATGTGTAAACAGGAATATCCTCTCTAATTTTGTTTCCACAAAAATACGCCGGTAGAATCCTCTCTTTAAATGTACTGAATTAATATGTTTCAAATGGATTGTGGTTTTATCATGCTTGAACATCAACAGCCCATCAACAAAAGAACATCAACTACCTCTCTTGATCTGTTATTTAGAAATAAAACAACATGCAATGTTATTTCTTTGCATTTTACAAAATAAAAATATTCATGTTACTAATAATATTAATCTGACTTAATTTTTAAGATAAATGAATGGGAATCTAAAACAAAACTTAGGAATATGCTCACCAAAAACCCGTCTTGATGCAAATGATTTCCTACATGGTCATGCAATTTGTTTTATACCATCAATGAACCTTGAACGGACTCAATTTCAAGGTGAACACATGCAACATTACAACTGGTTTACAACAGCTTCATTCATGCTTTCTAACGCAATGTACTGGTTATAGGAAATTTCCGCGCTGCGGAAAGAACTGCGTTTTGTTTTAGGGTGTTATTACAGTAAGCCCAGTTTGCGAGAATGTCGCCCAGTCTAAGCAGAACAAGGGAAATAACTCGGAACTTTGCCAAAGTTGCAACCCGCTATATATATTGAGAAAAAAAATCATTCGGTGCTGGGTAATGCGGTAAAACAATTTGTGCGTTCAGTGCTGATCTAGGATATTAATGTTTAGAAAACAACGTAATGAATTGACATTTTACACCAATTTTCATCTAAAATTTATCAAATATTATATTCTTTAAGATGCATTTAAGAAGTTGTAGAGTTGAAAGAAAACCTAGTCCAGCATATAACTAGAATATAATTTCGCACTTGGCCGTATACGAGTTTATATTATGAACTTATGAAAACATGATCTATGGATAGTCAACTTCTCTATTACAATTAATGCTAGCTTTGGGTGCAAATCTGATACAAGCACCGTTATCAAGAACAAGAAATGCTTACTTTATATGCTTATCTACTTTGGCTGTTTTAATATATCAATTACATTTTCTAAACGGAGACGCTTCTGTTGAATAACATTGCAAAGACAATGATTTTCCTTATGTGTCAATCGAAAAAATATATTTTATTATTCTCTATGTTTGAAATACTTGTCCAGTTTTCATAAATTTCGACAATAGTCTTAATTTTACAGTTAGATAAATGCTCGTGAAATTTATATAAGATCAACAATGATAGGCCCACACAGGGACTCGATATATCATATCAAATAGATTTATCGGAGTGTATACTCTGGATTATCGAGAATGGTTTATTCTATTTGAAACACAAAGCCCTTATTATTATTACATATTTAGTAAAACGTATACTACTAAAAATTAATGCTAGAACAATAATATTAACAATATAATTCCTAATTATTTAATTGTCTTTGTTTTTCAAAGAACATCAATGCAATAAAGAAGATTTAAAGATTCATATGAAATTAAACGAAAGTTTAAGAAGCGACCGTAAAATATATACAATACGCCAACATATGTCCCACGATTGGTAGCTATAAGCATCCCCTTCAGCATGTCTTTAATGGTATTTTTCAATATAATGATAAAACAACTTCATTTGGAGTGTCGGTCGTTCAATTAATATGCCACTGTTTGTGAAACTACGTATACAAACTAACCCTGTATACCACATTCTCTGACAGCCAGCTTGTGAACATCCATGTTTAAATCGTACATGAAACTCTCTGCAAATTATCATCAAAAAACATCAATTCTGTCATCAAACCACTTGTCGTCCTCATTTGGAGCTGGAAAATATTTTTGTTATCCTTGTTGACTTGGCTGATCTCTAATAATATAATGACATCACCGCTGTCACGTTCCGTTCAATCTTGCATGTGCATATTATGTAAAAAAACGTTATGCCCGTTCTGTTCCCGTCCTGAAACTACACACTTGGTTTTTGTCAGTGGCTGTGGGGTTATTTAATAGTCAAAGATGCACACCAGACCAAAACTATTGAAATTCATGAAGACTTTTGTTATTTTTAGTTTTATTAATTGATATTTTCTATAATAGGCGATTTTCGACAAATGTCAATCAAGTGATTTATACAACGACAATTGATACACAAATACAAATGTATGTTTTAACCAATTTCATAATGTATTTGTCATAAGAATACTATTTCTAATTGTGTGTTGCCTTTATAATATATATTACATGTTAACCAACTCAAACTATGTTTACTTCACTTGTAGATTTTAAAATTCTCTTCTGCATGACATTGTGTTATGTATTTTGTCGATTATGTTGAGAGGGCTTCTATAAGTTTTACAAACTTGTGCCCAATCCATTTCTGAAATGAATAAACTATGTTTTCAATTATTTTGAATCGTATATGTCGAAACCACACCTACAAAGAATAAAGAAGTCGTATTTCCATAACATTCGTCATCATCTAAACTTATACAATATGTCATTCGTCATAATTGAAACATTATTCTTATTTCTAAGATGCCTAACGGTTAGAACAATCATAAAAAAGTACTTTATCAGACATTTTTTGATGACGTAACAATTGAAGGACTAACGTCCACGTGCTTTAACTATAAAAGTTCAGGGCAAAACAATACTTTATTACAAAACACATTGGGGTACAGCAAACTTTATTTCTTAAATAAAAATCCAATGTGAAACATATATCCATAAACATGAAAATAGAAACTTGATTAGATCAATGCGTAAATTTCGCACTTCCCTTCTCCACCATCACCGTAAGAAGAACATAATACTATAACTGATATAGATTCTATCTGGTTACATTGTTACAATGAAGCTATAACTGATATAGATTCTATCTGGTTACATTGTTACAATGAAGCTATAACTGATATAGATTCTATCTGGTTACATTGTTACAATGAAGCTATAACTGATATAGATTCTATCTGGTTACATTGTTACAATGAAGCTATAACTGATATAGATTCTATCTGGTTACATTGTTACAATGAAGCTATAACTGATATAGATTCTATCTGGTTACATTGTTACAATGAAGCTATAACTGATATAGATTCTATCTGGTTACATTGTTACAATGAAGCTATAACTGATATAGATTCTATCTGGTTACATTGTTACAATGAAGCTATAACTGATATAGATTCTATCTGGTTACATTGTTACAATGAAGCTATAACTGATATAGATTCTATCTGGTTACATTGTTACAATGAAGCTATAACTGATATAGATTCTATCTGGTTACATTGTTACAATGAAGCTATAACTGATATAGATTCTATCTGGTTACATTGTTACAATGAAGCTATAACTGATATAGATTCTATCTGGTTACATTGTTACAATGAAGCTATAACTGATATAGATTCTATCTGGTTACATTGTTACAATAAAGCTATAACTGATATAGATTCTATCTGGTTACATTGTTACAATAAAGCTATAACTGATATAGATTCTATCTGGTTACATTGTTACAATAAAGCTATAACTGATATAGATTCTATCTGGTTACATTGTTACAATGAAGCTATAACTGATATAGATTCTATCTGGTTACATTGTTACAATGAAGCTATAACTGATATAGATTCTATCTGGTTACATTGTTACAATGAAGCTATAACTGATATAGATTCTATCTGGTTACATTGTTACAATAAAGCTATAACTGATATAGATTCTATCTGGTTACATTGTTACAATAAAGCTATAACTGATATAGATTCTATCTGGTTACATTGTTACAATGAAGCTATAACTGATATAGATTCTATCTGGTTACATTGTTACAATAAAGCTATAACTGATATAGATTCTATCTGGTTACATTGTTACAATGAAGCTATAACTGATATAGATTCTATCTGGTTACATTGTTACAATGAAGCTATAACTGATATAGATTCTATCTGGTTACATTGTTACAATGAAGCTATAACTGATATAGATTCTATCTGGTTACATTGTTACAATGAAGCTATAACTGATATAGATTCTATCTGGTTACATTGTTACAATAAAGCTATAACTGATATAGATTCTATCTGGTTACATTGTTACAATAAAGCTATAACTGATATAGATTCTATCTGGTTACATTGTTACAATGAAGCTATAACTGATATAGATTCTATCTGGTTACATTGTTACAATGAAGCTATAACTGATATAGATTCTATCTGGTTACATTGTTACAATGAAGCTATAACTGATATAGATTCTATCTGGTTACATTGTTACAATAAAGCTATAACTGATATAGATTCTATCTGGTTACATTGTTACAATGAAGCTATAACTGATATAGATTCTATCTGGTTACATTGTTACAATGAAGCTATAACTGATATAGATTCTATCTGGTTACATTGTTACAATGAAGCTATAACTGATATAGATTCTATCTGGTTACATTGTTACAATGAAGCTATAACTGATATAGATTCTATCTGGTTACATTGTTACAATGAAGCTATAACTGATATAGATTCTATCTGGTTACATTGTTACAATGAAGCTATAACTGATATAGATTCTATCTGGTTGCATTGTTACAATAAAGCTATAACTGATATAGATTCTATCTGGTTACATTGTTACAATAAAGCTATAACTGATATAGATTCTATCTGGTTACATTGTTACAATAAAGCTATAACTGATATAGATTCTATCTGGTTACATTGTTACAATAAAGCTATAACTGATATAGATTCTATCTGGTTACATTGTTACAATAAAGCTATAACTGATATAGATTCTATCTGGTTACATTGTTACAATAAAGCTATAACTGATATAGATTCTATCTGCTTACATTGTTACAATAAAGCTATAACTGATATAGATTCTATCTGGTTACATTGTTACAATAAAGCTATAACTGATATAGATTCTATCTGCTTACATTGTTACAATAAAGCTATAACTGATATAGATTCTATCTGGTTACATTGTTACAATAAAGCTATAACTGATATAGATTCTATCTGGTTACATTGTTACAATAAAGCTATAACTGATATAGATTCTATCTGGTTACATTGTTACAATAAAGCTATAACTGATATAGATTCTATCTGGTTACATTGTTACAATAAAGCTATAACTGATATAGATTCTATCTGGTTACATTGTTACAATAAAGCTATAACTGATATAGATTCTATCTGGTTACATTGTTACAATAAAGCTATAACTGATATAGATTCTATCTGGTTACATTGTTACAATAAAGCTATAACTGATATAGATTCTATCTGCTTACATTGTTACAATAAAGCTATAACTGATATAGATTCTATCTGGTTACATTGTTACAATAAAGCTATAACTGATATAGATTCTATCTGGTTACATTGTTACAATAAAGCTATAACTGATATAGATTCTATCTGGTTACATTGTTACAATAAAGCTATAACTGATATAGATTCTATCTGGTTACATTGTTACAATAAAGCTATAACTGATATAGATTCTATCTGGTTACATTGTTACAATAAAGCTATAACTGATATAGATTCTATCTGCTTACATTGTTACAATAAAGCTATAACTGATATAGATTCTATCTGGTTACATTGTTACAATAAAGCTATAACTGATATAGATTCTATCTGCTTACATTGTTACAATAAAGCTATAACTGATATAGATTCTATCTGGTTACATTGTTACAATAAAGCTATAACTGATATAGATTCTATCTGGTTACATTGTTACAATAAAGCTATAACTGATATAGATTCTATCTGGTTACATTGTTACAATAAAGCTATAACTGATATAGATTCTATCTGGTTACATTGTTACAATAAAGCTATAACTGATATAGATTCTATCTGGTTACATTGTTACAATAAAGCTATAACTGATATAGATTCTATCTGGTTACATTGTTACAATAAAGCTATAACTGATATAGATTCTATCTGGTTACATTGTTACAATAAAGCTATAACTGATATAGATTCTATCTGGTTACATTGTTACAATAAAGCTATAACTGATATAGATTCTATCTGGTTACATTGTTACAATAAAGCTATAACTGATATAGATTCTATCTGCTTACATTGTTACAATAAAGCTATAACTGATATAGATTCTATCTGGTTACATTGTTACAATAAAGCTATAACTGATATAGATTCTATCTGGTTACATTGTTACAATAAAGCTATAACTGATATAGATTCTATCTGGTTACATTGTTACAATGAAGCTGTAACTGATATAGATTCTATCTGGTTACATTGTTACAATGAAGCTATAACTGATATAGATTCTATCTGGTTACATTGTTACAATAAAGCTATAACTGATATAGATTCTATCTGGTTACATTGTTACAATAAAGCTATAACTGATATAGATTCTATCTGGTTACATTGTTACAATAAAGCTATAACTGATATAGATTCTATCTGGTTACATTGTTACAATGAAGCTATAACTGATATAGATTCTATCTGGTTACATTGTTACAATGAAGCTATAACTGATATAGATTCTATCTGGTTACATTGTTACAATAAAGCTATAACTGATATAGATTCTATCTGGTTACATTGTTACAATAAAGCTATATCTGATATAGAGTCTATCTGGTTACATTGTTACAATAAAGCTATATCTGATATAGAGTCTATCTGGTTACATTGTTACAATAAAGCTATAACTGATATAGATTCTATCTGGTTACATTGTTACAATAAAGCTATAACTGATATAGATTCTATCTGGTTACATTGTTACAATAAAGCTATATCTGATATAGATTCTATCTGGTTACATTGTTACAATAAAGCTATATCTGATATAGATTCTATCTGGTTACATTGTTACAATAAAGCTATATCTGATATAGATTCTATCTGGTTACATTGTTACAATAAAGCTATATCTGATATAGATTCTATCTGGTTACATTGTTACAATAAAGCTATAACTGATATAGATTCTATCTGGTTACATTGTTACAATAAAGCTATAACTGATATAGATTCTATCTGGTTACATTGTTACAATAAAGCTATAACTGATATAGATTCTATCTGGTTACATTGTTACAATAAAGCTATATCTGATATAGATTCTATCTGGTTACATTGTTACAATAAAGCTATAACTGATATAGATTCTATCTGGTTACATTGTTACAATAAAGCTATAACTGATATAGATTCTATCTGGTTACATTGTTACAATAAAGCTTTAACTGATATAGAGTCTATCTGGTTACATTGTTACAATAAAGCTATAACTGATATAGAGTCTATCTGGTTACATTGTTACAATAAAGCTTTAACTGATATAGATTCTATCTGGTTACATTGTTACAATAAAGCTATAACTGATATAGAGTCTATCTGGTTACATTGTTACAATAAAGCTATAACTGATATAGAGTCTATCTGGTTACATTGTTACAATAAAGCTTTAACTGATATAGATTCTATCTGGTTACATTGTTACAATAAAGCTATAACTGATATAGATTCTATCTGGTTACATTGTTACAATAAAGCTTTAACTGATATAGAGTCTATCTGGTTACATTGTTACAATAAAGCTATAACTGATATAGAGTCTATCTGGTTACATTGTTACAATAAAGCTATAACTGATATAGATTCTATCTGGTTACATTGTTACAATAAAGCTTTAACTGATATAGAGTCTATCTGGTTACATTGTTACAATAAAGCTTTAACTGATATAGAGTCTATCTGGTTACATTGTTACAATAAAGCTATAACTGATATAGAGTCTATCTGGTTACATTGTTACAATAAAGCTTTAACTGATATAGAGTCTATCTGGTTACATTGTTACAATAAAGCTTTAACTGATATAGAGTCTATCTGGTTACATTGTTACAATAAAGCTATAACTGATATAGATTCTATCTGGTTACATTGTTACAATAAAGCTATAACTGATATAGAGTCTATCTGGTTACATTGTTACAATAAAGCTTTAACTGATATAGAGTCTATCTGGTTACATTGTTACAATAAAGCTATAACTGATATAGATTCTATCTGGTTACATTGTTACAATAAAGCTATAACTGATATAGAGTCTATCTGGTTACATTGTTACAATAAAGCTATAACTGATATAGATTCTATCTGGTTACATTGTTACAATAAAGCTATAACTGATATAGATTCTATCTGGTTACATTGTTACAATAAAGCTATAACTGATATAGAGTCTATCTGGTTACATTGTTACAATAAAGCTATAACTGATATAGAGTCTATCTGGTTACATTGTTACAATAAAGCTTTAACTGATATAGAGTCTATCTGGTTACATTGTTACAATAAAGCTTTAACTGATATAGAGTCTATCTGGTTACATTGTTACAATAAAGCTTTAACTGATATAGAGTCTATCTGGTTACATTGTTACAATAAAGCTATAACTGATATAGATTCTATCTGGTTACATTGTTACAATAAAGCTATAACTGATATAGAGTCTATCTGGTTACATTGTTACAATAAAGCTATAACTGATATAGATTCTATCTGGTTACATTGTTACAATAAAGCTATAACTGATATAGATTCTATCTGGTTACATTGTTACAATAAAGCTATAACTGATATAGAGTCTATCTGGTTACATTGTTACAATAAAGCTATAACTGATATAGAGTCTATCTGGTTACATTGTTACAATAAAGCTATAACTGATATAGATTCTATCTGGTTACATTGTTACAATGAAGCTATAACTGATATAGATTCTATCTGGTTACATTGTTACAATAAAGCTATAACTGATATAGATTCTATCTGGTTACATTGTTACAATAAAGCTTTAACTGATATAGATTCTATCTGGTTACATTGTTACAATAAAGCTATAACTGATATAGAGTCTATCTGGTTACATTGTTACAATAAAGCTATAACTGATATAGAGTCTATCTGGTTACATTGTTACAATAAAGCTATAACTGATATAGATTCTATCTGGTTACATTGTTACAATGAAGCTATAACTGATATAGATTCTATCTGGTTACATTGTTACAATAAAGCTATAACTGATATAGATTCTATCTGGTTACATTGTTACAATAAAGCTATAACTGATATAGATTCTATCTGGTTACATTGTTACAATAAAGCTATAACTGATATAGAGTCTATCTGGTTACATTGTTACAATAAAGCTATAACTGATATAGAGTCTATCTGGTTACATTGTTACAATAAAGCTACAACTGATATAGATTCTATCTGGTTACATTGTTACAATGAAGCTATAACTGACATAGATTCTATCTGGTTACATTGTTACAATAAAGCTATAACTGATATAGATTCTATCTGGTTACATTGTTACAATGAAGCTATAACTGATATAGATTCTATCTGGTTACATTGTTACAATGAAGCTATAACTGATATAGATTCTATCTGGTTACATTGTTACAATAAAGCTATAACTGATATAGATTCTATCTGGTTACATTGTTACAATAAAGCTATAACTGATATAGATTCTATCTGGTTACATTGTTACAATAAAGCTATAACTGATATAGATTCTATCTGGTTACATTGTTACAATAAAGCTATAACTGATATAGATTCTATCTGGTTACATTGTTACAATAAAGCTATAACTGATATAGAGTCTATCTGGTTACATTGTTACAATGAAGCTATAACTGATATAGATTCTATCTGGTTACATTGTTACAATAATGCTATAACTGATATAGATTCTATCTGGTTACATTGTTACAATAAAGCTATAACTGATATAGATTCTATCTGGTTACATTGTTACAATAAAGCTATAACTGATATAGAGTCTATCTGGTTACATTGTTACAATAAAGCTATAACTGATATAGATTCTATCTGGTTACATTGTTACAATAAAGCTATAGCTGATATAGATTCTATCTGGTTACATTGTTACAATGAAGCTATAACTGATATAGATTCTATCTGGTTACAATGTTACAATGAAGCTCCAACTGATATAGATTCTATCTGGTTACATTATTACAATGAAGCTATAACTGATATAGATTCTATCTGGTTACATTGTTACAATAAAGCTATAACTGATATAGATTCTATCTGGTTACATTGTTACAATAAAGCTATAACTGATATAGATTCTATCTGCTTACATTGTTACAATAAAGCTATAACTGATATAGATTCTATCTGGTTACATTGTTACAATAAAGCTATAACTGATATAGATTCTATCTGGTTACATTGTTACAATAAAGCTATAACTGATATAGATTCTATCTGCTTACATTGTTACAATAAAGTTGAAGAAAATCAGTACCGTATTTTCTGTCAATCCCAAAATATTGTAAAACCAGATTGACACTACAAAATATATTTAAGACACATGATCATCGATGTAATTATATTTCGTTTAATATCTATATACCTCTTTAAACTATTCAGGTCTAGATACTCCAAACATAATATTGGCCACGTGGCAACTATGTTGTAACTTCTTCAAATACAAGTGTACCGTCGCCATGTAGCCAAAAATACGAAATAAATATGATTGATTGAATAATTATATCTGATGTCATTCCAAATCAATAAGAAACATGATCCATCCAGAATTTGATTTAAAATAAAAATCTGACGTGTTCACTTCAAATACATTTATCAAGTAATTGTCTATATATTTCTTAATTCTTCATCATCTCAACTTCTAGAATGTCAATCGAAGATGTCGATCATTTAAAATCCGTAAGGAAGAACACTCCATCCAGAATTTAATTAAAATAGTTTGCTGTTTTTTTTTTACTTCAAATACAATTGTCAGATAAATGTAGATATTTCAAAACTTTTCTTATCAATGGAGTATTGTGACATTTACATTGCAACATACAGAAGATGAGGTAGTGTATCAACGAGGACATCAAGGTGGCCCAATCCGCGTTCGATTAATTTCGGACCGATCAATTTCGGATCGATCAAAGTCATCGGAAATGTTAAAAGTATATATCCATGTCGCCCCTCCAGAGTATCTGTGAAAACAAAGCAAATCGTGTCCTTACAGTCCTTCCAGTGGATGTCAGTGTCAATTCCACGATTATTGCCCTGTTGATAAGTATTGTGATACAAACCCGAGACGGCGATCGTGCAATCAACACGTACAATTAATCACTCGCGTCGCAAGCTGACGTTTAACCTTTCCATCGCAGACACAGGACCGGGCGACGCGCTCCGCCTGAAAGCAATGCCTTGTCAGCTCTGTTAGATATTTCCTTAAAACGGAACTGATATAAAGAGACTACAGTACAGGTCAGTTCTGAAAGCATGCAAACAACAAAGGTGATCTATGATTCCTAAAAACACGGAAATTGACTCATAGCAAAAAATGACGTTTTGATATATTGTAACATTTTCAACTTGTTTGTCTATCCTGAACGAAACGGTCACGCTCGTTTTTGACCTTTCGTATTTTTTTTCAATAAGAGGAAAACCACTTTGATATGCATTTAATCAAAATATCTCCTCCGACGTTCCCATCAGGGTTTACGGATAACTCGCTTTACGGCCGGAGAGGGGGATTACAAAGACGGTTAATGTCTCCCTGAAAAGGTTAATGATCGAATGGACATTTATTTCAGTATTGTTCAGATAAAAGATTTATATTAGCAAGAGAAGAAAATATCAAAGATCAGAGTGCTGGATAGGGATGTATTATTCAGGACGATGGACACCAACTGATGTGTCAGCTTCTGGAAGCAAATTCATCTCTATACATCCCCGCACAGATCAGCGATACATCAGGGAATTACTTACATTATCATTAATCAAATTACGCCTTATAGTCACACGGTTGTAGTGAAGGGTTTGTCAGTTGTGAGTTCCATTAGTTGTGTTTCATGACAACTGGGCACTTGAATGATTTATTGTTGGTTTGAAGGTCAGGGGTAATTCTGTATGAGTAAGTTTCATCTCTACCTCTTGTTCCTTGTTCTTATCTATTTCACCAATATGCCTATCCGCTCTCTCTCCCTACTTTCTCACGTAAAGGCTTATGGGTTATCTTTTATTATAAAAAATAGGGACTGGAGTGAAATTAAATTAGTTACAACCCAGCTAGGGTTCGTCTTATTTGTACATACATTTTACATGTACAAGCATACTCTTGGTATTAAGAACCTTTGGATATAATAATTATATATTGCATAGAGGAACGTAAGTCATTAAAAAGCAAGTGTACTTTAATTACGTCTACACAATTGGTATTTCCAATGCTTGGGATAAGGAGAAAAGGTCACTGGCGAAAACGGACAATTGGTTTTCTTGATTGTAGATGGCTACAACAGTAGGCTACCGTTATGCTGCCAACCTCCCACGCTGTTCTCGTGGCAACATCGTCTCACACCTTGTCGGAGTTGTATTGCTTTTGTTTGATGAATTATAGATTCCCCATCGGCGATTATGAGTTCATTTCTATCAAAGTTAAATAAAACACCACGGAGGTAACAATGCATTACTGTCCCATATTTTCGAAGCTCTCTTAGCGCTAAGTCGTAGGTGCCATACATTAACATTGATCCAAATATTGGACATGTGCTTTACGCGGAGACTATACGTTGAAATACGGCTAATACCTGATTTGTTAAATAAACAATATATCCAGCCATGATTATATTGAAAACAAAATTGAACCAACTATGTGTTAATGTAAGGAGGATTATTATATTGACAATGTTGACATAAATAGGTAGCTTCGTGCATTGTGAATCTTTTAGTAAATGGTTATGCCATGGCCATTGGTAACAAAATGTGGGTTTTGTAAAATGGCTTTTGTTTGATATGTCGAATTCTGGTGCAGTGAACAGTTCTGAAGGCACTTAACGATTTAGAGGAAGTTTATCCGCACTATAGGCCTACGTAGGAAGATGGGTACACATCATGTCACAAACAACAGCAAAGCAATTTTTATCAACTTAATCCCCGCAATTATTGAATTGTGCTCTCTTTATCTTTCAGTTCATGTCTTGTGGCAAACAAGAGTAAATGTTGGATTTTTAAAAAGCAAACACAAGTAGATCAAACCGATACATCAAACATGGAAAATACATTAAACAAAGTCAATTTGAAAACACACAACTACTTGAAAACGCAACCAAAAGAAATAACAAGAGAGAAAGAAAAAACAGATTCAAATTTAAGAATGATTCAAGTTTTAGAAAGATTGATGTAAAAGAGAATGGATAAAGAATTGATTTGTGCAAGATACAATGTCGCTGTTTTGCTTGAAAAAAGAAGTCACTTTTCGAAATAATTCAAAATGTTTTATTTATCGAGCATAGCAATATATTTATGAATAGAAAATGTATCAATGACTAATATATTTACTAAGTATATATTTTATACAGTAATTTATAAGACCACATTTAGAGGCTAATTACAATACATCCCCGTTTACATGCACCGTTTGCCCCCGGTGGGTATTGACACAAATTTGCTCTAGCTAAATAGGTAGGGCAAATGTGTTACCCCCGGAGGTATTTTACCCCTGGGGGCAAATAGGTGTCATGGTAACGCAGCTTAACACACCGGATCACGGAATTCACCGAATCGTCCCGATACATCTGCAACCGCCTATGACGTAATCCTTTATGACGTCACGACAATCGAACCAAGACAACGCGATGAGGACAGAGAAGACATGACGAGCAGACCCGGCTTCGCGCAAGGTAAAACCGGATATCGCGCAATCCTCAACCGCCGGCGGTCGCTTGTTCGCCCTGATGAACCAAAGAGTCAAAAGACCCTGCCCCACATCGGGGAGAGTATCCTCTCGGGTCTGGAGACGCTGTGGAAACACAAGCAGATGACGGACGTGGTAGTGGTGGCCGAGACGAAGACATACCTGGCCCACAAACTCGTGCTGGCTTCCTGTTCCGACTTCTTCTACGAGAAGTTCACTAGAGGCAAGGAGGCGGAGGCGGAACAGGTTGAAGTCAGAGACGTGAAAGCTACAGGTGGGGCTAATAACATACAACGTGTATTCAACAACAAGTTAAAGGGGCAGTAGCACGTTTTTTTCAAATTTTATTTTTTCAAATTTATCACTTATAATGATAGTTTATTTCATTTATACTTACTTTAAAGGGTAAAACATCTTATTATACACACCACTTATCCATAGTGGTAACAACGGTGTTGCGTATAAAGCAAAAAATGCATGGCGGCCATTTTAATGTGAACACATTTTATTATGTCGAATTACAAAAAATATTCCCATGGCTTTACCGAACCATGTACATTCATTTTAAAACTTGATTTGCCTAAAAGAGGTGGGTGTTTTACTATTAGTGTCTTTTAGTGACATTATTTTTCAAATACCTTTCATGAACTTATTTGAGCGAAAAAACTTGCTATTGCCCCTTAAGGCCCACCTTATTCATCATATGGCATACCTCATTATTGAAGTAAGCGAATTTGACACCCGTATGTTTGAAAACCATTCAGCCGGACACTCATATATAATTGTTTCTATTGGTAACCAGGTTCATTCATCTGCGGTAATTAGCCTAAATAAGATATGAGAAAAGTAGCCAGACTATATTAGTGAAGTTCCATGGACATGTAAGGGTACGCCCAGGGCTTGTTTTATTTCAATTCACCTTCTTCTCATGAACACAGGACACAACTTGCACATTGTTTAACAGTGCGTCTTGATCCTGCATCGAATCTCAGCATTGCAAAGTTTCCTGAAATGAAGACTAAGTGTAAAAGGATTATTCTGAATAACAAGTATTTTATTGTGAAAAACGCGACTTAGAGTGTATACCAAGTCGTTAATCTAAACCAGCAATCGAGAGGGCAATGGTGTAGCTAAACACAAGATACAGAGCTCTTTATCTGGAAGATAATTAATTTAAAGTTGTTATCCACGAGAATAGCATCAATTAAATAGCGGATTTCTGCAAAAAACCCCAACAAAAAACAGCGCAAGTATAGAATATTAATCGACAAGATAATGAAAATAAATTACTGACCGGAAGTGATGCCACAAAGTTTTCGCAAAATGGTAAACATGTGCTGCTTTATCCCGCTAGATTTCTATTACATTACATTACCAATACATTGCATCGTGTAACTGGTGGTACTGTGTTGATGCAATTCAATTCAATTCAATTCTTTTATTTCGGTTTGTAGGCCATCGGCCCATGTACAATGCATATAAATGTTACAATTTTGTAGAGTAGACAAAAAACAACTTTCAAATAAATTGATGCAAGGTATTCTAGACATGATTTGAATCAGCTAGGAAATTAAATTCACAAGTAGGACAATACAAAAGTGTTAGTAAATTATGGGGCACATTGTGCCTAAGAATACAATAGGTATCTAGCTTGGTGAAGATCCAGAAACCATGTTAGATAAGGACCTATTGTACGCCAGGCAGGTACCAGAAACCATGTTAGATAAGGACCTAGTGTACGTCAGGCAGGTACCAGAAACCATGTTAGATAAGGACCTATTGTACGCCAGGCAGGTACCAGAAACCATGTTAGATAAGGACCTATTGTACGCCAGGCAGGTACCAGAAACCATGTTAGATAAGGACCTATTGTACGCCAGGCAGGTACCAGAAACCATGTTAGATAAGGACCTATTGTACGCCAGGCAGGTACCAGAAACCATGTTAGATAAGGACCTATTGTACGCCAGGCAGGTACCAGAAACCATGTTAGATAAGGACCTATTGTACGCCAGGCAGGTACAAGAAACCATGTTAGATAAGGACCCATTGTACGCCAGGCAGGTACCAGAAACCATGTTAGATAAGGACCTATTGTACGCCAGGCAGGTACCAGAAACCATGTTAGATAAGGACCTATTGTACGCCAGGCAGGTACCAGAAACCATGTTAGATAAGTACCTATTGTACGCCAGGCAGGTACCAGAAACCATGTTAGATAAGTACCTATTGTACTCCAGGCAGGTACCAGAAACCATGTTAGATAAGTACCTATTGTACTCCAGGCAGGTACCAGAAACCATGTTAGATAAGGACCTATTGTACTCCAGGCAGATACCAGAAACCATGTTAGATAAGTACCTATTGTACTCCAGGCAGGTACCAGAAACCATGTTAGATAAGGACCTATTGTACCATACCTGAATACAGAAGACCACTTCTGGATACAAATGTCGTTTATACGTTGCTTAAACATTGACAGAAATACATGTTTGTCACCAACATTTTGATTTATCCAAACATAAGAAAAGTCATTTAAAAACAATATATTTCTTACATCGGCAGCCCATGAGTGCTTTCCACGATTATCTACAGATGGTAACATTTGATAACATTGATACGGCAATCTGTACTCCGGCATCCTTATAAGTTTAATCCAAAATTTTATGACTCGCATTTGACTTTCAATATGCATATGATAACGGCCTGTTTCACCAAGTATGGCCTTATAAGAAGCAAATTTGCCTACTGTAAAAAATCGTATAAAATATGACGTGTGAACAGCTTCAATAATTTCCAAATAATTTGCTCCCCAAAAGTCTTATCCATATAGAAAAATCGGTGATAATTTGGAGTAAAAAAGTTAACAGGCAATATCAAAAGTAATAAACTTATTTACTTTGAAAAAATTCAAAATCGGAAATATTTTTAGCTTGTGCGGCGAGGGTTTTACATGCCATGGACCAGCAATAGTCGACTTGAAAATAAAATGCCCAAATATTTGTAATAAGTGACTACGTTCATTGGTTTGCCGCGGAATGTCCACTTCTCCCCTTTAGCCACAATTCCCACAATATTAAGATTTTTCCATGTTTGAGTCTAAACCCCGTTTGTCAGAAAATGTTTCTAGAATATTCAGTTTTTCGGTGCAAACAGTAGTAAAATAAATCTTTGATTTGCGGAGTGACAAAAACTTCATTTTTACATGATTCATACAAGTTAATCACTAGTTCGTTAATAAAAAGAATGAACAACTGGACACAACCTTGCTTCGCCCCTGCAGTATAGTATCAAACGTTTCGGTAATGCCCGCGTTAGTTTTAACACACGCTGAAACAGATTCATACATACTTTTAAAAATAACATACATTTTTCCGTGACATCCTTTTGAATGTAACGTAAATAATAATGTCTTACGTTCGACAACATCGAAAGTTTTCCTAAAACCGATGAAATAATAAAGTAATAATAAATAAAATATCCCTTTTGGTTTAGATAGGTATTTCATACATAGTGATTGTAGTACAAATAAATTATCAGCAGTACTGTAATCCGGTCTGAAACCAGCTTGAGATTCATCCAACAATTAAAGGTACATCCATTGTGTTGTTGGGGGTCACATATTGCAAACGTTATAAATGGTGATACTTTATCGAGAAGTACCGACTGTTACAGAAAACTACCATTTTGATGATAGTAGACTTAGCATATTGACGATATGAAGGTAAAAGAAGTGATTTCTGATCGAAAACCGGACAACGCACAGCGTGTGACGCGCGTCAATGAGTCAAACGTAATTTTGGAATCTTATTTATAACAGACACAAAGACAAATCTGAGTTGATTATGTTTAATAGGTAATATAACTACAGTACAGTTTCGGTTTCGGAAACTAGTAATTATGATATATTTGGCGATTGGGATTTAATATACAAGCTGAGTGAATTTATTTGTACTGTAGACAGCACATGTGGAACGTGTTAAAGCCAAATAAAATTTTATGAAACACAATGGATGCACCTTCTAGAATATAAGCAAATAGCCAGTCTGATTAAAATCGACGGTTTTCCGTGGAATAAAAAAATGCAAAATAGTGCATCTACCGGGATACGAACTCGTTCGTGGGTTTCAACGCCAAACCGTCTGAAAGCACCCCGTACACTAGCGTGTTCGGGCGCAATTCAGCTAGCCAATCAAAAGATGCCCAACAAATGCTTTCGGTGCGAGAAACTAGGGGCAGATAACTCCAAACAGCTATCCTTTTGTCTGTTCCGAATGCTTTCAAAACCGCAACCGTTTAAATACTATGATGTGATTGGTCAGCTATTTGACTGGGTTTTGGCTGCGCTAAACTGGTTCTGAACACACGCGTGTACGGGGTGTTCTCAGACCTTGTGGCGAGGAATCTACAGAACCTGTTCGTATCCCGGCAGATGGAAAATTTTGCAAATTTTATACCTCGGAACAAGGTCGATTTTAATCAGACTGAGCAAATAGCTTTCCGTAAATGTTTAAGAGAGATATCCCTCGGTGATTAAATGGGTCTGATATATTGCCACACTTAAAGAGAGGAACAATCATGCCTATATTCCAAATAGAAGGGACTGTACCACTATCAAGTACGGTATTGAATGAATCTTTTAGATAAGGTACCAAGGAAAAGAGTGCTGATTTATAAAATGGGGGAGGGATATCGTCACGCCCCGCTGCCTTACTCCATTTCAACTCGTTTACAGATTTTACTACCTCTTCATCAGTAATCGGGGTTGACAATATATCATCAGAAAATGAAAAATCATCACAGTCAAGACATTTATGACTAAGACAAAATCGTAGACAGACTTATCGAAATCAGAGAGCAATCTATTCTCTTTATAGGAGAGGAGATCTTTGAAATAATGAAACCATTGATACGGTGAGATACATTTCACAGTGCTCCAGGAAATCTTACAGTCAGGATTTGCTGCAGCGATCTTTATATCGTTTGCAGCCTCAGCTAAATATTTATTTTGTTTTAATTTGACGCAAGTTTTAAAGAGGTGTTTAGAATTTCCCGGAGTACACTAGCTACTTCTTCAAGATTGTTTATGGACGTCAAACGTCAAGTTTGATACGGCTATGATATGACGATGTTACAATGCTTTGACAAAGCCTGATTGATGTTTCCTGTTCAGATCTTTATAATTATGGGTTATTGTTTGGCTATTAAATAAAATCGCACATTCGTGTCTCCTGAAGGACTATTGTTAACTTATAGAAATATGTGTTAAAAATGTAAATACTGACGGAAAAAGTTTAGATATTGAACATAAGAACAAATGGATGGCGTTGTAAATATAATTCAGTTACAAAGAAAAAGAAGCTGTACGAATCATATACGCTCAGTGTTCGCATAATTATCAGATAAACATTGAAGTGTTTTATACATCATTCTGTACCTGACCCAAGTTTTATTGTTAATAAGCCAACACCAAGTATTGAAGTATCTGGCACATGAATGCGTTTATAATCAAATAACTATAAAAGCTGTGCGTATACACAGCAACACTACTCTGGTGTTGAGGCACATAAAAAGGTTCATGGCTTCGACGAGTCATCTTTTGCAAATAGATCATAGGCTACACTTTGAGAACTGCTCTTTTTAAAACTAAGGAAGATTTAACACCAGATTTAGAGAGATTTGGCGACCAGCATTATACACAGAGTTGTAGTCATCAAACATCGGCATATGCAGACATCAGGAACTTTCCTGCAAAACATGACTCGCCCAGTTCTATAGGCTATGTCACTCGCTAATTTAAGCATTGCTGCATTACGTCGCCTTTCTTTGCCGGGAGTTTCTGATTGCACTAGTCTACGTTGGTACGCCGACACGCTGACACAATAACGAAATTCCGCACGTACGCTCGTATATTAGTCAATACGTGCGTCCCCGCATAATACTCCAGATATCTGATCACAGTCCTTTACCTAGTTTGAAGTTGCTCCATGTTTTAGCTGGGTACCTAAAAGTCGGGAGCTAAACCAAGTCAGGCTGACCAAACGAGAGCGCGTCTAAGCCCATCGCTCGCGGGTCTGGTACTGGTGAGACATAGGTTGGTAACTGGTGATTGAGGCATGTCGCGATCAGGTCTATCAGGGGGGTCCCGAACTGGAGACACAACCCCCTGAAGACTGCCGGGTTCAGTTGCCACTGCGTCGGGGGAGGGGCATCTGGTCGTGACAGCGTGTCCGCCAAGATGTTCTTAGCACCTGGAATGTGGACTGCTCGAATGTCCAGGTCAACATCGTCCACCAGCTCGAAGATCCCGAGCGACACGCGTAGCGGAGACTCGGCTCTGGTGGACCCCTGCTTGTTTATCGACCAAGCAACCGCTGAACTGTCCATGTGGACAAGTAGTTACTGGCTTTGCAAGGGGACCTGCCAGTGTTGAATGGCTAGACAGACTGCGTCCAACTTGAGGACGTTGATGTGTGAGTTCTGCTCTGACTGAGACCAGACTCCCGCCACCTGCCCCTGAGTGGAGGCGTCTACGAACAGGTGAGCTGAGGGCGGACGAGGCCGAAGTGGAACCCTGGAGAAAACACTCTCGTCCACCCGCCACCAAGCTAGGAAGCGATGCAGATCTGGGGACAAACGCCTACATTCTTAAACAAACAACTTTATGCACCAGTGGTTTTTATTTTTGATTTACTTTGTGCACTAATGCCTACAACCCGTTACTTTGTGCACTAATTTCATTTCATTCCTTTTACCATATTCATTATAGCAATGTAGTATATATATATTCAACACATAACATCTTATGTGTCACACAGATATAGGATTACATATACAAATGTATGACGATATTAAGAAATATAACACATTTCACATATTTATCCATTTTGTCATCTCAGCACATTTAAGGAGAGTACAATGATAAAGGTAAAGGACAGAAAACGTGATGGCAGACTTTACAAGCAAGGTATCCTACCAAGAGGTAACACACGCTTTTATTTTCTAAAACAGTCCTGTCCAGTTGATCGACAGAGATGGGGGACAGTTTGCTCTCATAGAAAGATGTGTGTGTATTACCGGTATGTATGACCACACGACCTCACTTACCAGAGTAGACGTTAAACAAAACTTACTCTGCCAAGGAAAGCACACGGAAATGATGCATTTGTTTCCACCACAGGATACAGCACATAAATAAGGTCAACCTCCAGGCAAGTGTTTGGACAAAGAGAGTTTTTTCCAGAGCAAAATCTCCCTAGCCCTCGGTATTTTAGGTGGTAACAAGAGGAAGAACATTGGTATCCACTATGGATGAATATTCTAGAAGTGCCCAGGTCGTGCAGAGAACTGGTGAAATGTGTGTGCAAAGCACAACTTGTGTGCTCGGGAAATGCTTTTGTAGGCATTCACAGTTACAAATAGTTAGGATCAGTGTAGAAAACTCCCCAAAATCCAAGCCAGACAACCGGACTGGTAAATGAAATAAATTACAAGTCCGGGTGAAAACCTACCTGTCCGATTGTCAACAGTCACATAGAACTTACTGCAAGTACCAAACATGAATATATCTGGTTGAACATGTTTCTCGTATTTCACTAATCAACAGCTGGCCAATTTACTAAATGTCATCCATTTTTCATTTGAGCATACGTGTATATATGTTGAATCATCAGTCCTTTTTGGAAAATATGTTGTATTTGTTATTATATCGGCCAACATAACGTGACATCTGGTCAACAATTATTAGAATATCCGATTACATTAATTACACCAGTAGGCGTTTGACTTTAAGTATGTTTAATGTTATAGAGTACACTGAACCATATCATAATCAGTTGAGAACCCTTTTGTAGCAATTTGTTGGGGGTTGAGGGGGTATTTTCAATATATTGACCTGCCAACATGTACACAGAGTAAACTATATTGATACTTATTTTTGGGAATGCAGTCCATCAAAATTTGAATTCCTCCAAGTGTAACAACCTACAAATAAAACTACTCAATTTTATTTAGCTAAATTAATAAAGCGTTTTTCTCTTTGCTCCTCTAATCCCTCAGCTTGTGTTATTACTTCTCTAGTGTAGCCATTAGTGCCTACCGATTGAAACAGTCCACTTGTGTGCAGGTAAGCATATCACTGTCACAACTCAAACTGTAGCTATTAATCCCCGTAGGCATTTGTCCCTGTAGGCGTTATTACACCTAACCCCCAAAGCAGACGACGAACTATCGGAAGACCCACCTGATTCTAGAAGACGAAGGGACTGGCGGAGGGCACGACCAAGGCCAAGCAGTCCAACCAAGCAGTCACCCGACGAAGGCGAGAGAAGAACAAAAGACACGAATTGCACATGCACAGCAGAGCACACCTAGCACTAGCTGCAGTTGCTTCGCCAAAATAGCCTCTTTGACACCCTGACGTCGCCTTTTTGGCTGCAGACACATTCATAGTAAAAACTAACCTTTGCGAACCTAAATTGGTTTCGCTGACGGTAATACTGCCATAAAAGTGAAATGACATGACCAAACAGTAACATATATTACTATGTTGTAATCACCGTAAACGAGCAATACCTTTAATGTTAATCATGATAATAAACGGTGTACAACCTTGAAAAGTTGCTGATGATACTTTTTCATTCATATATGCCGCCATTTTGTTTCCGTATGCAAATGAGCGAGAATCACGTCATGGAAGATGGTCACGTTTTCGATACCAAAGCAACGTAAACTGGGCTGCCGTCTGATATTGCCGTATGATATTGCGATCGATTTGTTAGACGCAATATCTATGGATATTGAAAATAATCATCTTTTGTTTTTGTATTTTTAAAAGTGTACCATTGTACATGTTTACCGTGTTTTCCTATCAATGTGTTATCAGTTTGTCATTGTCTTAGGTCTAATTATGTTGACTCGTTTATTATCTTCGGTGAATAAATGGCAAAATTCGACAGAAGCCTTTATTTCATTTGAATAGCCAACAAGATAGTTCATACACTTAAAAATATATAGAGTGAGGCAAGAACAGACCACGCCTGCTATCTCTCAGCCTGCGGGTACGCTGCACGTACACCCTCAACGCCCTAACCGGACACAGAGAGAGATCCATCTCTCCCGAGTCAGAGCCCAGAGCCGGAATAGAGAAAGTACGGCAAGCCTCATCAGTTGCCTGGTTTTTATAGACAAAGTCGGGAGCTAAACCAAGTAAGGCTGACCCCCCCCCCCCCCCCCCCCCCCCCCCCCCCGACCTCAAAACGTAGAAAGTCCGCCTACAACGCATTGATTTCAGAAATCCGAGCTGCGGAGGCCATGGCCACCAGAAAAAATACCTTGATGGTGAGAGGGAGGAGGGGAACGTCGGGGAGCGGTTCATACCTACCGGAGCGAAGATGGTTGAGCACGATGTCTAAGTCCCACTCAGATGGACGAAGCTTAGTCCTGCCATCCACAGAATGGAAGGTCTTAATGAGGACCGATACATCTAAACCTGGCGACCTCTTCCTAAGTACGGAGAGGATGATGGCGCCTTAAGATGACTGGTGTTGTGTAGGTACACTAAATAGCCAACATAGCCTGAGGAACGGAGGCCTCTGTCGGGACGAAACCCCGCTGAGCACAGAAGGAGGCGAAGGCCTGCCACTGAAAATCATAGAGTTTCCTATTGGTCTTCGGTAACTATGGCATTGGCGACGCACCTTGAGTAACCACTGCTCCTTAACCCTCTCTTAATACAAGCCAAGCGTGAAGGCAGAACACCTGAGGGTTCTCGTGTAACCTTCTGCTTGGCCTGCTGAGGTGCAGATCTCTTCGTTGCTGAATCGGAACAGGTTCCTGATGACAGAGCCGCCGTAGTTGTCCCTATCTTGGTTACCACTTGGGAGAGGATGGCTGGCGGCGGAAAAGCATAGTCGTCCATCCCCTCCCACCCTAACGAGAGCGTGTCTAAGCCCATCGCTCGCGGGTCTGGTACTGGTGAGACATAGGTTGGTAACTGGTGATTGAGGCATGTCGCAATCAGGTCCATCAGGGGGGTCCCGAACTAGAGACACAACCCTCTGAAGACTGCCGGGTTCAGTTGCCACTCCGTCAGGGGAGGGGCATCTGGTCGTGACAGCGTGTCCGCCAAGTTATCTCGGCACCTGGAATGTGGACTGCTCGAATGTCCAGGTCCACATCATCCACCAGCTCGAAGATCCCGAGAGACACGCGTAGCAGAGACTCGGCCCTGGTGGACCCCTGCTTGTTTATCGACCAAGCAGCCGCTGAACTGTCTGTGTGGACTATTAGGCACTGGCCTCGCAAGGGGACCTGCCAGTGTTGAATGGCTAGATGGACTGCGTCCAACTCGAGGACGTTGATGTGTGAGTTCTGCTCTGACTGAGACCAGACTCCCGCCACCTGCTCGTTACCCAGATGCGCCCCCACCCCAGGTGAGCTGAGGGGGGACGAGGCCGAAGTGGAATCCCGGAGAAAACACTCTCGTCCACCCAACACCAAGCTAGGAATTGATGCAGATCTGGGGTCAGAGCTATGGCGTGACGACAACGAGTCTCCCTGATGTGGGGGTTCAGGAACACCTGTAATGGGCTGAGGAAGCTGACGTTAGCAACCCCAACACTCTTTGTCACTGACGTAGGGAGAGCGATGCTTCGAGGGCACAATCCATTAAGTGATCGTAACGAGCCATCCGCTCCCTCGTGACGAACCCACGGAACAGCTGAGTGTCTAGGATAGCCCCTAGGACTAGACTTCAATCGCGGGGACCACGTCCGACTTCTCTAAGTTCACTAACCACCCTAGGCGACGGAACAGGTCTATTGTGAACCTGAGCTGTGCCTCGAGAACGACGGGAGAACGGTCGTGAGCGAGCCCATCGTCCAAATACATTAGAAACTGAATGTCGCATTGTAACGAGTAACGAGTATAAACACGATGATACTGGGGGAAGAGGTTATATAGCTACAGTTCTGCAGCTAACCTAGCACATGTCAACAAGGTCCCTTATTCACTCAACACCTACATAAAACAGGTTGTCTAAGACAACCTGTTAACGACGAGCGTAGATAGGACGTTGATACAACCTCTTAAATGAATAAGAAGTTAGCAGGTTAGCAAAAGTAGCGAAAAATGGCGCTAAAAATACCCAGTGGCAGAGCGAAAACATACACGTCTGTCTCGCTATGGAACTGTTCGGGGAGTGAAGATTTCCGGTGGTGACGTCACGAGACCTTGCCGACTTACCGCCCTTGGGAGAGGGATTTTACGCATCCCCTACTCCACTGCTTTAAGTTTCGTCTGTGTTAACGTTGAAATAGCAAACCTAGAGATGAGGTAGGCATAGTAGGTCTAGTCAAAAGATAGGTATTTAAATAATGAACAATTAACTGTACGATACTTTCAAAGGGACCGGTTGCTTTTACTAATAAACTGGTGTAATGAGTTCAAGATATTGTAGTTAGTGGTGTCATTCAAGGAGTTGTTACCATATAATACTGTCGTTATGTCATAGCCTTCATTGTAAAAATACATATTTGATCTTAAATGGTGGTAGTTTCGGCAAGTAAACAGATAGTGAACTATGTCTTCGTCATTGTGACCGCATGAACATCTGGATGTTTCCGATATGTGTCTATTATAACGGGGGGCGAGCCGAGCTTTTAAAGGCGACAATGGATTATTTGACAAAATCTAGCCCCTAAATTCAAGTTGAAAGATTTCCGAGTTTCCGTTGGGTTTATCATAGTTTTGAATTGATTAAGTGTAGGAGCGTTGATGACATCGTCTGGTAAAGAATTCCTGTAGTCTCATCAGAATTGTTCAAGACATGCTTATGACATAATGTCAAACGATATTTTATCAGCGAATCTACTGCTAGGTTAATTAAATTACCAAGCTTTTTAAGTTATGTACTCATTGACCGTTCTTCGTATTTGATTACACACACGTATATGAAACAGAACGCCTTGGGATATGAACTGATACATTAATGTATATTGAATAAACAAAATCATAAACTAAAAGTGAGTCTATTTTGGTTTCCCTGAAACTATATGATGACAAAAGCCATTCAATGTGTAATGTGGATTTCGACATTATTTTTGAACTCAGTACAGATGTAGGATTATATGGAGACGAGGTGGAATGTGTTTGTGCTGAAGGGATTGCGCAAGTGATCACTCACGCGTTGAAATATGAAACCGTCGTGCACATGATGCATGGAACACCTGAGTATGAATCGCAATAATCTGAAACATTTACATGACGACTTCAGTTGCATAATGCACACTGCACACTTGTTGTGGGTGTCGCATAGAAATTCAATCTAAATGAACACAAACTCACGTGGTGTTGGTCAAACCTGATAGCTGAAATCCAATATGAAATACATACTAGGGTAGTTTGTTTTTCAGTGTCATATCACTTGTCTCTCATCGGGCGACGGGGTGAAGCCGGTATTTTCACGAGTAGAGCGACGGGATGGAGCCTGAATTTTCACGAGTAGAGCGACGGGGGGAAGCCGGTATTTTCACGAGTACAGCGAGAGGGTGAAGCCGGTATTTTCACGAGTAGAGCGACGGGGTGAAGCCGGTATTTTCATGAGTAGAGCGACAGGGTGAAGCTGGTATATTCAAGAGTAAAGCGACGGGGTGAAGCCGGTATTTTCACGAGAAGAGCGACGGGGTGAAGCCTGAATTTCCACGAGTAGAGCAAGAGGGTGAAGCCGGTATCTTCAAGAGTAGAGCGACGGGGTGAAGCCGGTATCTTCAAGAGTAGAGCGAGGGGGTGAAGCCGGTATTTTCATGAGTAGAGCGACGGGGTGAAGTCGGTATCTTCAAGAGTATAGCGAGGGGGTGAAGCCGGTAATTTCATGAGTAGAGCGACGGGGTGAAGCCGGTATATTCAAGAGTAGAGCGAGGGGGTGAAGCCGGTATTTTCATGAGTAGAGCGAGGGGGTGAAGCCGGTATTTTCAAGAGTATAGCGAGGGGGTGAAGCCGGTTTTTTCATGAGTAGAGCGACGGGGTGAAGTCGGTATCTTCACGAGTATAGCGACAGGGTGAAGCCGGTATTTTCACGAGAAGAGCGACGGGGTGAAGCCGGTATTTTCACGAGAAGAGCGACGGGGTGAAGCCGGTATTTTCACGAGTAGAGCGAGGGGGTGAAGCCGGTATCTTCAAGAGTATAGCGAGGGGGTGAAGCCGGTATTTTCAAGAGTATAGCGAGGGGGTGAAGCCGGTTTTTTCATGAGTAGAGCGACGGGGTGAAGTCGGTATCTTCACGAGTATAGCGACGGGGTGAAGCCGGTATTTTCACGAGAAGAGCGACGGGGTGAAGCCGGTATCTTCACGAGTAGAGCGAGGGGGTGAAGCCGGTATTTTCACGAGTACAGCGAGGCGGTGAAGCCGGTATCTTCACGAGTAGAGCGAGGGGGTGAAGCCGGTATATTCAAGAGTAGAGCGAGGGGGTGAAGCCGGTTTTTTCATGAGTAGAGCGACGGGGTGAAGTCGGTATCTTCACGAGTATAGCGACGGGGTGAAGCCGGTATTTTCACGAGAAGAGCGACGGGGTGAAGCCGGTATCTTCACGAGTAGAGCGAGGGGGTGAAGCCGGTATTTTCACGAGTACAGCGAGGCGGTGAAGCCGGTATCTTCACGAGTAGAGCGAGGGGGTGAAGCCGGTATTTTCACGAGTTGAGCGACGGGGTGAAGCCGGTATCTTCAAGAGTAGAGCGTCGGGGTGAAGCCGGTATCTTCAAGAGTAGAGCGACGGGGTGAAGCCGGTATTTTCACGAGTAGAGCTACGGGCTGAGGACTTTTATATAGTTATAGGGTAGGGTCTATACAGGTATATGTTTTTCAATTGCTGTTTCTAAGCTATACACGCCCCTGTGTTCACGAGCAGAGCGACGGGATGAAGCCGGTATCTTTACGAGTAGAGCGTAAATGTGGTTTTGCTGAAGCAAACCAAAATCTGAACTCATCAATTAGAAGAAGATAAAGAAGTGGAAACACAAACGTTTAAATGTGATGTCATAGTAACCAAACTGAAAGTGCGATTTACGCCCATCTCAGCAATGGCATATAGCTATTAGTTCATGTTGGCAGTCGCACCAACTAAATGGCAGTTTACTTTCATGTAGTTTTTACAAATAACCATACATCTGTATACTGTCGGGGACATATCTATAACCTTCCGCATTAAACATAGAGAATTGAGTAATCGCACATATAACGTCACTAATCAATGTGCATGATATAAGCAACCACTTATAAACCGAACAAATGAATACAGCGAATAAAAGGATATAATAAACAAAGTGACATAACGAACAAATGAATATAACGAACAGTGTCACGGATATAATCATAAACAGAGGTTACTCCCTTCAGATCTCCGAGAAGGGAGAATATGATTGGTTGCATATGAGTCTAGTTGTGCAATCAGCGACGCTGTTGTAAAAGTGACACTTCATAATGCTAAACTAAACGCAAGATAAACGTTTTCTCGTTTAATGTGCTTTCCTCGAAATATGCTATTTGACTTTGTGAAAACACTTGAACATAAACATGCTGATAAATAAAGAAGACCAAATCAGCGACAAATACCGAAAATAGTTCATTTGTGTTATTTCCATCAGACATATTCGAAGGACATATGCTTATTAGCAAGACCATTTAGGGTCAAATGCTAAGATCTTTGAAGTCACTCGGTCGGCATGACCGCTGATGATTTTTCATTGGTTAAGAAGTGACGATACAGTATGAGGTTCCTCTTTTCCCCGCTAGGGAATTTTGCTTGAGCCGTGAAATCCAGCCATATTAGAACAGAGGTTAGGATCGGAAATCTGAAGGAAGTAACCTCAGTGAGAAGAGAATCGGATAAAACGAACAAATGGATATGACGAACAGACTGATATAACGCAACATATATACCGATATAACGAACACATGAATATATAACGAACATACAGGCAAACTCTCTTTAAAGTCCCGATGGCTGACCGTGCATGAATGTACAATTTCAATGCCCGTTAGCAGTGTTACATCTTGGTCATTTGTTTCTCGTATCTATCATAACGACATGAACAACCGTGTCTGTGGAGTAGGCCTATCAATCAATGTTCGTTAACTCAAGCTTATATATCTTCTAAACTAGTCTGTAGCAAATATGATTTTCAATTGAATGTCAAGTTGAATACATCCTTATAACGATTATCTCCCCTTGGTAGCTCTTCAGGCTATCCTGGAGTGCATGTACACGGGCAAGCTGCAGCTGACGGAGTGGAACGTGAGAGACATCCTGTCCGCAGCCTCTACGCTTGGCTTCCTCGGAGTCCACGAAGCTTGCGAGGAGTATCTCAACGAGAAACTCGACGTAGGTAACTGTCTCAGCCTTCTCAACATCGGCGTTGTTCACGACCTCGACAACCTCACCGAGAACGCATCCGTCGTAGCTGCGAAGAACTTAGAACACTTGTCCAAGCGACCAGAGTTCAAGCAAGTTCCGGTGGAACAGTTGATAGGATTGATGTCACGTGACGATGTCGTATCCAGAAGCGAATTGGTACTTTTTGGCCACGTACTCGACTGGATAGAACACGACCGACAACGGAGGATCGAGTTTGCGCCTGATCTGCTTCGGACCGTCCGCCTCCCTCTCCTCTCCCCCTCGGAGATTGTGGACAGAGTGGAATCTGTCGGCTTCATCATGGACGTCCCGGACTGTCAGAAGCTGGCCAAAGAGGCGCTTCACTATCACTGTATGCCGGCCAGACAAGCCATGCTTCAGGTAACATAGTCTGCAATGTAAGAATCTCAATTAATTTGAACTTAAACTTAGTTAGTCAATCATCTTCAGGGCTAAATGAATTTATCATCTTGACACTAATTTTTCTTTCCTTTTCATAAAGAAACATTGTACTCGTAAATACCCGCTATCGCTCTGGCAGTACCAAAATTCACACTCGTTTCGTAAAAGTCATTTGCCACACTTCCTCTGGTAATAATATATATTCATTATGGAAGACAAATCATTGAAATAAATAACAAAGAAAAGTTCGAACATGTGTGTCATATTAATTGCGCCATTCACATTTATAAACATGATGCCAGTGCCTTTTTGTTTTATGATGAGACTTGATGTAAGATTCGTGATATGCCAATGTAGATGAATTCAATGAAAATATGTTTCTTTGTGTAGGAAATGTGAGTAGCTATCGGATATCTAGTGTGCAAAATATGTGAAAATATATTCTTATTGTCTCGCATTGGAATTTAGATATCATCCATTAGAATGGAAATTTTAAAAATCCAAAAAAGTTCCTGAAATGATTCTTTACTTGAGAATTATGTCTTGAGTTAAATCTTCATAATTCGTTGAGTCAATGATTGGTGTCCGGAACCATAACAACACATAACATAGACATCATAGATGCCAACTGATCTTAGGAACAGTCATACACAATGTTTTAACTGTTTTTCTGGATCGATTCTACATGTTCAATTGAGCACGTTACAGGAATATAATTAAAACATGATTCGTAGACAGAAGAACAACGGACAGATACATTCTAAAATTAGAATTAAGACACACAGAGTTACAGAAAGACACATGGAGTTAAAGACATACACCGAGTCATAGACAGACATACAGATTTACATACAGACACAGAGCTACAGACATACACACAGAGTTATAGACATACTGTAATAGCCTTGAGCGGTTTCTCTTTCACAGGTTTCTTTTTCACAGATCAGGAACAAAGACTTGTAAATTCCAATTAAAAGGTTTATTCAAAATATAAGAACGTTTGTTGGTTTATTATATACATGAACACGTATTATCAATCAAGAAGTAAATCCCAACTCGTCAACAGAATTCAAAAGTATTAGTTTCCAAAAAAAGGTGTACACTTATTTATGGACCTCAGTTTACAGGATGGATTTGTATACAATTATTACAAACAATGTAATAATTTCTTATTTATTAATTTGTGTTTTTCTCCAAAAAGACTATATAATTTGTCTATAAGAATTTGGTTTAGAATGCCAAAATATAAGGGCTATGTACTTAATCTACTGGGCAAGGGAGAATAGCCCTGAGTCACGTGACCTACCGCTATGACTGTCACAACCAGACTGACGAGCTACATTGCTGCGCCCTTTATATAGAGAAGAGTTAGGGTCACGTGGACCAATCAGCGACGAGCAGAAGAAGTTCCGTCAGCGGCAAAGTACAAGTTGGGATTACTGTATATTGTTTAGATACATCAAAATACAATATTGCAACGTCAACAATACAAATCGAATACTATTGAAATAGAAACAAGAGTCGATTTGCAACAGAATGACATATAATATAGGTCTCAATGCATTGCAGCTAGCAAGTAATCATATGTTAGAGTTTGGCTGCCCGTGTGGCTGCCCGCTGGCTGCCCGCTGGCTACCCGCTTGGCTGTCCGCTGGCCGTCCGTGGCTGTCCGCTTGTTAGAGTACGGGGCAGCCAAAATTATGACTTATAAGGAGTACTAATATCACCATAGCAACACGTAAAAACAACGGGAAAAGTGCACAGTGAAAGTTGCTACACATAATGAATTATAATTTCATTAATTATAATTACCTCAAGTTAAGCAATTACGATGATGTTAATTAAAAAGTCATCAGTCGATCGATAATCAAAGGGCGTAGTAATAGCAAACAGTCTAGCAAATAGTTCTACAACCTTCTGGAAATACGATGCTGACTTTATGTCATCCAAATCTATAAACGTAAGAATTGTTATTTACAAACAACAACAGCGTAAAATAGAACTATGAGAGGTCGCAAATATACAAGTCAGATGTCAAAGGTCGATGTTTTGCTTGAGCTAATTATAGATTCAAAATGGCGGCCTCCGTAGTAAAACAATTTGGCACTGATGAATTAATGAAGATTACGATGAAATATGAGATCGTCATCAAAAATGGATAACATTATCATCGAAAACAGGTATCTAATTACGTCGCTAACTTGTATTCATGAATAACAAGTCCTACAAACCTTACAAAACGAAAGTAGTGTGCATTGGAGCGTAGCAACAGTAACAATCAATGAAACACACATAATGCTGGATCATTACCGAACTTTGTAAACACTATGCTTTGCTTATACAATTGATAATAACATTAACAAGAGGCATTACAATGCACTATCACATCAGAATACTTAACATATAACAATAATAACTGAATAGAAATGTTCCAGAGACACTTGGAATAACTTGTAAGGCAGGGCCATTACACTACCCCCCTTCTTCTAAGACTTCATCCTCCTGGATGATCTCTGTTATTTACTCGTATCGTAGCTCGATCCCTGCACGGTTGATACACGCCACCAAGTGATCGGTATCCTTGTTCCTCTCCCTCTCGGCCAGGACAATCATCCTCAGAAGTGTGGCGTCTTCTTGGGCTTTACCTTGGGCCAGCATCTCCAGGTACTTGTACAGGTACACTCTGGACTTGCTCTGGAAGTCAAGGTGGTCGTGGCGAAACTTGCAGCCAGACAGAGCCAAGAAGTTGTATTTGTCCAATATCACAGGCCTTGTGAGTCTTGACACTTCGCCGTGGCGCCCTTCTTCAAGCCTCATGGCCGCGTATTCCCACTGTAGGAGACGTGTATCGGCATCCATGTCCTGCCACCTAGATGGGGGCCACGTCACCGTCACCCTCCCTGATGTCAGTCGGACTGTGCTTTTGATGTCCCAATTCCGTCTTGCTGGAGGGAAGAGCGGCATACATCCGAAAGATAGGACTCTTTTGGCAGCCTTTGATGCTGGAGACCCAGATGTCTTGTTGGAGGTGTCGGATGGTTGCTGCTGGACTGGTGTATCTTCCTGCATCGTAGTGCGCCTTGGTGACCTGCTTCTCTCTGGTCTTGTCTTGTCCTGTTGTGGGATATCCCTGCTGTCCCTCCTTGCTGTGTGCGACTTCCTGACAGGTGATGGTGGCAACCAGCGGGTTGTAGATGGACGTGGTGGAGGCAACTGTTGGCTTGCACGTGAAGGTGGTGGCGGAGACTTGTGTCTTGTAGGCGGAGGTGGTGGTGGTGAGGACTGTCTTTTGGCTGGGTTGGAGGATGTCGACTGAGTCCCTTCTGGTGTGGAAGACGTCATTTCTTCATCTTCGTCCTCAGACTCCTCAGACTCACTGTCTGTGTCCTCTCGTTCCTTGTCTCTATCATCCTCTTCCATCCTCTCTACGGTTGACACAGACGTCACAGCAATGGGCTGTTCTACACTGAAAGGCCTCTTGGTAACCGCGACACTGTTGACTATATCAGCAGGAAGCTGGAGTACTTTGGCGATGATTGATGCTCTTTTCTTCAGGTCTTCTCCCACCAACTGTCTGCTCTCAGTTTCCGGCTTCGCCAAAGACAATGTGGAGCTCAGGGCCTGCATCCTTCGTATAATAGAGGCTTGGTGTTTGCCCTCAGTTGTCTGTATCTGTGCCTCATACCAGATCTTGCCCTCGTAACAGCTGAGAAGGACTTTGGCCGAGGTCTTGCCGATAGTAATGTCCTGAACTGTGTGACAATCCTCCGGGTGGTACGATGTCTCCGTCGGCTCATAGTGGGGTTCTGGGGACAGGGATCCTTCTGCCATGATGGAGATGGCGTCGCAGTCTTGGAGGTCCTCTTCTTCTTTGGCGGTCTTCCATCCCCGTATCCATTCTTCCACGGTCCTTTCACGCACACCTTTCCTCGTCCAAACGATCACCTTCTCCCGAGTCTCTACTGACAATCCACTTCCCCAGTCAGGCACCGAGATGAACCGCTTGAAGAAATCCGGATACCTGCTCATCCAAAACATGTTGGATTCTGTGAACATGTCCTTGTGGAACTTCGTCACACTGTCTTTATGTTTCTTCTCAACATGCTTCTTTAGTTCTCTTGGTCTGGAAAAGATGTTTGTCTTGTCACAAAGGAAACAATAGACTTGCAATCTTCTATGTTTCTCCCCTGACATGTGCCTCTTGAACTCTTTCTTGTTGGGGAAGCTCTCTTCACATCCAAGATCGCAGGAATACTTCATCTTCACACTCTGTAATATAACATGACATCTTTAGTGTTGGGAAACTCCACACCTCTGTTATCTTTACATCTTTTTACTCATCATCTTTAGCATTATCTTATCTGTCTATGGAGTGAAAGGATTACAAAAAAAAACTCCATCCACATGGGAATAGACTTTTAGGGTGATCAGTCCTACATTTATTCCCATACCCAAGGAACTCTGTCCTCTACATCTCGACCATGGTCCTTTCCCCATAACCCTTTATTTTGTTTTACAGACTGTACAGATATATGCTCTCCCTGATGACTTCACTCTAGCTTTCCTGTCCAATGCTCTTTTGTTTCCTAACCCAGCTTGGTCTTTATAACTCTTACTCTAACTTCTCTGATGTCTATCTTTTCACTTTTGGTTTAGTATCAACAGCGTGCAGAACACAAAAAAATAATTTGTCAACAACAACAAAAATAAAAATGAACTGTAAACGTCTTCATCTTTTAATTTTTGACTAAGAGCTTGCTCTTAGTACTTCCGCTTGTCTTCTCATCCAGGCAGGGAGGTTCCTCCCATTGTACGGAAGGAGACGATCAATGTGATGAGCCTTTGCTTGTACACTTGGTGACCTCTTCACCATATAAATCAGATCATCTACCTTCCTCATCACCAAGTAGGGACCTTTCCAGTTCGAGGTGAGCTTTTGGCAAACCCCGACTCTTCTTCTCGGATTGTGAACCCACACAGCTTGTCCTCGTTTAAAAGCCCTAGCACTTGCCCTTGTGTCATAATGTCTCTTTTGGTATTTCATGTTTCTTTGCAAGACTTCACGCCCGAGCCTGTGGACATCCTTCATTCTGTCCTTCAATTCTGCAACATATGTGTCCATCTCTGCAGCATCCCCGGTCTCTCGTGGACTTTCCACTAGCGCTTCCATTGGAAGCACAACTTCTCTTCCCAAAGTCATAAGGTTAGGCGTTCTTCCAGTAGTAGCATGGATGGAGGACCTGTAAGCCATCATAACTTGCGGAAGGTAGTCGTCCCAAGTCTTCTGACTTCTCTCACAGTACATAGTGAGCATTTCTGCTAAAGTCCTGTTGAACCTCTCAACAGCACCATTTGACTGAGGCCTTAGTCCAGAAGAACGTGTCTTATGGATTCCCAGAAGTGAACACACGTCTTTGAAAACATGAGCTTCAAAGTTGGTTCCTTGGTCAGTATGTATGGTGAGCGGAGTTCCAAACCGACAGATGAAGTTGTCCACCAGTGCTTTTGAAACTGTTTGAGCCTCCTGGTTTGGTATGGCAACAGCCTCTGTCCACTTTGTGAAGCAATCCATGATCACTAAGATGTAGCGATTCCCACTGTTGGTAACTGGCAAGGGTCCAAGGATATCAAGAGCGACTCTTTCCATAGGCTCTCCCACATGATATTCACCCAGTGGTGCCCTCAGTGATGCCTTTGACTGTTTCTTTGCAGCACAGAGGTCACAGACTCTGCAGTAGCTTGCAACATCCTCCTTCATTCCTGGCCAGTAGAACGAGTTCTTTATCTTTCCCAGAGTCTTCTCTCTTCCTAAGTGTCCCCCAGCTGGGATGTCATGATGACATCTCAGGACTTCATCCCTCATATCAGTAGGTACTATCAGCTGATGATGGCTGGACTTCTCTTCAATCCACTCACGGTAGAGAACACCAGACTTGACTTGTAGACGGTCCCACTGTCTCCAGAGAGCTTTTAATTCGGAAGAGTGAGGTGACACTTCTTCCCATCTTTGTCTCTTGTTTTCTTCCAAGGCAACCAGAATTGGTCCAAGCACTTTATCTTTCAGCTGGCTTTCTCTCAAAGACTGTAGGTCCCATCCCTCCAAGATCTCTTGTGGCTGCTCAGTATTCGTGGTCGGTAGAGCTTGACTCCTAGTAACTGCCCTAGTGGAGTCCTCTGGTTCTTCTTCACCAACGGACTCGTTCTGTACTTGCTTCTGACATGACTTGCAAGGGTTCCTCGACAATGCGTCCGCATTGGAGTGTTTCTTTCCTGCCCGATGAACCACTTGAAGATTGTACGTCCCCAATTCTTGCAACCAGCGTGCAACTTGTCCAGACGGCTTTTTCAAGTTCCTCATCCAACTGACTGCTGCATTGTCGGTCCTCAACAGAACCTTTTGCCCGTAGAGATAGGAATGGAAGTGCTTCAGTGCTGTTACTACCGCCAGTAGCTCCTTTCTTGTAATACAGTAATTCTGTTCCGGTTTTGTGAGTGACTTACTCATGTAAGCAATCACACGTTCTTTGCCTTCTTGAATCTGCGAGAGAACTGCACCAACTGCTTGGTCACTTGCGTCTGTGTCAAGTATGAAATCACCTGGAACTGGATACGATAACACTGGAGAAGAAGTCAAAGCTTCTTTCAACTGGTTGAAGGCATCTTCACACTCAGCTGTCCACTGGAATAGGCGTCCCTTGTCTGTTAGTTGATGCAGTGGTCGTGCAAGATCTGCAAACCCTTGGACGAATCTCCTGTAGTAGGAGCAGAGTCCCAGGAAGCTCCTAACTTCTTTGGCGTTTCTGGGAGTTTTCCATTCCTTAACAGCTGCAACTTTTTCAGGGTTTGTCTCGACTCCTTCTTCAGACACAACATGTCCAAGAAATTTGACTTTCTTCTTGAAGAAAACACACTTACTTGGCTTCAGCTTTAGGTTGGCTTCCAGGAGTCTTTGGAAAACATGTTCCATGCGTTGTAAGGTTTCGGCTACATCAGTGGCGCCAACAATGATATCATCGACGAACAGCAGACATTCCTCCCACTGTAACCCTCTCAGTACGTCCTCCATCAACCTCTGAAACGTTGACGGGGCATTTACAAGGCCAAACGGCATAACTTTGAACTGGTAGAGTCCCAGGCTTGTCACAAATGCTGTTTTGTCCCTGTCCTCTTCGGCAACTCCAATCTGCCAAAATCCTGAGTGGAGATCCATCGTACTGAACCAACGACAATTTGCGAGCGCATCTAGACAATCATCAATTCTCGGCAGCGGATAAGCATCTTTAATAGTCAGGTCATTAAGGCGGCGATAATCCAGGCAGTAACGATAGCTGTCGTCTGGCTTGCGTACTAGTACCACAGGGGAGGCCCAAGCACTCTTTGATGGCTCTATGATTCCAATGTCCAACATCTTCTGAACTTCAAGTTTTTCAGCTTCTCTCTTTCCAAAAGGCTGTCTCCTCGGAGGTTGCTTAACTGGGCATGATGTCCCTGTGTTGATCCTGTGTTCAACTCTATTTGTCCTCCCAAGATCAGATGAATCCTTTGAGAAAACCTTCTGGTACTTGACCAAGAGCTTGGCTAAGTCTTCAGCTTCGGAATCTGTAAGGTGTTCGCAACTTCTTTTCCATATGTCTGCAAGATGTTCTGGTAGTTGCTGCTTTGCTTGTCTTGTATCATCAACTTTGACAGCAGCACACCTTGCTTGCGGATGGACTATGTCTTCGTCCATGTAGATAGACTCCACTGTTCCTAACTGTGTGTTTGGATGGAATGTTATGTCATCGGGACTTGTATTGAGGACATTGATTCGCATTGGTACTTTCTTCACATTGATGACACCTTCTTGTATAAGAAGTCCCTTTGGAAGTTTCTTTACACTTTGAAAATAACCGTCAGCGGTTAGTCTTTCTGCTTGGTTTATCTGGACTGGAATCCACAAGCCAGTATGTGGTGGAATGACAACTTCGGACTTCACCTCTACTCTGCAAACCATCTCTGCTTCACCGCCAATCCAGCAAGGGATACATGTGTCATCTGTATTCAGCTCCATCTTGTTATAGTGTATAGAATTCACATGTTTCAACAAGAAGTCTTGTCCCAGAATGCCATCCATTGGTATATCACACACCAGCACGGGATGGTTGAATGTCTTTTGGTTGAACACAATCTCCATCTCTGCGAAACCTTGTACATGTATTGCTTTACCATTGGCTCCAGTCACAGATGACGTCCAAGGCTGTAGTTCACATGGCTTGTCAGGGCACATACTCTCAAAGGCATCCTCAGAAACAAGAGTTTTTGTTGACCCACTGTCTACTAGGAAATCTAGTTCTTTGCCGCATACACTTCCACTTGTATAAAACCCATTGTCCCATTTGTTACATTTGTTTCCAAGCATACCAATTCTTTCTTGAGGTAAGGGCCTTGCTTCACCTGTCTGCCCTTGGCCCTCTAGGCGGACAGGGAGGAGTTTCCCGATAACTCTGTTGCTTGAGTCCTTGTGTTTGACGTAACCTGTGGTCTATGAACTTCTCTCCCCTGCCGACTTGGACAGTCTCTATATAGATGTGAACCTGAAGTGCACTTGTAACATTTCCGATTTGGGCAATCTCTCAGGAGATGTGTATCTGAATTGCATCCAAAACACGTTCTCTTGGGTCTCTGATCTCCCGATTGGCCATCCCTTCTTCCATTTAATTTCCTTTCAATGTCTGAAATTCTTTGCAGAACTTGTTGCAAGACATCCTGTTGAGTCTTCGGTTCTTTAACTGCTTCATGTGTTGTTCGGTTTGAGGTGTTACTAGCCGTTATACTTCGAACTGTGCTCCTCCTAGTTTTTGTATCACCCATGGCAGCTTCATACCTTTCCATCATTTGGACTGCTTCCATCACTGTTGTGCAACCTCGTTCTAAGCTGTAGAACTTTTGTTCAGGTGTCATCCCCTTGTAAAGAAGGTTCAAAAGAAAGGCTTCGTGTGCACCTGGGTCAAGCTGGGGGTAGGCTCTGATACACATCCTTCGTAGATCATCTGCAAACGCAGCTACTGTTTCATCAGGATTCCTTGTTCTGGCCTCTAGCTTTGTCACCCACAATCTTTGTTGCCTTTCACTTCCAAAGCGTTCACTTAGTTTGCCAACTAATATGAAGTAGTTATTCTGTTCATGCCTTGACAGTCCCATGTAGAATACTCGAGCTGCTCCCTTTAAACTTGCACTCAGAACCAGTAGACGTTGTGGTGAAGACCATCCTCCAAGCTCTGCACAACATCCAAAATGGGAGAAGTACTCATCCCAGTCTGTTTGTCCTGAATAATTTTCTGGCCTTATAGTCATTAGAGATGACTTCCGGTTTCCTACTGTACGTGTCGAACCCATTCCCCTGATAGGACGACTTTGTCTATTTCTGTAATTTGGAGATGATGCTCTAACATCTTCATACTCTTCATCGACAGTTTCCTCATCCATGGAAACGTCCCCTTGCCCTTCTTCAGGTTGATTAAAGCTGACTTCGGGATCTGATGTTTGTTCTGAATCCATCTTTGAAACTGTTCTTGTGAATATCTCTATGTAATAAGGTCTTTAGTTCGATCACTGGATGTTTAAATTATTTAAACATCCCACTTCTGACACCAATGTAATAGCCTTGAGCGGTTTCTCTTTCACAGGTTTCTTTTTCACAGATCAGGAACAAAGACTTGTAAATTCCAATTAAAAGGTTTATTCAAAATATAAGAACGTTTGTTGGTTTATTATATACATGAACACGTATTATCAATCAAGAAGTAAATCCCAACTCGTCAACAGAATTCAAAAGTATTAGTTTCCAAAAAAAGGTGTACACTTATTTATGGACCTCAGTTTACAGGATGGATTTGTATACAATTATTACAAACAATGTAATAATTTCTTATTTATTAATTTGTGTTTTTCTCCAAAAAGACTATATAATTTGTCTATAAGAATTTGGTTTAGAATGCCAAAATATAAGGGCTATGTACTTAATCTACTGGGCAAGGGAGAATAGCCCTGAGTCACGTGACCTACCGCTATGACTGTCACAACCAGACTGACGAGCTACATTGCTGCGCCCTTTATATAGAGAAGAGTTAGGGTCACGTGGACCAATCAGCGACGAGCAGAAGAAGTTCCGTCAGCGGCAAAGTACAAGTTGGGATTACTGTATATTGTTTAGATACATCAAAATACAATATTGCAACGTCAACAATACAAATCGAATACTATTGAAATAGAAACAAGAGTCGATTTGCAACAGAATGACATATAATATAGGTCTCAATGCATTGCAGCTAGCAAGTAATCATATGTTAGAGTTTGGCTGCCCGTGTGGCTGCCCGCTGGCTGCCCGCTGGCTACCCGCTTGGCTGTCCGCTGGCCGTCCGTGGCTGTCCGCTTGTTAGAGTACGGGGCAGCCAAAATTATGACTTATAAGGAGTACTAATATCACCATAGCAACACGTAAAAACAACGGGAAAAGTGCACAGTGAAAGTTGCTACACATAATGAATTATAATTTCATTAATTATAATTACCTCAAGTTAAGCAATTACGATGATGTTAATTAAAAAGTCATCAGTCGATCGATAATCAAAGGGCGTAGTAATAGCAAACAGTCTAGCAAATAGTTCTACAACCTTCTGGAAATACGATGCTGACTTTATGTCATCCAAATCTATAAACGTAAGAATTGTTATTTACAAACAACAACAGCGTAAAATAGAACTATGAGAGGTCGCAAATATACAAGTCAGATGTCAAAGGTCGATGTTTTGCTTGAGCTAATTATAGATTCAAAATGGCGGCCTCCGTAGTAAAACAATTTGGCACTGATGAATTAATGAAGATTACGATGAAATATGAGATCGTCATCAAAAATGGATAACATTATCATCGAAAACAGGTATCTAATTACGTCGCTAACTTGTATTCATGAATAACAAGTCCTACAAACCTTACAAAACGAAAGTAGTGTGCATTGGAGCGTAGCAACAGTAACAATCAATGAAACACACATAATGCTGGATCATTACCGAACTTTGTAAACACTATGCTTTGCTTATACAATTGATAATAACATTAACAAGAGGCATTACAATGCACTATCACATCAGAATACTTAACATATAACAATAATAACTGAATAGAAATGTTCCAGAGACACTTGGAATAACTTGTAAGGCAGGGCCATTACAATACACACATCGCTGCAGAGTTACAGACAGACACAGAGCCACAGACAGACACACATAGTTACAGACATACATACATAGTTACAGAAAGACACATAGAGTTAAAGACATACACACAGAGTTACAGACAGACACAGAGCCATAGACATACACACAGAGTTACAGACAGACACAGAGCCACAGACAGACACACATAGTTACAGACATACATCGTTACAGACAGACACATATAGTTACAGACAGACACACAGAGTTACAGACAGACATACATCGTTACAAACAGACACAGATAGTTACAGACAGACACACAGAGTTACAGGCATACACCCACAGCCACAGACAGACATACACACATAGTTACAGACATACACACAGGTCCACAGACAGACACAGAGAGTTAAAGACAGACACAGAGCCACAGACAGACACACAGAGTTACAGACATACACACAGAGTTACATACAGACACAGACAGACACACAGAGTTACAGACAGTCACACAGAGTTACAGACAGACACACAGAGCTACAGACATACACACAGAGCTACAGACAGACACACATAGTCACAGATAGACACACATAGTTACAGAAAGACACAGAGTTAAAGACATACACACAGAGTTACAGACAGACATACATCGTTACAGAAAGACACACAGAGTTACACACAGACACAGAGCCACAGACAGACACACATAGTTACAGACAGACACAGAGCCACAGACAGACACACATAGTTACAGACATACACATATAGTTACAGAAAGACACATAGAGTTAAAGACATACACACAGAGTTACAGACAGACATACATCGTTACAGAAAGACACACAGAGTTACACACAGACACAGAGCCACAGACAGACACACAGAGCTACAGGCATACACAGAGCCACAGACAGACACACATAGTTACAGACATACACACATAGTTACAGACAGACACAGAGAGTTACAGACAGACACACAGAGCTACAGACATACACACAGAGCTACAGACAGACACACATAGTTACAGAAAGACACACAGAGTCACATACAGACACACATAGTCACAGACAGACACACACAGTTACAGACAGACACACATAGTTACAGACATACAGAAATAGTTACATACATACACACACAGTTACAGACAGACCCACATAGTTACAGACAGACACACAGAGTTACAGGCAGACACACAGAGTTACAGACAGACACACATAGTTACAGACATACACACAGAGCTACAGCTAGACACACACAGTTACAGAAAGACACACAGAGTCACATACAGACACACAGAGCATCGTTACAGACATACACACAGAGTTACAGACAGACACAGAGCCACAGACAGACACACAGAGTTACAGACAGACACACAGAGTTACAGAAAGACATACATCGTTACAGAAAGACACACATAGTTACAGACAGACACACATAGTTACAGACAGACACACATAATTACAGACAGACACACATAGTTACGGAAAGACACATATAGTTAAAGACATACACACAGAGTTACAGACAGACACAGAGCCACAGACAGACACACATAGTTAAAGACATACATCGTTACAGACAGACACACATAGTTACAGACAGAGTTACAGACAGACATACATCGTTACAGACAGACACACATAGTTACAGACAGACACACAGAGTTACAGACATACACACACAGCCACAGACAGACACACATAGTTACTAATATACACACATAGTTACAGACATACACACAGGGCCACAGACAGACACACAGAGTTAAAGATAGACACAGAGCCACAGACAGACACACATAGTTACAGACATACACATAGAGTTACAGACAGACACACAGAGTTACAGACAGACACAGAGAGTTAAAGACAGACACAGAACCACAGACAGACACACAGAGTTACAGACATACAGAGACAGACACACAGAGTTACAGACAACACACAGAGTTACAGACAGACACACAAAGCTACAGACATACACATATAGCTACAGACAGACACACATAGTTACAGACAGACACACATAGCAACAGAAAGACACATATAGTTAAAGACATACACACAGAGTTACAGACAGACATACATCGTTACAGAAAGACACACATAGTTACAGACATACACATAGAGTTACAGACAGACACACATAGTCACAGAAAGACACATAGAGGTAAAGACATACACACAGAGTTAAACAGACAGACACACAGAGCTACAGACATACACAGAGCCACAGACAGACACACATAGTTACAGACATACACACATAGTTACAGACACACACAGTTACAGACAGACACACACAGTTACAGACAGACACAGATCCACAGACAGACACACATAGTTACAGACATACACACATAGTTACAGACAGACACACACAGTTACAGACATACACAGATCCACAGACACACACATAGTTACAGATATACACACATAGTTACAGACAGACACACATAGTTACAGACACACACAGTTACAGACAGACACAGATCCACAGACAGACACACATAGTTACAGACATACACACATAGTTACAGACAGACACACACAGTTACAGACATACACAGATCCACAGACACACACATAGTTACAGACATACACACATAGTTACAGACAGACACACACAGTTACAAACAGACACAGATCCACAGACAGACACACATAGTTACAGATATACACTCATAGTTAGAGACATACACACATAGTTACAGACAGACACGCATAGTTACAGACAGACACACAGAGTCACAGACAGACACACATAGTTACAGACAGACACACAGAGTTACAGACATACACACATAGTTATATACATACACACATCGTTACAGACATACACACAGAGTTACAGACGGACACATAGCCACAGACAGACACAGATCCACAGACAGACACACATAGTTACAGATATACACTCATAGTTACAGACAGACACACATAGTTACAGACAGACACGCATAGTTACAGCCAGACACACATAGTTACAAACAGACACACAGAATTACAGACAGACACACAGAGTTACAGACATACACACATAGTTATAGACATACACACATCGTTACAGACATAAACACAGAGTTACAGACAGACACAGAGTTACAGACAGACACACATAGTTACAGAAAGACACACAGAGTCACATGCAGACACACATAGTTACAGACAGACACACAGAGTTACAGACATACACACATAGTTATAGACATACACACATCGTTACAGACATACACACAGAGTTACAGACAGACACAGAGTTACAGACAGACACACATAGTTACAGAAAGACACACAGAGTCACATGCAGACACACATAGTTACAGACAGACACACAGAGTTACAGACATACACACATAGTTATAGACATACACACATCGTTACAGACATACACACAGAGTTACAGACAGACACAGAGTTACAGACAGACACACATACTTACAGAAAGACACACAGAGTCACATGCAGACACACATAGTTACAGACAGACACACAGAGTTACAGACATACACACATAGTTATAGACATACACACATCGTTACAGACATACACACAGCGTTACAGACAGACACAGAGCCACAGACAGACACACAGAGCTACAGACAGACACACATAGTTACAGAAAGACACACAGAGTCACATGCAGACACACAGAGTTACAGAAAGACCCACAGAGTTACAGACAGACACACATAGCTACAGACATACACACATAGTTACAGACATCCACACAATAGTTACAGACAGACAAACAGAGTTACAGACAGACACAGAGTTACAGACATACACACAGAGTTACAAACATAAATACAGCCATGCAGGGGCGGATCCAGGATTTTTGAAAGGGGGGGGTCCCAAAACAATTTTTCTCCACTCAGTGGGGGGGGGGGGGGGGGGGGGGGGGGGGGGGGGGGGGGGGGGGGGGGGGGGGGGGGGGGGGGGGTTTAAAAGTATATCCCAACTTATACATGGATTTGAAAAGGGGGGGGTCCGGACCCCCTGAACCCCCCCCTTGGATCCGCCACTGGCCATGTATGGGTAAATATTAGACCCAAATAGACAGTGACTGTCACTTATCGAAACAGAAAGACAGAAAGAAATAAGATAGAGACTAATAAAATAATGAATAGCATGAATACGTTAGAGATAAAAAAAAAGCTAGGGAAATAGATGGCAAAGATGATAGAAATAGTGATAGAAAATAGGGATATACAGAGGATAGAAAGATACAGAGCGATGGACAGATCCAGTGATAGAAAGATAGAGATACAGAGAAACATAGATAAAACGCTTCAAACAGAGATATACAGGGTTTGACAGACATTTAAAAAGATAGAGAAAACACACAATAAAGGGAGGTAAAGAAAGAGATAGATAGATAGATAGATAGGGATAGAGATATGGAGAAATGATTGAAATAAATGCATATAAAGATAAACAACTTGAGACAGAGAGTTTTAGACATGAATGGCAAGAGAAGACAGATATAATCAAATATTATGATAATTGATAGAAATTAACAGATATTGAGATAGACAAATAGAGGTAGAAATAAAGAGCTGTTAACTGAAATAGATAGACATAGATAAAAAAGATCCAAAAAAAAGCTGTCAGGGGTGTATAGAAATGGAAAGAGATAGATATAAATAGCGAGCGATGGACAGGCGGGATCAAGTTACACAGAGACAGATAAATGGAGTCAGTCAAACGTAAGCTGACAAAAACAGATCCGAGAAGAAAATATCCAATTATAATCATATTGAAACAAATAGATACAGATAAACGGAGACACCGATAAACTCAATTTCCAAAGTATGTTCATCTGGCTTTTAGTGTTTATACATTGTTAAATTGAAAATTTAAGAAAATGACCAGCACTTCTGGGCGTCAGAGTATATATATATACACTGGTGTAGTGGCGTGCAGGCTAAACCATAGGGAGAGATGCAGCTCACGTGTCAACTCGTAGGACGGATACTCACTACAATAGATCAAACAGCATCTAAAAGATTCATCGTTTCAAATTTCAAAGTCTTTGAGGAGCAGCGAAGCAGTAACGCTGCTGATTATTTCTAATTAGGTTTCAGGGAAACACTGTCTGCTTGGCATTACTGCACATTTATCAGATACTGTGCTCAGCAAGTGTGCCATCTAATGTCTTGGGAAGATTCAGAACCTATCGATTTTGAATTTTAGCAACCAAGTACCTTTGTAAGATGTCAGATCGACTTTGCGGGGGCGGGGAGTTGTCTGACTTGTTGAATAACTCCGGAATAATTCACCGCTCTAGCATCATTCTCTTCTGATGAAGCTGCTGCTAGCCAATTATAGTCTGCTTGACTGTGAACCAGTCGGATATCGTCTGCCCGAGTAAGCTCTCGTTTTGCTTCTTTAAGACTTTAAGATAGATTGTTCTTTAACACAGGCAGTGCTATGCAGCTATTTGTCGATTAAACAAGGCACCTTACGAGCATTGTATTAAGAAACTATGTACCAACAACGAGATTTAATAGATATACCATAGGTATAAGTTGCTTTGTCTGTCTCCAACATGATGGGATGATCTGACATGTCAACAAAGGCTGGTGTAAGTTGTAAGTCTAGATTCCTACGGCTCTTTAGCAGTTGAACATATAAAGTAAAGGAAGCGCATTGGTCCCCATGTAAAGTGATGTTGCATCCGGAATCTTAAAGAGCCATCAAGGATGTTAACGTTTCAAATTAAAAATAAGTTTTGGAAAATATACTTAAAACGCCTGTTTAATGTACTTTTTATTGAGATAAGACCAGCAAATTATGACAAATGTTTACTCTCATTAATTATAAAATTCAAGAAAAATACCTAGTTGGGTAAAACAAGTATTCCAATATCTGTAGCAAATACATAATTAAATGAAATGGTAAATAAATAACTGCCAAAAAATTATATATTTCAATTTCATTCATTGCTCATGATTTTTGTTATTCTTTCGTGTCTTTGTTTACTGTGTGTGAGCTAGACCATAATGCTTTGCGCTTGAAAATAATAGACTGGATCTATATTTAGACTAGAAATCATCTTTACTAATTAATGCAATTTCTCGGCTTGTTGTAGGTTGAACAAACTTTGGAAAAATTAAGTGTATTTATTTCACGAAGATATGTTCATCATATATTTCGATATGTTCATCAACATCCTTGATGGCTATTTAAAGTGTGAGCTCAATCCCAGCAAAGGTCCCATCTTACGTAGAAAGTCACGTCGAAATTAGACTAGTGCATTTGTTTTCGATGTCTGGATCCTATATTTGTCAAATATAGCGTTTTACATTGAATAATCTTCCGCATAATAGAAAGTAAAACGTGTTATGAGGTTCACATGAACATGTGTCTAGTGTTACTGTATGTTAAAATCTAAGTGTTTACAGTGAGGAGTAAAGCCTCTATAGAATTATTGTTATTTGTGGGGTGTCATTTGGTTGTTAAGTGAATAAATGTTTAGAGATGACGTGTATTGAGTTCTTGATGGTCAAGAGAATATGTGTTTACAGCTCTTGATGGTTCAGAGACTACGTGTTTACAGTTATTGATGGTTCAGAGACTACGTGTTTACAGTTCTTGATGGTTCAGAGACTACGTGTTTATAGTTCTTGATGGTTCAAAGACCACGTGTTTACAGCTCTTGATGGTTCAGAGACTACGTGTTTACAGTTCTTGGTGGTTCAGAGACTACGTGTTTACAGTTCTTGATGGTTCAGAGACTACGTGTTTATAGTTCTTGATGGTTCAGAAACTACATGTTTATAGTTCTTGATGGTTCAAAGACAACATGTTTATAGTTCTTGATGGTTCAAAGACCACGTGTTTACAGCTCTTGATGGTTCAGAGACTACGTGTTTATAGTTATTGATGGTTCAGAGACTACGTGTTTACAGCTCTTGATGGTTCAGAGACTACGTGTTTATAGTTCTTGATGGTTCAAAGACTACGTGTTTATAGTTCTTGATGGTTCGAAGACCACGTGTTTATAGTTCTTGATAGTTCAAAGACTACGTGTTTATTGTTCTTGATGCTTCAGAGACTACGTGTTTATAGTTCTTGATGGTTCAAAGACTACGTGTTTACAGTTCTTGATGGTTCGAAGACCACGTGTTTATAGTTCTTGATGGTTCATAGACTACGTGTTTACAGTTTTTGATGGTTCAGAGACTACGTGTTAACAATTCTTGATGGTTCAGAGACTACGTGTTTATAGTTCTTGATGGTTCAAAGACTACGTGTTTATAGTTCTTGATGGTTCGAAGACCACGTGTTTATAGTTCTTGATGGTTCATAGACTACGTGTTTACAGTTTTTGATGGTTCAGAGACTACGTGTTAACAATTCTTGATGGTTCAGAGACTACGTGTTTATAGTTCTTGATGGTTCAGAGACTGCGTGTTTACAGTTCTTGATGGTTCAGAGACAGCGTGTTTATACATGTAGTTCTGGGTACAACTATTTCAATATTTAATCGTAAAATCCAATACAAACATATGAGTGACTAACACTAAGGATTTGGTATATAATCACTGCTCAATACTGGTAATCATATATACATTTCTTACAGATTTTTACCAGCTAGTGCAGAGTGTAGCTGATTCTCTCAATGTCTTTTTTAAGGTATAATGAAAAGGTACTGCATGTACTGTATTGTCATGCATGTGATAAAGCTTATACCTTATGTTGCGTTATAATTCAATAGGTATTAATTATTCGGATAAGAGGTAATTTTTAAAATCGTTAACGAATAATAATTTTATAACAGAAATGTTTTAGACTTGTTTACAAGCAGATAACTGTCAAGTTATGTGTAGTTCATTTGTGTAATTCGATAGGCAACCCACATTTGAATGAAGAATCTGATATTTAACGCAATGTTTTAATAGAATTTAAAATAATTTTATACAAACTGTTATCTTTCACCTTTATAAATCAAACAATATACATCAAGTTTTATTTTGTTTGGCAAAAGGATTGTCTCCTTAAAGGAATAAGGAGCTTGTATATATTATTGTATTGTGTATCGTATTTCACCGTGTTAGATTATGTCAGTGGAGGAATGAAAGAATTCCTGCTTATTAGAATGGACAGTGAAGGCCAGCCTCCGCTCCCACCTGTAGGTGTACGTTGACTGGTAGATTGCACTGCAAGCCGTGTATATTTCATGTCTGACAGTTGATGTCCACTCGCCCACTCGTCTAAGAAATATGATTATGATACAAACACGCCATAATTCCTCTAAAAAGCGTCCGGAGGCTTATTAAAACAGCAGTGCCCTTCACTTTTAGAAAATCTGGTGATTTATGATAATATCCTAGCAACTCTCCAATCCTTATAAATATGGAGCCAAGGCCCGAAAGGCCGAGGCCCATGTTTTTTATTGTATCGAGAAATACTCCGACATTTTATATCCTACTAAATTTCACTAATAGTATTGTTTTTTCCTCAAATTTGCTTTAAAAGTTTAAATAATGCAACTTCTAGTTCAAAACGTATTAACGACTTAAGGTCCATTATTGTTCGACACTCTTTATTACATGTCCGACCAATATATTATTACTGCTATATATAGAGTAATTAATATCAAGAATTCCGTGCGTCCTTCCTTTCGACCGTTCGAATACATGTTTTTTCCCGACCGATTACACAAACATATGCTTTTCAAACTTTGCACAAATCATCTATACCACTAGGAGTGGTGCAGTATCAGATATTACAAGCCATTTTGTGAGTTCTTTTTCACGAAATTCCGTATTTTAAACTATTCATTTTGTGAGATTAATATTTGTCCGACCGATTGCAGAAGAACTATTCGTCCTATATTCAAACTTTGCAATCATCTTAAAAATTACTAGGGGAGATGAACTGGCGAATAACAAGCAATTTTGTGAATTTTTTAATGTTTTAAAATGAATTTTTACATACTATATTACACGTGTATTAATCTGATGAAGCTTTATGAAATCCTATCAAACTTATTTTGAGATGATCCATGGTATATGATAGGTAGAATCAAAGAGATCGCACATGAAGGGTCGGGAGTATCAGTGAGTCCCGGCCACTTTTTGGTTTGTTTATTCCATTTCCACTATACATTTACACAAACTTATCATTCGGTTCAAAACCACAGCCCACGTGGACGGACATACAAAATAAAATGTACCATATTCTAATAAATCAAATTGTGTATGGATATGTTTATCAAAATTATTTTCAAAATTTACTTTTTCTGGCAGCATTCTGTTTTGGTTCCGTTAAAAAATTGGTAACGTTTCGTTTGGCCGGTAGTATAGTGAACATGTATAAAGATAACTCTACAAATGTGCGTCACTGTATAGAGACAATGCGGTATTGTAGATTGCCTGTGAGTCGATATTTAATGATACGGAAATAACATCGTATGATGGGTAACTTGTTTATTAAATTTACTGTGAGAGATAGCATAATGGCCAACTTACTTGCAGTATAAATATCAGCCATGTGTGTAACGTATAGATTCAATTTATTATTTAAGAGATCACCTTTCTTCTTGAATAGATTCTCATTTCCAAATTTAATCTGAAATTATATTACGTAACTTTGAAAGATTTAATATTTTTAAAAGGAATTTCGTTGTTATATACTTCGGTATAACTTTCATATTTTGGCCTCTATTCTCATGGCCGGTGTCTCAGAAAAAACTGCAGGATATAACAAATTTTTGTATTTTTGTCAGCATGGGAAATGATTAAAAACCGTTACCACATAGGATACTCCCTTCAGATTTCGATCCTAACCTCGGTTCAACATCGCCTGATTTTCAAGGCTCTAGCAAAACCCTCTAGCGGGAAAAAGGGGAACCTCATACAGTATCCCTGCTTCTTTACCAATGAAGACCCATTTTTCAGCGGCCATGTTGACCGAGTGACTTCAAAGATCTAGGCATCTGATTCCTAAAGGTCTAATTAGCATACGTCCTTCGAAAAGGTCTGATGTAAATAACACAAATTACCCATGTTTTGGTATTTGTCTCTGATTTGGTCTTCTTTATTTATCAACATGTTTATGATCAATAGTTTTCACAAAATCCAAAAATCAAATAGTATATTTCGAGGAAAACACATTAAACGAGAAAACGTTTATCTTTCGTTTATTTTATCATTATGGTGTGTCAATGGAAAATGTCACTATTACAACGGCGTCACTGATTGCAAATCTGGATTTAATTGCAACCAATCGGGACACTCCATTTCTGCACTCGGATTCAGGCGATGCAGAACAGAGGTTTATAGGATCGGACATCTGATAAGGAGTAACCTCTGTGGGAAGAGAATGGTTTATATGCTAATCTGAAAAACCCTTTCGTGGCTGCTGTGGATGAAATACGACGAAGAAGGTGATCAACAATCACTGGTTTCAGGATTATCGGATTTAAGTTTCTTAACAGAACTATCGAAGGACTTGATAATCTGATGATGAAATATCATATATTTCGTGCCAGAGTACACACCCGTTTCTTACAGAAATTTAATGCGTATTATTCACGATACACTTCACCATACATGTATGTATAACTGACCATATGTAAACCAATTGACAGTATATATAGACTGATGTAACTGTAGATGTAACTGTCGATGTTGATGTAGAGTTTAGTAGTGTTGGGTGTTGATATTGGTGTCTCTGATAGTGTTGAAATCAGTGTCTATTTTGAAGCTTGTATTGGTTTTTTAACTTCTATATGAGATAATTCCCGAACCATATCAGAAATAAACAAAGTCCGATCCGCTATTTTTAGAAGGGGTCGCAGGCTATAGTCCTTGAACATTTTATGTTAATCAGTCCTGCAGAATTCTCTGCACAAAACAAGTGTAAAACAACTCAGTAATTCCAAAAAGTATTTCCATCTAGACAGTCGCCTGGAAAACAACAATATTGCCTTCACCGGGATACGAAGTCATTCTTGTTTTCCTCTCCACACGGTGTGACTACATATCGTCGCATGATCTGACACGAGTTTAATGCAGTTAAAACTTTCTTAGTTGCCATGAGTGGACCAATCAAATCATTGCTTAGGTTCTCGTGAGTGACGTGTCCCTCGCTCCTCATACAGAAAGCTTATGGAGGTATGCGAGATGTGGTCTTTGGTATACAGCCTCCCCATGTCATGTAAATATATCTTTTAGGCTTTCAGCTTGTATTAAATTATTTTTCCATGGTAACAGTTTGGACTTCGTTTTTTTGAATGGTAGGGTTTGTTTCCGGTGCTGATCTCAACATGACCTATCCTCACCAAATTCGAAATACTATCGTTATAACCTTAGCTGAGATAAAACCTGGATTCATTCATGTAAATTATTTTTAAATTATTGTCATCATATAGCTTACAATATCATATATCACATAAAAGCCAATATATTGCCTTCAAAACAAGTCATAAATGATTTTAAAAAATCAGTAATAGCTTTTCAACATATTATTTTTCATAGCTTGAGTCATGAACACGGCCCACATACTTATCGAAATAATTTGCTTTAAAATAAAAATCCTGACAAATATATTGTAATGGTTTAATATCATCTAGAGGTGCGCCATTCAGAATGTAAGGGGGACATAGCGATATTAGCCCTGCGCTAGGTTTTACCCAACGCGCCGAAGGCTGAATGCTGTACCGTATTTATCTTACTGAATGTCGTATTTATCTTAAAAGTGCATACAAATTGTGTTGTTGGGGGTAACATATGCTTAACAGTATAAATGGTGTCATTTTATCGAGGAGTACAGACTGTTGCCAAACTTACCATTTTTATGATAGTCGACTCAGTATAGTGACGATATAAAAGTAAAAGTTGCGATTTCTGATCGAAAACTGTACAATGCAACGCGATTGACGTCAATTAGTCAAACGTAATTTTGGAAACTTATTGACAACAAACAAAAATACAAACTGGGGTTGATAATGTTTAATAGTTCATGTAACTATCGTGCATGTACATGTAAACGGGACGTGTAGTTTTGGTATCAACACATGCTAATTGATGGTGCTAGGAACAAGTAACTATCATATATTTATCGATTTGGGATGAAAATGCAAATTGAGTGAAATCAGCGGTCAGCATATATAGTATGCTGGCACGTAGTAAAGCCAAATAAAATATTATGAAACACAACGTACCGGTATGCATCTTTAACAAAACGCTGCAAAGAAAACCCTTAATGTGACAACGTAAACAATTCTAACAACGAATGTGATTCAGCGCTACTGACAAAACACGAGTTCAGTGTGTACAGGTAACGACAGAGCCACAAGATGGAAGTGTTGTTTTGAAAACATGCAACATCGGTCGTGTGACTACTCCGTCCCTAGCCGAGGTAACGTCGCTCCATGAACAGTTACGACTATCACACAATATACATTTCTCCCATGACGGACACACATTGGAAATGCATATGGATTATAACCATTCAAGTAACTTTCGTAATATTTTGTTCATAATCGACTTGTTTATTATTGCTTGATCGCTGAATATAGACATATTTAAAACCAATTTGTAAGTGATTAATTTTAATATGGGCATTCGTTATTTTACTTTGACGAAGTATTAAACTTACTTTCACGGAAGACAAAATTAACTAATTCACAGAATGATACATTTAACGATTAAATATATATTGTAATAGGTAACACTGAACATGCTAGTCTCATACATCAAAAGTCCAGGTTCGAACACCGTTAGGACAACGTCAGTTTGTGACATGGGCACTACATACTGTTTTCGGGCCCCTATCAAAGCTCTTCATACAAGATTCATGTAGCCAAACCAGCTGTACGATTTGGTACCCGAACATTAAGGAAGGGACCCATACGACCGTTTGAAGCGCTCAGTAGCTTCATCGAAACTACAGGTAATTAAATCCAGGGATCAAAGAATGGAATTATTAATTGCTTTACTGGTCTGAACCATTTCAACATTGTCCCCCAGAGTGCCAGTGTGTGTACTGGTCTGAACCATTTCAACATTGTCCCCCAGATAGCCAGTGTGTGTACTGGTCTGAACCATTTCAACATTGTCCCCCAGAGTGGAGTGCCAGTGTGTGTACTGGTCTGAACCATTTCAACATTGTCCCCCAGAGTGCCAGTGTCTGTACTGGTCTGAACCATTTCAACATTGTCCCCCAGAGTGCCAGTGTCTGTACTGGTCTGAACCATTTCAACATTGTCCCCCAGAGTGCCAGTGTGTGTACTGGTCTGAACCATTTCAACATTGTCCCCCAGAGTGCCAGTGTGTGTACTGGTCTGAACCATTTCAACATTGTCCCCCAGTGTGCCAGTGTGTGTACTGGTCTGAACCATTTCAACATTGTCCCCCAGAGTGGAGTGCCAGTGTGTGTACTGGTCTGAACCATTTCAACATTGTCCCCCAGAGTGCCAGTGTCTGTACTGGTCTGAACCATTTCAACATTGTCCCCCAGAGTGCCAGTGTGTGTACTGGTCTGAACCATTTCAACATTGTCCCCCAGAGTGCCAGTGTGTGTACTGATCTGAACCATTTCAACATTGTCCCCCAGAGTGCCAGTGTGTGTACTGGTCTGAACCATTTCAACATTGTCCCCCAGAGTGCCAGTGTATGTACTGGTCTGAACCATTTCAACATTGTCCCCCAGAGTGCCAGTGTGTGTACTGGTCTGAACCATTTCAACATTGTCCCCCAGAGTGCCAGTGTGTGTACTGGTCTGAATCATTTCAACATTGTCCCCCATAGTGCCAGTGTGTGTACTGGTCTGAACCATTTCAACATTGTCCCCCAGAGTGCCAGTGTGTGTACTGGTCTGAACCATTTCAACATTGTCCCCCAGAGTGCCAGTGTGTGTACTGGTCTGAACCATTTCAACATTGTCCCCCAGAGTGCCAGTGTGTGTACTGGTCTGAACCATTTCAACATTGTCCCCCAGAGTGCCAGTGTGTGTACTGGTCTGAATCATTTCAACATTGTCCCCCAGAGTGCCAGTGTGTGTACTGGTCTGAACCATTTCAACATTGTCCCCCAGAGTGCCAGTGTGTGTACTGGTCTGAACCATTTCAACATTGTCCCCCAGAGTGCCAGTGTGTGTACTGGTCTGAACCATTTCAACATTGTCCCCCAGAGTGCCAGTGTGTGTACTGGTCTGAACCATTTCAACATTGTCCCCCAGAGTGCCAGTGTGTGTACTGGTCTGAACCATTTCAACATTGTCCCCCAGAGTGCCAGTGTGTGTACTGGTCTGAATCATTTCAACATTGTCCCCCAGAGTGCCAGTGTGTGTACTGGTCTGAACCATTTCAACATTGTCCCCCAGAGTGCCAGTGTTTGTTCTGGTCTGAACCATTTCAACATTGTCCCCCAGAGTGCCAGTGTGTGTACTGGTCTGAACCATTTCAACATTGTCCCCCAGAGTGCCAGTGTGTGTACTGGTCTGAACCATTTCAACATTGTCCCCCAGAGTGCCAGTGTGTGTACTGGTCTGAACCATTTCAACATTGTCCCCCAGAGTGCCAGTGTGTGTACTGGTCTGAATCATTTCAACATTGTCCCCCAGAGTGCCAGTGTTTGTTCTGGTCTGAACCATTTCAACATTGTCCCCCAGAGTGCCAGTGTGTGTACTGGTCTGAACCATTTCAACATTGTCCCGCAGAGTGCCAGTGTTTGTACTGGTCTGAACCATTTCAACATTGTCCCCCAGAGTGCCAGTGTGTGTACTGGTCTGAATCATTTCAACATTGTCCCCCAGAGTGCCAGTGTGTGTACTGGTCTGAACCATTTCAACATTGTCCCCCAGAGTGCCAGTGTTTGTTCTGGTCTGAACCATTTCAACATTGTCCCCCAGAGTGCCAGTGTGTGTACTGGTCTGAACCATTTCAACATTGTCCCCCAGAGTGCCAGTGTGTGTACTGGTCTGAACCATTTCAACATTGTCCCCCAGAGTGCCAGTGTGTGTACTGGTCTGAACCATTTCAACATTGTCCCCCAGAGTGCCAGTGTGTGTACTGGTCTGAATCATTTCAACATTGTCCCCTAGAGTGCCAGTGTGTGTACTCGTCTGAACCATTTCAACATTGTCCCCCAGAGTGTCAGTGTGTGTACTGTTCTGAACGATTTCAACATTGTCCCCCAGAGTGCCAGTGTGTGTACTGGTCTGAACCATTTCAACATTGTCCCCCAGAGTGCCAGTGTGTGTACTGGTCTGAACTGGTCTGAACCATTTCAACATTGTCCCCCAGAGTGCCAGTGTGTGTACTGGTCTGAACCATTTCAACATTGTCCCCCAGAGTGCCAGTGTGTGTACTGGTCTGAACCATTTCAACATTGTCCCCCAGAGTGCCAGTGTGTGTACTGGTCTGAACCATTTCAACATTGTCCCCCAGAGTGCCAGTGTGTGTACTGGTCTGAACCATTTCAACATTGTCCCCCAGAGTGCCAGTGTGTGTACTGGTCTGAACCATTTCAACATTGTCCCCCAGAGTGCCAGTATGTGTACTGGTCTGAACCATTTCAACATTGTCCCCCAGAGTGCCAGTGTGTGTACTGGTCTGAATCATTTCAACATTGTCCCCCAGAGTGCCAGTGTGTGTACTGGTCTGAACCATTTCAACATTGTCCCCCAGAGTGCCAGTGTGTGTACTGGTCTGAACCATTTCAACATTGTCCCCCAGAGTGCCAGTGTGTGTACTGGTCTGAACCATTTCAACATTGCCCCCCAGAGTGCCAGTGTGTGTACTGGTTTGAACCATTTCAACATTGTCCCCCATAGTGCCAGTGTGTGTACTGGTCTGAACCATTTCAACATTGTCCCCCAGAGTGCCAGTGTGTGTACTGGTCTGAACCATTTCAACATTGTCCCCCAGAGTGCCAGTGTGTGTACTGGTCTGGTCACTGTCGACTGTCGGCAAACATGTTTGCAGGGATACCCTCGTTCAAGGTTCTGTTGTTCTATAGAAAGTTTGATCTACTGACACACTGATCTATTTTGTCTAATGAAGCGCCAGACATGTGCTATTCTTGTCAAACGGTAGTCGGACAGAGCTAATGGACACTGCTCGATAAGTAACCCTGGCTTTGTGTCGCAACGTCAACTCGAGCAAGATGGTGGAAATCTAATTTGACGTCAATGCTTTAGAGTTCTTTGTTTGTGTCTTCCTTTATCGCATACCGATATAAATAGATTGTGTTTGCGCTGGCAGCTGCTTCGGGATTTATTTGGTAAATCTATTGAAACCATTCAACAATGAATCCAGCGCGCACCTTGAGTCGTCCAACTGTGACGTCACAAGGAAGTGACGTTAGTCGGATTGTCCATATAAGATATTCGTGTAAAACAGTTAAAACGCCTTTAATTCTGCTTAGAATGGATTCATGTCCTCTTAACCTTTAAACTAACTTTACCCTCTTGTTTGTGCAGAATGATGTCATCTGGTACCTTTCACTTCATAATTTCTAGATGAATTTGTTTTTGACAACGTGATTCCTTACATAAACTAATTTGAGATTTGTTGGGGCAAGAAATGCATCTTTGCAGAATTTTGTATACGATAGCAGAATACTGGATATATAATGGCATTATTTTCAAGAACTCAACCTAAGATATGAGAATGATTGAATTTAATGCATTGATAAAACCTCTGATGTAAGTGTAAGACATTATCATTCAATGCAAGGACTCTATATTCATTTATTGAGCAATGAAACAAATTTAAATGATTCCGAAATTTGCGTATAAATGTTTTCGAAAAGTCCGGCCTTGCATTCTCTCATTAAGATAAAATTATACACCCTTCTTTAATCTTTGGATCATACGATTAGTTACGATAATGGCGACTAGTTGAGAATATGTGAATTAGAATTCAGCCGAAAGGCACTTACGAAGCTATTGTGTGTTGGCTGCAACTGGAGGCGACACAGGAGGCGTGTAATGCAAGTACGTTGAGCTTAGTTAATTGTCTGATCCGTGTAGTAAACAGTCAAGTCACGATTCTGCTGAGCCCACACATAGCTGATATGAAGACGATTATAATAGCTAAGTAATTCAAAACGCATTGAAATGAACAACACGATATCTTCACTATTTTAATCTCAATTTCATTTACTCATTATTTTTTTCTATAATCATTTGTTTCACATTGCGATAAAAAATATAGCTTTTGAATCCAGTTAATGCAAAATGAAACTTAATCGTGACATTTAACACGGGAATAAGAAATTGAAAGGAGCGGGAATGAGGAACAATTGAATAGGAAGGTATAAAACACGTTGTATATATGCCTTTCGTAGGTATCTGCAGAGTAGGGAAGCGCTAATAAAATCGTTACATTGAGCCATCTTTCCTGGCGTGAGAGTTTGCGTGCATTCACAAGCGACTGTTCAAACAGTAACATACACCCACGCTTCCAGTGTGATTGATCAGTGGACGGAGTGTGCTCTACTTTTTACCAAGATTAAAATTTCAAACTGTCGGCAGGCAATAAAGGCATTTCCCAGGAGTCTTAAAACACTGCGTGCATTAATCAAGAAACGCAATATTCATGTTTTTACAACAATCAATCATGATGTTCTTGCTTTTCTATTGTCAGTTCATCAGTTTACAAACATCGCTCGAATATAGTGTTCATGTCTTTTCATTCTTTATCAAAGTCAATATAAATTGCATTTATTTCTAATCTGATTATCACTTCAGACACCAAGAACGATCCCACGTGCCCCTGCTATCAGAAACTGTTTGGTGACGGTAGGTGGCGCCCCGAGATTAAAATCAGATCCCGTATGTGACGAGATTTCAATGTACGATGACGTCAACGGAAGCTGGGAGCTGGTTGCTAGGTTACCGGAGCCTCGTCATCATCACGCAGGTGAGAGAAGCAATATCTAGCTGCAGACAGACACGATGACTGGAAACAATCGATCCAATCCCTTTGCAGAAGAATCAAATGATTAGTACGAGAAACTCTATATAGTCTAGGGTCCCTGCTGGCCTGACTGTGCGCAGCGTCGCACATACTTCTCGCCAGTTAGTCCAACACACAAGTATTTGTATCGCTTGTCACCAACTGCGGCACTCAGTAGCTGATGTGGAGCCAGTTTTATCTGCACTGCATTCTATCAGTTCCCTTCGTAACCAGTGATTGTATAATCAAATAAATAAAACCGTTTTTCTCATTTTACGTAAGCTGGAGACGGGTTGTTAATGTAATTAGAACACTGAAGTAGATTGTTGATTAGAAGTACGACAGGTAACGTAATGCAGGCGTGGAGACTGAACCATGTTGTTATCTTTTCTTTGTCATCTTCATTTTTCGATTTCATTTTGAAGATTGATAAAGTATAAACAAGTCTATTATAATTCTTTAACAATATTTTCGAATCCAAATTTATCAATTCCATTGACCATGATGTCGTTGATCACCTGGGCACAGTTTCTTTTCCAAAACTTCATTGTTTCTTTTGTCCAATGCGTTCCCACTTCTGGCCAATTACTAGCCCATATATGCTGGGCAGTTAGCCTGTGTCTCACATGAATCGGTTGCCGAAGGTGGAGTGATCAAGGGGTCAATTCAAGAGAGATTGGTCACTTGTGGTCCATGCTCATAAGCCATGTGTGAACTTTCTAAGATATTAGTTGTTGGTCGCAAATAACATGGTGGAGGTTCAGTATGTCAGTGATCCTTCTGGTCAGAATAGTGCTTGTCTTCATGCTGGTAATAGTGTGCTTTCGAATTTTGTTGTTGTTTGGGACTCACTGACCGGTCGATCAAGGTTAGCCATTTAATATGGGAGTCCTGTACAGCTGTATAACGAAACCTTAGGTTTATACTCGGTGAGTCTTAATTTCCATCATGACAATCATGCAACAACCGAATTAGATGCAATAATATCTGTACACTAGCACAATGGGTACCCAATATGTTATCACGCTGATCCTGTCAAACACTCTTATACGATAAGCTCAAATGGTATTATTAAGAATCACGTCTGGGGTGAATGCTTAAGCTTTAAGCTGGGCACAGTTTTCTTTTCTTTTATCTACCATTCTAAACCGTTTATTTCGTTGTGGAAAACTAAAGTAACCCATCTGATCATGTGTATTAATGTATTACTGTACGTAGCGAGACCTGAACTAAAACTTTTTAAATCATAACAAACATAAATTAAACAAATTAAGAACATAATATAAATACACAAGTCAAGTCATATTTGAAATAAGGTGTAAAATTAAATGTCTTCTCAAATATGCGTAACAATTTAATTAATTAAGAGGTCTTTGCGAAATTTGAAATATCCTTAAATAACGTTTTCTTGAAAGATGTCCCAACATAGGTGATATATTAAACATTTAGCTCTCAAAGCGACATGAGATGTTCCATGATAACGCAAGTTGCACTATGAAGACGTAACTCCCATTACACAACGAGACTTCAATGACTGATGGCCTGCTTTGTGCTTGCGAAAGACGGCCAACATAAAAAGGCAATGCGACCCTGTTTGTAGTGAACTCTGAACGCCATTCAATTATACGTAAACACATAAGTACATTCAATGTACAGACTGAGACGGAGGTGTTCAAGTTCGATGAACCCTCGTGCACGTGAATTGTGAACGCCGACGCTACCAGGTCGATGTCCGCAACTATTTCAACCACGCAGGCTTACCAATGCATCAAAGCGCAAACAGCATAAACATTGACGTTAATTTGAGTCAAAATAACTCTGTGAATTTTAACCGAGAATCTGTGTCATAAAGGTCATTGACCTTTGTCTTACCGAGTCTGACTGAAATGTAAGGTCAACACGCTGGGCTGCATGGTCACTGTGGTCCTTTAGAACAAAGCACACGTATACAGCATAGTTTCTACATCTTGATGTAGTGAGTGAGTGAGTTGGGGTTTAACGCCGCTTTCAAGAGTATTTCACTTATATCGCGCCTGCTAGTATTATGGCAGGGAGAAAACCCGCAACGCCATGTGGCTATGCACTGCGGTGAAACCTGCGAGCAACGGCTGGAACTAGCGAACAAGGTGGTACTACACAAACTTAATCCAGGCAAACAAAAGAACGTAACTAATCAATTGGTCAATTTCCTTGTCATGTCATCTTTGACTTATATCATGTCAACTTGTTTCCGTTGTGTAATGGTTAGTTTACTTGACCGGAAACCAGCTGAGGTCAGAGGTTCGATCCCATGGTTTGGATGAACATTATATATATGTCTCCGACTCAACATAAATACCCGATATGCATGGTTGACGCTTCCTCGGACAATGTGAGTTAGCATTGGACGCGAACACCCGAATAAAAAAGCTAGTGTGTACGTAATGAGATCAAGTACATAAGTCATAACTACGGGTCTTCTTTTAACCTTGGAAACAGCATTAACTATTTGAATGTAATTTCCGGCCATTGTTCACATCCAATCAAATCGAAGAGCTATTGATGAATTCCAATCCGTCGGCACGTAACACATAGCGATAATGGATGGACAATTCCGGAAATAAGAAACTGAGATGTGTTGGCGTCGCTCCCCTGATTATACGAACCTCTGATCGGGATCGTGGGTGGGCAATTACGTATATGAAACTGTATTGAACCAAGGTTCAATATTACGGATCGTGATTTTGATTGTCCATTGCATGATCACAAACTAAATGTTATACGGAAGTTTAATTCCCAGAGAAATTTGACGCTTTTTGTTGCCGTAGTATCGATGAACTGTTTTTCTTTGTTAATTATAATGAATACTCTTTCTGGCAACGGTAAATAAAACATATCGATTTAGTACATGATCAGAAAATGCCACTGTGCTGTATCAATCCTACATTATGTACAGCCCACAACTACACCTGGGCCGTGTTCAAGAGAGGTTACAATTAGCGATTACTTTTAAACCTCTCTTGAACGCGATTGCTCAATGTAGCGCTACGTAGTAAAGCGAGCGATTTTTCACCTTGTCGTTCAGGAGAGAATGAGCACTACTTGAGCGCTACTTGAGCGCTACATTGAGCAATCAATGAGCAATTATAAGTGCTCGCTGTTATGGAACGGGGCCCTGCTGAGGAGGTAAACAATGAGACCCATTTAACATGTTATATATGTGTTGTTTACAACTCTACTTTGAACTTCCACACTCTTTGATTGTATTAAACGTTGAAACTTCACTTTCATCTGCCAGGTTGATAGGGGTATGTAATAGTTACTGCCATAGTTTCCGAGTTGTATCGGGAAATACTCTCCCCCCTCTAAGTGTTTGTTTTCATGACCCTCCCCCAACATACATCTATAAAACTTCTTGAAGTTGGCCTTTTATATATTCGGCTGCAGGCTACATTTAATATTTTTGTCTTTGACACTTTCAAGAAAGGTTCTCCTTTGAAAGAAAAAGTTAGTAGAATGTTGAAAACATTTTCGTTTAACATGCCAGTAATGGGTTTAACATTGTGTAACGTCTAGGGTTAAAATATATTTAAAACAGAGCAATTAAAGTTCACCATTCACCTGATGAAGGTGAAAAGAACCAGAAATATTGTGCATAAAATAAAGAAGAAATTGAGATTCATAATAATTTGTCTTAAACATACATTTTAAAGGTGTGACCTCTATTGTTTGTCTGTTAGAGGCTTGTACTCTAGTACTACAATAATCTCTGAGATACCCCACTCCTCACCCACTCCCTGACCAATTGTAGCCCTTACTCTCCAGTCCTCCCCATATGGCCCTTCCTCCTCCTCCTTCCCCATCTCCCTCCCATATGTCTCAATATACACTTCTATGAGGCACTACACTGGGCTCCCACTATGGTAAGCTCCAGGATAGTTTGAGTGAGAGGTACATATGTTTGGGCACTGATAAGGAGAATGAGTAAGCTATATTGCGTTTATCTTTGGTTCTACATATATAAAATTGGATGCATTTATAATTATTTTCAATATTTTATCAAACCACTTTATTTTAACCACCCCTCCCTACACCCACATCCTTATGCAAATGCAACCTGGACAATTTCCCATCAGATAATTCCCACCAATGGAAATTGCCAACCAATTATTTAGGTGTATATTTGGAAGGACAACTTTTTCATTTATTACCTTAATCGTTACAGACAATTGGTTTATTGACAAAACGGTAATGGTACAGGGCAACGAAATTTACAAATCTTAGTCTCCATCCAACAAAGATGATATTCTCAAAAATTTAGCTTACTAGCATTACTTGTTCCTGGACAAAGGTCGATAGAAGGTTTCAGAAGTTTTCAGTGTGGAGACCCTGCCACGACCATGTTAATTAGAGAACAAATGAACATACTTTACTCTCCATGTAACAAAGGTGTTATTCTGAACATTTCAGACTATGTTGTTTCAAGGTTTTTGGTAAAATGCCTGCCACATCAATATTTGAGGATGCTCAGGACCAAATGTACAAACTTTGATCCCCAAGGTGCAAAGTACCGTTCCAACATAATTTCAGTTTCGGGGTGCAACGCTTTTGGAGGAGAAGATAAAAATGTCAAATGTGGACGGATGGTGAACGATCGGTCATACAAAATGCCCCTCCAGCAGCCTTATCGGTCTGATGAACTAAAACTACAGCAAATGTTCATAGTTCAATATACATATAAAACAAAGTTTAGTACTCCGAAGTCCCGCCATTCAAAACTGGAATGTGATGCTGTGGGAGCGTTACGATAAGTTGACTGAATTAATCACTCTCGACATGATAAAAGTAGCTTTTGTAACATATTTCTTCAAATTTGAAGAAATTAGGACTGAAATTATAGTGGTACTGATTTTTTACGCAACAAATTAAATATTGTCCTTGTGCCTTAACTACGTAATACAATTTCAGTTTCAGATGTCAAAAGGAACATTTTTGTTACCAAGTTGAGTTTCACACATCAAAACATATTTCATGTTGAAATATAAAGGCGTAACTGGATGGTGAAATGTCATCTTTTTCCCAACAATTATTGACTATTGATCTAAAGGCTGTAACATTCGATTTTGTAATGCATTTTTTATTCTTCCCAGTTCTAACTGTTATGTAAACTCTTCTCTTTGTATTAGAGGGATCCTTACAGTTAACACTGACCAGATTGTGTCAATAAGTCACTTTTATTGAAATAGTCTTTAAAAAAAAAAAAAAAGTGATTTCGGAGGCCAATAGTGCTGTTACTAGTGAATTGAAAGAATGGAATTGCTCACATTACAGCAACCCATATTCACTTTCATATCCCGAAATAATATAACGTACACATGTTTTTAAAAAATGTGTATGAATGCAAATATCTGAAAGAAGCGAAACGTTATCAGGATTATTTCTTTCTTTCTTAAACATCGGGATATACCAAGACCGAGGCGAAAGTGTCGGGTTTTGTCTCATGTTAAATGAAATAGGCCCTAAGATCAACCTTAGCAGATGCTAGGGATGTAAGCTACTGGAATCGGGTATTTCCCTTGGGGAACACGATTAGCCATAATTTAGGATAACGCCCTATGGTCAAGTACATCACGGTCAAATCTACCCTTTAAACCTTAAAGTTGGTATTTGAGTAGACAAGTAGTGAATTTGGCCACTGTAGAACAATGTAAGCACATGTGTTATACAGACATTCAAACGGGAAGTGGTCATCTTTGCCAACACAAGTTTTTTAAACCTGAACTTCTAAACGGTGGCAATGCGGGTTTTAACCTAGAGTCCTTGACAGTGAAATGTCTTGTTGTACACTTACCGATCACATGTGTGCTTTATGAAAAGAGGAAGCTGTACGTATGGTACTATTAACCTATTTTCTTTGCTCTTGAGGTTTTGTTTGTTGAAATTATAACTCATATATCTTCACCAGGCTTAGGTTACCGATATCAAATGGCTTATATAAAATCCGAGTTTTCATTATTGTCACCAATTGAGTATCAACATTGCTCTTTAATTATCCTGGCAATCCTTTGATGTCTATAACAGGTATAGGTCAGAGTTGATGCAAGCATCTGATTATGACGGCTCCAACACTTAATAATAGATGGTTTTTAGATTGACATTCATGGAACAACCATTAAATTAAATATTTTCCCATACTAATGAATTAATTTTCATCAAATCATCATCAAATGTCGATTTAAATTATGATACAAATTGTGACCAAAGTTAATTTTAATTACTAAGTTACAGTTATTTATCAGAAGAGAGCTTAAGCTATAAGCAGTACAATCTAGGACGACGTGGGAATTAATAATGGCAACTTCATAGAACACTATCATTTAACCTTAAAGAGCCATCACGGATGTTAGTGTTTCAATTTTTTGGAAAATATACTTATAACGTCATTCGCCAGAGAAATCTTGTATCTACAACATGGCATATGTTAAATAATTTTCATATCACGACAATGTATTGCAATTTGGTTTCAAAGAGAAGTATCACTTCGACTAGCGCGCGCTACGGGTATCTGACGTATATAAACAGAGTCCCCTTTTCTGCGTAATACTACTACACAAACAGCAAGCGCTTCCGAAGCGTGAAGGCTAGTCTCTAGCGCAAGTCGCCATAACAACCCATGTGATGCACGTGCTGCACGTTTCTCTCTTGCAAAGTACCCTTGTCACACATTACTGAATGTGACGATTGCTTTACAAACTATGTTTCTAAATGTCCTGAGAATATACAAATTATGTTCTGTTTAATGTTCTTTTTATTGAGATAAGACCAGCAAATTATGACAAATGTTTACTCTCATTAATTATAAAATTCAAGAAAAATACCTAGTTGGGTAAAACAATTATTCCAATATCTGTAGCAAATACATACTTAAATGAAATGGTAAACAAATAACCGTCAAAAAATTATATATTTCGATTTCTTTCATTGCTCATATTTTTTGTTATTCTTTCGTGTCTTTGTTTACTGTGTGTGAGCTAGACCATAATGCTTTGCGCTTGAAAATAATAGACTGGATCTATATTTAGACTGGAAAACACCTTTACTAATTAATGCAATTTCTCTGCTTATTGTAAGTTGGAAAAATTAGGGAAAATTAAGTGTATTTATTTCACGGAGATAGATTTTTGGAAATTTTTTGATATTTTCATCATTATCCGTGATGGCTCTTTAAGACTATAACGAACTTCTTCATATGGTTGTCTTTTTCTACGATATCGGAGTTATCATGCCAAATACTAGAAGAAAAAAATGTCTTCTCTGTGGAACTGGTACCAACACACTGGCAGCACCAAAGATCACCCACGTGCAAGAGGGTCATCCGTTACGTCACCCCGACAGGACAACCATATTAAGCTCACACATCTCAGAAATCGGTAACAAACTGCAGCACTTACTGCCCGCACCATTCCAGGCTTAAGGCCTATTAGTGAACGAACTGTCAGGAATCGTCTGCGAGATTAGAACCACCGGTCACGACGTCCAACAATCCGCGTCTAGTTATGTTGCAACGTCACCGAGATGCAAAGTTGTTGTGGTGTAGACAGCATCTAAGGTACAGAAGGAAAGACTGGGATAAAGTTCGGTTCTCAGACGAGTCTCATTTTCATCTTGACAGTATAGTGACGGGCGTTCATGTGCTTATAGAAGCCCTGGCGAACGTTACGTTGATGCGTTCATGTCCGATCTCCTCGTCGTTGATGGTAATCTAACGGGCATCCACATTGTTGTAAACGCGTTCTTTGTGCAGAATATCAGGGTCCCGTTCCATAACAGCGAGCGCTTATATTAGCTCATTGATTGCTCAATGTAGCGCCCAAGTAGCGCTCAAGTAGCGCTCATTCTCTCCTGAACCACACGGTGCAAAACCTCAAAGTTAGCTCGCTTTGCTACGTAGCGCTACATTGAGCAATCGCGTTCAAGATAGGTTTAAAAGTAATCGCTAATTGAGCGATTACTTTGAAAACTCTCTTGAACACGGCCCTGAACCGGCCGGCTGTTTCTCCAGATCGTGGTTGACAGTTGGAATGAGATTCCACAAGCCCTTTTCACTAACCTGATATCGCCCATAAGGCATATATGTCAATCCTGTGTTGAAGCTCTCGGTGGTCACACTCGATACTGATTTGTGAACATGAATGTGTGAAGCTATCCTCCTCGACAAGCAACGTTATGCGTTACTGCTGACCTTTGCTGATACTTTATTGCAATGACAATTACATACTGACCTTGGTCGAGAAAATATCTATTAATACGTGAAACAATTTGCTTTGTATACTTACATTATAAATACATTACACAGTTACTTTCTCCTTGTATTTTCAAGACGTAATTGATTAACTTTTTCAATCTTTGAAATGTCGCAAACCTTTTGGAAGCTGAATATACAAGACATATAGTCACCGTTCCTCACACATAGTTATGCAATCTTAGGAGGATTTCTATCGAACATTTTGAACAATTACTGAAGAGAAAAAAATCTATGCGTGTCCTTTAATCAACGACTCTTTCTCAATATAAAGAAGACTTTTTGAAAATACATGCTTCATTAACACGGCGCCTATGATCCCATTCTGAACCCGACATCAACGAGGTCGGAACTAGCATTAACTAGAGGGTGTTCTGTAAAGAGTTATCATTTCAGATGTTGTTTTATGTCATTATGATACCATTACAGAGACTGGTGGGTGGATTCGATGACGTCAGTTCAACAGGTAGCTGATTTCCCTTGGAAGACAGGGGTCGTGTTCACTTACTGCTAAACTTACTTGCGAAAGAAACATGTACACCACCAACAAAAATTCACGATATTATAATCCACGACGAATACAAACGACTGAAACAGGGCTGCATCATTCTCCAGCAGTGAATTGAATTAATTTGTAAAGTTTTTGAAACATTATTTGTTCATGTTTCTGAGAAACACGCCAAAGATGTCAATTAGATCGTCAACATCTTTTATTAACTAAACTTCTACATTTCCTAACCTTTTTAATATAAATGCTTAAATATTTGGACTAAAATCCATGTTGAAAAGGCGACCTCATGTGTGTTTGAACAGACATTACAATAAAAGTATCATACCCTGATGAATGAAATTGTCAGTACTACATTACAAAACCTATCAAAGATACTTAAAATCGCCTGTATCCAATAGCATTATTTTAGTTTTCACTCTGTCGAAAATGTCAGTTTAGTCCGACTAGTTCTGTGTGTTGATAAACCAAGAGGTTAACCTCAGCTTTGCAAAAGGAATCGTACACGAACCCCGGGTAACGAAGGTTGTGTTTCCAATACGACAGGGAGTTACTGTAGTATTGAAAGGTATGAGCTTCCTGGCGTGTCTATAACCTTTTTAGACCGAATAGTTAATCCTGTTTGTTTTGATCATGCAAATGGTGTGACTGAAGCGACGAAAATACTTCCTGGTACGTTTCGATTTATTTTGGCTAAATGTCTAACAACTTTGTAGATATAGTGTCCACAAGCTGCGATATACCAGTGCGGATGCCTTTCTTGCTTAGCTTATTGACAACCTTTGGCCAATTAGTATATTGTTCCGACATTGTTAATGAATCTGTATTTGGTACTGAAGGTGTGATATTTATCTAAAACTTTCAATATTTAATCATGTCATGCTATTCTCAACATGTAACGACGGCATACGACTGTAGATCTATATGTAACATGTAAGCTAACATATATATCGAGCAGTCAAGACTTGTTCAGCCCTTTTGGTATTTCCTTGATCAAATGTTTCCTTGCTTTGTACTTTGTTGCCCGTTATATTATCGAATGGCAGATAAGACATGGTGATGGTTTGAAAAGATGGAAAATATCGTCTGTTGGGAGATACTGTTTGTGTTAAAATGACAGAATAATACTCTTATTTGTACAAGGAAGCAATTATAAATACATTTAATTACATATGAAATATGAAATTGTTAAGGCGATGTTGACATGGTAACAGACGTTCATAATCTTATTTTCTCTTGTTGTTATTTCGAAACATGTGTAATACGAGCATTGAACTCATAAAGTCTCGAAAACCTTAAAGTGCTGAATATTGAACAGTACACCCACATTGGCTACCGTCAATCTCCAAATCATGTTACCCACAATGGAAAATATTGTACTAGATCTTATCGCAATACATAAGCATGTTGTTATACTGCTTGTAGATCCTGATAACGAAACATACAGTATTTATTTGTTTCTATTTCTGAATGTTAATTATTATTTATTACAGATATTTGTTTCGATTTCTGAAAACTGTCCATGATAACGTATGCGGTGCATGTAAAGATTATGATGATGTTATTTCTCCTTAAGGTGGAGTACCGCTTGGGTACTTGTTTTATTCACCATGCTTTACATGTACCTGTCTTCTTGTGCCTGTCTACTGTCTACTTGTGCTTGTCTATAATCACTTTATGTAAAGCATTAGCTCCAGTTTATATCATCCATGGGAATGTCACTACTCGAAAAGGGAAACCCCCATAACTATTCTTTTCTGTAACGCCATATTTTTGCATTTCTTTGAACCAGAGCTAGAAGAACTAGAACTACAGCTTCTTACGTACGGTCCGGGGTTCGAATCTCTCTCGGAACTGTCGGTGTAGATAACTACTCTACATGCAGTAATGATGGTGCAATTTCACAATACCACCCATGGATCGCTAGTTACAGCCAATGCTCACAGGTTCCACTGCTACGAACACTCAATATGGTTTTGCGGGCTTTCTCCTTGCAATAATACTAGCCGTCGTGATAGTCATACTGTTGTAAGCAGTGTCAAACCCAAAATCCCTCACCACAAGAATTCTGACATTGTCATGAACTTGTTTTTGGATGATATGCTTTATAAATCATAGCACAAGTACAGTGGTTTCCCACGCATGGTAATGAACTGAATTATTCATATATAAATCTTATTGATCCCACCTCAACACATTGTTATGTAAATGAGGAAAATCGCAGTCGTGATTTCTTTATCGTCGTGACGTCATTGCTCTATGTGGTAATGCAAATAAGGAGCGAGTAATACAAGAAGGCCTTAAATACTTAGTAGAAAATCCCTTGTTCATAAAGAAATTGGGGTTCGGTAATATGTTCGATATGATATTCATGTGACCAACCAAACCATTTTGAATCTAGTGCTAACTGTATCAATGCTTGAGCTGTGTAATGTTTACCTTTCTGTAGTATCTTGTGCAACCTGGGGTACTGACTGCTTGCACCAAGACACAGAAAGCCATTGACTCTGTAGCTATCCATGGCATGGCATGATTCTTTATCTGCAGAGGGGAACGTTTAAACAATAAGACATTGCCCATGTGGACTCATCTTTAGGACCCCTCCCCAAAAGGCCCACTGAAATTAAACATATTTGATTATTTTGACTATGTTGATCATCCAGTCTTCACAGTGATGTTGCTGCAATGTTGTACATCACCGATAATGTTGTTATCTCGACAGTATGTGTCGACTCTTTTGTTTACATCAGATCTACATACAATGTATGAAAACATACTTCCAGATTTTGGTGCACTCAATTCGATTATTGTTTTATCTGTTGTTCAGATTTCATTCATATATATTTTGGTGGGTTTTCTAAAGCTTTTCGTTGTTTATGAAATGAACGTATTCTTTAGAGCTTGTCACCAAATGTACTATTATAATCCTCATGGCAAGTCTACAGGAGTCTACACAAGATTTCAGTTTTCAAGGGTTTTTGAATTTGGAGAAGAAGCTGAAACTTAAAGGTACATCCATTGTGTTGTTGGGGGTCAAATATGACAAACGTTATAAATGGTCTTATTTTATCGAGAAGTACCAACTGTTACCAAAAACTACCATTTTGATGATATTCTACTTAGTATATTGACGATACGAAGGTAAAAGTATCGATTTCTGATCGAAAACCGGACAATGCACCGCGTGTGGCGCGCGCCAATGAGTCAAACGTAATTTTGGAATCTTATTTAAACCAGACAAAATAACAAATTTGGGTTGATAATGTTCAATAGGTCATATAACTACTCTGCATGTAAATAGGTTGTTCACTTTCGGTTTCTGCACATGCAAAATGATGTTACTCAATTTTAATTGAAAACTAGTAATTATGATATGTTTGGCGATTGGGGATGGATATGCAAGCTGAGTGAATTTGTTTGTATTGTAAAGAGCACATATGGTATGTTGGAACGTATTAAAGTCAAATAAAATTTTATGAAACACAATGGATGCACCTTTAATTTTTTAAGTCGTGACCCTTGTGGTTCATATTTATATATATATATATAGGATACATATAGGATTTCTAGGGCCTTTCAACCCTGAGAAGAAGATGAAATATGACTTCATGGCCAGTAGCCTGTGGCACGTACCTGGGATCACATGACCTACAAATGTACAATCTATCCCCACTTGCTAAGGTGTCTTAAAACATTCTTTGGCCTTCTTGGGTTTTTCGATCTGGAGAAAATGAAAATAGATATTTACATCCAGAGCCCCGTGGCCCTTATGTGGGGCCTCAAACTTACCAGATGTACAATTTATAGTCTCCACGGGTATCGGTGGCAATTCACAAATTGTCAACTTTCTAGATCCAGTGGTTCTTGAGAAGAAGTCGAAAAGTGTAAAAGTTTACGGACGATGGATGGCCATGCCATATTATTCGCTTGCAAGCCGGATGAGCTACAGACATGGTAACTATTTAAATGGTATTTAACGGAACCAACCGAAGGTACAACATATACCCAAACACGTTAATTATGTTGATAACCAGAAATGTCGCTTTTCAAAATAAATGCTGATGCAAGATTTGTTTCTGCCACTTGCCATACTAGGACGTTTTGATCATGAAAAGTAGATACCGTAGCCATGTAGCATTCTCTAGTTGTGCATTCTCTAGTACAAGTCGCGTCGAATTTTGGAATATGGGAATAGGTCACCACTTTGGCAATTCTATAATGATGCCTATTTGATTATTGAGGTAATGTCCTCATAGTAAGAAATACTCTATCATTAGACTGATCAACAATATGTTGGTATGTCCTTTCCAGGCTCGTAGCAGATAAATGGCTTCACTTCTCATTGTTTTCATATTTGAATGAATGTGTACTATTTTGGTCAGCATGTCACCAAATGTTACCCTCGGTAATATATTCCAACTCGATTGTTTTATAAGCAAGGACGTATATATACAGTATATGGGTAAACAGGAATTTCCTCTCGAATTTCGTTTCCACAAATATACCCCTATAGAATCCTCCGTTAACATAAACACAAAAGCGTTACACGGGCATGCGAAACTGAAGACGACAGTTAAGGGTGCGCAGACACAAGGTATTCTTCATGTACGTCCTTATAGATTCTTTCCCATTTACGTAATGTCAGTATGTATTTGTGATGACATCACGTGATCTGTATGGTAACATGATGTTTGATCCAACATAAGAGTTCTGTCTGAGAACTGAATAATGTATGAGTGAGTAATACTTTGAAATAGAATGACGCCAATAACTTTGGTCCAGTTCACGGAATTATTGCAAATATGGAAGAAATGCCACCGCTCAATAAACTAGCGTGTCTACAGTTATATGAGATTCAAGTGATACTTGCTATATTTACAAGTTAAAGCCTCTTTTATGTCAGTTAAGGAGAACACCTACAGACATTTTAACAAAGTCGACACACTAAAAGGGTCACCGACTTTCTGTAGATCAGTGAACTGAACAAACATAAGAAGAAATGTCAAACATAGGTTTTAAAAGTTTCCATTAAACAATATATATATATAGATCGTAACTAAGATTAAACAATAAAGGTAGGTATGTCCAATCCTTAGTTCTGTCGTAAATATGGCGTATATATATATATTGTCCTCACGATAGCCAGTAACTTTTAATATACGACCTGAAGTTGCTGCAATTTTGTAAAAGATCTCTAGATTTTGTCTGTATTTAAAGAAATGATCGATTTTGCCCTTCTACACATTTCTAAATTGTGTTTACAAATGGGATTGCATGGGTCCTTTCTTGTTCCGATCCATAATAGATTTTCAATCAGTGCAAACATGTGTTTTCATCGTGCTCACCCTGTCCCTGATAGTTCCTCCATGAGATTTAAGTGTTGCCAATCAACTCAAACGTTTTCATATAATTACAATGTTTATCAAATATTTTTCATCAGTGCGAATATTTATAAGATCAAGAAATTTTGAAGCAAAAAATGAATTAGCGCCTTCAACAAACTTTCAGAGGGTACAAAGTGGTAAACAGTCAAACAAGTCACTGAATATTACTTTCAGCGAAAATTGTAAGTTTGTCCTGCCCTATAGAAATCATTGTGTTTTAATACACCAACCAGTTTTTATGCTTTAAAAAAATGTAATAAGTAAATCAAGATTTTAGTGAAAACCGTACAAACGTTTCGTACGTCAATCCTCAGAGGGAGTAAGGAAATACTCTGAAAGGTTGTGTATGTTCACAATAAATATCCAGTATTGTTTACTTGTTTACTCCCCCTCAGCCTTACGCAAAGGGCGCCACCCACTTTCACAAAGCGCCCTTACACTAAGATGATCGTAACTAAGATTAAAAACTTAAGGTAGGCATGACCCAATCTTAGTTCTGGAGTAAATATGGCGTCATACATGATATGCACTAGCTGCGATAGAGAAGAGAATGAGTTTTATCCAAGACGAGACCGCAGGGGTATTAAGGAGTTAAAATAGGCTGACGGAGCAGGATGTCGCTATCAAGCATGCGTGACCGTTACGGTGTAAGGATCTATATCGACACGACGTTGACAATCCATAAATATCGCTGTCGTCTCTATAATGTCATCTTCCAGAATGACTCTCAAATAGATCAGAGTTGATGTTGTACACTTGAAAATCATATAAACGATCATTATGACGTCATAGATGCCAGCAGGATTAAAGTAGCTAATTTCTTACAATTAAATAGTTTTGCTATGGTAACGTACTTACACTATTTGCTTAAAGGTTATGCTATTTCAAGCCATTTTATAATGGATTGTCTACAAGTACTTACTCGACAGCAGTAGGATACAGATACAGATTTCTTAATGTAGTATATTATATAGCATTCCGAAAGGTATGTAGTATGTATATATATATATATATATATATTCAAAAGTAAAAAAAAACCACAGAGCCATTTTTTTCTCCAACATGTTTCCTTGGTATCATCAGGGAGTATATATCATCATACTCCCTACTGATACCAATGAAACATGTTGGAGAAAAAATGGCTCTGTGTTTTTTTGACTTTTGAATATTTGTGACTGTATACTTGTCAAACTTTTTAAAATGGTGTCTATATATATATATATATATATATATATATATATATATATATATATATATATATATATATATATATATATATATACATACTACATACTACAGTGATAAAATCACAATGAGAGACTATTACCCGAACATGTCTGTGATGACATGTTGTAGCGTGTGTGACGGTGGAATTTACACGAGTTTTGTAAAAGTCACATCACACACTCGATTTGAAACGATTTCTTTATTACCTATTCTTTTCGATTCGAATCCCATGACAGTAGATAGACCACTGTCTGCCTCTCTTGGGAACATATGCAGTGAACAGTCGTTTTATAATGTCACAGATGTCACGCAATACACATGCTGCAATTGGTGTTCCACAGTAATATATAATATGTGCACATATGAAGATACACCACTTCTGTTTCACCATAAAGACAATAACAGAGGGATACATCAGTGAGGACGTAATAATAATAATAATAACTCTTTATTGTCCGTAATACAATGTACATAGGAAATTCTGTGTGTGCAAATGCACCCGGCAGCCACAGTGCAGCGCCAGTTCAAGCGTTGTTCTGTCCTTATATGCTGAGTGTCAAGCAAGGCAGCAACAACTCCCATCTTTTAACGTCTTTTGGTATGACGCGACCGGGAATCGAACTCCGGTCTTCCGGGTGATGAGCGCACACTCTATCAACTGAGCTACATCCCGGTTAACATGTTAACATGTTGAATATGACCTTGTCTACCGTGAGCAACCATCAATAACAAAACCTCTTGAAACTTCATGATGTCATTTGTTAAGTTGTTCAACACACATCATCTAACACGAGATGAAGAGTAATCTGAAGCATTGCCTAAGGTTACTGTGTTCTGTGCATTATTATTACACTAGAAAGGAATTATGGAGACAGTTTTTAGACAACATGTAGTACTTTCTCATATTTGGATTATAATTTTATCCTCTCCAATCGTGCACCTTGAGGTGATGCAATGGTTGATTATCATACCTTCGTACCCAAGGGATTTCACAATATGAAATCACCTGGAAAAACTATTACAATTACAATCATTCTCTGGAACAATTCAATGAAAGAGACGGTCTGTTTCATGATGTTTTCATAAAGTAATTTGCACACTGATTAAATTCAGCTAAATGGGATTAGAATGAAGAAGTCTAAAAATAAGAAGTAGAAATTGGAGAGAATAGTCACGTTTTTGACATTTTGTTACTGATTAAACTTTTAAATCAAAGGTCATGAAGACGATAAAACAGCAGGAGTAAGAGAGGGTGTAGGGGTCTGAATCGATACTGTATCGTGTGACACAACTGGGAGGAGATGCTTTATAGAAAACGCAAAAGTATCGATGTTCTGTACATGTTATAAATATACTCAGCCCAGATAAGGCAATATTTGTGAGAAAGGTGCTTCATATGACTTTGATATTGGTTCAGCATTCTAGTTAAGTGTAGTTAAAACTAAAATAACAGGCTTCCCTCCTGGCTGTCGCCCAGGCTATATTTTGAAAGAGCCCGGGCAAGTCTACAACAAGACAACAGAGCTCAGTTCGAGGAAACACGTCTCAGATGCTATTTTTTTTTATTGAATTGAATATTTTTTTCAAATTTTAAATTTTACAAAAAATCATTTAGGTTTCATTTCAAATGTTAGACTAGCATACTGCTGGCAAATATTACCTGCTTATATATAAGTTGATAAAAGGTCAATGGATATTCTAAATTGTAAGTTTGGTGACCCTTATTTGGGGTACCAGGGGTCACGACCGTAAAAACCTATAGCTATTTCCCTCTACTTAGTATCTAAGATCTAGAAAGCTGAACTGTTGTGTGCAGACTCCTTGGCCAATGGGGCTTCTGAATGGTAGATTTCGTGACCCTGTGACCCCAAATAGGGTCACAGGGGTCTCGACCTTAAACACCTATTTTCATCTTCTTCTCCAGTACCAAAAGGTCTAGAAAGCTGAGATGTTATCTACCGACTCCTTGATCAGTAGGGATTCTAAATAGTAGATTTCGTGACCCGTGACCCCCAAATTATCAAAACTCCGTGTTCATAGCTTAGATTTCAATTTATTTGGTAGTATCCAAAATGAGTTTTATCATTCACTTGTTGTGGTTGATTAATCATCTACATGACAGTTAAGCAGGATTTATAACGTAATACGAGTTGTAGCCATTGATTTTTGTGTGTAATTAATTCTTCGTGAGACAGTTGACATTTAATAGATTTAATGTAAGAATTTAATGTATGAGAATTTCATATCTGTGAATTCCAAAGTGTTAAAGCAATTCAAAGTTAATTTGATAGTGGCCCTTACTTCATCGAATGATAATTAAGCATAATAATCAAATTTGGTCATAACTGTATGGAAAGCATCATTTAAAGACACGATACAGTTCGATTCCTTGTAAAAGCACATGTAATTAAATTTTATCGGTAACACTTTATTTCGCCACAGCATGGTATGGTATTTAGAGCACATCAAATATTTGTTGACCGCAGGTGATGACGTTGTACAGGACATGATTAAATAACAATACGGTCAGTGATTACCTCTAAAGGTCAGTGCTTATATATCCTGTAGTGACAACTTCTAGTAAAGGGCAAACCTCGCTAAGTGGAGAAGGTAAAGAGGCTTTTTTGAGCCGACCAAGACGTTATCCAAACATTAAAGTTTAGATTACTGTGAACAAGGAGATGGGAGGGAGTACCTAGGGAATATGGCCTGTGATGCGAAGTTAATATGATAACGTTGTTGGTGGAAATCAAGCTGATGTGATGTTTTGCACTCGACAGAGCTTCCACAGGAACATTAATTGTCAGTTTGCGTACCACACTACATGATGTTGTGTTTTAGGTTATTGGAAGCTGGTTTTTAATAGCTCTTTCACTTTTCATTTCGATAGATTAAGATTGCGCTCCTTCCAGATACATGTAGATATTCTGGTTGACATGACAATATGTTTAGGGTTACTTCCCAATATGAATTTTTCTAACCATGTTCATCACTACAGCTATTTTTAATACTCCCGACCATCATTCCGGGGAATAAAGTAATACAAATTTGAAGGATTCCGCCTGTCCGTCCGTCCGTCTGTCCGTGATGCTTTTCAAACTTTGCAAAATCACCTTTACCATTGAGAGAGGTGCAATATCGAATATTACAAGCCATTTTATGATTTTTTTCACGAATTTCCGTATTTTAAACTAGTCATTTTGTGAGATTTAAATTTGTCCGACCGTTTGTAGAATTTTTTTTCATCCTATTCAAACTTTGCAGTCATCTTAAAAATACTAGGGGGTGTGAATTACAAGCAATTTTGTGATTTTTTAAATGTTTTAAGTTGAGTTTTTAAATAATATATTACACAGGTGTATTAATCTGATGAAGCTTTATGAAATCCTATCAAACTAATTTTGAGATGATCCATGGTATAGGATAGGTAGAATCAAAGAGATCGCACATGAAGGGTCGGGAGTATTAGTCAGTCACGCTCACGTTCTGTTTGTATAAATCAGTTAATCCATGTTCAATTCGCATACGACAACGCCATGAAATATGGTTCGACTAGGCCGTCCTAACTCGGATATCTGTCTCTTCAACTGTAGCTCTGAAGTCTCATTTTCACATCTATGCAATTAACGAAAGTGGGTTGCCCCCCTGGCAAAACCAGGGTACTAACAAAGCGATCCGGAGTATAGCAACAAACACGACGACGAGGAACACGACGACGGTGACGATGGTGATGATGACACTTGCTTATTGTCCTCAGTAATAAGTACGTTTGGAACTTTTTTGTTTCCTACTAACGAGCTTTCTGGAGTGGTTCCATTATCATATATCGTATGTATATACAATAGTGACTCCATTGGATTGTTTCCATGAGTACACCACATTAATACACACATGGTACACGGAACTGTTTTGTCTTTACTAGAACACGTTACAACTTCTCTATTACAGTAAATGTTTTTAGTGTAAACATTTATAAATATTAGCCCCTTTGAACTATAGATCTCTCAGATATACCCTCAATGATTACAATGGCATTCAAATATCAAACGCACGCGTTATGAGGAACGTTTGATTAGAAGAATAAAGGATTGACGTCACAGTGACACATTGTGTTCAGGGAGATTGGATTGTGTGGAGACCGCCGTATTGTGTCAATTAACGTTACAAGGCTAATACAATAAGTAGTCAAACATTCACACGGGAGCAGCTCCAGGCCGGTAGACAATATTCACCTGTGTAGAACACATTAGAAAAATGTAAACATGTTTGTTATATTTGCCCGAATTAGTAGTAATAGACTGTATTGATTAATTATGGATATAATGAAATATGGATTACAAAGGATGACTTGCAGAAACACATGAATGCTAACCGTGACATTCAGCTTAATGTCACTGGTAAAATTCATAATCGAATGTAAAATTCAACTGTTCATAACGTAGTGAAATCTCACTAATAATGTAATGCAAGTGTTCAATAATTATAGTAGGCAAGAGTTGCTATCATAACTTAACACAACAAGTCAAGCACAAATATTAGCATTTATTATCCAAAACTGTTGGAGAGACACTGCTTGTATGTTCTTCTTATGCTTAATATTTCACGCTTTTATTCAAATATTCATATAATTAGTGCTTACGTAGACCTTCCTGCAGTTTCTACTTGAAACTTGTGGATTGTTAAGAACGTTTTGGATTAAACTGATTAGGTTTGAAAAAGTATAATACTCATTTCTGCAGTATCGTTTTTTTCTGCAGTGGCGGTGTTGCACGGCTTCCTGTACGTGGTTGGAGGGGAGATGAACAACGACCACTGTAGCCCAGTGAACACCGCCTTCAGATTCGACCCACGGCACGGAAACTGGTTACAGATCGCTAGCATGAGGAACAAAAGGGAAAGCTTTCAAATGGGGGTTTTACATGGAAAGTTGTACGCTGTGGGTAAGTATTTCAGTTCTTTAAACACGCTGCAAGTTTGCACGAGACCAATCAAAACGCATTCTGCAGTTCAAATATTAACATGGCCAGGTAGTATAAACGTGGTATAATACGAGGAAAGAGACAGGTGAGGCCATGTTGGTTATTACAAAAATAAAACTAACTCTGAAAATGAAGGTGTGGAAACGGAATTAGAATTCTAAAACGAAATAGGACTCCTAAATAAAGTAAACGACCAATATGGCATTAAACGGAATTGGTGACAAGTGGGATGCCCAAGTTAAACCCACGTTTAACGAACCCCCGATCCACGTTAGGTTGTGAATACCATTCTAATACAAGAGTTTGATTTTGTGAAGTGATTGTACATAGTTACATAAACACACCTGACATTTACCTTACCCTTTGTACAAATTGAATTCAAGCGCAAACTTGCTATAGTTTGATGCCTATGAAGACCGGTTTTCGAGATTGCTTGCTTGATTTCTGCCTACTTCTTCAGATTTAAGCATTTTCAGAGTCCTCACACCAGTGCACGGGAAGTTGTATTCCAATGAAAATGCTTCTTACATATATACTGTATGGATTTTCTCTTCTTGCCCTTGACATGAATGTGTCGTTAAGTGTGTACAAGGATAACTTCTAAGGCTGCATATATTCGGTGTTCAAATGGATTTTGGAGTTTAGCAAAAATGAAGCGCTAAATCTTTTTTTTAAATGACAATAATAACCTGTTACGCGCACACATTAAATGCCCATGCCGAACATTTCAGTTTTTTAAATTTAGCCTAAGACAAACTTTGTTCGGTCAGGTGGACGGGTTGACAAGACAGAGTCTCTGTCCTCGGTGGAGCGCTACAACCCGAGCACTGACGAGTGGGAGGAGGTGGCACCCCTCTCTGCAGCCAAGCGCAGTGTGGCTGTTGCAACAATGCAGGGGAAGCTGTATGCAGTGGGAGGTTCAGGTGATTCTACAGAGGTAGAGGAGTGGCAACGTCCTCCGCAAGTCATCACTCGCACCAGACTCCATCACTGGCTAATTTAAACCTTGTCGCATTTCAGTACAGTTTCTGTGCTTGTTTTTCAGTGCGCTCTACTGTATGGAGTTCAGGTGCAGCGCACGCTGACGCTAGCACAGAAAAGTTGACAAAAAGGAGCAAGTTTTAATTAGGCAGTTGTGGAGAGGGGTGTGAAGTCTGATATGCTGGGAAATTTGAAACAGTGGAAGAATAGTTAAATCCGTTTTCTTGCTGTTTAGGGGCTTTGTATCAAATCATACTTGATCGGCTTTGTTCAGTTGACCATGTTAAGATACAGTGCTGAGTGTAAATTCTTACATTTGACACAGACTCCAAAGGAAAACCTTTTTCTTTGCCACATGGGTAACGTTATTGGTAATTGTATGAGACCATTATTCTCTCGTTGAAATTTGGGGGATTAATGTTGAATAAATTATATTGTTATAAACTGCATAATAAGAGATACAAAAACATGTTTACACTAAATTATACAGCATACAATATAAAATATATGCATAACTATTGCATTGATTAAATATACATATTAGGTTTTGCAACTTCGTTTCATGAATAATACTTTTATACAGAAGAATGATAAGCATATTGTTACACAATAGGATATTCCTTTTATACATATTTCCTCTATTAAAGCATCGCTTTTGAATATATTTACTCTCTGATTCTATTTCAGAATAAATAAATCAATAATAAAATTAATATATGTTCCATCATTTTCTGGGATTCGTCGCCATCTATAAATTATGAATTTCTATTCTGTAATGCATTACATTTACAGAAATATATCAACTAATTAACAACTGATTTATGTCTACAATTAGGGACGAAGTTCATATCAAGCCGTGTTGAGAGATTCCACCCATCAGAGAACAGATGGGAGTCCAGGTCCCCTCTACTCACCCCTCGTTTCTTTGCTCATCTCCGCCAAGTTGGGGGTGCTCTGTACCTCATCGGGGGCGCCACTGTGAGTCCGGAAGGAACGGTGGTCTGTACAGACACGATAGAGCAGTACGCGCCGAGCACAGACACTTGGAACATCATCAACAGGATGAGGACTCCTAGAGCAGAGTTCGGGTCTGCTGTTGTGGGAAGCAAGATCTTTATTCTTGGCGGTTATTGCTGGGACACCAAGAAGAGGCTGAACTCTGTGGAGACTCTGGACGTTATATCAAGACTCTGGAAGGGGGTGACTTCCCTTCACAGACAGTACACGGGTCTGGCATGTGCGTCACTTACAATGTATAGACTAAACGGTCTTTCCTCTCCAGATCCATCTTAGAGTATGGTTCCTTAAGTAAGTTCTTTATTGATGCAATCTCCAGATCCATCTTAGAGTATGGTTCTTTAAGTAAGTTCTTTATTGATGCAATCTCCAGATCCATCTTAGAGTATGGTTCTTTAAATAAGTTCTTTATTGATGCAATCTCCAGATCCATCTTAGAGTATGGTTCTTTAAGTAAGTTCTTTATTGATGCAATCTCCAGATCCATCTTGGAGTATGGTTCTTTAAGTAAGTTATTTATTGATGCAATCTCCAGATCCATCTTAGAGTATAGTTCCTTTGAAGTAAGTTTTTTTTAATGATGCGTTGTATAGGCCAGTTTGAATGATATTTTAAAAGGCTTAGTTTGTCCTCAAATTGCATAGTAATTAGACATGTGCCAGACACTTCAATACTCCGGTAGTTGAAAGAATAAGGTCTTTAAATATCTTGTCGGGCATTTGTTTTTTGAAGGGTATTAATCCCATAAGATGCAGTTCTAGAATTAGCTCTTATACAGATCCATAACGTTACACTGTCAGAAAGTAGTTGCATTCTCTTCTTTAGTGCGTATTATTATATTTTTGTGGTGACATTTATCAATTAAAATAAAATCCTTATTTTCAATGAGTGAAATAACATTTTATTCTACTCAGTGAAATAACACTCAATGATATGACATCATCGTAGCAATAGGATGACATCAGAAGACGACCATGGAAAGGCAAGGCGACCTTCAATGATCCATTCATAAAAGGAACGTCAATTACGAACTATGGGTTAAATCGAATAATTTGACCATTTGACATTTTTCGTCGAATACCACGTTTATCTCATCTCTGAAGTAGATATCTATGTGCCAGTCGTGGAAATACAATATTCTTCTTCACTCGATGAGGTATATATTGTATTCGACGAGAAATGTCACGTATCCTCTATGCATTTCTTAAGAATCAGTTGGACTTTTTAAAATACGTATTTGTTAAGCGAGTTCGGATAGTCATACACGGCATGCATAGCACTGTTTAATCTGGAACGTTTACACCTTGTGTAAAAGACGTATTCCTAGAAAAACTGTGTACATCACGGTGGTTATCTAGTTATGATCATGTACGTTAACATTCACTAAGTTTGTTTGTGTTACTTGGAAATCTATGTTGTAAGATATTCTATTTGGTAAAATATTTCTGTAGCATTCTGTCGATGACAATGTTGACGACGATGATAGTTATAACAGCGATGATAGTGTTCACTATTCGTGAGATTTACGATGATTATAAAATATTGTAATAAACGTGATCATTAGAAATACTTGCCATTTAGATAGTGAACGGATATAACATTGTTATATTTGGGATAACACTAACTTCAATAGCACAAGGCCTCGAAGTCAGGTGGTCGTGTGGTAAACTGTTGGTACGGTCAGCGCTGGAGATAGTTGCCTTACTTAAAGTACAAGAATTTGTAATATTAAAGGTAGTGTCATTCCAAATATTACCACGTTTTAACCGTGATCATGTTGAAAAAGTGGAACATTTCATTATGAGACATGTATTTTGAAATAATGTAACATTCCTTTTAATCAATACTTTTGAAATGAAAAGGAGAATTCAAATGTCACATTACGTTCATTGTTATGTCCTCATTTTTTATACATGAAATGTAACTTGTCAAAGTCAAATAAAACTTTAATGTGACAATGACAATTGATGAAGCTGGTAGATAAATGATGCGACGGTATTCATATTTAAATGTGTATCTAAATAATATATACTTTCGAGTAAAATATATAGTTTATAATCTATAATAGTTAATAAGTGTTAGATATATATCAAGTCAATCTAAATTTCTACATTTGGAAAGTATAATTACTTTGACCATTCTCAGAAGCATATTGTTTTGACCGCGTTTCTCTTCAATGTAAGTTCTCTTTTTATAAGTTCTGTTGAACGATGAGTCAGAATAGACTTCTTTATCTCTGAAATATGACTAGAGACTCCAGAGCAAAAGAAATTAAATATACAGTCATTCAAATCGTAATGCTGATTTGAAAAATAATACATTGTATATATTAATCATTGTGTTTTTCTCAGTAAAGTATGAAAACAAGAACAAGGACAAAATGGGTGATAATGAAAAGCCAAAATGATACGCACTTGGTAAGAACGAAAGTTTAACAAACAGAGTCTACTATATCCCCCGCCGCCAAGTGGGACGAGTTAAAAATAATTTATATTGAACAATGCCTCTGGAACTTTATTCTTTGATAAATCCTAAATGATTCACTATAGTAATACATTCATGCGCCACAGGGATATATACTTCCCAAGATGTGTTAATCTCTGCCAAACAGTTTTCATGATCTGTTCTGGAAGCGAAATTGTAATTTTTTTTTAGAGTTTGCTCCGGAATCAAGATGACATGGTTTGTGAAAAACACCTACACGTATCTCCACATGACGATTGTTTCACATACCATGTTTCATCAAGCTAGGTCTAACAGTTGTTGGGGTCAGAAACAAAATGTTAAGCTATATTTCCATGGAAATGACTAATAATAAAATTCCAAAGAAGTTGATAGCCCTAAAAGGCACATCTACACATGATGACTGTTCCATATACCAAGTTCGAACTAAGCCTTACATTATTTTAGTTCTGGTCCGGAAACGAAATTTTAAAGTATGTCTCCATGGAAACGGCTAAAAATAAAATTTCCTAAAAGAAAAAAAAAGAAAAGAATAAAAAAGGCACATCTACACATGATGAGTATACCACATACCAAGTTTCATTGAGCTAAGCATTACAGTCTTTGAGTTCTGGTCCTGAAATTTTTAGTTATGGTTATGTTATAAAGTTCCGAAGAAGTTAAAAGCGACAAAAAGACATATCTTCACATGATGGTTGTTCCCCACATTAAGTTTCATTGAATTATGCCTTACAGTTTTTGATTTGTTGTCCGGAAACGAAACCCGGACGCACAGAGGGACGGATGGACGGACGGATGGAGTTATTTCTATATCCCCGTTGAATTTTTAAAATAATATTATTGTATTGTTCTCTTCATTGACACGAGAATGATTACATTTGCTTGATTTGGTGTTCACGCCGCCTTACTTTTATCATTAGGTAGGGGAAGATCAGTAAGCAGTATGGGGCCAAGGGCGTAAGAATCCACGTTGAACAATTGGAGTGATATAGCTACATTAATTTAGGCGGTACAATGTATGGATACTCTGCGTATTCGACATTAGCGTGACAAGACATATCTTACAAGCATGTTGGTAGACGCCACAAGACGCCATTAGGATCTCGCTGTTATAAGTATGGCAAGACCTGAGCCAGAACCTTCTTCTTGTATGGGAACTGTATCGGCTGCGAGTTTGTCATTATACAGGTGATCCGACACTTACATGTACGTTATGAACAATAAGCCACTGGCTGGTTAAAACTTACGTCAGCGTAAAACATCTACATCAGATACATCTTACAAATCTCATTTTAAAGTAACCTTTTTAATTAAATTAATGTAAAGATACATTCATTTTGAAGATCACAAGTTACTCAACACATCTGCAGAATATGTACGATTGCCGATAAACCCATGTGATATGACTCTAACCGTGTAGGTGGTACACACATTATTATAAGCCACACTTCATCATTACTCTCCCGTTGTATTATCAGTTTTACATTAACACACAATCAACTATTGAAAGCTCCCGGCATTGGATATGAATCACAGGTCTCTCTGCGTTAATGACAATCGCAGCATGATTGTCCCAAACGTTCGGCTTTTTCACAAGATGATGTCATACTTTTTACGTAGTTTCATCTAGAAAAAGTCTTACTTGATGCATGGGACTTCAGAGGCAGGGTTTTATTCTAATCATTAATCATATCTGCAAACCATGCGGGACGTATGATCATTTCGTATAAATAATGAATTATATTTTCCTATTTCAATTGGGATTACAATTGATAGGGAATCATATTTTTACAATCGCGACTCATTCAATTACACATATCCACTAATATTAATTTGTGATCATGATGTTGATCATGAGAATTAGGAAACTCAAATGGAATGGTTGGTATTACGGTTTTAATATATGTTATACCCTCACTCCAAATCCAATAGATATGTTGTAGATTGTTTGTCCCCCGTAGGTTCTGACAAATATAATATCTGAATCAAATTCACTGTTTTTTTATGATGGATTTAGAAGATGCTTATTATCCAAAGTTAAGATAACTATTATTTATCCTATACGGATGAAATAGAATTATGCTTAGAAGTATGCGATACCTCAGAATTCAAATGGAACTTGTATAATTTGTTGTAAAATTCACCCGTGGTTACAGCTTTGGTATACTGGTATATGCCGTCACGGTGGAGCTTGCTAAGGTCCTTACTTTTCAAGTTCAACATAAACTCAGGAATAATGATGGAATATCTGTTTCAAATCACAAATACATTGTCTATATCACCACTTCCATAAATAGCTTTGGATATCCCTTTTTGGTATCGACCAATCAGATAACCGAAAACGACATTCTCTCGTTGTCTGTCGAAATTCCGGATGCACTCACTGAATTGGACAAGATAAAGTCATCAAAACATGTAACCCTTCGGGTTTATATTTTTTTGAAAAAAAAAGCAGTCATGACGTTTTAGTAGCAAAGATAAATATCACATATAGTGCTGTAGGGCAAAGCTAGATTTTTCCCTGTATATGTTGACAATTAGAGTTTTATTGTTAAGATGATTTAGGATGAAAAGATGGTATTATCAATAGTTTGGTGACCATTGCCATTTGGTCAGATATATTGATTCTTTTAGATTATGTTAATAAAATGTTAAACTTCCAAAAAATATATTACATGTCATGTTCCAAATTAAGCATCGATTGTAAATTATATCTTTACAAGAGTTGAAACAATTTGATATTGTTAACATTATTCAATGGAAGATGTTAAAAAGTTACCAATTTCGTGACCAATCCCAGTTTAAAAAACGAGAAAATGGTTGTTGACGACTGCCAACTCCCGGTGTAGCAAGGACGGGCTTACCCCTGTGGTATTGTTTATTTGTTAACTAACTATAGAAATATACGTGCTTGTGACTTCCTAAATGTCAACAGATTTGTCCCAATGTTTGAAATCAGACACGACTATTGGTTATGAAGACGATTTTGGTATTCTCGCCTTAAGATGAGTTAATTGATATTTATGACATCAAATCAAAACATAAAAAAATCAAGCATGATAGCAGTATAAATATCTATACCGAAACGTCGCAATAGTGAAATAAAGAATCCATAAAATATCCTGGTCTTTTACACCAACTTCTAGACTGCCTCTCAAACAGTCGCTTTCTCTTGTTGCTTTGTATCCACTCACAGGCAAAATAAACTTGTAAACTAAAATATGAATATTTGATGATATTGATATTAACAGTAAACATCTCATAACCAATTACGGAACCTTAAAATTGTGTTTTCAAACATGTGATTAATCAATATCCCCGCATTTGGAGAAAATTGTAAAATCACACACATCACACACTGGTCAAGTAAACTGCTCACAGTCGGTGTTGTGCAGTTATGTGTATTATAAAAACCTATAAAAACCACACAAGAACAACGAAAGTAACCTCTGAAAATTAAATCAAAAGTGCCTTTGTTTACTGGACAACAAATCCTTTCCTAAATCTGTATAACATATGTGGTATTAGTACAATATCAAGGCACTTCAAAGCCGTGGATTTGACAGCAGGGTTGAACGGTGCTAGTCACAAACTGTCGTCGTCCACCATTCATGTATATGTAGTATAAAATGTCCATTTTACTTTCACTTCCACACCATCACAGAAAAAAGACTAGTGAACTTTAAATGTACATTACGCACCGCGGTTATGAGGTACTCAAGCAAGCAATCTGAAACATTTGTTTTGGCGTTACATTACTGGAATTAATTTGCCGGGCCCACCATATAACAGGAAAAGTGAGTCATTTCAAACATTTAAAAAATATATTTAAAACATTTTTGATTAACTTTATTTATTTCAAAAGGTTTGATATCATATAACATAGATCAAGTATATAGCCTACGTGTATATATTTGAAATACATATTTATTAGACGAGTTTTTTTTTATTATCTAGATAATACAATTATACAAGTTGCAATGGGGAAATTGGCACAGACTGTTATACCCTCTAGTGGCCGAAGTTCGTGATCCTTATTTCTTTAAAAATATGTTTTTATGACATACTCTATCATCATACACTAAGTTACAAACCTTTTGAAGCTTTATTGTCATTTTCCCATTGCCTCTCAAGTTCGTGGCCTTTGATTTAATGCTATTTTCTTCGAGACAAATCAAATGTGTTCTGTCAGGTATGGTTATCTGTTGAACTGACTTATTTTTCTCTCAGAATTGGAAGCATACTTTATAAAGTTAAATGTATTTAGTAACTTCAGAGGTCATAAAATGCTTGATGAATTTATTTTCAGAAAAATTATGACAAAGGTTGCTTATGATTTATTTTTCAAATATTTTATTCCCAGGTAAGTTAATACATTGATTGACTGACAACATAATTTGAAGAAATAGCCAATATCTATATAAAAAGCACATGAAATTAAATATTCATAAATCTATCTATCAAACAACCTATTCTAAAATTATTATTTTAAAATTTCTATGAACATTGTGACAAAAGAACAGATGAGTTCTTAGGCTTAATAAGATTAGCAAAGCAGACGACAGGAATTGATCCCCGAAAAGTGGTACGAGAATTTTATGGGGCCATTAAAATACTGATATTTTGGAGGTACCGTAAACAGTGATTTTAAGTACATATGTTTTGAGAACTGACATGGTTAATGGAAAATTAGTTCAATGCTATTGAAAGTTGTATAAATAGATTATGTTTGAGTGTTTAAACAATAGTCAGGATGTTTCAAGTTGCGAGCACGCACATGTATAAATGAAGTCACGAACTTAGGCTACTAACGAATTTAGGCTACTCTACGAAACCCTTCTTGTCCAATAATTAAAGAGCTTTGGGAATTAAACAAGATGTTCCTCAATTTTGAACTGCAATGTATAGAAAACTAAATGGTAGTGACAATTCAGCAGGTATCTTTCCGTCTCGTTCACCATATATGAGGTTACACAGCTCCCCCAAACTGATGTGCTGATAAAGTATTGCAATCATCAAACAGAAATCATGAGTTGGCTGTCAATGAACATCGTCATGTGCTTCTGCTTCAATTGAGGTTATCAATAAATTCTAAACTAATCACATGCTGCGTGCATTGGGTGTGAAATCATTTATCTGCATGTCTTGTTAGTCTACAAGAAGATTTCTCACTTGAAAGGCAACAGGTGACTTCAAAATAAGAATCACTAGTTAATTCAATAATTTGAAAATGGTTATATAATTTTTCACGAACGCCAGTTTGAAAACCACGGGTTAAAGGACAACTTCATGTGAGGGCTATTCTGTAGTGCTGATTATCTAACAGAAGCATCAGAAGCTTGAGGGTCTCAATATAATCACAATGGTGTTCATCCATATAACTGGTTTGTCGACGCAATGTGATCATAAACCTCCAAATCTCCTCTTTTAAAATGGAGTTTTGAACAATCATAAGACAATAATGATAACTATACAATAACTATGGGTATATACACTTTAAGGATATGTTGTTATGTTCAGTGACGCCACTAAATGATTCAGAGTCTCGGTTTTCATAGGAGTTGCTAAAAAGTCATTGTTGAGCAAAATAAACAATGGTATACAACAACGGAACACTTATGGAAAAATTACAACAAATAGGCTATGTAAATAAATATATCTAATGCTTTTTAATAATTCACTTACATTTTACATTTATTGACTTGTGTTTTTACACTTAAAAGTTTCAAAGACAAGGACTAATTCATAATTTCATTCACCATTTCAACAGCTTCATACTTTAATCAAAATCGTTTATTTATCACTTAAATAATGTTTTCATCAAAACATTCGCCCTTTTGTCACTTTAAGCCCCGTTTACATGCACCGTTTTCCCCTGGGGCAAAATACCTCCAGGGGCAAAATTTCGTCATGTAAAAGGTACCCACAGGGGATATATATACCCCTGGGTACAAACGTGTCATGTAAACGTTCTTTTCACATTTTCAAGGGGGCAAATCAAGTTCCAACATGCGATCACAGAACTCTGCACCTGCACCAATACACAAATACATGCTTTTGACACAATGTATTCACAAGGGACAGATAATTTGTAATTTCGAACACCTTGTTGGATACTATTTTTCTTATCCAAGATAATTTTCAAGTGTACAAATTGAAAAACAAGACTCGAATTCACATTCCTAGCTTAGACTATGTTTACTCATGGTGCCCGGCTGCAGATAGTGCTCTACTTATATCCCCTTTTGACGGATCAGGAGAACATAGTTTTGGTCGAGGTTGTGTCAGCTTTGTCGTAAGTGTAGGCGTTCCCATCGTTCCCAAGAATAACTTTAAAACTTCTTGACCAATCGTACTGCCTCTCCATGTCATATAGATGTGTCTTATGGGTATTTCAAATTTAATTTGTTTCTGTTTCCTTGGAAACAATTTGGAATTTGTCTTTTTGAAGGATTTGTTTCCGGAATATAACTCTAAAACTACCTGACTAATCGTTAGCAAATTGTGTATCCTCTATCTCCATATCACCTTCACTGTACATGTGTCTTATTGGATATTGAGGTACTTGTCAATTCTATTACTTTCTGTTTCCGTGGCAATAATTTTGATTTTAATATTTTCGAATGGTAGGGTGTGTGCTCAAAATATAACTTTTAAGATTGAATTATTTTGCTATTCTAACGTGAATTGGAGGAAGGGGAGACATCTTTTTGTACGAGTAAACCGCTTTGTACCCTCCATATTCACTACACTATATTCAATAATAATTTCCGACAATCAGATTTTGATTTGATTTTGACAACCTGTTTTTATGGTAAATAGTGTCGTAGAATAAGAAAATATTAATACGAGTGATCACTCAGTTTGCAGCAATTCCAGCTTGATTATTTTGCTGCTGAGCTGTGGCAGTTTGTAAGCTCTTGGCCATGAATATGCGATCTATGCTTTGTCGAAACCTGTATATTTGTAGTAAACTATAAACTTTTATATCATATTGAACTGTAATGCATATCTGAAATTTGAGAGTTTGTAATCGGAAATAGATTCACCATAATTTGCAGTAAGTTTATCATTATACAACCCCATTGTTAAAAAGATGCAGATATCTTAAGTTCATGAAATGTTGTGCCATAATTATGTATGTTGGTTCTTCTGGCCTGATGAGCTAAAATCTGACCACCATTTTCAGACAATGATTTTCTTCCTGAACATCTAATTTAGTGCTTAAGAAATGATTTGCAGATTACCCCAGCACTCTCAACTGCTTTGTAGAGGTGGTCATGCTACCAAAGAAGTGTTATCATGGTAATTCTTGGTGGGATGAATAGCAGAAAGTGACTCCTCAGTATTAAGAAACGTTTGATAATGATGAATACTAACAGTATTTACCCCCTGTCTTAAAACCCATGTAAACGTATTAATTGATTTGCCCTTTGACCCTCGGGTATTTTACCCCTGGAGGCAAATAGGTGTCATGTGCACTTGGATGTCACACATGAAATTTGGGTTTTGACTCTAATAATGCCACCCCCTCCCAGACTCTACCGATTTGTTGAATGGTCAATGGACAATGAAGTGATGACAGTATTTACTAATTATTATTCAATATATTCATGCAGTGACTTTTTATACAATATAGGCAACACAGCAACATAATCTAACAAACATACTAGGTTTATGAAGGCGAATAGAATTCCCCCCTTTGTCTTTATACAACTTTTTGAACTATATAATACCATGCTTGAATTTGAATCTAAACTCAAAACATTTCCCCATCAGTGGATCAAAGAAAACTGTTGATCCATTTGAACCAGTAATACGGTTTCTGATACAAAAGGTAATGTTCATATTGTTGACCGGTATCACCCTTCTGTTTCCCGAGTAAAACATGTTGTGTAATGTAATTGTAAGCCGACGCTGAATATGTATACTATAATGCTGTAATGAAGATATGGTAAAATAAATAAAATGTTTCCACTGTAGGCATTAATAGGTAACGGGTTGGAGGAATTAGTAAGTAACGAGTTGGAGGCATTAGAAGGTAATGGATCGGAGGCATTAGTGCACAAAGTAACGGGTTATTCCAGGTTGAAGGCTGTAAAACTCAAAAGCACTGGTGCATACAGTTGTTTGTTTAAGACTGTAGGCGTTTGTCCCTGTAGGCGTTAATAGACTCCTTCGTTCTGCTGATGCCATTCACTAGTCTTGTGTTTCAAAATTCATCAACCTGAGTAATCAAGTATACCTTTAATATTCAAGATTCATTTACAAGCTCAATGTTTTGCAAAGTGATGTGTATATTGTAATTGGTTATTAGGAATTAGAAGACGAGTTGGCGTGCTTTATCGTAAAATAAAACATGGCAGGGAGCATGAAATACAAGGGAGTAGGCCTGAGTGCTGTATGCTCCTTGCTTTGTTTAATTTTACGATAAAGCACAACAATAAGTCTTCTATTTCTTATATGAGATGCCCTTACACAATTTCTCGCTTTTATATAAAATAAGTTGAAATATTATGTTGTTGGTATAAACTATCTTTTAAGAATACTGATGCCTTCCGTGGTAGAACACATTCACTAGCAAGTAAACAGTCGAAGAGACGTAATATATAACGTCATTTGCTAAGCGACGCTCCAATTGACGTCCTAAATCACGAGCTTGTTTTATTGTCTTACAAAGCAAGTTGTCCGTCCCATTTTATTGCCGAGGTACACAATAAAGGCTGCACTAGAATAGCATAACAAGTATCCACATAAATTCAGTCTATCAACCCATGCCTTCAGAACCTCAAACAAATAAGGTTCTGGAAATAGATGTATAAATATCCAACAACATTAGTCCCATATTTGAAGATACCATTGAAATATATATTACATAGTTTTTGATGGACATTTAGAAGTCAGTACTTACCTTATGAGTAAGAGGCAAGGTTTGGCCTTGAACAGTATATATGATCAAGAAGCTGCGTGTCCTTAATATGCGCTTACATGTACATGTTATTTGTTCTCTTCTACTATGGTCTCACAGTTGATATATTTAGAACTTCAATGATTAATTTATCAATTATCCGTAAGCCACCTTTCGTTTTTATTCTTTTCATATTTTCCCTTTTCAGCTGATGGTTTTTATTCCATTACAAATAAAGTTTATTGAATACTGAATAGATTAATGCCTACGGTGGATAATGTAAAGTGCATAAGATATAGACTAATTTCAAAACTTTCCAATTAATGTCCAAAGCCTTTCCCCCCAGCTAGCTAGTAACCTATTAATTCATTCGATCATGTGCTGGATATAATCACCAATACGTCAGCTGGTGTTGGAGTAAATTTGATACCCAAGGCATCATATTCACGTTGGTGTCATTCTGATTTTATATAATTACATACTGTTTCATCACCATTTGCTATTGAGCGTATTCAGATTTGATCAAACTCAAGCCAAAATGTTTGAGAAAAGACATTTTGTTACATTTTGTTCGCAAGTATAATCATTTCTTGATTTTATTCAATCCTTTTTCACAATTTGACCATGTCTACATATAAGTATATTGACCAACATAATAAAGCCCTGTTGGTATTAACATACGTACATAATGTATAAAACATCATTGAGATCTAAACTGCGGTAAACAAAATGATGAATTTGAATCCAAATCATCAACATTTTATAATACATGTCATGTTCCAAAGTAAGCATCGATTGTAAATCATATCTATACAAGAGTTGAAACAATTTGATATTGTTAACATTATTCAATGGAAGATGTTAAAAAGTTACCAATTTCGTGACCCATCCCAGTTTAAAGAACGAGAAAATGGTTGTTGACGACTGCCAACTCCCGGTGGAGCAAGGACGGGCTTACCCCTGTGTTATTTTTTTTTGTTAACTAACTATAGAAATATACGTGCTTGTGACTTCCTAAATGTCAACAGATTTGTCCCAATGTTTGAAATCAGACACGACTATTGGTTATGAAGACGATTTTGGTATTCTCGCCTTATGATGAGTTAATTGATATTTATGACATCAAATCAAAACATAAAAAAATCAAGCATGATAGCAGTATAAAGTTCTATACCGAAACGTCGCCATAGTGAAATAAAGAATCCATAAGATATCCTGGTCTTTGTATTACACCGACTTCTAGAATGCCTCTCAAACAGTCGCTTTCTCTTGTTGCTTTGTATCCACTCACAGGCAAAAGAAACTTGTAAACTAAAATATGAATACTTGATGATATTGATATTAACAGTAAAAATCTCATAACCAATTATGGAACCTTAAAATTGTGTTTTCAAACATGTGATTAATCAATATCCCCGCATTTGGAGAACATTGTAAAATCACACACATCACACACTGGTCAAGTAAACTGCTCACAGTCGGTGTTGTGTGCAGTTGTGTGTATTATAAAAACCTATAAAAACCACACAAGAAAAAGGAAAGTAACCTCTGAAAATTAAATCAAAAGTGCCTTTGTTTATTGGACAACAAATCCTTTCCTAAATCTGTATATATTAACATATGTGGTATTAGTACAATATCAAGGCACCTCAAAGCCATGGATTTGACAGCAGGGTTGAGCTGTATTAGTCACAAACTGTCGTCGTCCACCATTCATGTATATGTAGTATAAAATGTCCATTTTACTTTCACTTCCACACCACCACAGAAAAAAGACTAGTGAACTTTAAATGTACATTACGCACCGCGGTTATGAGGTACTCAAGCAAGCAATCTGAAACATTTGTTTTGGCGTTACATTACTGGAATTAATTTGCCGGGCCCACCATATAACAGGAAAAGTGAGTCATTTCAAACATTTAAAAAAATATATTTAAAACATTTTTGATTAACTTTATTTATTTCAAAAGGTTTGATATCATATAACATAGATCAAGTATATAGCCTACGTGTATATATTTAAAATACATATTTATTAGACGAGTTTTTTTATTATCTAGATAATACAATTATACAAGTTGCAATGGGGAAATTGGCACAGACTGTTATACCCTCTAGTGGCCGAAGTTCGTGATCCTTATTTCTTTAAAAATATGTTTTTATGACATACTCTATCATCATACACTAAGTTACAAACCTTTTGAAGCTTTATTGTCATTTTCCCATTGCCTCTCAAGTTCGTGGCCTTTGATTTAATGCTATTTTCTTCGAGACTAATCAAATGTGTTCTGTCAGGTATGGTTATCTGTTGAACTGACTTATTTTTCTCTCAGAATTGGAAGCATACTTTATAAAGTTAAATGTATTTAGTAACTTCAGAGGTCATAAAATGCTTGATGAATTTATTTTCAGAAAAATTATGACAAAGGCTGCTTATGATTTATTTTTCAAATATTTTATTCCCAGGAAAGTTAATACATTGATTGACTGACTAATTTGAAGAAATAGACAATATCTATATAAAAAGCACATGAAATTAAATATTCATAAATCTGTCTATCAAACAACCTACAATGTATTCTAAAATTATTATTTTAAAATTTCTATGAACATTGTGACAAAAGAACAGATGAGTTCTTAGGCTTAATAAGATTAGCAAAGCAGACGACAGGAATTGATCACCGTAAAGTGGTACGAGAATTTTTTGGGGCCATTAAAATACTGATATTTTGGAGGTACCGTAAACAGTGATTTTAAGCACATATGTTTTGAGAACTGACATGGTTAAGGGGAATTAGTTCAATGCTATTGAAAGTTGTATAAATAGATTATGTTTGAGTGTTCAAACAATAGTCAGGATGTTTCAAGTTGCGAGCACGCACATGTATAAATGAAGTCACGAACTTAGGCTACTAACGAATTTAGGCTACTCTACGAAACCCTTCTTGTCCAATAATTAAAGAGCTTTGGGAATTAAACAAGATGTTCCTCAATTTTGAACTGCAATGTATAGAAAACTAAATGGTAGTGACAATTCAGCAGGTATCTTTCCGTCTCGTTCACCATATATGAGGTTACACAGCTCCCCCAAACTGATGTGCTGATAAAGTATTGCAATCATCAAACAGAAATCATGAGTTGGCTGTCAATGAACATCGTCATGTGCTTCTGCTTCAATTGAGGTTATCAATAAATTCTAAACTAATCAGATGCTGCGTGCATTGGGTATGAAATCACTTATCTGCATGTCTTGTTAGTCTACAAGAAGAATATCTCACTTGAAAGGCAACAGGTGACTTCAAAATAAGAATCACTAGTTAATTCAATAATTTGAAAATGGTTATATAATTTTTCACGAACGCCAGTTTGAAAACCACGGGTTAAAGGACAAGTTCATGTGAGGGCTATTCTGTAGTGCTGATTATCTAACAGTAGCATCAGAAGCTTGAGGGTCTCAATATAATCACAATGGTGTTCTTCCAGATAACTGGTTTGTCGACGCAATGTAATCATAAACCTCCTAATCTCCTCTTTTAAAATGGAGTTTATAAGACAACAATGATAACTATAAATAACTATGGGTATATACACGTTAAGCATATGTTGATATGTTCAGTGACGCCACTTAATGATTCAGAGTCTCGGTTTTCATAGGAGTTGCTAAACTAGTCATTGTTGAGCAAAATAAACAATGGTATACAACAACGGAACACTTATGGCAAAACTACAACAAATAAGCTATGTAAATAAATATATCTAATGCTTTTTAATAATTCACTTACATTTTACATTTATTGACTTGTGTTTTTACACTTAAAAGTTTCAAAGAAAAGGACTCATTCATAATTTCATTCACCATTTCAACAGCTTCATACTTTAATCAAAATCGTTTATTTATCACTTAAATAATGTGTTCATAAAGACATTCGCCCTTTTGTCACTTTAAGCCCCGTTTACATGCACCTGTTCCCCTGGGGAAAAATACCTCCAGGGGCCAAATTTCGTCATGTAAAAGGTACTCAGAGGGGGTAAATATCTACCCCTGGGGGGTATTGAGGTAAAATTTGCTCCACCTAAATAGGTAGGGCAAATCTGTTACCCCGGGGATATATATACCCCTGGGGGCAAACGTGTCATGTAAACGTTCTTTTCACATTTTCAAGGGCGCAAAAAAGGTCCAACATGCGATCACAGAACTCTGCACCAATACACAAATACATGTTTTTGACACAATTTATTCACAAGGGACAGATAATTTGTAATTTCGAGCACCTTGTTGGATACTTTTTTTCTTATCCAAGATAATTTTCAAGTGTAAAAATTGAAAAACAAGACTCGAATTCACATTCCTAGCTTAGACTATGTTTACTCATGGTGCCCGGCTGCAGATAGTGCTCTACTTATATCCCCTTTTGACGGATCAGGAGAACATAGTTTTGGTCGAGGTTGTGTCAGCTTTGTCGTAAGTGTAGGCGTTCCCATCGTTCCCAAGAATAACTTTAAAACTTCTTGACTTCTTGTCGAAAGCTGTATATTTGTAGTAAACTAAAAACTTTTATATCATATTGAACTGTAATGCATATCTGAAATTTGAGAGTTTGTAATCGGAAATAGATTCACCATAATTTGCAGTAAGTTTATCATTATACAATCCCATTGTTAAAAAGATATGCAGATATCTTAAGTTCATGCAATGTTGTGCCATAATTATGTATGTTGGTTCTTCTGGCCTGATGAGCTAAAATCTGACCACCATTTTCAGAAAATGATTTTTTTCCTGAACATCTAATTTAGTGCTTAAGAAATGATTTGCAGAGTACCCCAGCACTCTCAGCTGCTTTGTAGAGGTGGCAATGCTACCAAAGAAGTGTTATCATGGTAATTCTTGGTTGGATGAATAGCAGAAAGTGACTCCTCAGTATTAAGAAACGTTTGATAATGATGAATACTAACAGTATTTACCGCCTGTCTTAAAACCCATGTAAACGTAAATTGATTTGCCCTTTGCCCCTGGGGTATTTCACCCCTGGAGGCAAATAGGTGTCATGTGCACTTGGATGTCACACATGAAATTTGGACTCTAATAATGCCACCCCCTCCCAGACTCTACCGATTTGTTGAATGGTCAATGGACTGTATGCATCAAAGATTGGTCCAAAATGTCAAGGTAACTGATTTAAATGGACCCTGGTCTGACCTCACACCTGAGTGATCAGCACAGACCTCTAACTCAACATATTTAACATATCACCCAATGGTAACTCTGTTTAGTTCAATCCTGAGCATATACCATCGAGAGACAAGTCAATTTAATCAAGCTCACTTTGTCCAAGCAATTGCTCATAACTGCTACATTCAACATGCGAGAGATCTTGTTGTAAATGTCAGAAAGGATTGGTACTTAAACATATTTCTGTGAGAGATTGAATTCACTGTCCTTAGCATTCTTGTTCAACAGCCCTTTACAAAGTGATGACAGTATTTACTAATTATTATTCAATAAACGAAGTGTCAAGTAAATATTCATGCAGTGACTTTTTATACATATTACAATGTAACATAATTATTGTAATAATATAGGCAAAACAGCAACATAATCTAACAAACATACTTGGTTTATGTAGGCGAATAGAATTCCCCCCTTTGTCTTTATAAAACTTTTTGAATTATATAATACCATGCTGGAATTTGAATCTAAACTCAAAACATTTCCCCATCAGTGGATCAAAGAAAACTGTTGATCCATTTGAACCAGTAATACGGTTTCTGATACAAAAGGTAATGTTAATGTTGTTGACCGGTATCACCCTTCTGTTTCCCCGAGTAAAACAAGTTGTGTAATGTAATTGTAAACGGACGCTGAATATCTATACTATAATGCTGTAATGAAGATATGGTAAAATAAATAAAATGTTTCCACTGTAGGCATTAATAGGTAACGGGTTGGAGGAATTGGTAAGTAACGAGTTGGAGGCATTAGAAGGTAATGGATCGGAGGCATTAGTGCACAAAGTAACGGGTAATTCCAGGTTGAAGGCTGTAAAACTCAAAACCACTGGTGCATACAGTTGTTTGTTTAAGACTGTAGGCGTTTGTCCCTGTAGGCGTTAATAGACTCCTTCGTTCTGCTGATGCCATTCACTAGTCTTGTGTTTCAAAATTCATCAACCTGAGTAATCAAGTATACTTTTAATATTCAAGATTCATTTACAAGCTCAATGTTTTGCAAAGTGATGTGTATATTGTAATTGGTTATTAGGAATTAGAAGACGAGTTGGCGTGCTTTATCGTAAAATAAAACATGGCAGGGAGCATGAAATACAAGGGAGTAGGCCTGAGTGCTGTATGCTCCTTGCTTTGTTTAATTTTACGATAAAGCACAACAACGAGTCTTCTATTTCTTATATGAGATGCCCTTACACAATTTCTCGCTTTTATATAAAATAAGTTGAAATATTATGTTGTTGGTATAAACTATCTTTTAAGAATACTGATGCCTCCCGTGGTAGAACACATTCACTAGCAAGTAAACAGTCGAAGAGACGTAATATATGACATCATTTGCTAAGCGACGCTCCAATTGACGTCCTAAATCACGAGCTTGTTTTATTGTCTTACAAAGCAAGCTGTCCGTCCCACTGACCACCTGTGTTTTATTGCCGAGGTACACATAAAGGCTGTACTAGAATATCATAACAAGTATCCACATAAATTCAGTCTATCAACCCATGCCTTCAGAACCTCAAACAAATAAGGTTCTGGAAATAGATGTATAAATATTCAGCAACATCAGTCACATATTTGAAGATACCATTGAAAGATATGTTACATAGTTTTTGATTGACATTTAGAAGTCAGTACTTACCTTATGAGTAAGAGGCAAGGTTTGGCCATGAAAAGTTGTATAAATCATTAACTCGTTTAATAAAAATGGTATTAAATAGAAGGTCGTTTAGTATTCTCTATATATATGATCAAGAAGCTGTGTGTCCTTACTATGCGCTTGTAACATGTACATGTTATTTGTTCTCTTCTACTATGGTCTCACAGTTGTTATATTTAGAACTTCAATGATTAATTTATCAATTATCCGTAAGCCACCTTTCGTTTTTATTCTTTTCATATTTTCCCTTTTCAGCTGATGGTTTTTATTCCATTACAAATAAAGTTTATTGAATACTGAATAGATTAATGCCTACGGTGGATAATGTAAAGTGCATAAGATATAGACTAATTTCAAAACTTTCCAATTAATGTCCAAAGCCTTTCCCCCAAGCTAGCCAGTAACCTATTAATTCATTCGATCATGTGCTGGATATAATCACCAATACGTCAGCTGGTGTTGGAGTAAATTTGATACCCAAGGCATCATATTCACGTTGGTGTCATTCTGATTTTATATAATTACATACTGTTTCATCACAATTTGCTATTGAGCGTATTCAGATTTGATCAAACTCAAGCCAAAATGTTTGAGAAAAGACATTTTGTTACATTTTGTTCGCAAGTATAATCATTTCTTGATTTTATTCAGTCCTTTTTCACAATTTGACCATGTCTACATATAAGTATATTGACCAACATAATAAAGCCCTGTTGGTATTAACATACGTACATAATGTATAAAACATCATTGAGATCTAAACTGCGGTAAACAAAATGATGAATTTTAATCCAAATCATCAACATTTTATAATAAAAAAAATATATATTTAAGTTTTGCCCTGAACTATTATTACGTCAAAGCACTCGGACTAACGTCCTCGTGCTTTAACTATAATAGTTCAGGGCAAAACTATACTTTATTACAAAACACCATGGGGTACAGCGAACTTTTTTCTTTTGTAAGATACCAAATGATCAGATACAGGTAACATTCTGCTTCCAATAATTTGGAAATAAACTTTCTTTATATTAATAATCCATGAACAGGGCGAACGGACGGTTATTCCACGTGTAAAACCCATCCCCTAAGATTGACTAAGATCTCGTGACTAACATTCCAAAAGAATTGTGGGTAGAGCTTGATCAAGTCTAAGCGTGATGGCGGAACGTAATTTGTCTAATTCAAATGGTTATTGCTATCATAAAAGTTGATGTTCATTGTCCCACCGCTAATTTTAACCGACTGCAGAAGTTGCAAACCATGGAAAGGAGTACACGCTTTATTGGTTGCGATGTAAGAGTTCAGACGGCTGAGGCGAATCGACGTTACGTCACCATGGGCACACTTGATCACGAGGGAGCGGCGTGGAACAGCGGGAACGTCATTCGATTGTTACGTCATCAAAAAACTATACCTTTATTGTCTGATAAAGTACTCTTTTTTCGATTGTTCTAACCGCTAGGCATCTTAGAATCATCAGTAATTGATGTTAAACAGAATGTTCAGCGGAAAACACAATTGATGACAATGTCGCACACGGAGTTCTCAGAAAGGAACCTGGTGCATACTTATTCTTCACACTGCACGCTAGAGCAACATCACATAGCCTATTATGCATGTACTTGTAGACGTCCTAAGCATCATATACTTACACTTCACACTGCACACTAGACCAACATCACATAGCCTATTATGCATGTACTTGTAGATGTCCTAATCATCATATACTTACACTTCACACTGCACACTAGACCAACATCACATAGCATATTATGCATGTACTTGTAGATGTCCTAAGCATCATATACTTACACTTCACACTGCACACTAGACCAACATCACATAGCCTATTATGCATGTACTTGTAGATGTCCTAAGCATCATATACTTACACTTCACACTGCACACTAGAGCAACATCACATAGCCTATTATGCACGTACTTGTAGATGTCCTAAGCATCATATACTTACACTTCACACTGCACACTAGACCAACATCACATAGCCTATTATGCATGTACTTATAGATGTCCTAAGCATCATATACTTACACTTCACACTGCACACTAGACCAACATCACATAGCCTATTATGCATGTACTTGTAGATGTCCTAAGCATCATATACTTACACTTCACACTGCACACTAGACCAACATCACATAGCCTATTATGCATGTACTTGTAGATGTCCTAAGCATCATATACTTCACTTCACACTGCACACTAGACCAACATCACATAGCCTATTATGCATGTACTTATAGATGTCCTAAGCATCATATACTTACACTTCACACTGCACACTAGACCAACATCACATAGCCTATTATGCATGTACTTGTAGATGTCCTAAGCATCATATACTTACACTTCACACTGCACACTAGAGCAACATCACATAGCCTATTATGCACGTACTTGTAGATGTCCTAAGCATCATATACTTACACTTCACACTGCACACTAGACCAACATCACATAGCCTATTATGCATGTACTTATAGATGTCCTAAGCATCATATACTTACACTTCACACTGCACACTAGACCAACATCACATAGCCTATTATGCATGTACTTGTAGATGTCCTAAGCATCATATACTTACACTTCACACTGCACACTAGAGCAACATCACATAGCCTATTATGCATGTACTTGTAGATGTCCTAAGCATCATATACTTACACTTCACACTGCACACTAGACCAACATCACATAGCCTATTATGCATGTACTTGTAGATGTCCTAAGCATCATATACTTACACTTCACACTGCACACTAGAGCAACATCACATAGCCTATTATGCATGTACTTGTAGATGTCCTAAGCATCATATACTTACACTTCACACTGCACACTAGACCAACATCACATAGCCTATTATGCATGTACTTATAGATGTCCTAAGCATCATATACTTACACTTCACACTGCACACTAGACCAACATCACATAGCCTATTTAGACAATAACTAACGAGTGACGGGGAATGACAGATTATCTTTCCCGAGTTATATCATTTGAGTAATTCTCGAGCCTTGGCGAGAGAATTACACACAATTGATATAACGAGGGAAAGATAACCTGCCATTCCCCGTCACGAGTTGGTTAATGTTTATATTACCCTTATGACAAATTAAAGTAAAAACGCGAATATTAAAAGCCAATAGCTTCTCTAAAAGGACACGAGAAGAAGATGAATCTACATATCCATACGCGTGTGACGTGGATTCACTTCTTACGTACCTATCCTTGTTTACTCCGCACGATTAAAATGTCCCCTGCGAAAATGTCTTTCACAATGAAAGAAAGATGTGGCTTTAGTTGAAAGTTTTGTATTCCTGTCAATTACTATCAATCCATGATTATACATATAAGGTATTGCAACATCCATATCAAGAGGTGTGCGAAGCTCAAAAACAAGTCGGCTCAAACCGAAAAGCCCTGTGACGTTACAATCGACACTGTGACGTCATAACCACTCGCGCCTATGACGTCATTACATTCGAACGATCGCCGTCGCTCTTGAAGCTTTCCGTGGTTATACAGTCAAGCAGTAATCGCTAGTTTCTTTAAATTTCGGACAATTTAACTGCTTCCTCCGACATTTGATGCGTCGGCACATGTACGAAAACGCTAATTTCAACTGCGGGAAACAAATAAAACATGTTAAAGTGCAGAAGACAGTTTCTAAAGTTACTAGTCGGGAAAAGTAAGAAAGATGGATGAAGTAGTTCCGGCAACCAATGAAATTCTTATTTTTCTGTAACAGCCAATCAAAAGCCAGAAAAAGGTGTAACTCCCATGTGACTTACAGGAAAAATACTACCCTGTGTCCGTCTTCCCATATGGGTAATATTATGCATGTACTTGTAGATGTCCTAAGCATCATATACTTACACTTCACACTGCACACTAGACCAACATCACATAGCCTATTATGCATGTACTTGTAGATGTCCTAAGCATCATATACTTACACTTCACACTGCACACTAGAGCAACATCACATAGCCTATTATGCATGTACTTGTAGATGTCCTAAGCATCATATACTTACACTTCACACTGCACACTAGACCAACATCACATAGCCTATTATGCATGTACTTGTAGATGTCCTAAGCATCATATACTTACACTTCACACTGCACACTAGACCAACATCACATAGCCTATTATGCATGTACTTATAGATGTCCTAAGCATCATATACTTACACTTCACACTGCACACTAGAGCAACATCACATAGCCTATTATGCATGTACTTGTAGATGTCCTAAGCATCATATACTTACACTTCACACTGCACACTAGAGCAACATCACATAGCCTATTATGCATGTACTTGTAGATGTCCTAAGCATCATATACTTACACTTCACACTGCACACTAGACCAACATCACATAGCCTATTATGCATGTACTTGTAGATGTCCTAAGCATCATATACTTACACTTCACACTGCACACTAGACCAACATCACATAGCCTATTATGCATGTACTTATATATGTCCTAAGCATCATATACTTACACTTCACACTGCACACTAGACCAACATCACATAGCCTATTATGCATGTACTTGTAGATGTCCTAAGCATCATATACTTACACTTCACACTGCACACTAGAGCAACATCACATAGCCTATTATGCATGTACTTGTAGATGTCCTAAGCATCATATACTTACTCTTCACACTGCACACTAGACCAACATCACATAGCCTATTATGCATGTACTTATAGATGTCCTAAGCATCATATACTTACACTTCACACTGCACACTAGACCAACATCACATAGCCTATTATGCATGTACTTGTAGATGTCCTAAGCATCATATACTTACACTTCACACTGCACACTAGAGCAACATCACATAGCCTATTATGCATGTACTTGTAGATGTCCTAAGCATCATATACTTACACTTCACACTGCACACTAGACCAACATCACATAGCCTATTATGCATGTACTTGTAGACGTCCTAAGCATCATATACTTACACTTCACACTGCACACTAGACCAACATCACATAGCCTATTATGCATGTACTTGTAGATGTCCTAATCATCATATACTTACACTTCACACTGCACACTAGACCAACATCACATAGCCTATTATGCATGTACTTGTAGATGTCCTAAGCATCATATACTTACACTTCACACTGCACACTAGACCAACATCACATAGCCTATTATGCATGTACTTGTAGATGTCCTAAGCCACATATACTTACACTTCACACTGCACACTAGACCAACATCACATAGCCTATTATGCATGTACTTGTAGATGTCCTAAGCATCATATACTTACACTTCACACTGCACACTAGACCAACATCACAAAGCCTATTATGTATGTACTTGTAGATGTCCTAAGCATCATATTGCAGTACCTGACATTTGACAGTTTGTCAAATAGTGGATACCCCTTCTAATGATGTGCTCAATAAATTATTACCTTGGTGCCAATCGCCGTTTCATACTCAACATACCTACTGTAGTTGCAGTAAATACAGTGTAACATCAAATTGTAATCTTAATACCAAATACCTAATACCAAGAGAAGAACGACTTTGTCCTCTCTGCAACTCTCCAGCAGTTGCAGACGAGTTCCATTATGTGTTTAAATATGAAGCCTTTATTTCCGAAAGATCATTGCGTATACCAAATCATTTCCTCCCATGACCGAATACCACAAGGACGGCGAACCTTCTCAAGTCTAATCGTGACACTATCTTACGCAAATTGGCTAAGTACATAAAACAAAAATGTAAATTAACTTTTCCCTTCAAACAGTTGTCATTTAGAATATTCATGTATGCATATTAGTAATGATTTGCATCATCCTGTGTACATCCTTGCCATTTGGTATTTATTATATAAATCTTATGTATGAATCTATGTACCATCGATGGTGGAGTTTTAGAATAAATGACGATGATGATGACGATGATGATGACGATGATGATGACGACGATGAATGCGATAATGAGGATGATGATGAGGATGATGAGGATGATGAAGACGATGATGATGATGATGATGACGATGATGATGATGATGATGATGATGATTATGATGATGACGATGATGACGATGATGACGATGATGATGACGATAATGACGATAAAGATGATGACAATGATGATGATGATACATGTATAACCGTTCACTGGAAATATCGGGGTATAGATCGGAGTAATATTTTTAGCGACCACTTCATATTCGTACATTCTTAAACTGACCTATCTAATTAATGGAGCATTGAGAATTGTCCTCTACACCATATTTTGTTAATGAATTTATATTGCACCAGGTATTACAAATAAACCTTGTTCGCATGTACCCTTGTACACACTGTGTAAAGCTACAGACATGAGCAAATTTTATACACATATGTAAATTGTGTCTTGTGGATGCAACGTGAGTAATTTTACAACAAGGAGTGAATTTACACCCAGTGTGTAAAAGGTTTACATGCATGCGACTGGGTAAAACATGCCCGAATATATAATATCGTCGAGGTTAACTTGAGCCTTGATTTAAGTCTTAATTTGAGATAATAAACAAACTGTCAAAATGATGCATACAGACAGAAATATGACAATCACAATATCATGTGATATGCCTGAAAATAAACCAGGCTTTTTGGACCCCAGTACTTTTCATTGATAGTCAGCTATTTGGTCATTAAATATCCAATGTAAAACATACTTTAAACAACCTCACTCCACAAATACCAGGGTGAGTAAGCCATAAAAAAAGAAAGATTTTTTAAATTTGTTATTTATATTTTTATTTCCCCATCAGTTACAAGGTAAAGTGTATACATTCAAGATCGTTCATATGAAATATAAACAAAGGCTCCCACAGGTTGTTGAAGGTACATCTGTATCTAATTCCATGTGAGGTTTAACAATTTACTGGACTATTAAGGTTTATAATTCACTTTTCTAATAAATCTACAAATAATGTGTGGAGAGTTTAGGCTGGGTATAGTTTGTAAAGGCAATAAATGTACAAGCCTGGTAATTTTTCAATATTTCATTTTGAATACACCCCAAATTAGGTATTTTACCCCTTCTACTAATATTATATTTACATGCATGTTTTGTTTCACCAATAAACAAATGACATTAAGTGGATAATTATTCTTTCCTTAAATTTTCCTTTCCTGTTGTTAGGTCAATACTTCCTTCTACCAACTTTTCCAGCCATTTCGCCAACTATTTCCACACTTTCTTAGAATGGATACAATCACATAATAAATGGACAAAACTCTCAGATACCTGGTTACAAAAGGAACACATGGGTGAATCAATGTATGTTATTTTATGTAAATCGTTATGTGTTGTCGAGATGTTATCACTTATTTTGTACTGTATAACCATTTCCAATTGACGCTTTGAGTACATCTACTCTCCATCAAATTTATGTTTTCCTATTCGTTCTGCTGCAGCTATTTTCTAAATATCTTTTCCCACTGTAATTGACCACTGGATTCAATAAAGTTCAGTAGGCATAGTGATTTATAAAAATATTTATTGTTTGTTATTTTAGAAACATTGTATGGTAAGATAGGATATGCATATGCATATACATAATTATACAAATTATTGAAAATTATATTTCTCTGTTTTAAATATACAGTCAAAGCTTGATATGTAAGAAAGTCAACTGTTATACCATATTTACAGTTCAATTGTTCAAAAGTCATTATATTGCCATCATTATTAATAATATTCCTCAAATATGTTATTCCTTTCCGCTCCCAATTTCTAAAAAGTATTGTTTTCCCACCAATCAAAATGTTGCTTTTGTGCCACAAATATTGATTTAAAACTCCAACACTAGTAAACACATTTTTATAGCATTTTATTAAGTAGTCTGACAAAAAAGAAAGATATTGAGGATGAGAAACAAAATGCTCAAGTAGATGTCAGGTTTTTAAATTTTTTTAAAATTATTTGTTCCCGATATGTCAAACAAGCGACATTATATACAATATGGCCGTTGACTGGTGAATCAACCATTGTTCTGTTTCCGTGAATGGTCGGAATATTCCTTTATTTCAATTGTCCATGGTAATAGGTATAGTCTGATTTTGGACACTTCAATTCATCTGTCCGCGAACATTTACAAATAGTCAGATGTTCCAATATATGTATATGTATATATGTCTGCTGATTATAATGCAACATTAGTAAATGTCGAAGATTTAAACATTATAATTATAATATCTCCAAATATCAATGATGATTGCATTCAATCTTTAAATTCATATGAGTGAGTAAAGGAACTGAAATATTGACATTCGTCTATCTCCAGAGAATATGTAAATTGATTGTCATAGAGACTGTGTCAGCAGTTACGCCTTGGGGACTTCTTGGAGAGTTGTCGTGTTACAAGAATCGATATCATTTCAGTTTATTTGACACTTTTTTTGCACTTTGGAAGGATTGCATTTTTTAACTTGTCATAATTACAATGTTGCTTATTATTCGAGAGGTTGTAGTACGTTTTTTGCAAATTTTAGTTTTTCAAATTTCCCATTTGTTATGATAGTTTATGTCCTTTATTATTACTTTAGAGGGTAAACCATCTTATTACACAACCAATTATCCATAATGGCAATAACGGTGTTGCGTATAAAGGAAACAATGCATGGCGGCCATTTTAATGTGAACACCTTTTATTATTCGAATTACAAAAACGATTCATATGGTTTTTACAATTAGTGACCTGATTTTTCATATACATTTCATCGACTTATTCGAGCGAGAAAAACGATCTAATACAATTATATAAACACATTTCTCATTTTGTTTTTATTCTTTAAAGTTATTCCTTTACAATGCATATTTATTACTTTCATACCACATTGTCCTGGAGTATTGAGATGGGATCGCACTAATATTGTAAATTTCTAGTGCTATTTGTAAGAAATAGTTGGGGGTAAATATTCTGGAACATGGGTTCTGTTGCTAAATGACATTAAAGTTTAGAACAATTTGTAGTTGATCCAGATTGTAAGATCGAATCTGACTTTAACATACATGACGCTAGATGATCGAGAATGATTGATTAAACCATCATATTACTCTTTGAGGTACTAACATGACATATTTTCAATGCAAGCACGAATAGAAATAGAACATACACAATTCTTCTGCAAACAATAGTGTTACTTTTTTATATCTATATTTCAGTTAAAGTTAGATTAAGTCACATTCATGTTGGCCAGAATATGTTTTAAAGTTTTTCGAAATTTTAATGACGTCGTGAATAATTATCTACGTCAACTTTCGTAAAACTAACCTGTTTATGATTACAGCTGTACATATAGTACAGTATTTGAATGTTTTTGACAAAGCTGGTGTGAAAGTCCCTTTATTTATTATGTAACTTTATGTACAATGCCATCTGTTATGAATTGTAACTTCATTTGAGGTCATTTGAATTCGTTATGACTTGTAAAAACTTAATTTTAGAAAAAAGGGCAGATATATTGTTTGACAAAATGTAATACAGTTATTTAGATCATCTGTGAGCAAAATAAATTACAAATCTTTTCAGGTCACTTCAAAAGAACATTTATTAACAACATTTATTAATTACATTCGATTAATGTAACTGTTACCACAATTAAAGTAATGACATTAAAATAAATCAAAGAAACAAGAAAACAAAATATTGTTTTTTTTAAGAAACAAACATTGGCTTTTTTTGCTATTTGGGGAATCAGGAAAGAAAAGATGTTCAATTAAATAATGCGTCCGTTTATTATCAACTAAAATTGCATTCTGTTCAGTAAGGACTTTAAACTGTATAAGCTACAAAATATCATTGATGTTAGGGACTATTTATATTACAACCTATGAGTATTTTTCTCGGGGAGTACTATCATTTGCATGTGTCTCTATCGATGCTGTGTCATTCTCAAATGTCCAAATTCCTTATTACGCAACAATCCGAATTCTCCAATCTTCTTGGAGACATACATGCATATGATGATAATTAAAAACACAAAACTATTTTTGTAAATAGAAATATGAATGGGAATGAGAATTGCTTATTTGTAAAGGGTTGATGTCCACAAACAAATCTCAATTTTCCGATAAATCTTCTTAGAGGCAGAACATACATCTATGACGTTATACTAAAGTACGTGGGTGTTTGTAGATGTGTTGTGTAATGAATGAAGTTATATATTTTAAATGGCCAGGAGCACGTTTTTTCTCTGAAATAAGTCGATGAAATGTATTTGAAAAATAATGTCACCAATAGTAAAACACCCTTCTCTCTAAGGAAAAAGTTAAAATATAAGTGTACAGTACCTAGTTCTGTAAAGCCAGGGAAATCGTTTTTTGTCATTCGAAATAATATAAATGTATTCACAATAAAATGGCCACCATGCAGTTATTGCTTTATACCCAACACTGTTTTTACCACTACGGATAATTGGTCTGTGTAATAAGATGTTACATGTATACCCTCTAAAGTACATATGAATGACATAAACTATCATGATTAATGGGAAATTTAAAAAAATAAAATTTGCAAAAACGTACCACTGCTCCTTTAAAAAGACAAGTAGATACATATATTCTCTGCACACATTGCATTGAAATGAGGTTGAAAACACGCTAGAGTGATGGAACTGGAACAATGACAAGGTGATACAAAGTTGTAATACTATACAAAATCTACTAATAAATGATTCATCAGTGCTCTCCGATTTCGGTTTCAATTTAACCATATCACATAATCAACCATCGCTTCATTGAATGTGGGCGTCGGAATTGAAATCAAAGTTCTCAGCGAGTTAATGACAATCACAGCACGATCTTCTCCAACGCCGACTATTTCACAAACGGATTTCATATTGTTTTTCGTAGTTTCACTAAAAATATGTTACTTGACGCATTGGACTTCATAGGCAGGGTTTTAATTTAATCATTTATCGTATCTACAAACCCTGCGGGACGTCTGTTAATTTCATATAAATAGTGAATCATTTCATATTTCGATGGAAGTATTTGGCAATGATTTCTAAAAATATATATTCAATTATATAGCTCTGGTTATATTAGTTAATGGTCATAATGTTAATTAAGAATAAGAAAATGGAATCGGGAAAATGAGATCAAATAATGGTTACCCTCAGTTTTACTATATTTTAGCGAGATATATAGGGTACCATTACTCAAATGTAAACTGTAGATTTCATTTCACATGCAGAGATGGGATGAACTTGACTCACACAAAATAGATTCTACTTTCTTCTATAAGCTCTACAATAGAATGACCTGTTGGAAATTAGTAATGTTCATTGTACACCGTAATGAAATACTTAAGCAAACAACCCAAAACATTCGTTATGGCTTAAATTTATTTAGAGAAACTGTCATTTACGCATATCATTATTTTAGCAAATTACAATCATACATAATTATAAATAATGCTATCAACTATTTAGAATATAACCGGATTACGAGAAATATGCACGAGTCGAAATGATGTTCAGAGTCGCGAACCTTGGCGAGCACATTAAATACACATTTACGAACGACAAACGCTTCTTTTTTTAGACTGTAGTAAGTGTAGTAAGTGACATTGATCATTGGACCCATGAAGTGTGTACCTTGGGAAATATTTAGTTAATGGATGTCGAATGTAGATATACTGCATGCAAAGGGACGCCATGGTGAACTATTCTTTCGATCTTGGCGTGATTGAATTGCAGACTGCAGTCCTGATGTCAAACGATCTCATTCTGAACGCTTATTCTGATTCAGAAACAACGAGAATAGTGCATAGATTGTCGAATATTTTCTGATGTTCTCTCCTGTTTATGGTTAGGTAGATCTAATTATTTATGGATTGAACATTCTCGTGTCCGGAACTGTTCATGTTTTACGCTGATGGCAGCCATGTTTGTTTACAAACAACGACAACGTGAAGCCGTTGAAATTATAAAAAATTATCGTCAATAACGTGTCAAGTAATAATGACAATGTAGATACACACACACATATATATATATATATATATATATATATATATATATATATATATATATATATATATATATATATATATATATATATATATATATATATATATATATATATATATATATATATATATATATAAAATAATTTTTTTTATATTCTTGATCTCTGTTTTCATTTTTAAAATCGAGATGTGTGACCGAGTTCGGAACGTTCTATTTATCAATGAAACAAGGAAGTAGTACCATCAACCAATCGTTGTGTCATTCTCTGGCTACTGACCAATCAGCGTTGACAATCACTAAAGAGCACATGTGCGAATATCACAAAAATAATCACCTGTGTATCCTAACCCGTATGGGTAATATTTTATCATTAAACACTGTCATATGAGCATATGTGTTTTCTACGTTTAAAATGCACAAACACAAGAGGAACTATTTACAACATTTCAGTCATGATATCAGTACATACACACCCGCACTAGTATAAAACACCACAACATCAAGCTCATATTTTATCATTCAATTTGACAGAAATGAAAAACGGAAATAGCCTAAATTGTATCTCCCAAAGGTCAAATTAAACAGTTATCATATGGTTATGTAGTCTGAAGCACAATGGTGTAATGGTTAGCATGCTGGCCTTTCAAGCGGGGTTCGAATCTAGGTTGGACACACCAATATTTTCTGATCTTGGTCGTGTAATGTGCCTGGACTAGGCATAAAATCCATATTGCATTGTCCACCCTGCTGTCTACATGGGTACCTGGACATGGGAAGTACGGACCTGGTACATCTAGGACCCAGGAGTACATTTACTTCATAATCATACAAATTGGGCTCATTGAGGATGCTAGTGCATGGAAATACTACGATTTAAATGGATTACGAAAGATCAGAACTGATATAAGAATAAAGCAGGGAGTTATATCAGTATATACAGAAGTAGGGAACCAATCTGCTTTAAAAATAAATCCACCCACACTACACATTGTATTTGTGTGACTAGGACTCCTTTATTCTCGATGACTTTCAAGGAGGTAACACAGCTATCTGAAACTGATGAGATAATAAAATATTGAAATCATGAAACGGAAATCATGAGTTGGCTGTAAATGAATCTTCTGTCAATCAATCATTTCTAAACTAAATTAGGTGTTGCGTGCAGTGAATAAGCGATCACTTACATTTGTATCTGCCTGTTTTGTTATGTTACATCAAGAAGAACTAGTTATAAGTTGAAAAGGTGGTTTTATAACAATACACCATTTAGTTGGAACCAGGTCCGAGGTTCGGATCTGACTTTGGACAAGATGTGGTACATGTATAGAGATATCCGATTCACCAATACGGTTAAAGCTAGGCCTCACTTTAACTGTGTCCTCCTCAAACATTGCTTGTCACAGTGATGTAACATTCTGAAGTCTCTTCTAACATTAATGGAGATTAAGTTAGTGTTTGGAGTTACATATGTCAAACGTTATAAATGGTGTTATCTTATCGAGAACTTTAACTTTAAACCCCACATATGGTATTTATCAAAGCCAAATCAATATTATGAAAAACACTCACTGTCACTTTATGAAAAATTACCAGTCGTTTGCAAGAACTTCATTTAAAGGGTAAGGTGAAGTTGTATTTGCATGCAGTGCTATATATCCAACTAATGTAAACATGATTGTGAACAAATATATGTTTTCATAATTTTTTACGTCTAGATTTGTCATAGTAGTCATATTAATCTATTGAGTCATGAAGGTAGGATTTATCTTTGTTAAAGCAGCATGTTTATTGAATGCTCTCGTTCAAATATGTGAATCTTACAGCTTACAAAGGTTGCATATGGACTGTTCCATTCAACCTTCTCCGTCGGTGTATTTGTTCCCGTCACCCTACTACATTGCTCTGGTTCCCTAAACCCAACAACTTTCATATACATGTAGGGATATGACAACAGTCACCAGGAGAGATGACCCCACATAAGTTGAATGATCAGTTTTAGCAGTAAATAATTAATACTATAAGGTATTGTTGTTCAAATTGTTTCCATGGAAACCCCCCAAAAGGAATTAAAAAACCCACCCAAATGGCATGATATGGGGATGCTGTATACCAGATTTGGTGAAGATTTGTCAAGTAGTTTTGGAGTACTACTCCGTAAACGATGTGACCACGGACAGATGGAAAGACAGACACAAAATACATTCTATACTATTTACCGATGAGTAACCAGCCCAGCCAAAGTGAGAGTTATTGAGCTCATATATTCAGGGTGTTGTAGTAGCGTAGAGTATGCACTACATCGATTGAGCAGGATGGTTTCATTATGCCTGTGGGTTCTGTACCATTTCTTCTGTTGGGGTGTGTCAGTCTTTGTAATGGGAAATACAAGCTCTAAAATATGTATAAGCATCAACATGCATAAGTGCAAATGGAGATTCTATTACAAAATTGGTGTCAGAAACAATTATTCATTTGCGTTGTGTAAATCGAGTGACATTAAATAGTAACGTTCTGGAAATGGATGTGCACAAACTGCTGACAGTGTGATTTCAATTTAGCATAATGAACTAGCCCTATATGATAGATGGATCTGATTTCTTGCGGAGGTAACTATGAATAATTTACACGTGTTTAATGTTGACCAGAATAGCGATACCCTAGCAACTGCAATAAAACATGACACCTCGGTAATCAAAACGGATATTGATTTTAAAAGACAAGCATCAAAATGTATCTCCAGATATGTCATTATTCAAAAGTAATGAGTAGTAAAAGAGATATATTGCAGTAAGATAATTTAAAACTGGTGTGAGCAAGAGTAATAAAACTAATAACAGCTTAGTTCATTTCAATGGAATTGAGAGTAATTACTTCAAAAATACGATTATTGGAGTTTAAAAAACATTATATCTTCGTTCTAACTTAATTTCCCACCCTTTCCCTATAAACTCTTCTTGCATTTAAAAGACAACCCCTTAGATTCTATGAATCTTCCGAATCCTTTGTAATACCTTCTATCCGTCCACTTGGCTTCAAATAGCTGTTTTGTTTAATAATTGTTTCCCTCCATGTTCAGATCAAGTAACCTGTATGGTGCAGCCAATCTGTAGCTACATATCCTCCAAAAGGTCATCTGGAGGTGACCAATGCTTGACTACGTTGCTTTATGTGTTTAATAAAACATGTCAAAGAATGTTTATGAGATTTAAAACCCACCATTCGAGGGATACACACTATTAAACACCCTTTGGCATGTTTTATCATGATTACAAACAGACCCAATGGTTAAATTGTATGTTTCATCTACTCTAAAAACAAAACAAAAGGAGTCGTCAGTAAAATATACCCATCGGTTTAAGGCCGCAGGTATAAGAGGCCAATAACGAACCAACCTCAACCAGCCTAGTCCCTATATAGCATAGCAGTATCATCGCTGCGCTTGGTGTGCAGAAGTATGGAGGTTTCGGGTTCGAGACGGGCTATTGGAAAACTATATGCAGTTGATGTTTCAATTAATAGTTTTTTAATAGAGTTGGACATAACATACACTCACTTTCATCTTAAACTTGACATCTCGGTATTTGATATATACATGTATATATCTGAAGAGAGGCATTGTTAAGATAATTGCCCGGGGTAGAGGGAAAATACGTTACAATCTCGGGGATTATGTAATAATCCCCGATATAATACATCCACATAGAAATTATTAAGTATAATGGTATAGGCGGTATAGTGGTGTGACGTCACTGGGGGTTTGTAACATCTGTGTGCGGGTGCGTTGCTGGCAAGGTCATATCTGTCACGGCGGATTTTGTGTGGTATTACTGTGCTATAAAGTGCCTATTCTCTCAAAGGCAACCCAATTGGATTTGCTAATAGTGTTAAAATGCTTGCCCTCTCTTGGTTACCCATGAAGACCTAGGGTAAAACAGCTCTTCACCTTCGGTCACCTCCCGGCAGTACCTCTAATTAATTGTCTGTACCCTTATTATTCCAATTTACTACTGGGATCACTGACAAAAGGCAACATTGTTACATTGTTCAACTACTTGAGAATCTCCCGTGTATCTGAAAATCATGAAGTGTTTGGCTATCGTCACTTCAAAACGTATTTAGCAAATATAACAGTGTACACTATCTTAAAGGCGCTGTAGCACGCCGTTCTTACTGAAATAAAGTGATCTCAAGAAAAGGTAAGTGTTATTAATGGCTGAATAATACTCCTCCTCAATAAAAAGGGTTCTAAAAAGAATGTACATGATTCGGTTAAGCCATGCTAGTCCATTTCCCTTCGTGTAGCAATTTAAAGTATTCACATTAAAATGGCCGCTAGGGGGCAGTTCAAGTGATCTGACTGATATAACGATACCTAAACACTCAGAGTAGAGTTTTAAATATGGCACCATGATGGAACGGTCAACCATATTGCAGTATGAACTCTCAAATTCGCATGAGACCTTTATGTACACCATTTTCTTCCAATACAGATAACCGTTGTTATGGATGTGGCTTATCTGCTCGCGTAATGAGATGTTCTACCTTCTAGAATAATAATCTATCGTATAAACTTTACTAATAATGGCAAATTTGAGAGAGCACAATTTGCCAAAAAACGTGATAAAACGCCTTTAAAGTCTGATGACAACAAAACAATACAGCTTCAATAATTCAAACTCGTGCATTTATAACACCGTTATGTTTGGAGTCACTATCTGAACGAGTACCTTGGTTTCAAATATTACAGAGAGTGTTGTCTCAATCAGTCAATTAAAACAATTATGTGATATACATTTAAAACAACTCATTCATCGTACGTCACTCCGAAATAGTTTTCGGAGCGTAACTCGAAAGCTTTATGGCTTGGAAACTAAAAAGTAAGTATGGAAGTAACCTATATGATGCTGTTGTGCCTTTTAGGTGTTTCAACACCAAGGTGGGAATAGTTGTTCCGACCAGAAACGGTCTGATTTTCGGACTTGTTTTGTTTCCAGAGTATAACTTGAAGCTTTAGTTTTTGTTGGACATAACATATATACACATGTATAAGGTGTTGTTGTGCCTTTTAGGGATTTCAACTCCAAGATAGATACATTTTATTAAATTTTGACCAAAAACGGTAAATATTTTAGACTTTATTTCGTTTCCTGAGCATCACTTGAACATTATGTCTTTAAACTGTCTGAGAAATTTCCCAAAGTGGTGGTGATGTGCCTTTCAGGTGTTACAACTCCAGAATTAATTAAAAACTATTGTTATACATTTTCATGATTGACTAATTGATTGATTGATGTTATCAACTTAATTAATGTTATATAAGATCGGTCAAACTAGAGGCGTGGTATGTGAACTGCGCTCACTTTTGCCTTGAGTAAGTTGTTACTTACGAAATAAAAAATATAAATAAATAAACAAAACTTTTAAACTTCTAAAACGAATGGTTATGGTTCGCTTAAGCATTTCGGATCCATTTCCAGTCCTGAGTTTTTAAAAGTTGTTCTAATTAAAATGGCCGTCAACAGTTTTCGTTTTATACTTGTATACTTCTTCGACTACGTATAATCGGGTCGTGCTATTTTATCTTTTATCATAAATTGCAAATTTGAACTTATAAAAAAAATGCAAAAAATCTGCAAAAGTGCTGGTAATAGTTTTATTAAAATATTATACAATTTTAAGCATAAAATTGTGAAATCATATGAAACAACATAGAAATATTTGTGGTAACTTAATTTCTCTTTCCACGGGCTACATCTGTATATACGGCTTCATCGATAAATAAGTGAGTATATTAGTGTTATAAGTACTTGGATCGTAAAGATACATTTATTTAGAACTTTTAATAAAGGTTCTTTTTAATCCAGTGTTAAAAGTGATTAGTGTATTGAGTGAATGGTACTGTGGAATGTGTCCACGATGTTAGCATTCAATCTTAAATTTCATAAGAGTTGGTAAAGCAACGCAATGATTGGCATTTCGACTATCTCTAGAAAACAGTAAATCGATTGCCATAAATGCTGTGTCAGCAGATACGCCTGGGGGAGTTATTGGAGATTTAAAGTGTAACAAAAACACCCAGAATATCGAATTGATACCATTTTAATTTCTTTGACATTCCCTTCAGAATTGATGACTGATTATTTTATCAAAATCAGTTATCTGAAACCATTGCTGGCTACTTGATGAAATGTCATTCAAAGAATATTGCTTATGATTCATAACAGCTCCAAACACACCTTCAACATCAGTTACAAGTGTTGTTTTTATTCACTGAAAAGGTCTGTACATTTACGAGATTGATTGTAGGGACAGGAAGGGTTTTATGTGAAATATCCGTGTTTTATTTTTAAGTTAAAGAAACAATTCTTAAAAAATGAATTAATTCAATTAAAACCAAAAGCCGAAATGTTGCATTTCTTCAAATTAGTTAGTGTTTTTCTCTATTATAGGCGTATCTGTATTCGAGTATCACACAACGCTGTTTAGTTTCGTTACACATGTACATACACGTACAGTATATCTGAAATCTAAGTGTTATTTTTCATTGACAATTGAGAATTTAAAACGTATTTTATACACAACGGGTGTTTTAAGTGTTTTCTCTTGTTCACACAATGCTGAAATGCTATGTTTTCAAATGTTGTTTTTCGAAGGTGTACAGTCGTCACGAAACTTACGACTTGTGGTTAGAATTATATGAGCTCTCAGAAAACTAATGATATGGTTGCATAGGCCAGTAATGGATAAACGTTTAATTGCTTTTCGGCACTGCAGGTCGACTGGACTTTGTCATGTGAAGACTTTTGAATTGATTATGAAGATTTAGTTTTCAATTATATATTTTCATGCTAGATCTGTAGAAACATCCATTATTCAAACTTTAGAAGTGGTTAGCGCAGTGGTTAGCGCATTCGGCTTAAGATCAAGAGTTTCGGGTTCTAATGCCGTCGGGGACTCGGCAACTTTGACTGTTTTAGAGAACTGTTATATTTGCAGTAAGGTTTGGATGCAATGCTACACTGAATTTCAGTGAAGTACCACCCTAGTTCCAGCCAATTTCACCGTAATGCATATAGCCACATTGGTTTAAGGCTTTCTCCTCGCAGTAACATAAATATAATACAGCTGCTCTGCATTTTTGCGTATAATAAGAAGACAGTCGAGTGTTCCAAAACAAAACAGAGTTGATGCCTCATAGTAAACATTTACAGTTTTGGAAACTCTTTGACGTGACTAGGGGTCAATCTTTTCAAAACTACAGTATCTTTCCTTCTGTAAAAGTGCATGATGAACTGGGTGAAACAAACACCGTATATTTCCTCGTATTCTCATTCAGTGTATTTGTTGTGAATATGATCTCATTTATTCTATAAGTCATTGAATACTTATATTCGAAAATGAATGAAATTAAATTTAAAAAAAATTGACCCCTTCTGTCTATTTCGTTATGCCAAATTTCATAAACATGCACCACTGATGTGGCGATTACAGGAGACGTTTGAGAATGATTATTTTACTCATTGACGTTACAATGAACGTCATTTTACATGATATTTGCACTAATGTTCACATGTAGGCGAACAAACTTTCGGTATACAGCTTTAGTATAATGTACATTATGTCACTTTTAAATAAATTATATTAGGACAATGAACAAAAGTGGCCCCTCAGCCTCAGATATCATAGGCTCCTACTGCAGATATATAGAAAATCTCTACCAAGCAGCCGTGATATAAGTGAAATTCTCTTGAAAGCGGCGTTAAACCCCAATTTGACTCACCTCAAACTTTAGAACGCTTTTGATACAAAATTGATTTAAGAGAAGTTTTCATTCATCTATAAATTTGACAGTTGACATTAATAAATGTCAAATAAGGAAAACTGTTAATGAATACAGTAATGCTGTGTGTTATGACACGATAATCTTCGGATGTTTTATCCGATACATTGTTTGACACTATCAATCATTATGGTATTTCTCGAGACAGTGATATTGTCAAGCCCCACTAAGAAGCACTACGGAATTCTCCAATCATTTTCTTCCAAAGACGATTGGTCTCAATATGATCACCATTCATTCGGTGTATTTCTCGGTACAACTAAACTTGTTTCGTTTAATATATTTTCATGGTGAAAATGGTTGACACCCCCTAATATTTATAGGAATGAAATGTTATAGAAACAACGTAACTTGTCAGTTTCGATTATTTTTTGGTAAAACATGTGACTACATGATGTCTTTTTGTGAATGGTGTCCTTGAGAATTTGCTATTTCTCCACTTGTATTTTAAAGTACCAAAGAAAGGGAAATATCAGAAAAATGAAATTTAGTCAACATATGTCATTCATTGTGTCTTGAGATCTTGTCATTGGTACATTGTTACAGTGTTTGAGTGTTCTCTTTTCGGTTATTATAAATAAGTAAAAGATGCATTTGAAAAATGCATGGACAATTAATATTGTTCGATATTTTGATATTTTCAAAAGTAAATGGAACAAACACATGATGTAAACTATACAATATTTGCCATGTATGTACTGTGTGCGAATGAGACTCCATGAACGATTTTGGGTACATGTATATTTGAATTCAGTAGAATTTCTTTTTCAAATGCAACATTCACTTATTCATTATAACCGAAATGAGAACACTCAAACACTGTAACAATGTACCAATGCCAAGATCTCAAGACACAAGGAATGAAATATTTTGACTAAATTTCATTTTTCTGATATTTCCCTTTCTTTGGTATTTTAAAGTACAAGTGGAGAAATAGCAAATGCTCAAGGACACTATTCACAAAAAGATATCCAGTAGTTTGTGTTGCCAAAAAAATAATCGAAACTGATACGGTACGTTGTTTCTATAACATTTCATTCCTATAACTATTAGGTGGTGTCAACCATTTTTACCATGAGTATAGATTTTAAAAATGAATTTCACTTTAAAATGACATTCACGAAATATTTCTTAATACTTATGTGTTACATAATTTATTTGATCAAGTGTTTAATATTCTAAAATTAACTAAAACATTTATGTATGTTTATCCTTACAAAGGATTTTTTTCTTTAATATCAATACTGATACTTATGAACAAAAAAAGTCCACCAAGAATGTATATTTGAATAATATGATTTTATTATTGCATGTAAATATACAACCGTGTATTAAAGATAACGATAAAGATAAACTACTTTTCATATAGATTGAATAATATTCATTATACGAATATTTATCATATTCTTAGTGCATTATGCATTTTCCTTCCCTTATCTGCAGTTAATTTCCGTCATCAAATGCGGTTCAATTTACATTTGACTGCTTTCGATATTTTTTTCATTGCCAAATCAATTAAACCGGGGGCGGTTAGCGCGTTCGGCTTCGGATCAAGAGGTCCGGGGTTCGAATCCCGCGAGGGCACGGCAACTTTGTCTGCAATAGAGAACTGTTCTACACGCAGTTTGGGTGCAATGCTACACTGCATTTCAGCTTGGTTCGCTAGTTCCAGCCGCTGCTCGCAGGTTTCACCGCAGTGCATAGCCACAAGGCGTTGTGGGCTTTCTCCCTGCCATAATACTAGCAGCCGCGATATAATACTCTTGAAAGCGGCGTTAAACCCAAACTCACTCACTCACTCAATTAAACCAACAAGCGCCATCGAATGAGTTTTATTGTTATAGACTTGGGCTCTAATATGCCATCTTCGTCAACGTTACACATAAACTTTCAGATCTTTCAGTACGGCCAATTATTTGAAATGTTCACGTATTACTGACTTAAACTCGCATCAGTTTCACAACAGGTATATATAACAGGTTATCTTTGCTTAAGATAACAATTACAACTTTTCTCTCCAACTATTTTACTTAATCAGGAGCATTTTTTGTCTATTGTTAACACTTAATTATATTATCGTGAGATCACTTTATTTAAGTAAGAATGTCGTGCTACAGCGCCTTTAATCTATCATGTAGACGTCGTTGTATTTCCACACTGGCTCGGAATGTTACTAATGCCTGGAATGAATACTACTGTAGTCGTATGGATTGTTATGGGTTTAGTGCTCAAGCGGAACTAACAAGTAGATAAATGTAAAACATAGGAAGCAACATGCCAGGGTGTTCATTCAGGTTAGTGATGCTAACAGTGGCATGGTGTCATAACTCGGGAAGAGAATGTTGATGAGTAACACAGATGCCTACTCATAACTGTATTATAGGTCGAAAGTTGCCCCTGTAAGGACGTACAGTGGCATCATGTCACATCGACGTTATGTTTCATTGACATTGCATACTTTTAAAACATGAACTGAAATAATAGTCGGATTAAGTAGACGATAGCTTAGGGGGTTTAATACTAGCTTAAAGGGGCTGTAGCACGTATTTTGCAAAATTTATTTCTTAAGACTTAACATTTCCTATTTATAATGATTGTTTGTGTCATTTTAATTAATTTTAGAGGCAACCTCCGCACGCATCGGGCCATATATGGAAATCTCAGAAATCCCTTCGAGTTGTCAGGGTCAGTATGCATTTTCTAAAAGTGCATATGTAGCCCTTTACGTGCGGGAGATGCTTTAGAGGGTAAACCATCTTATTACACAGACCAATTATCCGTAGTAGTAATAACGGTGTTGCGTACAAAGCAAAAAATGCATGGTGGCCATTTAATTGTGAACACTTTTTATTATTTCGAATGACAAAGACGATTCCCATGGCTTTACTGAGCCATTTACACTCATTTTAAAATTGATTTTCCGAAGAGAGAAGGGTGTATTATTATTTGTGAAATTATTTTTCAAATACATGTCATCAACGTGCTACTTCCCCTTTAAGAGTATCCTACTTCGATATCTAATATTCATGCGTGTAGACAGTTTTAAGCTTTATTCTGTAATATGTATAAGCGAACTATAATCTGCATTCCTCACTTAATACTTGTATGAACATTTATAAAATCAAAGAACTTTTACTTTGGCGCTATTGATTTAACCCCTCTTATTGACTAATTATGATACGTGGTGTATGTCATAATTATAGTTTAGATATATAAATATTTAAAACGAACAGTCATACAATCACGAGATGTCTAGGAGAGGATTTCATTAACTTGGATAACTTGTACCCAATCCTTACTCTTGAATAATTATGTTAAAAATCAAAAGTTTAGACAAACACATTCAATCAATGACATCGCGACTGAAATGATTGTTTGTAAAGTTTAATAGCTCTACAAAAAAGTACTTTTTAAAAACATTCACGTAAGTCATGACAAGTATCTTGCAAATTAATGTAAAAAAGAACGAAAAAATACTTATTCATCCATTTTCTCCGACAAAGGTTACTCAAGTAATTTTACCCATGAATTTTTCTTTACTAGAAATAGAGAATCGTGACTAATTTTGACTAAGCGCTCACTGCCATAAAAGGCATCGTTTTTTGAGAAATAGAATTTTGCCTTGCAGTGATACGCACAACTCATGAGTGGACAGTTTCATTCTCGTATAATCTCTCCTGTCTGGTTGTCAATTTATATTTATCTGAAAAAAGTTACATTGTTCATTGTTCATTGAAATCTGGTTGCTTATTTTTTAAGTCCAATGAGTAATGGTCTATATTGCAGTTTCCTCAATGTTTGTAGTTAGAAGCGAATAGACTTTAACACGTTTGGTCATAACACGGCAAAGACGTATATATGATAGACACGTACATGTTTTGAAACCTCAATAAACATTGCTACGATAAACGATAGTCGTCGACGTATGACTGGTTAAGATTGTTTTCCATAACCATGACTTCACTAATAAAGTATAGAAACATTTTGCAATAAGCTCATTTTAAATCTTTTAAACGATTTTATTGAATTTCCAGAATGTGCACTACTTTTGATTCTTATTTCATTCGTTGATTGAGTTTTAGAGCTGTATAGGATTATTTAGAGCTGTATAGGATTATTTAGTGCTGTATAGGATTATTTAGTGCTGTGTAGGATTATTTAGAGCTGTAAAGGATTATTTAGAGCTGTATAGGATTATTTAGTGCTGTATAGGATTATTTAGTGCTGTATAGGATTATTTAGAGCTGTATAGGATTATTTAGAGCTGTATTGGATTATTTAGTGCTGTATAGGATTATTTAGTGCTGTATAGGATTATTTAGAGCTTTATAGGATTATTTAGTGCTGTAAGGATAAAATATCCTGGATTTCGTTTTTGATTACTTATCTTTGTGTTTTGTCATGTAAGTTGTGGTTTAAGAATAGCAGAAAACTGCAGCAGCAGTTTATAGTTAAACTTAATGTTGATTCATATTCATTATATTTTCATGTTTACTTCATTGCAATAAGCTGATTTTTCAGCAAAAGCAGTATGTGTCCGGATGTACCCCACCCCTTGTCCGAAGTATCCCTACCTGTAGGGTAGCTTCGGACAATGTTGACATCTTTCAAAATGTGATACACTTATTTTACTATGAGAGGTAGCACTCTCATTCAATGCATACACTGTACATTGTATACATAGATAATATATTAAGCTTTATTGAGGCATGTATCATTGCTTTCATATCTTACTTTAGTATTTAATGGTTCAGGAAGATTTGTCGGAAAATCGCCCGAACCATCCCCGCTCTCCCCTACGAAACCCGTATAGAAAGTTCAACGTTTAAAGACTGCAGGCAACACACGGAAGGCAGAAGGAAGGGAAAATCCAAATCAATCAGCATCTTGCGTTTGTTTCTTATATCTCGTGATTCAAAGGAATTTTTATTGAAACTACTTAAAACAAGAACGATTTCAGTTCGGGCGTACCAAGCTTCCCACACAAGCCTTTTTTAAACTTCGAAAATAAAGAACAACAAAACAAAATAACAGACCAAAAACAAAAAAAACTTCATCCTTAAAAAAGAACAATCCATGATTTGCATTAATAATGATAATACCGCGCCTTATCTAGTCTTTTAGAAATAGAATACATGTACATAAAAGGTTTCTTATATTTTCTCTTTCTCTTCTCCGAGAAAGCCACCACTAAAGATAATCTTCAATATTTCAATACCAGTCTCTTAAATCTCGTTGTGTCGTTAATGTTCGTTGTTTGCAATTAAACTACAGTGTCAGGAGAAACACAAGGGAACGTTTGGAGAGTGATACAGAAGCGTTGGAAATAACATGTGTAATGAACCTTTGTGATGTTAACAAAAAATCACACTTCAGTAACAATGACACTAAAGATAAATGAACATAATGCACAACTCATATTGGAAGGTGAATACTGATACACGTATTGTGAATTTCACATTACATGTAATTCGCTATATATATGGGTCTTTATTATTACACTATGAAGTACTCATAACTTTACATGTCTGTGGATGGATGAAATGTTCTATTCATATACACATGCTCAACTGGACAGACCCTTATGTGACAATGTTAGATGCGTTCACTATCTAAATGGCATTTACTTCTAATGGACAAATAATCCCAATTTCAATACATATGAAAAGTTGCCCTTCATTTGAATATTTCGAGTATTAAGGGTAAAAGTAAACTATAACAGATAGCTATACTTGCATCAGTTTTGCCCAACCATTTATGAAGTTATAGAATGATGTGTCACTAAGGTCTGTATATAGGATTAATCAGTGGACCTACGGGAACAGCTGTCTGCTTTCTACATATCCATGTAGATTATTTAGGTCATAACACGGCAGGTAGGTCTGATTCATGCCGATATATCAATCCACGTAATTAATCTCTTGATTCCTTGAGGTTTACTAACTCTTTTTTCTCTGCCATTACAGATGATTTGTAAAAAAAAGTCATCTAATTTTCCATGATGTCTCCGAAGAAAGAACGATTATGACTTGATCTAGAACGGTCGATAGTGTCCAATTGCATTTGTCTGTGAATGAATGGTGTGCTTCATTGAGGTACAGATAATGTCGGAGTACAAGAACACGTCTCGTCTCGCTAGATCGCAACTCCTGGAAGCGCTCCAAGTAACAGGGCGCTGGTGTGAAGTAGCGAGTTGGTCCAGATAGCTTGTTCCCTCCCACGCAGGTAAACAGCTCGCTTCGATTCTTCTATTGAACCCGCTCCTCAGACGTTAAGTAGAGATATATTTGAACAACGAAGTAAAACTAGCCCATTTATGTGAGATTGGTTGCAGTATCACCTCAACGTGTAGTGGAAGTTTGATTCAATGTTTTTGTTATTTATTCTCACGTGCAAAAGAAAGGTTCCCATATTTTTAAAAGAGTATTAAACAAAATTCTACTGTCGGGGAGAGTAGATTTTGAATTTATTCAAAAGACACATGTTTAGTAAAGCAGTACTCATAATGTCGTACATACATCAGAGCATGATACTTTTAATGTTTGATGTCCGTTCACATACCCATGGGGTGTTGAAATCGCTTTTTCAATATGGTGTTAAAGTTGAAACATTATAAAATGTAGAAATTTAATTAATAAAAGATGTTGTCGACATGACTAACCTTCTTGGACTAAAACATATTTGTTATTGTCTACATTAAAGATGATGCTAATAATATTAGAATTATAATATTATATGTATGCAATCATCCCTACTTCAGCCTGTGGTTGACACGGGGACTCGCGGAGACTCACCGGCTGATGATCTTTTACTTCAGGGAGTTTAAGGGATATAGATTTGATATATATTTCATACGATGGCTACTTATTGTGGTTAATAGTTCTCAGAAGGAGGTAATATCATTTTGTTATTTTGATAATCCTACGATGCCGTGTTTCTTCAATGACACGACGTTCTATGGATTACCAGCCTGTCGTTTACAGTAGCCTTTGGACAATCTGTTTAAATTTCATGACTTTGTCGACAACTTCAACATTTCATTCATGCCAATGTCATATTATGTTTACGACAGCCGCACGTAAATATAAGCATGCTCCTTGCTCTCTTGGCTAAACAGATTATGAACACTCATATATGATATTTACGAATGAAATATTTGATTTATGAAAATGCAGCTTCATCTTCAAGCAGGGGTCTATGAACGGACTACGATAGCACTGTTTGAGATGTGGACATCAACTCAATAGTTCAGTGAACATCGACTCAAGCCTTGTGCACGTTCACGTACGCTTGTTTACAATTAAGACTTCTTTATCAAATTCTCCACATTTCTCTGGAATATTTGAAAATTACCAGACTCTCTTCCTGGTTATCTGAAGAACACATTCTTAAATTGTTTGATATTATAAGGTTCACTTTTAATCTTTCTTTTCACAGCAAATGTGTTAATCATTTTGCACTCATTCACGGCTTCTCCAGTCTAGGTACACAGCAGGTCTCACATTGCCGACAGTATATACAGCCGCATACCGAAAGTTCGTTCACCCACTGGTATATTTTAGTGTAATATTATGTAATTTGGCATGTCTTTGAAGCATCGTATCTACGCGAAAACTAGACCGATCACTGGGCATTTTTGGATTATAAGAAGACAGTCGAGTGTTCCATAACATAATCTGATTTGATACGTCATAGTAAACAGTGACAGTTCAGGCAGCTCTTTGAAGTGACCAGGGGCTAGCCTTTAAAAACTACAGTATACTACTATATTTTCTTCTGAGAAATGTTCAGTTAGTGATCAACTGGGTCAAATATATATTCTATATATTTTCTTTTATACTTCCATTTTTATACTTTTCCGTCCGTCTGTCCGTCCGTACGTAAGTGCGTACGAAATGGAATAACTTAAATACTTTTCGCTGGATTCTTTTCGTATTTTTCATATGGGTTCACCATAGAGAGAGTAATGTTCCTACCGAGTTATGTGACCTTGGCGTTTATTTCAAGGTCACAACGAGATTTGACATTTTACCCTAGTCAGCGGGATATCTCAAGAACCATTCACTGGATTCTCTTCACATCTAAAACATAGCTTCTCCTAGGGAAGATAAAGGGTGGATTAGATTTTGTTGACCTTGAAATTATTCTAAGCAAAACTTTTCGGCATGTTAATTTAGTCAGGGGGATCAACAACCCAAGAACTGTCCATTGGATTCTAATCATTATCTTACACCACATCATTTTTCAATTTTGAAGTATTAATTTGCGGCGAAATATCATATCACCTCAGTGACAACATGAAGGTGAACAACCTTTCGATATGTAGCTGTAGCACCTTGTAATGTGTGGTAAAAAAGCAGTTTGGAAGACATCGGAAGGTCATCAACAGATATAATATATCCCTCACTCGTGTGAGATAAACTTATGATAAATGTGATAAAGTGGTTAGTATAAAATAGAATTAATTACGTAAGTGAATTATAAGTAGTTTTCTTGTAAACAGAGTGCAGACATACCTGAATGTATATAAATGACGAAACTTGGACATGGTCTTTTGAAGTTATCATTTATTTGAATATATGACAAATTCGATGTTACAAAGGAAATTTTCCGGCAATAAAGTATATTAGTTCAGTATGAGATACATATATACTGGACAAATATAGTTATGGTAATATGTAAATCATGAAATTATGAACAATGATCTAGTTAATATCCATTAACACATTCACAAATTACGTCGTTCAGCATATGTTCAGAACTATCCTCCTATTAAAATTAATATCATGGACATATTCTGTCAAGGTTCACAATTGTAGTTTATAAATAATGTCGACAAAATAAATTAAACATTACTCGAACAATTAATAAGACAAAAACTATTTTAGATTTCTTTTCGTCATGAAAAGAGAATGGCTAGATGAGATCACAGACCTTTTAAATTACCTTCACAGCGTTAAGCAGTCTTCCGTTCCGCCTCATACACAATCAGGAACAACATAGAAAAGAATGCAGTTTATAACTATTAGACTATGCATTCCAGAAATTCCAACATTGTTGTTGTGACTGAAATATAAAGGATCGTGGGGATGTCTGTTGGTGAATGTTAACCCAGTTCACAGTGAAATATTATATTTCTACACCAACTAGTGACTATATGCATTAATGTGACCTGTGTTACTATGTACATTGTATGTGGGTGAATATTAATACAGTTGGAAGTAAAATGCATAATTATATATTATATTGCTACACTTAATAAACACTGGCTTCAAAATGCAATACTGTGTTCTGTGCAGGATTGTTCGATCATGTCTTATCGACGATACTGTTTTAAAGGTGCGTCCATTGTGTTGTTTTTGAGTCACATTAGTCGATCAGTCAAACATAATTGTGAAAACTTATTTACGACAGACACAAAGACAAATTTGGTTTGATGATGTTTAATAGGTCATATTACTACTGTGCATGTAAATGTGGCATGTAGTTTCGTTTTCTCAAAATGTATAATAATGTTGCTCGATTTTAATTTGAAACTAGTAATTATAATATATTTGGCAATTGGGGATGAATATGCAAGTTGTGTGAAATCAGCACATGTGGTATTTTGGCAAGTATTAAAGCTAAATGAAATATGAAACACAATGGATGCAATTTACTATGTGAGTGGATGTGTATTAACGTTCTTTGCAGTTTTGTATTATAGTACGTTTTTGATTAAACGTAATTATTTATACTTACCTGTTGACTAGACCTACTATGCCTACCTCCTCTCTAGGTATGCTATTTCATCCTTAACACCGACGAAACTTGAACAGTGGAGTAGGGGATGCGTAAAATCCCTATCCAAGGGCGGTAAGTCTGCATGGTCTCGTGACGTCACCATCGGAAACCTCACTCTCCGAACAGTCCCAACAAGGCAAGACAGACCAAGTGGGGAGGATGGGCGGGCCTAGCGCGTAGGTCTAGTCAACAGGTAAGTATAAATAATTACGTTTAATCAAAAACGTACTATTATTTAAATACCTATCTGTTGACTAGGCCTACTATGCCTAGAATCCCACTGCATTGAGGTGGGTCAGTAGACATGTGGTAGAGACGAGACCAGCAACAAGCCCTGAGTGTAAGCTAACCCACGAGTCCTCCACCCTGTGGTGAGGACAAGGCACAGCCCGGGAGATACCATCTCTACCGCTGAGCGGATCGAAGAGACAACCCAGCCACTCAACTTCTGATCAACACACTGCCCCCGACCCCAACGCGGAGGGGGTGTAAAAATCGAAGCTAAAGAACAAAACAACAGACAAGGAGCAAACAATGCAAACAAAGTTTATTACAATGAGCATCATTAGACCTGCGGGGAACAAGCTCCTAAGAGGATTGACCCCTCCTTGGTCTGGTTGGGGGGACCACCTTTGTCTGAGCGAACACTTGTGGACCCAGCCTAGAGATGCCATCGAGATCTGCTGTGGAGACATCTCGTAGGTAATGGTTGGCGGAAACCTGAGGAACGCCAAAAACACCCCGCCATGACGTCCGAGACCGCGATGTTACAGTGGTAAGCCATCGTGGCTGAAACTGCACGGATCTCATGCGGGTTGGAACGCGAAGACAGAGGCAGGTCAGCGGCCTTGTACGCATCAATGACCGCCGACCTCAGGTACACCCCCAATGCTCGCTCATCTAGCTCTTTGGTGTTCCTCGGCGAGTGGGGCAAGAACAGACGACGCCTGCCATCCCTCAGCTTGCGTGTACGCTGCACGTACACCCTCAAAGCCCTAACCGGACACAGAGAGAGATCCACCTCTCCTGAGTCAGAACCCAGAGCCGGAATAGTGAAAGTACGGCCAGCCTCATTAGCTGCCTGGTTTTTGCAGACAAAGTCGGGAGCTAAACCAAGAAAGGCTGACCCCCCCTCCCTGACCTCAAAGCGTAGAAGGTCCGCCTGCAAAGCATGGATCTCAGAAATCCGACCTGCGGAGGCCATGTCCACCATGACCAAATGACCTTGATGGTGAGAGGGAGGAGGGGTAAGTCGAAGAGCGTTTCATACGTATCAGAGCGAAGATGGTTGAGCACAATTGCTACGTCCCACTCAGGTGGACGAAGCTTCGTCCTGCCGTCAACAGAACGGAAGGTTTTAACGAGGCCCTTGAGGACCGACACATCTAACCCTGGCGACCTCTTCCTGAGAACGGAGAGGATAGCAGACATGTTGGTATTAATTGATGACGCCTTAAGATGCCTGGTGTTGCGTAGGTACACTAAGTACTCCGCCACCTGAGTAACTGAGGCCTCTGCCGGGATGAAATCCCTCTAAGCACAGAAGGAGGCGAAGGCCTGCCACTGGAAATCATAGAGTTTCCTAGTGGTCTTCCTATGAGAGGTAGCTATGGCATTGGCGACGCACCTTGAGTAACTACTGCTCCTTAACCCTCTCTTAATACAAGCCAAGCGTGAAGGCAGAACACCTGAGGGTTCTCGTGTAACCTTCCGCTTGGCCTGCTGAGGAGCAGATCTCTCCATGGCTGAATCGGAACAGGTTCCTGATGACAGAGCCGCCGGAGAGGAACGAACCACGGTCGGGCTGGCCACCAAGTTGTCCCTATCTTGGCTATCACTAGGGAGAGGATGGCCGGCGGCGGAAAAGCATAGGCGTCCATCCCCTCCCACCCTAACGAGAGCGCGTCTAAGCCCATCGCTAGCGGGTCTGGTACTGGAGAGACATAGGTTGGCAATTGGTGATTGAGACATGACGCGAATAGGTCTATCAGAGGGGTGCCAAACTGGAGACACAACCCCCTGAAGACTACCGGGTTCAGCTGCCACTCTCCGTCGGGCGAGGGGAATCTGGTCGCGACAGCGCATCCGCCAAGATTTTCTTGGCACCTGGAATGTGGACTGCTCGAAAGTCCAGGTCCACCTCGTCCACCAGCTCGAAGAGGCGGAGTGACACACGTTGCAGACTCTGCCCTGGACGACCCCTGCTTGTTTATTGACCAAGCAGCCGCTGAACTGTCCGTGTGAATTAGTAGACACTGGCCTCGCAAGGGGGTCTGCCAGTGCTGAATGGCTAGACGTACTGCGTCCAACTCGAGGACGTTGATGTGTTGGTTCTGATCTGACAGAGACCAGACTCCCGCCACCTGCTCGTGACCCAGATGCGCCCCCCATCCCTGGGTGGAGGCATCTACAAACAGGTGAGCTGAGGGAAGACGAGGGCGAAGTGGACCCCGGAGAACACACTCTCGTCCACCTGCCACCAAGCTAGGAAACGATGGAGATCTGGGGTCAGAACTTTGGCGTGATGGCAACGCGTCTCCCTGATGTTGGGATTTAGGAACAGCTGTAATGGGTGGAGGAACAACCTCCCCCTGCGGGTCAGGTCCTGAGCTGACGTTAGCAACCCCAACACTCTTTGCCACTGACGTAGGGAGAGCGACACGTCGAGCGCGCGATCCATTAAGTGATCGTAACGAGCCATCCGCTCCCTCGTGACGAACCCACGGAACAGCTGAGTGTCTAGGATAGCCCCTAAGAACTTCAGACGAGTCGCCGGAACAAAGTCTGACTTCTCTAAGTTCACTAACCACCCTAGGCGACGGAATAGGTCTATTGTGAACCTGAGCTGTGCCTCGAGAACGACAGGAGAACGGTCGTGAGCGAGCCCATCGTCCAAATACATTAGAAACTGAATGTCGCATTGGTGAAAGAATTGGAAGACTGGCTGAGTCACACGTGTGAACAGCCAGGGGGCGGAGGAGATCCCGAACGGGAGCACGCACCACTGAAAGTGTCTCCCGTCCAGAATGAAGCGGAGGTACCTGCGATCTCGACAGTGAATCGGAATGTGCAGGTACGCATCCTGGAGATCGAGAGACACCATGCAGTCTGACAGCCCTAGAGATCGCATCACAGAGGGAAGCATCAAGAGTCAAAAATATTGCCCCGAAAGAGGTAGGAGCGGTTGAATACCTTCAAGTCGTGAATGAGCCGCCATTTTTTCGAATTCCTTTTGGGTATGACAAACACTGGGGAGTAAAACCCCGGAGTTAGATGCGGGGTCAGGACCTCCTGCACCGCTCCCTTGGAGATTAAGATCTCCACCTGTTCCAAGGTTAGTTGGAGCGGGTCCCTTGACAAAGGACGCTCCCTTGGAGCACAGGTAAGAGGCGGTGGGGATGAGACGGGAATGCGGAATCCCTGACCCAGAATCTGACAAACGAAAGGGTCTAACCCTAACTGCACCCAGTTGCTGACAAAAGTTTGAAGCCGACCCCCCACCGAGCCCTCCGACCACGTAACGAGTGGAGGAGGAAGCAGAGGGGGTGACCAAGAGTCACTTCCTCCGCTTCACCTTCTGAGGGGTACGACCCCCGGAGCCGGGACGGGGGGACTTGGGGGACTGACCCGTGGATCCGCGGCCACGCCCTCCCTGCTGAAAGTCCGTCTTGGCTTTCTTGGGCGACGGTTAGGCGTAGTCTGCCTCTGACTCACCAGACGATTGGTGACGTCTTGCTGTTGAGCCTCCTGCCGTGCTCTCAGAACCTCGGGGATACGACCCCCAAAAAGAGATTCAGAGTGGACAGGGGCCTGCCGGAGGAAGGATTTCTGATTGGGGTTGAGACCTATCTCTACGCAGTACTGTAATCCCCGATGATATCCGCGAAGCTGATAGAATGATCTGCGCAAGGTCCGTGGCCACATTGCTGAATGCTTTGAAAAGCACCGGGTCACCCGACTCCATGTCAGCCTGCTTGGCACAGGCAAGCCTCGTCTGACAGGTGAACGCAACGTTGTTGCCCAACCCTAACACTGTGCGAGCCTCTCTGTCGAGATGCGTAAGATGCGCATCAGTAACGCGATGGGGCGGTTCGGGGGAAATCAACTGAGACGAACCCTGATCAAGAGCAGGCGGGACGAGTTGAAATGGAGTCGGGTACAAAGGCAATTGACGCCGGCGCTTATCCGACACCACTAATCGCTGAAGCAGACGGCTGGGGACCGCTGACGAGATGACCTGCTCCATATCCTCCAAGGCGTCCAGCAGGAGCCTATGAGGCGAAAGAAGGGGGCGCTCGTACGCGTAATGTAGATGAGGTGAATGACAGGCGAATCACTGACGCGAAACACCTAAGTAGCGTTGCGTGAGAACTAAGTTCTGACACTAAGAAAACAACCTTTCCGATAACTAATTACTCCAAAAACACCAAGAGTGTAAACTCACAAAGACGTAGACGACGAGACGCTTAAGTAAGTAACACGCAAGGCAAGACGAGGGAGACTATCGAGAGTGTTGAAGGCAGAGGCTCCGAACCGGAAGGGAGCGAAGTCAATATCAACTACTGGCCAGACCATGGTGAAGCCTAAGGCGAGTGACAGGCGATTGACTGGCGAAGCGAATGACTGGCGAAGCGAATGACTGGCGAAGCGAGTGACTAGCGAAGCGAGACAATGGCGAAGCGAGTCACAGACGAGATGAGTCAAACAAGGGAGTGACTAGCGAGTGACAGGCGAAAGCAAGTGACTGGCGAGGTGAGACACTGGCGAGGCGAGACACTGACGAAGCTAATCACAGGCGCGACGAGACGAGTCACGTCAAATCGAGCCAAAGGCGTATGACTGGCGACACGATGCGAGTCAAGTCGAATCAAACCGAAGGCGAATGACTGGCGAAGCGAATGACAGGCGAAGCGAGTCACTGGCGAGACGAAGCGAGTCAAGTCGATTCGAAAACGGAAGGCAAATCACTAGCGAGGCGAGTCGAGTCGAATGCCAACGGCGAGTGACAGCTCACAAAAACCTAGACGACGAGACGCTTAAGTGAGGTCACTGACGAGTCGAAGGTGAAAGCCAACCGAAGCAGACGGCGAGCTATCGGAAGTTTCACCTAATCTAGAAGACAAAGGGACTGGCGGAAGTTACGACCAAAGCCGTGCGAACCGAGCAGTCACCCGACGAAGGCGAGAAAACAAAAGACATGAATTGCACGTGCAAAGCATGCAGCCACCCAACAGGTAGCATACACCTAGCACGTGTCAACAAGGCCCCTTGTAACTCAACACCTACATAAAAACAGGTTGTCTAACCAACCTGTTAACGACGAACGTAGATTAAGGCGTTGATACTACTAAATTAATAAGAAGTAGATAGCAAGTTAGCGAAAAAAGGCGCTAAAAATACCCAGTCTCAGAGCGAAAACACACACGACTGTCTTGCTCTGCAACTGAAAGGAGAGTGAGGTTTCCGGTGGTGACGTCACGAGACCATGCAGACTTACCGCCCTTGGATAGGGATTTTACGCATCCCCTACTCCACTGTTCAAGTTTCGTCTGTGTTAAGGTTGAAATAGCATACCTAGAGAGGAGGTAGGCATAGTAGGTCTAGTCAAAAGATAGGTATTTAAATAATATGTATTACACATTAACTAATTACAGGAGGCGTTAAAATCATCGGGTTTCTCAAAATGAAATAATACATTTTAAACCTGAATTCAAATGTGAGATAACGTAATCACCTGCCATAGTACTACATGAATATACGAATCATGCAGAGTTTGTAACTGATAATTAAATTATTTTATACATTCATAAATGTTCATACAACTCGTATGTTATCAACACTAACACATTATATTAGAAACACTCACATTGGATATGACTTACATTGTGCACATTGTCAAATAAAAGGAATAGATGGGTGTTCGTTGATTAAAAAATATGTCACTCTCTCAATGAAACATTGAATGAAACTTTTCCGAGTAATTTATATATTAATAGACACATTATAATGAAATTAGAAGCATGAACATTGATTTTGCCTGAAATTGTACACACATAGAAATAAGAAACTATGTTTGTTGATTACAAAAATACAATTCTCATTATGATAAATTGGATGAAACTTTTCCATGTAATTGTAACATCTGTCTTGTTTCATATCCCAAGATCGCACTTAAAATACCAGGAGCACGGGCGCCATGCTAATTGTAAAGACATTTTCCAAATACTATATTTAAGAGTTGTTTAACGAACTGCAAGATGTAATTACTATATGGATAGTGTTAAAAACTCTAATTCCTCTAGATCACATTCTCTCCTTCCTTAGATTAGCTGTACGGGGTGATCAGGCTTTTATGGATCTTGTACAATACACTGTATTCGCCATGTTAATAAATGCATGGCGCCATCATCAGGCAGTGTTTTTTTCACATTTGTCTGAAGACGTTCATTAATATACTGTTAATCGAGTTGAAATAAGTACATTAGTTTATTGTAACTACATCTATAAAGGTATACTTCTCTCTTTCAATAAAGTATGTCCTTCTAAGATGCTTTATGTATATACACAATTAAAATGTGACTGTGTTGTGTATATATGTCATAATATACATATAAATTAAGTGGATGTGTATGAATATTTAAAACGTTCGATCTTTCTCACCAAAAAACACGTCTATGCAGGGTTTGTCGTTTCTAAAGATACAAAAACTACACATGATTTTAACTCAAGTTCCTCTTTTTGTAGCGTTCAATCTTACCCTGAATTTGTTATTTTATGAATGAAAGTTGTGAAAGCAATGCTGGTAACTAGATTTGAACCAGACTCAAGATAGACTAGATATCTTCATATATTAGCTCAAAATAGAATGTCTTTCGTAGTTAAGGACTATCTTTACACGGCAGGGAGTATTAATAAATTGGAATATATGAATACTCATTGGCAGAAAACCATCACCTTATGTAACCGTTCATTGTAGTGGAATAAATAAGGTTGATGTTTCAGTTTATGGGTGTTATTGTGTTATACAGTGTGTTACCCTACTACAAAAAAAAACTAACAAAAGCATTATAAACTTCCAACAGCCAATCACATGAAATAAATGTAAATAAATCAATTGAAACTAACGTTAACCTTGACATAAATGTTACGAAAAACCTATGGTTTACAGCCATTGTAATGCAACTGGTTTGGGTTTCAAACCATTGTAATGTAACTGGATTGTGCCTATACTGAGGATGAGCAACCTTTATTTGTGTGAACATGTTATAATTCTAAATAATGTATTAAACATAGAATGTTAAACCTAAAGTATGTCTCCATTATCATCTACAATGTAACGATACATGTACTGTGATGAAAATACTGAAGGACAGTGTTCTTTATAGAACACAGATACATGTACCTTATTCTAGAATAGTGTCAAATACCTCAATGAAATCAAGGTATATCCGTGTGGATGATTAGTCAGTTACTAAATTAACAGATACAACCAAAAATAATTCAGTTTTTCAATCTACAAGGTTGTCCGTCTTTAAAAGTCAAAGCAACAGAAAGTCCCAATAACGACGTGTTAGCCACAAAGGTAAACATGGCCTGTCCTATTCCTTTCATTGAATTCAATGCCTCTTTTAAATAGTTTGAAGAAAAACTAACATGCATGTGATAACTTAATACCGTCATGGTTCATGTTGATGAGTGTCTTGTATTATTTATGAAAATAATTTTGAATGTCCACCGTGATGTTGAAGTTTTGAAATACCGCATCAAATCCATGAACTAAAGTATCAGCTAAAAGAGAAATGATTTTTGACACAGAGAACACCCCAGGTGAGAATCAATTACATCTGCATCCCGAAAGTTTGTTCACACGTGTGTCTAAGTGCAAATAGATTTATGTCATTTGGATTTCATCCATTACATTACTGCAACTGCACTGACAAATGATCAGTCTACATGTGTACACTAATCACCCTGAAACTTATATTGTGTTCGTAAGGTCAGCGGGGCAAGTTTTTCAATACTGACAGGATGAAGTAGGAAGATCTAGAAGCGGTCATTTATTAATATTTCCGACTTCCTTAATTAGGCAACAAACTTTACTATAAAAGTAAATACATTATGTTTGACGTTGTTGGTCACTTATTGGAAAGTTTATAGATAAAAGAAAAACATTTCAGCCCTAATCAATTCAACAAACTGCCAAAACTGCAACGGTTAACTGTGAAGTAAGAAAGATCAAAGATATTACAAACTAGATGAGCGTTTGCGGGACACCACAAAAGCAGAGCAGCTCCGAAACTTTGGGTCTCACCTTTCCCTGTTCCGCCTTCTCCTCAGCATAAATAAAATGGGAATTTTTTTGGACAACATTTTTTCATTATTCAAGTTATTCTAACAAGTTGAATCATCACTGGGGTCACTTTTCACAAGTTTGTTCTTAAAACCTATTTCTGATTTCAAAATTGGACCAAAGGATTAACATGGCGTTAACCAATACCTTCAAGGTCACACCATCAATGAATTCTTTTCATTGTGTATAACAATCATGCAATGACTCAAAGTGTTGATTGTTAACATAAGGCATTTCACAATAGTATGCTTAAGTTGTGACCTTGCTGTGACCTTGACCTTTGACAGATTTTAGCGAAAACGTTTTCACATCTTGGACTTTCTCCATAGCTGATATATATCAAATAAGAGCCTCACAGCACAAAAATGTTTAAAGTTATCATGTTTACAAGGATTATTGTAGTGATATAAAGAACTCATGACCTTGACCTTTGACCTTGAATGTGATCATGTCAAAATCAATCACCAGATTTATAAGAAAGAAGCTATATATATGATGTGTTAATACCTTCTTGGAAAAAAGTTATTTAGAGATTTCAGAACTGGTCACCATGACCATATCTCGTGACCTTGACCTTTGATCTTCAAGGTCACACAATCAATGATCACTTTTCATTGTTTATAACAATCATGTAATGATTCAAAGTGTTAATAGTTAAAATAAGGCATGTTCGCAACTGCATGCTTAAGTTGTGACCTCGCTGTGACCTTGACCGTGGACAGATTTTAGCGAAAACCTTTTCAAATCTCAGTCTTTCTCCATAGTTGATATATACCAAGTTAGGGCCTGATAGCAGAGAAGTTGTTGAAGTTATCGTGTTTACAATGATTTTTGTAGTGATTTCAGAACTCATGACTTTGACCTTTGACCTTGAATGTGAGCATGTCAAAATAATTCCCCAGGTGTACAAGAAAGAAGCTATATATATGAGGTGTTGATACCTTCATGGAAAAAAGTTATTTAGTGTTTTCAGAACTGGTGACCTTGACCCTATCTCGTGACCTTGACCTTTAAAATTCAAGGTCCCACAATCAGTGATCACTGTTCATTGTGTATCAAAATCATGTAATGATTCAAAGTGTTAATAGTTGAAGTAAGACATTTTCGCAAAAGCATGCTTAAGTTGTGACTTCGCTATGACCTTGACCTTTGACGGATGTTAGCGAAAACCTTTTCAAATCTCTCCATAGTTGATATACACCAAATAATACCAAATAATAATACGCCTGATAGCACAAATATTTTTCAAGTTATCGTGTTTACAAGGATTTCTTTTAGCGATTTCAGAACTCGTGACCTTGACCTTTGACCTTGAATATGGACATGTCAAAATAATTCCCCAGGGGCATAAGTAAGAAGTTATGTATATGAGTTCTCAAAACCTTCTAGGAAAAAAGTTATTGCAAATACAAGACGCGCCGGCGGCGGCGGCGACGGAAACTGCACAAAAACTGATAGCAGCTCCGACTAAGTCGGAGCTGCTAATTACATTTCCAAGACAGTGAACAAACTTTTGAGATGCAGCTGTAGATCTGCTCATGAATGAACTATAGTTGAGAAAGGCGTGTGAAGTTAAGAGAAAGTGGGTGGACCCATGGGACCTGCTGTCTGCCTTAATGTTCCTGAAATAGCTCATCTGCCGATAAGATTGGATCTATCTAAAGAAAAAACGGTAAATTACATAAGCCGCCCAGTTCATTATTACCAGTATTGTATTCGAGGACATCAACATGTATGAAGTTCTTTACGCCGAAATGTATCTCATTTGCATCTATTCGCATCTCGAATCGAATTATATTCAGGAGAAATACCAAAAAGAATCAACAACACTCAATTTTTGGTGAATAAACAACCTCGAATCGTTATGAATGGGTTACAGTGTTCTGTTTAAGATGTTCCGTGGTTCCAGTAGCTGGTCCCGAGGGAACTGCTAACTGATCTCCAGATCTCGAACTACTATCTTCAGATGATAAGGACGACATAGGATGGGTATTGCAGAACCATCCTCCGCTTATGTCGGCCTTCATGCCAAGAACACTCTGGTGAAAATAGCTAATATTACTTAGTATGTTGCTGGTTATACACTTGTTACTCAAATTTAAGGATCCATTTGGAAGTAAAGGTCATGCAGTCTAATCACTTACCCTCTTCCCACTTTCACTCAGTCACAATTATCTCCATTAGTTCACATAATGTAATGCATACGAGTATATTGATTGCCCTTACTCGCAGCATATCCTTGTATCGGGAAAGTTTAAGCCATTTGAAGATATTTGAAGATAACTCTGCTGTATGACATTGATAATTAAGTACTGGTACCGTTATATCTGACAACAGGCGAATACATATATTCCCTATCAATTTTATTTTTTAGCTGTTGAAAATCTGCTCGCCAATGAGCACAAATCAGTTAACATCATAGTTATTTATGCATGACCCACTATAATATTTAAATGTATATCAAAACGAAACAATTTTCAAATTGAACAGTAAGGTTACGTTGATTGACTAGCTTTTCGCCTTCGTGGAATCAGCTGGGCGAGCCTCTGTTATATTGCAAATGGCAGCTTGCGTAAGAAAATACAGATGTGTATGTCATTTCAAAGATCCACTGCACATGCTAGGGGCAATGATGTTACACCAAAGTGTATTCAACATATTTCTACAAACATAGTGAAAACATGTAAGATTGAATGATCAACATTGGAGTGTAAAAATATAGATATTAACACACACTCACACAAGTACTTACAAATGTAAAGCGTACATAACCAGACTTTCATACATACTAAATGTACATATTCATGGCAATAGTCATACACACTTAAATAAACACGGCATGTTTGCAAAATTACCGACACACATACAGCACAACGATACATACACAGTTATACACTTTCCAAATAACAAAATCAACGTACAGACAAACATATATCTATCATCTATCAAATTCAAAACAAGGCCCCACCTGGTGTACAAAGTGAATGTACAAATATTGAGTTATAGAAATTACATTTTAGAAACTACTTTTTCTTATAGACCAAGCGAAAGTATCATAAGTTCATGTCGGTGCAATTTTATTCCATGGAAATATATAGGCATTAACCATTTGTGAACCATCTGTTCATGAAGAAGAAGGATATATACGGAGGATCAACTTCCGATCTTTATCTAACAATGGCGACGTTACCAAAAAAACCGTCGCCATTGTTAAATAAAGAAGTTGATCATCCATAATGTATTATCAATTGTCTTCTTCATCACACCTGCTTCTAGAAATACATCTAAAAAAGTTGTTTATCTGTTCATGTTTTTAAATGCCTAGCAAAAGTTTGAGCACTTAGAATCAGATGTTTTCATCCCTAATGGACAATTAAGTTGCTAAACAGCATTTAATCTTTAGGGACCTTTTCACACATGTGTCTTGCAATTATATACACTTCATGTCACACAACTGAAACAGTTGACCAAGTTTACCCTGTGCGATTTACAAACCGAGATAGAAGAAGTGGTGCATTTTAGAAATAGGGACGAAAGTAATCAAATGGTTTGCATAAATAACTAAAATAGAAATCCATTAGCAAGTGTGTTCTTGTAAAACATCATGAATGAATTTTGAGGAAAATATACTCGTGGTAAAATTTTTTGACACGGCCTAATCGTTATAGGAATGAAATGTTATATAAACAATGTAACGTGTCAGTTTCGATTATTATTTTGGTAAAACATGTAACTACTGGATGTCTTTTTGTGAATAGTGTCCTTTCATTTGCTATTTCTCCACTTGTACTTTAAATACCAAAGAAAGGAAATATCAGAAAAAATAAATTTAGTCAAAAGATTTCATTCCTTGTGTCTTGAGATCTTGGCATTGGTACATTGTTACAGTGTTTGGGTGTTCTCATTTCGGTTATAATAAATAAGTGAAAGTTGCATTTGAAATTTATTTTTTACTGAATTCAAATATACTAGAAACACAGCATGTGTATTTCCTTCTAACTGAAGTAGTTGATATATAGAAAATACCAAACAAGTTCCCTATGGATACCGTATTTATTATAACGAGTTACTTGTAAACGTATTTAACGAGCGAAAGCGAAATTAGCCAATTAGTCATTTGGCGAAAGACAATTATCTGCCAAAGATGTGTTTTACAAATTATGTGGGACCGGTGGGATATGTCATCTTCTGATGACTCTTGTTTCATTATAGTGAATGTGAAACTTTTAACTCCCAGGGCAAAAGAAACGATACCAAAATAAACTGCGATATCACGGTTTTAATCCACGCAAGAAAGATACGACTGAAACAGTAGCACCATATCTCGTAAAGCCAACTGAACTTAATTTGTAATTTTAGGAACAAAATATGTCCATATTGCTGAAAGACATGGCTTTTTTTGAAGAAATCTGTAAGGAGGTTCCTTACCATTGTTTCAGAGCATCCTCAGTTATCAGTTTCATATAGGCTATATATTTTACAAGCGCTTCCAGCAGAGCTGATCTCACACTTCAAATAGGCCTTGTAGCCACATACATGTAGCCTTGTAGCCTTAGTGTACACTTTCAGTAACAGTGTTTGTTATGCAAATTAGAAACGTAAATAACTGACTAGAAATATCATTGTAATATAATTTTGAAATATAGTATTTGTTTTATGATAAACCGATATATTTTGTTATTTTGCTCTATAATCTAATTTAAGGGAAAACGACCGTGTATATTGAGTAAGAGTTATCCCCCTTGCAACGGAAAATTAACAATTTCGCAAGGGATTTGTTCAAATAATTATTCAAGTTAGCCTGAATACATATGATTTTTTGGGGTTAATTTTGTTTTTGAATTGTATTTCAATCAAACAGTGATTTTTTTCCAGCAAATCTTGAGATTAACTGACATAAATATTAATGTTTAACAGAAAACAATACAAATTTGTAAATTTAAAATTTTAGGTAAAAAGCTACAAGATAACAATAAAATTGCATTTTCGTCTTGCATAAACGTGTAACCATAACCCTTTTATTAAAATAAAGCCACAATTGTGAAATATGTTTATTGTTTTATCATGATGATAGTGTGAAATGATAGTGAAAAATGTAATTTTTTTGGCGGACCCTCACCTACATTGGGAGATCATACTTAAAAAATGAGCACGGTGGCCCCTATTGTTTTGTAACAGAATTGGATTTAGCATATGCTTTTCATGTATGTAGTGAAATATTAGCAATTTCTTGAGAAGGAACCTCCTTAACCAGGCGAGATAGGAGAGTGAAATACGGGTTTCTGGCTTGTTGTTTGGCATTATACAGCAACGATTTAAATTCCAAGAAGGTACATCATGCCGACAACATCTTGTACTTTCATAATTTCCATATTTCATACAATGTTCATCTTAAATACCAAACATAGACATAAACTTCATTTTTCAAGATCCGATTTATCTTAAACGTTTGGGCTCAAATATATAATGATTGCGGGTTATCATACAATACTCAGTGACACACCAAAATAAGGGCCTCATAATTCATGACCTAAAACGTATTTTCAACCTCTTCTTCAAAATGAAAATACCTATAAAATAGAGATGTTGTGTACACAATAGGATTATACTTTGTATACTCTATGACCCTGTGGGCCCAAAAAAACATCGGGGGTCATGACCTTAAACGTATTTTTGTCTACTTCTCTAGTGAAATGTTGTGTACAGATTTAATTTCTTGACCAAAATGGGATGGTAAATTGTATATTTGGTGACCTTATATTAGAGGTCGATGTACAACGGTATGAATAATTGTGAAAATGAACAATATACCGAGGACGCCAGATTTAGCTGGGTCAGGAATACTGGTGATTAGATTTAATTATAATATTATTGGCTTTACCTCTATTAAGAACATGATTAAAAATGTTTATCTTTGATTGTTGATCTTCTTTGCTTGCTGGCATCGCATCTATTGCAATAGTTGACTATCCATAGAATTGTTCTCCTCCATATGTGTACTTGAAGAAGAGTTTGCATTGAGGGTGATGTTCTTATGTACATCTGTACCTTAATAATTATTTAGCATTGCAGAAGATCTATGTTCCCGTTAACCGTAGAAAGCACGGGCTGTTTTCTCTTACGTCTGTACATCCAACTTAATACGATATGTCCACCCTATTCTCTTGTAACGACGAGGTTTGGATGCTGAGAGAGGAACTGATGGACATCCTTATTTTTGGAACATTTGTTAGGTGATAAGGTTTCTTTTTGCATTCTAAAGGTTTGTTTACTTCAATTTCTTGTAATACTAGATCCCTCATACCATTTCTGTCATGGATTCTTATAATCATTCAAGTAGTGATGGAACGGGTTATTGCACTTTAGTTATACATCCCCAGTATATCTGTTCATTTTATACAGTGAATTTACATTACGTCGATTTCCCCTTGTCCGTTGTTACTTGGAAATTGACGCCATTTGATTGTGAATTCCAGTAGAGCGAAGATTAACCGTCACAGTTTACAGTGTCTGGGCGAATTCATTAGCAAGATAGATAGCATCCACGGCTAATAAACACTGTTTGTGACCCTTGTCTCGTTGCTTGTGTTCATAGTATTGTTAGCACTTATATATTATCTTGAGATTTTTCGGGTGTTGATTACACCATTGTGTCGTTAATTGCTTGTTGATACTGTTAATTTCACTATACTCACTCGTCAAGGCATTCTCCCTGGAGTTTATTTATTACATCATGATGTCTGTATTGTGGTCTCACTTCAGTTGGGTTTGTAAACACTAGATTTCAGACATGATCATGTTTATAACTACGATGGCAATCATTTTGGGGATAATATTTTTCTGACGATGCCCAAGGGCAAGATATCACTTTCTCATTGGGTTGTGATGTCATAAACAATGTTATGACGTCATGCTTTGTCCACGACGTAGCGTTCTAAATGCGACAATGACGGGCAGCCAGCCGATGTCTGAAAGTATATTTTAGCGTTATGACCTCAAATTTGTTACTTTACATAATAAAATAGTACGTTTTTGATTAAACGTAATTACTTATACTTACCTGTTGACTAGACCTACTATGTCACGGGACCGGCTCCTACTAACCTTGGAACAGGTGGAGATCTTAATCTCCAAGGGGGCGGTGCAGGAGGTCCTGACCCCGCATCTAACTCCGGTGTTTTACTCCCCAGTGTTTGTCATACCCAAAAGGAACTCGAAAAAATGGCGGCTGATTCACGACTTGAAGGTATTCAACCGCTCCTACCTCGTTCGGCCGCCATATTTTCGACTCTTCCCTCTGTGATGCGATCTCTGGAGCGCTCCGACTGCATGGTGTCTCTCGATCTACAGGATGCGTACCTGCACATTCCGATTCACTGTCGGGATCGCAGGTACCTCTGCTTCATTCTGGATGGGAGACACTTTCAGTGGTGCGTGCTCCCGTTCGGGATCTCGTCCGCCCCCTTGGTATTCACACGAGTGACTCAGCCTATCGTCCAATTCTTACACCAATGCGCCATTCAGTTTCTAATGTATTTGGACGATGGGGTCGCTCACGACCGTTCTCCCGTCGTTCTCGAGGCACAGCTCAGGTTCACAATATACCTGTTCCGTCGCCTAGGGTGGTTAGTGAACTTAGAGAAGTCGGACTTGGTCCCGGCGACTCGTCTGAAGTTCTTAGGGGCTATCCTAGACACTCAGCTGTTCCGTGGGTTCGTCACGAGGGACGGGTGGCTCGTTACGATCACTTAATGGATCGCACCCTCGATGCGTCGCTCTCCCTACGTCAGTGGCAAAGAGTGTTGGGGTTGCTAACGTCAGCTCAGGACCTGACCCGCAGGGGGAGGTTATTCCTCCGCCCATTTCAGGTGTTCCTGAACCCCCACATCAGGGAGAATCGTTGTCGTCACGCCATAGCTCTGACCCCAGATCTGCATCGCTTCCTAGCTTGGTGGCGGGTGGACGAGAGTGTTTTCTCCGGGGTTCCACTTCGGCCTCGTCCCCCCTCAGCTCATCTGTTCGTAGATGTCTCCACTCAAGGGTGGGGGGCGCATCTGGGTCACGAGCAGGTGGCGGGAGTCTGGTCTCAGTCAGAGCAGAACTCACACATCAACGTCCTCGAGTTGGACGCAGTCCGTCTAGCCATTCAACACTGGCAGGTCCCCTTGCGAGGCCAGTGCCTACTAGTCCACACGTCCAGATGCCCCTCCCCCGACGGTGTGGCAACTGAACCCTGCAAGTGGTAACCAAGATAGGGACAACTCGGGTCCTTCGACTTCTTCTGGTTGCACCCTGGTGGCCAGCCCGACCGTGGTTCGTTCCTCTCCGGCGGCTCTGTCATCAGGAACCTGTTCCGATTCAGCCGCGCAGATCTGCTCCTCAGCAGGCCAAGCAGAAGGTTACACGAGAACCCTCAGGGGTTCTGCCTTCACGCTTGGCTTGTATTATATTTAAGATAGGGTTAAGGAGAAGTGGTTACTCAAGGTGCGTCGCCAATGCCATAGCTACCTCTCATAGGAAGACAACTAGGAAACTCTATGATTTTCTGTGGCAGGCCTTCGCCTCCTTCTGTTCTCAGCGGGGTTTCGTCCCGGCAGAGGCCTCCGTTCCTCAGGTGGCGGAGTACTTAGTGTACCTACGCAACACCAGGCATCTTAAGGCGTCATCAATCAATACCAACATGTCTGCTATCCTCTCCGTAAATGTGTCGGTCCTCAAGGGCCTCATTAAGACCTTCCGTTCTGTTGACGGCAGGACTAAGCTTCGTCCATCTGAGTGGGACTTAGCCATCTTCGCTCCGATAGGTATGAACCGCTCTCCGACGTTCCCCTCATTTTTTTCTGGTGGCCATGACCTCCGCAGCTCGGATTTCTGAAATCCATACGTTTTGAGGTCAGGGGGGGGGGGGGGGGGTCAGCCTTACTTGGTTTAGCTCCCGACTTTGGCTGCAAAAACCAGGCAGCTGATGAGGCTGGCCGTACCTTCTCTATTCCGGCTCTGGGCTCTGACTCGGGAGAGATGATCTCTCTCTGTATCCGGTTAGGGCGTTGAGGGTGGACGTGCAGCGTACCCGCAGGCTGAGAGATGGCAGGCGTCGTCTGTTCTTGCCTCACTCGCCGAGGAGCACCAAAGAGCTGGACAAGCGAGCGTTGGGTGTATACCTGAGGTCGGCAGTCATTGATGCGTGTACAAGGCCGCTGACCTGCCTCCTGCATCGCGTTCCGAGATCCGAGCAGTCTCAGCCACGATGGCTTACCACAGTAACATCGCGGTCTAAGACGTCATGGCGGGGTGTTTTGGAGTTCTTCATAGGTTTTCGCCAATCATTACTTACGAGATGTCTCCAAAGCAGATCTCGAAGGCATCTCTAGGCTGGGTCCACAGGTGTTCGCTCAGGCGAAGGTGGTCCCCCGACCAGACCGAGAAGGGGACAGCCCTCTTAGGAGGTTGTTCCCCCGTGCCTTACGATGCTCCTTGAAATAAACGCATCGTGCAGGTACCCATCCTGGAGATCGAGAGACACCATGTAGTCGGAGCGTTCCAGAGATCGCATCAATTAGGGAAGAGTCAAGAGTCGAAAATATGGCGGCCGAACGATCTGCAGATCTGGGGTCAGAGCTAATGCGTGACGACAACGAGTCTCCTTGATGTGGGGGTTCAGGAACACCCGTAATGGGCGGAGGAATAACCTTCCCCTGCTGGTCAGGTCCTGAACTGACGTTAGCAACCCCAACACTTTTTGCCACTGACGTAGGGAGAGCGACGCATATTCGATATTCAAGTATCCGTGTCGTAACGCCCTCATATTACACCCTCTATGCCTGTTCTATTATATACAATCCTTTATGGTAATGTAAAAACGTTTCAATGGTAATGTATGCTCTCTTATATGGTGATATTTTGCAGTCCTCTTTGGTAATATATGCACCAATAGCTTACAACTACGGGTTTTGAAAGGATGTACGGGACTGTACGACCCTTGTAGATTATGTATGCCACTAGGCGCAAGGATCTTACACATTGTGTCTTCAAAATACCGTTGACAAAATTACCTTTAAGATCTCTTGATTTCGTTATTACCCCCATTTTCCAAAGACATGAAGGTAATCTATGATGAAAACTCAGCGCACTCTTTAGCATATCCCTGTAAGGAGTTTATTAAGATGTACACAAAAGGGAGGTAACTCTGCAACTCCAAATAAATCGTTATCGTGATGTAAATAGTATAGGGGCTCGTCATATCTACCCTGACATTGAATTAAAATAACCAAAACTATATTGCTAATGCCGAACACAAGTGATGAGAAGCAAGCGACAATGTTTATTAAGTAACACTTAAATATATCACACAAAGGTGACATGCACGATGTGATGAATACGCTCTGATACACATCCAATCAGACGCAACTATACTGCCTAACTGGTTGTCTCCCATCAGTTACACATGTCATTGTGTGTGACAACTGGCATGTGTAACTAATGGGAGGATACCGCCTAACGAGTAGTTTATATATATATATATATATATATATATATATATATATATATATATATATATATATATATATATATACATACATACATACAGTAGCTATAATTTCCATTTTACATAAGAATGGATGAATCACAATCTTCCCTACAAGAACATTGAAACATGGATATTGAAAAAAAAAAAAATAATTGAAAAAATGGCTGAATTCATCCATTTTCACATTTAAACTTCATCCGTAATTCCAACACGACTTTGCATTGCCACATCAGCCTGGGCTTTTTCGTATATGCCTTGGCCGTTGACCAACCAGCATCCAACACTTATATCTAAAGTGTAATGAGTGACAGCTGGTGTTTGCACACGGTACACAGCTCGGTTGCAAGATATGAAATATATACGCCTTGATATATGCATTATCTTTGCATTAGTTTCATGTTTCATTGCGTAGCATTGTGAGCATTGGACTGATGCACATGCTACTTCTAAACGTCCCTTCTGTGGTATTAATTACTTGTCGTTGAAATAGTTTCACAACTTTGGTGACATTATATGTATTTTTTCACTTATCCATTTGTTATTGGCACATTTCTTGGACAGTATGATCATTTATACTACTTTTCAGTTGTAATATGTATATTTTATGTACGACATACTGTATGTGCACTTATTGATGCCAATATGTGCACGCGTTGAAGGTAATATAGATGTATACACTTTAATGCTCAATAACGCTTTGTTTTCTGACTGCAAGATTGGCTCTCCTTACCATTAATCTTCTTTCTTGCCACACTATTTATCTCCTTTCTCAAAGATAACATTCTCCTTATGGACAACATATATGTACGCGTTAATCCTTCACAATATTTGAATACAAATGTGTTTAACAATTGCTGTACAAAGTCCAATGTCCAATGAAAGTGCTGAATAGACAGAACTGGCAATCACATCCTCGGTATGGCAAGCTACACTATCCAGGAGGCGATTCCTGCCAGATATGGTGTTCCTTCAAAATGGCGGACAAGTAACTACAATAGACATTTATTGATTTCCACATTTCAGTCTGCTCTCATAATGAACTAGCTTAATTAGTTTTAATTAGGCAATCAGCGGCAACAGTAGTTTCAAACAGATTATTCAACCAAAAGGATTTTAAATACACAACTATCAAGATTAAAGTATAGAACAGTTTCCTGTGGATCTTTCCCCTGTGCAATGTTTACCTGTGTTTGACATCACCTTCATCAAGGTTACAATAGCCATAACTGATAGCCTTTCGAATGGTGTGCTTAATTGCGCTCAAGGATGAAGAAACAGTCAACTTGTATTAGAATGAAACCTTTACTAAATTACAGTTTATATTCAATATCTCTCCTTTGATTTGTCATAAATGAACTTCGCAAAATTATATTAACTTTCCTGTCGCTCACGCAGATAAATACCACACGCTTTTGACATTTTCAAGACGTAAAAATAAGCGATTAAACTGATATTTGATTTGAAATCCTATAGCAAGGAAATTTGAATAAGATATATTAGCAGTCTGTAAGCGTTTCCTTGGTAACTGGGTCCGATTTATTCTAATGGCTCAGATCAGGAGAAACGAATTAAAATGAAAGATAAGCTGCTGACATTTACATAGGGAATACCATAATATTTTCTGGAGAAAAAGTACGCGCTATTGAACAAGGAATTCAGTTGAGCTATGTATATTCAGTCGAAAGAAATCGAGATGCTTTGGAAGACAACAGTTGGTATCCATATAAGTAACTTTTAATGCACATTTGTATGGAATTCACTAATGTAATATTTTATAGTTTCTGTACATTCCACATATGGTAATGATACACATAGACCAGGGAAATGAATTCTGGTCTTTATATACACACACACAACGATATGTTATTGATATCACATTATTTAATTGACAGGTGTAATCGACAATTATACATGGACAATACACTCGAGCCTTTCTGTGATAATCATGTCAAGCCTATGACGCCATACAATATGCTTACTAGGACTCGATGACTGAGCTCAAGTAACGAAAGTTATACTTAAAAATGCTTTATGCGAAGATATGTTACTCTCAAATATTCGTATAATATAAAGAATTTTAAGAGTAAACTCAGTAGTAGTTTTGCTCAAAGAAGCACCATTCACGGCTATCATTACGACTAGAACTAAACGCTATCATGGGTAAGGCTATAGCTTTTTGGTTAGTCTTAATTCCAACCATACTATAGTTTCATTAATTAAATTACACAACTTCCCTCCCAAGTGAAACTCGTGCAATATATCTATCTTTGGCTAATTCAAACCTTGCTGTATTTCGCTAGATTGTTTTTACTTGCATAGCATCGTTGACTATGTAAATTAGTTTACATATCCATTTAACGAAATGCATGAAGGCTACATTATTCACAGTGCAGTGATGAAGACGGGCGGATTATGACTTATGGCCGAAGTTGTACGTTACATTAGAGGTTCAATGTTCCGAACACCTCATGTTTTGATTAGGTACCTCTTTAATATCATTTACTTTCTTTGGACGTTAGTTGCAGTACTTACAGTGCACGAAATGTCATCGCAAGTGTTTGAAAAATACTCACTGCAAACGGTATCATTTACTCCCCAATGCAATGCAGTGGGATGCTTTGAACGTTGACATGATGGAGCGTTAAATACGAAATATTGCATTACCATGTATGAATAAGAATCACGGATAAGACATAAATACTTATATTGTTTGAAAAAGCTGTCAACTAATTTACATTACACCGTATATACTTATCTTGATCTCTATATCTAACACATTTGTGAAATTATTTGCAGTCGGTCTTACTAATATTTGTAACTGTTTATATTGTAAATCTTTGTCTAATGAATAAATGCATTATATCTGTGTTTGAAAAATAACTACAACTCATTTACAGTAGATAAAATGTCAGTGCGACGAATGCGTACCATTCTGTGAGGTATGAAAGGCAGATTAAATCACTGTATATTTAAAGAGATTATCAGCACGCTTTAATCTACAAGCAACAATGTGTTCCTCCACATTCGACAGGAACATCGTTCAAGAATGTTTACTTTATTTGTGTGTCAGGAAAATCCAGAAACACATATTTGGACAAACCCTGCCCCGTGTACCAAGGAGTGACATGAATGGAATCAGTAACACAAATATATGTGAAGCATACTTTGAATTAACATCCTTAACACTCTAAAGATCGAATACATTACATACTTGACATATCAGGATTTATACTCATTTACATGTCTGTCAGACAAATGCGGAAAATGAGAAAACTTTGCACTGTATACTTCCGGGATTTTCTGAATTCTATTCCTTTGCAGGTCGGAGTCAACAATGGAGGGTCTCGCGCTCTCAAGAACGCCTACGAGATTTCAGTGAAGTGTCTCCTTGCAGGAAATTGGGGCATTTCTCAGTTCTCCGTTATGGGTCTATCTCAACATCCGCACATAAACTCGTCTTTCAATTAACTATGCTAATTCAATGGTTGAGAATACTGGTAACCGTAAATCAAAGAGTGAATGTCGTATGTATTATGCCTTGGCAGCAAATGAACATAGAAAGTTTTAGAAGAAAATGTAAGATATAAGTGAATACGGTACTCAATCGCATTTTATTCTCAATCGCATTAAATTATTCATTATTATAACCAGTTGAGTTGTGTACCGAACATTTTGTGATAATATTAACAGATGTATGACCCTATATCTAAAAGGTAACAATCCGTCCAAACGACAAACCCTTGTGCAATCCGGAAATACGAAGGGAATGATAAAAATGTTATAGTTGCATTCTCTTCCCACATAGGATAGTCTCTTTAGATTTCCGAGCCTTACCTATGTTCTACATGGGCTGAGTTTGAAGGATCCAGCAGAATCCCTCAGCGGGGAAAATGGGAACCTCATGCTGCATCCTTGCTTCTTTACCAAAAGTAACTCATCTCTTAGCGGCCATGTCGACCGAGGGTCTTGCTAATTAGCACATATCCTTCGAATATGTCTAATGAACATAACACAAATGAACTTCACAAAATAAACAGCATATTTCGAGGAAAACAAATTAAACGGTAAAAAGCATTATGACGTTTGTGTTACGTTTATTTTATCATTATAACGTGTCATTGGCAAATATCACTTTTAAAACGGCGTCGCTGATTGCAAAACCAGATTAATTGCAACCACCCAGGACACTCCATTTCTGCCCTCGGATTCAGGCCATATAGCACATAGGTTAATATGAAGGGAGAAACCTCTGTGAGAAGGGAATGAATCGGTTGAGGAAAAAGGCCAAACTAACTTTTAGAAATGAGGATATCTTATCGTAAGCAAAACAATAAGCTAAAGAACATGGACGTTAATGCAAAGGAACATCATCTTTCAAACCTCAATGAATTTATAACAGACGTGAGTATAGTAAACAAACCGTCAAAGTAAAAAGTATTAAGACATAATATCATTTAAAGAATCTGGGTCTGTCAACTCTATTCCAGTAATACGGTCGAATGAATCTGAAACCAGTCCAAGCATATTTTCAGATTTGGACAAAATAGTAAAAATCGTTGTTTTCTCAATTAATACATGATAAAGCTCTAACTTTCTCTGAAACACATCTGACAGACTTAACCATATTACAGTAAATGTATGCGACTTTTATGATTTGATGAAATGTTTGCAAGTTAAGAAAGCTAGCGGCCCTCATCGAATAAGTCATACACTGTTGAAATCTATTGTAGAATCGATTAGTGAACCTTTGTGTCTGTTATTCAAAATATCTTATCTACAGGTACCTACCATGAAAATGGAAAGAAGAACGGGTTAGTATTTGTATAATTAATGCTATATTTCATCGTAAATGATGTATCCATGATACTTAATTGTATGTATTGTATACATATTATAACGCTTTGATAGAACACAATTGTTTTCTGTTTTAACATGTACGTTTATGATATATATTTAATGTTCTATCGATTTTTGTCTCATAAGTTACAGCTGGGTGTCAGGAGTCTTAATTCGTCGATGCTTACACTGTATCTTTATGTAACTGACTTGTGACACTCACATAAAATATGTTTGTCTGTCTGTTTGTCAGTAGTCACTCTTCTATACTGTAATTTACTAGTTTATCATGAGATCTTTGACACATCGCAAATACCATACGGTAATCTTCTCTTCGATCATCTTTAAAGGTTATAAACCTCAATACTGTGTGATTTTAATTGGATTCATCCCTAGAGTATTCCCCTCAAGCTGTAAGACACATATTCATCTCTCTTTGGTCCTTTCTCTTTTCCACCCGTAATACCAACAATGCTGACAGCGTGATTGGTGATTTGCTTTAGAAATACATGCCATTTAGATAGTAAACAAATATAACATGGTTATAATTGGGATAACACTACCTTCAATAGTACAAATTCCGTGGTCGTGTGGTAAAGCTGTTGGTACGGTCAGTGCAGGCGATAGTTGCCTCACTCTGAGGGTGTGGGTTCGAATCCCCCAAGGGACTCGGGCCGAAAAAGTACAAGAATTTGTACTATAGAAGGTAGTGTTATCCCAAATATAACCATGTTATATGGTGATATGCTGTTAAGGTTACAACTGCAGCTGCTGTTTTCTATAACATTAAGAACATTAATGTTACATTGCATTAATCGTCTCTGGCCTTGAGTTGGCGACATTCTGACCCCGTATCTTGCTGGGGTGTGTCAGACAACATGTTCAGGACTGCAGCCTCGGAGCTGGTCAACACTGAACTTCAACTTTATCTACTGACCGGCATCTTTTGTGGGTGTACGTGGCGAGGGAAATTACCTAAAAGCTTTGAATGTGTCTTTAAATTCTGAGACTAGCTCATCTCCCTCACGGACAGAATCCATTCCTTAATGATTAATGACCGATTTATGTCTCAAGTCGTTCAACTGAGGAATGATCATTGAATAAACTAGCCTCAATGTGATAAAAAATAATATATACACGACGATATATATACACTTATTTGTATATGTTATTTTGGTGGTACGTAGTCCTGTTCATAGATTAAGTCCATCGATATCAGTGAGATTGAGCAACAAATAGCTTGTGGTATATGCCGATTAGATCGCCGTTACAATAAACAATATTACTAAGTGTCTGCATTGTTTATCCCAATGTTTTTCGCTTAAATATAATTTGGTTTATGTAGTAGTTTTTATCAGTTTTATGTTATTTTAGCAAAGGATTAATTCGAAATTTACGTACATTGAACATCCACCTAACAAGAAGTTGGTAACCTGGTGTATTAATATCATACGACAGACGGTTGTATTCCCCGGGAGAGTTCAGTATATATCCTGCTGACAGGGAGTGATATGTCAGTGTTATTAGTAGACAATTGGCATGGATAAAACCAAGAGCATTGTTATTACTATAAAGTTGAGCATTGTTCCGCCAATATATCTAGTTTTTTTTCTTCTTGCGTGGTTATGCTCAACTTCCCAATACAAGGCATATCTCTTGCCCGTCTCCATTACTGGTTGATTTAGGCATTGCAGTATTTCAGTAAGATTTATGCATTTCAGGTCCAGCGATCCACTATCCTGGCACGGCAAAGCATGGGAAATACTGCAAAGCTTAAATCAACCAGTAATGGAGACTGGCTGTGTTGGGAAGTTGGGTTATGCTTTGACCTCTTTGATTTCTTTCATCTACCTCCCTCCATACAAGGTACGTGTAGCATTTCCACCGCACCATGACACTACCTTCACATGAATGATACGCCAAACGGAGTCATTGGAAAATACTATTATATGGGGATATGCTATTCTAATAAAATGATGCACCCATACCATTGTATAAAATGTATGAATAACATACCAAAATGTTCTTGTTTGCAGCTAGGAAGTGTTTCCATGGAAACCTGTCCAAAAGGAAAGTTGATAATACTAGGATAGAAAATGAGCTGGAACATTTCCGACTCAATGGTCAAAGTGTTAAGCAGACTAAACTGAGATGAAGAACATTACAAGAACCCTTCACCTTTGTCAAGCTTAATACTCTTGGCCTTTCTGGGAAGAAGTGCCTTTGGGAATAGAGAAGCAGCTGTCTCGCAATCACACCTTGCCCTTTACTGTTACCCAGGGGGCATCTCAAAACACTTAGATGTAATTTCTACTTGGTATCTTTACTCTTCACTCTCAAGTGCACATTATTATAGGTTAAGGTGTGTCAAAAGAAACTAATGACACGTGATTATAGTATAATCCTTTCTTTCGTGTTAATATGCTTCAGGCGACCAAGGGTTTTAACACTACGATTTATGTATTGATTTCGGTGTTTCTTGTATAGATGCTGACAGAACAACCCGTCATCAACATGTCTTCTCTAATAGACTTGCCTCTGGATTTCTTATCACAGAACAGCTGCTTAATAGTGTTTTCCTAATTCTATATAAATCCAAGTAGGATGGAATTCGTTCGACATCACTTGTTGTAATGGAAAGCATTACGGAATATGAACAACAATACATGCTACCAATTTACCGCATTTGCTCGAATACAACTCCTATTTCGTTCAACACCCCGGGTTCGCGGCCCGGTTTGTATTCGAGGAAACACTTGTAGTGCTCCAAATTGTAATAATTGCTCAAAGTGCTCCAAATTGTAATAATTGCTCCAAATTGTAATACCTGATCCAAATTGTAATAAAAACTGATCCAAATTGTAATACCTACTCCAAATTGTAATAACCTAGTTTTCGAAAAACGTACTGTCAAGCTGCTCCAAATTGTAATAAAAAGTGTTCCAAATTGTAATAAAAAGTGTTCCAAATTGTAATAACTGCTCCAAATTGTAATAACACAGATCAAGGCGATGTATGCTTAAATATCTTTAGTTCTGATTATTTGACGATTATTGTTTTATGATGATCATTGATTCGGTGTTCGTTTTGATAATGGTAATTACATTGTTTATGAACGAAGTTGTCAACGGATAAGGAAATGACCTCCGTCCGTCCGCCCGTCCGTCCATCCGTGCGTCCGGGTTTCGTTTCGGACCAGAACTAAAAAACCGAAAGGCCCCGCTCAAGGAAACTAGGTATGTAGAATAGTCATCATGTGCAGATGTGCCTTTTGGAGATTTTGACCTTTTTGGAATTATATTTTTTAGCTGTTTCGATGGAAATTTCGTTTCCGGAACAAAACTATAAAACTCAAAGGGTTTTCAACTTCTTTGGGATTTTATTTTTTCAGTCGTTACCGGCAAGGAAACATAACTTAAGAATTTTTTTCAAAACCAGAACTAAAAAGTTGTAAGGCCTTGCTCAGTGAACTTGATGTGTGGAGCAATCATCATATCAAGATGTACCTTTTGGGGTTGTTAACTTCTTTGGAATTTTATTTTTAGCCATGAAAAAACATCTACATCTTGATTCCCGAGCAAATTACGAAATACGTTCTACAATATCGCTTACGGAACAGAACTTGGTTATTTTTAGTTTATTTTAGACAGTATTCTATTATGGAAAGTACATTTTCTTCTGTAGCATGAATTAATAACTAATTAGTGATTTAGGATTTATTATAGCATAAAGCTCCATACTCATTGTTCAAAACATATTTCTGTAACATGTTTCCACTTTGCCGGGGTTATAGTAGACTCTGTCTGCTTGTATTGATTTTAAGATTGATTTTCAAAAACATTTGTGTTAACAGTAAGGTTGATATACACGAAACTATCTATTATACATGTAAATGTTGATGTTGATTACGATTTACATATTTAAGTTGACATATACGTATAGATGAAGTTGTAGATGAAGATGTATATGTTAATGTAGACGTAGACGTAGCCATGTTAACGTTGAAGGACAAGAAGATGTAAAATATCCTGATTATCAAGCTGAATAAGGAGATGTAGATGTCTGAGTGTATATCACGATCTGTATTTAGATTTGGATACACGTATGCATCTAAAACTTCGTCTACCGTTACTGCTACATATCTATCTACATATACACCTACATCTTCATCTACATCATCGTCACGGTCTACATCTACATGTTAAATTACGTCTAAATCTACTACTTTACGTACATCTGCATCTGCGCCTGTTTGTATATGCATCTTCATATACTTCTGCATCATCTCTTATATCTACGTCAACTCTTATATCTACATCTACATCTCTGTAAACGTCTATACCTTCATCTAAATCTAAGTCTAAATCATCACCTCGATCTTCATCTACATCTATATCTACATCTATATACACATTTTCGCATACATGTTTACCTACATCTACATCGACATCGCCACCCAGATCTACATCTACATCTACATCTACATATTAAGCTAACTCTACCGGTACGTCTACACCTAGATTTACACATACAACTGCATTTGCATCTGTAAAATCATCTAAATCTTCGCATAATCTTTTCATACAGTTGCATCTAAAGCAACACCTGTTTATTATTCATGCATGTAACTATATCTACTTCAACATTTATATCTACGACAACTCATGTCAACTCATGTATACATCAATTTCTACATTATATCTTATATCTATTTCTATGTCAATTGCTTTATCTACATTTACTCTTTCTATATCTTGATCAGCTCTTATATTTACCTCACATCAACACTTACATCTTCATCTACATCAACTCTTACATCTACACCTACATCAACTCTTACATCTACATATACATCAACTCTTATATCCACATCTCAATCAACTCTTATATCTAAATCAAATATCTCTATATCTGTATCAACTCTTACATCTACACCTACATCTAAATCACCGCTTACATCTACAACTACATCAATTTTTACCTCGACATCTACATCGACTCTTACATCTTCATTTACATCATCTCATACAGATACATCTACATCAACTCCTACGTCTATATCTACATCAACTCTTAAATCCATATCTCAATCAACTTTTATATATTCGCATCTCAATCAACTCTTACATTACATCTACATCTACATCTACATCACCGCTTACATCAACATCATCTCTTACATCAACATCTACATCAATTCTTACATTATTTTACATTAACTTTCATATCAACATCTACATCAACTGTCATATCTACATCAAATCTCACAAGTGCATCTACACCAACCCTTGATCTACATCGACTCTTATATCAAAATCTACATCTTTGCACGTATATACCACTGCTACTACTACTACTTCACATCTACATCTTCATTCAAACCACCACGAAGATCTACATCTACATCTGTTCATATACAACTAAATCTATATCTTAACCAAAGTAAACCGTTGCTTCTTAATCTCTATTTATACATACAGTTACACGTACTTCTACTTATATATACCTCTTATTTGTACATCAAATAATATATTTACATCTTTGCTAACACCTATACCTATATCTACTTCGCAATCATCACCCACATCTTGTTCATTTACATCTGTATATACATCTACATCTGTGTCTACATCTACATCTACATCAATTATTTCTACATATGCATCAACTTATATATCGATATCTATATCAGCACTTACAAATTAATAATTCTCAACATGAGATGTAGCTTCACTCATGTTATTACAATTTGGGGTTTCACCTTATGAGCTTTGCTTTCGGTCTTACTTCTCGCTAAACTTTCTTACCTCAGGTTTCAAAATCCCAAGCATAACCTCTGTATCGGGTTTTGTTTTACACATAAGACCTTTGTCTTATCGTACATATACATCTAAGGAAATACAACTAAAATTAATATCAACAATTACGTCAAGGTCACATCTACATTTACACTTACAATAACATATACAATGGCATATACAATTGTATCTGCAACTACAGCTACTAACACATCTAGATCTAAGCAAACATTTACATTTCAAGATACATCTATATCTCTACCACCATCTTGATCTTCATCTCCATTTCATCTACAGCTACATTTATTCCTGCATCTACATCTTCGTGTAAATCTACATCTACAACTATATCTAAATGAAGATCTAAATCTGCATCCTGATTTAGATCTACATCTACAACTTCATCTATCGTCTACATCTACATTTTCGCATACTTGTAAATCTACATCTACATTTAAATCTCCACCAAGATCGACACCTACAGTATCCCTTATACCTACATCTACGTCAACATATTTGCATATATCTACACCTACATCTACATCAACTCTTATATATACATCTTTATCTACATCTTTACATACATTACATACACATCTATTTCTACATCGAAATCGAAAGAATATTGTAACAGAAAATAATCTGTATTGTGATCTACTCATGATTGTACTACAGGCCTGTGGCCTTCTAAATACCGTAATAAAGATGGATTGAAATCGCCACCCAGATCTACATTTACATCGATATGTTCATTACCATCTCAATCTATATATTTACTTACGTCTCCCGTTACGTCTACATTTACATCTACACACACAACTACACGTACATCTAGATCTACAACTGCGCCTGTGTCTGCATTTGTATCCATATCTACATCTGCATCCAATTTTATATTTTAAATTACATCTACATATTCGCATTCATCTATACATACATCTAAATTACCATCTACAGTTACACATTTAAATCATCATCGCGATCAACATGTACATATTCATTTACATTCATTTGTATCTACATTAAAATGGTATTTACATGTGTATCTTAATCTACATCTATGACTACATCTACGTCTAAGTCTGTTATCTACATCAAGTTGTCTACCGCTACATCAACGCATATATATATATATATATATATATATATATATATATATATATATATATATATATATATATATATATATATATATATATATATATATATATATATATATATATATATATACATCTACATCAACGCCTATATTTACATCAACTTCGTGCCATACATCTATACATACATTTTGATCGAAATCATCACCTACATCGACATGTCGATTTACATCTGTATCTACATCTACATCTACGTCTACATCTACATCAACTCTTATATCAGCATCTATATCAGCTCTTCTTTTCATCAACTCTATATCTTTTCATGTTCATCAACACGTAGCTTCACCACATGTACAGTTATTACAATTTTGAGCAGTTTTTATTACAATTTGGAGCAGTTGTTACAATTTGGAGCAGCTTTACAGTATGTTTTACGAAAATCGAGTTATTGCAATTTGGAGCAGTTTTTATTACAATTTGGAGCAGGTATTACAATTTGGAGCATTTATTACAATTTGGAGCACAACCACGGTAGGCCTTAAATGCATATTCGAGAACCGCGTTGTATTTCCTCATCATCCCACGACCCACCTGGTTGTATTCGAGGTCCGGATTATATGTGAGAACCGCGTTGTATTTCCTCATCATCCCACGACCCACCTGGATGCATTCGAGGTCCGGATTATATGTGAGAACCGCGTTGTATTTCCTCATCAACCCCACGACCCACCTGGATGTATTCGAGGTCCGGATTATATGTGAGAACCGCGTTGTATTTCCTCATCAACCCCACGACCCACCTGGTTGTATTCGAGGTCCGGATTATATGTGAGAACCGCGTTGTATTTCCTCATCATCCCACGACCCACCTGGTTGTATTCGAGGTCCGGATTATATGTGAGAACCGCGTTGTATTTCCTCATCATCCTACGACCCACCTGGGTGTATTCGAGGTCCGGATTATATGTGAGAACCGCGTTGTATTTCCTCATCAACCCCACGACCCACCTGGTTGCATTCGAGGTCCAGATTATATGTGAGAACCGGGTTGTATTTCCTCATCATCCCACGACCCACCTGGTTGTATTCGAGGTCCGGATTATATGTGAGAACCGCGTTGTATTTCCTCATCAAACCCCACGACCCACCTGGTTGAATTCGAGGTCCGGATTACATGTGAGAACCGCGTTGTATTTCCTCATCATCCCACGACCCACCTGGTTGTATTCGAGGTCCGGATTATATGTGAGAACCGCGTTGTATTTCCTCATCAACCCCACGACCCACCTGGATGTATTCGAGGTCCGGATTATATGTGAGAACCGCGTTGTATTTCCTCATCAACCCCACGGCCCACCTGGTTGTATTCGAGGTCCGGATTATTTGTTAGAACCGCGTTGTATTTGAGGATACTGTTATTAATCAAATCTACACTGATGGCATGCCTCAATCATTTCCAGGAAGTATACAGTCCGATAAATCTCTACTTATACTTCGATTCATCTACGGCTTTGTCAGATGATCTTTTGAACTACACTGCCAGGCAAAAGAAAGTACACCCCTCATTTGGTTTCGATTTGTTGTTGTTGCAGTTGTTTTAATACATTATAATAATCGGTGATTTTTTATTTAAAATATCTTTGTTTAGTATAGACATTGGGAAGAATTTAAATGTAAACACATTTATTGATTTTCACATAGAAAATGTCTTATATGTCGATAAACAGTATGAACGAATTTTTATATCAAGAATTTCATTTTTAAAAAATAATTAAAAACGAAAGAAGTATTCTTAGAGTGATGACTAAAGTCCTACACTATTCAGTTTTAGAATACAACGTCGAAAACTCAAGATATATGTAATTGGAAATCATTCATTTGATAAAACAAACTAAGGTGTATACTTTCTTTTGCCTGGTAGTTTATTTGCATGCCTTCTCACAGTAACCAATATGCAACCAGATACGTCATTAAGACCGAGCCTGTTTGCGTTTGGGGTCTCAGTCACGAATCTATACTGAAGAAGCGCAAGTGAGTAAAACCTGAAGCAAGCCTTTTTTACTGGTACACCCAACTTGCAAACCTAGATACATAATTGGAAAAAGAAAGCATGCACGATAATTATCATAATCATCAGATAAAGCCGCAGGTGAATCCAGGGGATTCAAACATTTACACTAGAGGTTATCGAGTGATTCATACATATACACTGGAGGTTATCGAGGGATTCAAACATTTTCACTGGAGGTTATCGAGGGATTCAAACATTTACACTTGAGGTTATCGAGGGATTCAAACATTACACTGGAGGTTATCGAGGGATTCACACATTTACACTGGAGGTTATCGAGGGATTCAATCATTTACACTGGAGGTTATCGAGGGATTCAACCATTTACACTGGAGGTTATCGAGGGATTCATACAAATACACTGGAGGTTATCGAGGGATTCAAACATTTACACTGGAGGTTATCGAGGGATACATACAAATACACTGGAGGTTATCGAGGGATACATACATATACATTGGCGGTTATCGAGGGATTCCTAATATACACTGGAGGTAATCCAGGGATTCATACATATACACTGGAGGTTATCGAGGGATTCATACATTTACACTGGAGGTTATCGAGGGATACATACCAAAACACTGGAGGTTATCGAGGGATTCATACATATACACTGGAGGTTATCGAGGGATTCATACAAATACATTGGAGGTTATCGAGGGATTCAAACATTTACACTGGAGGTTATCGAGGGATTCATACAAATACACTGGAGGTTATCGAGGGATTCAAACATTTACACTGGAGGTTATCGAGGGATACATACAAATACACTGGAGGTTATCGAGGGATACATACATATACATTGGCGGTTATCGAGGGATTCCTAATATACACTGGAGGTAATCCAGGGGTTCATACATATACACTGGAGGTTATCGAGGGATTCATACATTTACACTGGAGGTTATCGAGGGATACATACCAAAACACTGGAGGTTATCGAGGGATTCATACATATACACTGGAGGTTATCGAGGGATTCATACAAATACATTGGAGGTTATAGCGGGATACATACAAATACACTGGAGGTTATCGAGGGATTCATACAAACACACTGGAGGTTATAGCGGGATTCATACAAATACACTGGAGGTTATAGCGGGATACATACAAATACACTGGAGGTTATCGAGGGATTCATACAAACACACTGGAGGTTATAGCGGGATTCATACAAATACACTGGAGGTTATCGAGGGATACATACAAATACACTGGAGGTTATAGCGGGATTCATACAAATACACTGGAGGTTATCGAGGGATTCATACAAACACACTGGAGGTTATAGCGGGATTCATACAAATACACTGGAGGTTATCGAGGGATACATACAAATACATTGGAGGTTATAGCGGGATTCATACAAACACACTGGAGGTTATCGAGGGATTCATACAAACACACTGGAGGTTATAGCGGGATTCATACATATACACTGGAGGTTATCGAGGGATTCATACAAATACACTGGAGGTTATAGCGGGATTCATACAAATACACTGGAGGTTATAGCGGGATACATACAAATACACTGGAGGTTATCGAGGGATTCATACAAACACACTGGAGGTTATAGCGGGATTCATACAAATACACTGGAGGTTATAGCGGGATACATACAAATACACTGGAGGTTATCGAGGGATTCATACAAACACACTGGAGGTTATAGCGGGATTCATACAAATACACTGGAGGTTATCGAGGGATACATACAAATACATTAGAGGTTATAGCGGGATTCATACAAACACACTGGAGGTTATCGAGGGATTCATACAAACACACTGGAGGTTATAGCGGGATTCATACATATACACTGGAGGTTATCGAGGGATTCATACAAATACATTGGAGGTTATATCGGGATATATACAAAAACACTGGAGGTTATCGAGGGATTCATACAAAAACACTGGAGGTTATCGAGGGATTCATACAAATATCGAGGGATGTTGTTCCATAGCACTGATCTATTAGGTTCGAAAAAATAAAATGAATTCAGATTTATATAAGTGTTGTAGGCTTTCGAATGGTTAATAACCCTTCCTCCTGTGGCTTTGGATCATGTTATTACTACATAATAGCTCTAATTGTTTTTCTAAAATGAATTGCCATTAGTGCTACATGCAGTGACGCCAGTGAGTTTTCAATACAACTGTGCTTCAAACGTCATGATTATTTTCGACAACATTACTTTGTCATGTAAATAGAAGATAATTGAATATCCTCATGAAACTCTGCTTGATATACATTTATAGTCAGATGGATTTATTTGACCTTTTGTGATATCAAATTGGTCAAATACGACATTTAGACATGTGAAAAATAATCTGTTGCAATAGGGATACATGAGATTGGTCGTATTTCAGACAAGTCGGACTCACAAACGACTCAAATTTAACATTATATTCATTCGAATTCTATAGCTGAATATAAAGAGTAAGATTTCATTTTGCTAATTTCAGCAGATTTTGCAAAGGTTGTTGTCGTTTGACAGTATATCAGATATCATTTGTGCTGAGATTGAATGTTGCAGAGATATAATCGTGATATAAATTCTCAATATTAAAACAAACATATTTGACATTTATGACTCATGTTGTAATGTCTGACTAAACGATTAAATGCCACATGTTGAACTATTCTACTACAGAAGCACAACAGTTTTACAATTACATGTTCACCATAAACATATAGTCCTTTGTATTTCTTCATTCAAGTTGTGGATGTGATCAGTGCACCTTCCTCCGTCGGTGTGTTTGTATCCGCTCCGCTACTACAATTCCCTGATTCCCTGATCCGTGTAATTGTCGTTTTATGTAAAAAGAATAGCCGCCTAATGGAGGAACTTCCAGTTTATCAACAGAGGCAGTACGTCGATGAGAGAACCGATGTTCAAATCACATTTCATTGTGTGAAAAATTCCATGCTATGCTATAAATCACCACACAACAGTCTGAAACCAGCACTGCAAAGCGCTCGTAAAATCTCCAAGTTAAATAGGTATGTCTTCAGTTAAACGACAGTTATAGAGCTCAGGGAATCAGGTTATTGTAGTAGCAAAGCGGATACAAATACACTGATGGAACAGGATGATAATCAGAGATGAAATAACCAAAGGCGACGTACATCTCTATCTGGGGATAGTAAGTTTTTAAAGTTGGTGAAAACTGTAAATACACCAAGAAACACTTTAAAATGCGTTTTTTTAAATATTTAAAGACATTTTACAAATAACGTATTATTGAATCAAAATAATGATTGCAGTGTTTCTTATTCCTGCACAATTTCATATTTCATATTTTTTCATATTTGCAAAGAATAATGGTACATGTTTACTTCATTCGTCTACGTAAACTATAGGTTGGAGAATCAGCTGCATCATACAAATGTAACACTGCATGCCTTCTTGAGATTCACGGATCGAGTGGTCAAGTGATGACCTACAGAGTGACCAGCATAGTACGTTTATTAATTTGCTAGGGGTCCAGATGTACGTGATGTCGGAGCGAAGTACACGCATGCTCAGATAACTCAGAGTAAATGAGTTGGAACATGAATGCCTTTGCAAAAACGAGATTCTTTACATATCGTATTTTTACGACCGAACCAAATGTTAAAGTTGACCACGAGTGCATATTATTTTTTAAAAAAAGTAAATCTACATGTATTTGTAAGAGCATGTGTTTTGTTTTGCTGAGATCAAAATAAAATGAACTGATGCGTTGATTAGCGTGTGTTAGCATGGGGTGGTATCAATTTAAATACATTTATGTTTCTTTTGATACATGATTACAGGTCCAATTAGAACATAGGTTACGTAGGAAGAAATGACGGAATGTTGGAATATTAGGATTAAGGCCATGTTTGGCTAAGATCAAGAAAGAATCAAATTAAATTGTTAATATGTTTTTTTTTGCATGAGAAATATATTTATGCACGAAACGGTATAAATTATCATAACATGAAGCTGACAGTTGATTATCATCACACGTATACCTTGTGGTTTAACAAAAATCAGTTTCAGGACTACATCATCTCATCATATCATGATTGCACAATTATCACAATTGCACTGCACACACGAGACATACTATTTGTATTTTGGTTAAACGTTAGATTGCTACAGTTCGTTAGAGCCATACATTAATACATGAATAACTCTTTCTTGTGAAGCATGTTTTGCGTGTGGTGTCAGATATGTGGTACGGTGTGATACAGCACGCGTAAAACAATGTCAAAAAGTCTCCTGACAACAATTGGTAACTAATGTAAGTATGAATAATCTGGATAATGGTACGTCCTATCATGGATTTATTCTAATCTCATAACCTCAATTTTGATGATGTTCGTTTCTCAATAATGTGACTGGCCCCTTTGCGTGGAAAGGTATTAATTAGGCTTATACGGTATCGTTAAATCAACGCGTACTGTGTTTAGATAGAAATTCTCTTGTTGCATGGTATGTAATCAAATTGAGAAAAATGGGCTAAATGATTTTCTAAAATGTAAATTGTTTCGATACCAATTGCCCCAAGTTTGACACCTGCAGTATGATAATTTAGTTGGGTTCGACCTCTTGCCAAAATAAGATGAGTTTCTATAATGGTCCCAGCAATTGTTTCTACATATATGCCCATTGCCTCAAGTTTGACACCTGCAGAATGAGCATTGACTTCTTACCAAACTGAGATGATCGGTTGTCACAGCCCCTTCCAACGTGTTGTCAATCAATCCAATGGTAGGTAATGTCCTGAAAGTATTGAACAAAATAATTAAAATGTGGTATTACAAACAATGTGTTATTTGATGGTTTGAGTCGATGTTTCAGGTTTCACCTAGACCTCCATGTTACACGAACGTATCATAATCTCCCTTTTATACCATTGATATAAGTACACAATAGTCAAATTATAGACTAGTTTAGATCCATTTTCGTTTGATCTTTGTCCAGGATAAAGCCTTAAGCTTATGTTTAAAAAAAATCCTTTTTGAAGTTTCACAAATTTGATAGATTATAATGTTCATAGGAAACAATCGTGCTTATGCTATCCAGCCTGCTGCAGAAACTCATGGTGACGCGGATGGAGACAACAATGGCGTGGGTAACTGCACTATTGCTCGCTTCCAGTTCTCTTTTCATGTTGCATGGCAGTTGTGCCATTGGTTTAACACAACAATGAATTTACGTTTTTGTGTGTCGACTGATATCATTTCTATTTCATTCCATTTTCGGATTTTTGAAGAATACTTCACTAACTTACTAAATAACGTAGAATGTAACATCCCTCTAAAGACATCACATTGATTGCGAATCGCGAAAGTCTTTGAAAACAAATTACATACACTAATTGTCATGATATGAAAATTATTTCTCATATATCATGTTGTAGATGACAGATTTCTCTAGCGATTGATATCGTTTGTATGTGTTTGTATTACCAACGCTGACTACACAATGGACGATTTGTCCAATGTTATTAAACAGACATGATAGACTTCAACCTTTTTATCAATTGTCATTAGTCAAATGGTCACTAATCACATTTTACAACCTGTGAAAACGGAACCAAAATACTGAAATTTTCATTAAGGAGAAACAGGACAGTGCTCAACTACATGTAAGTATTAGGCGTATACTTGCTTCTCGGTTCGTTGTGACAATTCATCAGTTTTGTAAGACATTCAACGACATTAAAAAGTCTAAACATAAATGAATCTTCTGATAAATCGTCTCAATTCAAATGAGTACTACGTTATTATCAATTACATCTATTATAAAAAATATAATTTAAATGAAACTTCTCATGAGTTAATAATACCCTTTCTCAAAGTCTTGTTTAATATCAAATCATGATTGTCCATATGTAGTATAGAGCTAAGAAGCTGGTCATTCATAACTTGCTGATGCAGCGTTTAGTTTCAGCAACTTCGTAATTTACATAATATCACGAATTGCACGCCCACTTGCTCGAGACAAACGCTGCAGTTCAGTGATGAATCGGGTAACAAGTGTTTGTGAAGGAAATACGATGCTGAACTGACGGGAAAGAACTGAACAATGTAATACATTGACAGCTTCCATTTCGTCAGGAGGGTATCCATGAAGATACATATATTATACATGACGTTAAATTACTTTCAAGCTTCACATTACTCATATATATTGGACGAAGTAACTTAGGGATATGGAATGTTTTTATGATTAATATTTCATTAGGATGTCAAGTTATACATGTAAATATATCATTATTTCCAATTTCAAAATATCTCTCACTATTTTAGTCCAATATTTCAAAAATGTAGATACATGTAAACATTGGAAATTGTGGGACATACCACTGACCATGGGCTGAATTGTGCAAAATTGTGAATTATGTAATTTCAAACGTCAAATCCATTAAACACTGGACACACACTTTCGAGTAGGCGTAAATTGGACACCAATAATTAAAACAGTTCAGCTACTGTCACTTCAATTCAACACACTGTGTAAGATTAACTTCCCATACGCCTTAAAGTTCAGACACTCAGCAAATAGCGTTACAATTAGATGATCAGTGGCATTTGTAAGACGATGTTGTCATTCTTCGGAGGATCGGGAATTAAATCAAGTAAATTACTGTACTTCTTTCTCACTGTTATTGCAAAGCCCCTGGTGTTTTGATGAGAATAGAGACTCATTATAAAAACGACGATGAACTCTTTTTGTATTATCTCTCTGACCTTTTCATCACCTGGCTAGGGAACAGTGCTCAGCAAATGGAACAGTTTGCGCACAATTGAGTTCAGTAAATTACTTCTACGTGACATTTGAATAAAAGCACGAGAGTAGATCCTAGAGACACTTTGTATCCTGCATGTACATGTACATCCTATTGGTAATACTTCTGATAAACCAATCGCTACACTCATCATTATGGCCTTCTTAAAAACATAGTAATCGGCGGCATCAATGCCTTTTCATATGTTCATCGTCAGATGTTATCATTTTATCATCACTTCCTCAACATCACCGCCGACAAGACCATTACCATCCTTTCTATAACCACTGCGGATGACGTTGATATTATCATCATCACTCATTCAACATCACTGTCGACAAGACCATTACCATCCTTTCTATAATCACTGTTGATGACGTTGATATTATCATCATCACTCCTTCAACATCACCGTCGACACGACCATTATCATCCTTTCTATAACCACTGCGGATGGCGGTGTTATTATCATCATCATCACTCCTTCAACATCACCGTCGACAAGACCATTATCATCCTTTCTATAACCACTGCGGATGACGGTGTTATTATCATCATAGCTCCTTCAACATAACTGTCGACAAGACCATTATCATCCTTTCTATAACCACTGTTGATGACGTTGATATTATCATCATCACCACTCCTTCAACATAACTGTCGACACGACCATTATCATCCTTTCTATAACCACTGTTGATGACGTTGATATTATCACCATCACTCCTTCAACATCACCGTCGACAAGACCATTATCATCTTTTCTATAACCACTGCGGACGACGGTTATCATCATCACTTCTTCAACATCATCATCACTTCTTCAACATCATCATCATTTCTTCCGTTATCATCCTCATCAATATCATTATTGCCGGATGGCGTTGTTATTATCATCATCACTTCTTAACTCTTCAACATCACCACAGACATTAACATTACCACCACAACAACTTTGAAGAAGAACGCTTCATCATTGACACGATTATCGTTATGATATATGACAAAATGACCTTTCCTATCGATTAAGACAGAATGAATTGATGTTTTTGATTAGTTTCTTTTTCATCTTGATATTCGTAAAGAGAATCTGATCAGATATGTAAATGTCAAAAACGTGAGGCTTTAACAATATACATGAAAATGAAACGAAGTAAAGTCGTGACTGAAGCGTCTCGGACTGTACATTTGTAGTTCTACAATTAACACTCTAAAGACGCACATTAATCTCACATTGAATAGTCTGTTTTGTTCATTTTTTCTAAAGTCAATACAGAAAGGTTAATTGTCAATGAGAATATATGTTTCTTCAAAGGTTCCACATGTAGATGTATATGAGATGTTTCAATTGGACTAAATGAAATACAACGTGTCTTATTATATTTGTTAGATCCTGGAGTTTAGATAATTCTTCCCCAGTTTGCTGTTACATTCCTTATTCCTTAGACAATACATTTTAGCGCACAGAAACATGCAATAAAACATCGTTTAGATTCAAAGGTCGCAAAGTTACATGTATCGCCGCTACAATGCGCAGTAATTTCGATAGATACACGTTGAAAAAACACAGGAAACGTTAAACCGACACTCTCCTGCAAAACACTGTTTTGACTAAATTCACGTAAAGAGGTGACCTATGTTTAGGAACATCCGAAAATATTTATGTTAGTTTCCGTTGAAAGGTTGGTTTGGACTGCGCAAGAAGAGGTTTGTTTCGAGAGCAACACTCATAAGACCGTTGATTAATCATGTGTTTGTAAAAAATTTCATTACAATCTGTTATGACATATATGTGTCATAACACCTTCTACTAATTTGATTAGCTAATGATGAACTTTGATACTGTCTGGACAACATGTACTTTATTCATTCACAAAACGAACCTGAATTCATTCATGAACTTACAACACTACTTGTTATTTATCTTAGTCTAGAGTTGAATTATGAAATATCGTAATAACCACAATAATTGATTTTAATGAATTATTAACACACATGTCATGACTAGAGCAGAGTAAATAGGCACATGGTTGACATGCAGCATGGGGTTTGAACAGCTCCCACTCTTACTGTTGGGAATGAAAACTAAGCGCCATGCTTAAAGTGTCTTGATGAAAACTCAATGCAATCTGTAGAGTACAATGTAATGTTATACTTATTAGACCGAACGAAAAGGCATTTCAATAGAACTATTACATCTAACACATTTAAGAATGCTCTTCCCTCAGGGGTTGCACCCTTTAAATATCCGTATTTGTGCTGATTTTCAATTATCAGGTAAAATATATGGCATAACTCGCGCCTGTCTCTATTACTTAGTTTAAGTCTTGCTGCATTTTGTCATCTTTTCTGTGCCAGAAAGTCCAGGTGCAGCACGCTGCTACTCTTGCACAGAATGGCAGACGGAATGCAGCAAAGCTAAATTTATCAGTATCAGCGCGTGTTAAGGGAGGGAGTAAGTTAAATGCAGGGATTAATCATTATGTATGATTCTGTATAAAATACAAAGAATAAGTATAGTAGATATGACAAAACAGGTTTTTATTTAAAGTAAGTGTGACAGGCGATAATTTAAACAGTCGCATATCACTGTATCATCAAACTAAAGCAAAACTTTGTTCTTTCATGTTTCTTTATTGAAATTGACAAACCCATTAATCAATTGAAATGTTTTATGATAAAAAAGACTTGAAAGGAAACAAAACAAGATCCATTTTTTTCACCTCACTGGTTCTTTTTGATGTTCTCTTGTACATAAAATGTGACATCGTTTATGAGCTACCAGAATAACGCCATTATTTAATACCAATGTCAACAAGACACTGTCCACTAGCTGAATATCCTATGAGGTCGCTGAAAAGTGTTACATGTATACTACATGCAGGTGTTTTCATCACATTGAATGCTATGTTATGTTTATCACTGAAGTGCTTAAAACACGACCTCTCCTTCCATAATATTCATTATTTAGAAGGCAAAGTCGGACAGGAAATTTGTCCATGATGAAACGTCATGGTGCCAAAGTGACATTTTGCCAAAGGCCATTCTACATGTATGTAAACGTGAACCTCAACATGTTCGCCCTCGTGTTCAGTACCTTGGTGCTTAACATAGAGATACTAAGTAATAGAAACTGAAAATGGTTCAAATGCTTACAGAAAAATGCTGAATAACCATTATTGAAAACATGCTTTCGGGAAGGCTCTGGTATACATATAGGTTAAAATACACTAAAAAATACAACAATTTTAAGTCTTAAATCTTAAATCGTCGTGAGGCCTTTTGTGCTTTCCGAAATCAATGAATAAATAACGACATTCCTCAACTATTCCTCATCGATACACTTCAGAATGTGCATACCAGCTGCAGCATGTTCGTACTCATATTCGTCCGGTTTAAACACGTCTTACAACCTACTCTTAAATGGGAATGACAAATAAGGTTCCCCTCTTTTCATGTCCTCGTTAACTTTATTGAATAAAATGTTAACGTTGAAGCTTAAAAAATACATATCAGCTGAAAAGCTTCCAGAGTCATTCTATGGTAACTCCCTATGTCTGAAAAACTTCCGCCTCCAATTCACAACTTAATATACCACATGACGATACATCGCTACCACCCACGCATTGAAGTTTGTCTTTGCTTTAATCAATCACCCTTACTTTCCGAGTGTCTTCGTGACGTCATCGCAGTCTTTCTGAATCGCATTGACCATTCAGTATTTTCTCTTGTTAGAATTGTTGTTATCTCATAGTTACGGTTGCATCAACATATATGTTGTCCAATTCGTACTTTTTAAATTGTTAATTTCAAAACTTATGCGCGTAACCATCGTCTTTCTAAATCACATTTTCTAATTAATGTATACTTTCTTTGGTACCTTAAACTTTTAATATCTTCTGATATTTAATAACTGCCCAGAGAACAACATATGTAATCCAAAGCTTGTTTCGATATCGTATTTAATTTAACTTATGACGTAATTGGAGTAAGTTAGTGACGTAGCATCACGAAATATCATTAACGAAATGAAATGACGTTCTTGCTTTGGAGGTTTAGCATTTGTCATAACTTTTAACCTTTAACGTTCATATACACTCTGGACAATATGCTCCAAAGTTAGGCATTGTTGTTCTAAAAGACCACTTCACAGACAGAACTTGTAGCATTTACAACATAATTGCAGATTTACTACGCTAAAGGGCGATGAAACTATTCAAAATGTCCCCAAGTGAGAGGGGCACATGGTAAAAGAATATCTTTTATTCCAAATCGATAGGTATTTTGAGTTACAGAAATGAGTCTGGGAGAAACCGAATACTAATTCGTCGAAGGAATTATGTGAGATCTCTTCTCTTTAATACACTCTTGTCCCTACAGCAGCATGCCCTGGTCCGTCCCTTGCACAAAGGTCAAGTCCCTCGGCCTCCTATCACTGACAAGCCTATGCTCCATACTGGGGCGCTCATTAACCATCAATATACCACGGGGCAAGGAAATAACCCCTGCACTGAAATAGTTATTACACTTCAAGACGGTTTACTCGCTGGCCGCATCTTTCTGACGACCTTCTCTCAATATATCTCACTCTCTTTCATGGGTCTACATTTTAGTCTGTATGCAATTCATGAATGCTATTTCCTTGAATAAACGTAGAGCTTTCCACTTTACTTTGTAGGGTTTGCATTGTCGAATTGATTTATAAATATTTTACCTTAGACTGTATTCAAAGGTCACAATTAATTAAAAACATTACTTTGGGTTTATTCTACTAAATTCACTATCGTTTGTGCTACATGAGTTTGGTATCTGTCCTTTTGCCAATGGAGGATGGTGTGTTTTTCTTCGATGAAAATATCACTACATTATCAACTAAATTACACATAACATAAAACATTATAAATGAACTGTATGTTGGCAGTAGTTGGGTTGGCTGTATAGAGACATGAGCATCAAGCAACAACCGAGACGTGCAGTTGAGACGTCCGTCATCACACGATGTCAGATGAACACAAGAAGGTGTACATGTCTCACCCTTCCCTCAGTCACATTAGAAACCCCAAACAATTAATTGTAGAGCTATTAACCTCAAAAGACAAAGTTAAAATTGTTGCCATGGAAACAAGAAAAGGGATTGAGAAAAGGTCAAACCTCCAAAGGCACATCTCAGTGATATGAAGAAACAGTATACCAAATGTGGTGAGGATTGGTAAATCATTTCAAAATTATGCTACGGAAACACACCTTATCCTTCAAAAAGACATAGTCCAAATGGTTTCTTGGAAACAGAAACAAATACAATTGAAAAAAGCTCAACCCCCCAAAAGACACTTCTACATGGTATCTCTATACAATTATTACAAATTCGGTGAAGATTGGTCAAGTAGGTTTTAAGTTATGCTCCGGAAACTATGGGAACGGCGACGCCGACGAAAACTCAACTGAATACAATATTTCTAACGACCCTTCGGGGTGAGACGTAACACTGTACTAGTGACGTTTCTTTGTTGAGATGATTGGCACTAATTACTTGATATTGTTATCAAAATTTAAAAGTCAAATAGCCAATGCCTACAGCGCACGTCTCTTCTAAATGTCATCAAAGGCTAAATCATTTTTATTGTTTCTTTGTGGAGTTTGAAAGTAGAAAGTCGAGTAAGTACTTGAGTCGATTTGTACGGTTATTCGGCGTTTTTTGTTACGTTAGAAAATTAATCTATGGTCTTATGAGGGAAGTGTCTTTTCATGTGGCAAGCTTTGCAACGTTTAATATCCCCTGGTAGCTGTCAATACGAAGAACCTAGAAGGGGATTAAAAACTTGTTCTGTTGTATATGTATTTGCATTGTAATATATTACCTGCAAACAGACTAACGGGACATGGCGCTTGTAAATCGTTCACACAAGTTAAGGGTACGCTTATACGAAGAAGGTTAAACATTTGATGAAAGTGAAGGATGACGTTTTACAAAGTTTAACTCCTTTCTTTATTGCTACTACAACACTATTTTCTAAGAAACTAGTATTTTACCAATTGTATTATCATGTGTATCATAGGGTTTAGTGTATACTATGTGACGTCATTTAGAGTCGGTGGTTGATCCCCATCTCTAGGTATACAGCTATAGTATAGGCTTGATGAAATATAGCGAAGGTAATAGAGATTACAATAATATGGTCACCTTTCTACATGCAGTTCGATCCAATAAGACTAATCCTAATAATATTTGACTGTAAAGCAATAAACAATAATTCATTAAAAAGGTGTTACTGTGCCTTTGCGAAATTCTAGGGAAATGTATTTAGAGGTATATTCTCGTTGACAAAATAAATATATTTTGAAAGAAAACCTGATGGAAAATACTAGATGTGTACCCGACGATGGCTGACCTTTGTCCGACTGATACGAGTCCCGTTGTTATCTACTGGTGAACTGTCTTTCCCTAACAACGATAGTAATTCCTGAATACTGAATATCTTTCAACTACTTTGTGTGTCTGTATTTAAACTCTTCTACTATATTGAGACATATTTCTAAAGTATAACAACTGTTTAAATTCATTGACAACATCACACCTTTGTTATTGATGTTAATTTTAGATTCTATTTATATATAGAACATCTCACCCGAGTGACTTCTAACATCAAGTTTACACTAAAACAATCAATTTCAAACTTAAAGTGAGAGTTCTGTCGCCATCTTGGATTTTTTTGCATTACGTGGAATAAAAACACGCTATATTGTACCTTATTTTGCAACTTTTTAAAAACTAAACTCATACACTGATAGAGTAACACATAACATGCCATAAAACAAATAAACACTTAGCTGTTATGCTGTAGCGAAGTTTTCCTCACTGGCAGCGCCGATGAATGGCTTCAGTTCTCATTGTTTTTATTTTCAACAAATGTACGCTTGTGTTTATCAAATTGTGAATTTAAAATATTACCTTCATTGCTATCTTTCAATTTGACTGTGTTTTAACAATGTATTTATAACATTTATGTGTGAACAGGAATATCCTCTCGAATTTCGTTTCCACAAAAAATACCCCGATAGAACCCTCAACCTACAACAATCAAATTCAAACATAATTCGCCATCAATATCTTCTTTTCAATTTATTAAAATATGAAGGAAACTCACACCACTCTTCAGACACAGCATTAATCGTTTTCATTGCGGGAATTCCAAACTTTAATTATACTTATTCTCTTTTTATAAGCATTGCTTTAAAATACCCCTTTAAGTCCAACTAAAGCATAAAGGTAGGTATAACCAGTTGCCTATACATGTAGAACAAACGAAACTTAATCTGACATACTGATACCAGATTGGGTATACAGACTAAAATATGTGAAGTGCGCAGAAGTCGCTTGTGACGTTCCGTCTTCATCACCATCAAAGGAGTCCATTTTCCATATACAGATAGCTTCGCTTTCAAATCTATCTACAGATCATCGTTCTATGAAAAAACTCCCTCACAGATGTGCGTCACCAAGTTTCTTTTGGAAATGTAATCTTGTCGGCTCATAAAACCTAATGGAATTTTCATTTCATTTTTACCTCCGTCCTCGTGTTGTGACAGATTGAAGTAGTTAATCGAACAGTATGACGCTTGAGTGGGAACGAAACAGTCTCCTTGATTCTGATTACAATACGAAAATATGATATCCTATTCAAAATATTCCCCAATAACTACTAGGTCACTTCTCGTTTTATTGCACATAGATATTTTTAGCGTCTTACCTGCGGGGCGAAATGGACATATTTATTTTTGTTAATTTTTGGGGTATAATCGTCTATCGATATTTTGCTTTACCTAACTTTGCTCATCTCCTCCCATCTTCCATCTTCTACAAAATCGCAATAACATATACGTATGATCTTCAATCAGACGACCATTATTTACTTGTTCAAAATGCTGAGTATAATATCAAAACCTTTGATTGAAAATGCTTTGATCACTTGGTTAGCACATTATTTACTCTTCTTCGATTACAAATGAGTGATGCATAACCGTTAACTTTTCATAGGGTGATCTCAAAACATGTCCAGGTATGACCAGCTGTAAGCTGTAACGTTTTACAGTGAACTTTGCTTCTAGAGAAATCACGTAGCATCTAGGGGTTGACGCACGATGCATGTGTACATGTAGTCTATTTATTTACTATAATGAACAGATAAAACATACACCTGGGAGTAACCAAACAACCTTCCATCCGAATTGAGCAAGAACGTTCGAAGGTACATTACCATTTGTTATGCTTCATTTCTGCATAACAACCAAGTTGTGAAAGTCATCTACAATGTAGCATTGTTTACATATGAGGATTTATCATTCAAAACTGTGTTCCACAGGGGATGTCGCTGGTGTGAGATCAAGCGATATAATTTACAAAAACGCCCTGTCACAGCCGACCAGATGACATCACAATGCTTTCGACCAGTAATTACTCGTAAGCTATGACATATAAATCCTGATGACAAGGCAGCGTCATAAACATGATTACGACACAATGTAATGACAAGGAAGCCTCGGATATTGTAACTGTTATCCACTCGTGTTGATTGATATTAGAAGACACCGCCAAATAAACTGACGGGCAAAAGAAAGTATATCACACACTTGTTTTCAATTAATTCGATATTTTAAAGAAATGAGATGCATTTGATTATGGCACGATACAATAACACCTTTCCACAGTAGTTTGAATAACTTAATTGGTGACTGTTTTATTTAAAAAAATTAAAATATCATTATTTAAAGTAGACAGGGGTAAGAAATGAAAGTTAAACCAACATGACCCCTACCACGTTCAAAATGTTGTAAATGTGTGCAGGACGAAGCACATTTATTGATTTTCACACAGAGTATGTGTTATATGTCGATGAAAAGTTGTGTTTTATCAAAATTAATTTGGGTGGATTTTAAAATTTTACACCGCAAGTAAAGTGCTAGTATACTGACCAGTATACGTCTTGTCAACCACCCTAATTTCCTGGCGTATACTGGTTTGTCAACCACCCTAATTTCCTAGCGTATACTAATCAGTATACGAGACATTTCCAAAGCTTAGGAAACTTCAGTATACCCCAGTATACGCTAGTATACCCCAGTATACCTCAGTATACCCCAGTATACTCTAGTATACTCCACTATATAATAGTATGTGTCATAATTACAAATGAAATGAAAATATATTTGTTGGTTTGTTTATATAGGTGTTCTCTGTTGGCTTAATTATATCAGATTGAACTACGCTAGACAAACTTGTCTTGGGTCTTTGGTTTTATAAGATGAAAATGTCCGTGTGACAAAGTTGATAATAGCTATATATGCATTCAAATAAATAAAACTATATTTACGTGATTATTTAAGCAGATCAAATGTAAACGTGATCAGCAGAAAGGCATTATGAGAATTATGTATTTAATAGCAAACACGATATATTGTATCCTCTTTGGTATGCATTGGATTATAGGCACTGGTTACTTATATCGGATTTAAATTCTCTGTTCAGTTAGTATCAATTTTGATCGTGGTTTGTCGTTACTCATACAGCATCAATTCATGGACTGTAGTATAGACTGCCTCATCATTGTATATATAATTCGCAAAATGTGTGAAAGTGTGTTATCGTCATACAAGACGTTTCACACTTTAAACATCTCATATATATATATATATTATATATATATATATATATATATATATATATATATATATATATATATATATATATATATATATGTGTGTGTGTGTGTGTGACAATGGATATATTGCATTATTGAAGACTTACCTTTGTCGACGAACATATCCGGAGGAAAGTTATAAATATCCAGATAGTCAAAAGAACACAACTTGAAACAGTAAATCCCTAATCGAAACGTATGCGTTTGGGTCACAACTGATGTCGAAAAACACAGAGATACGATACGTTATTTGTTTGACAGTAACTGCTAATGATGATGGCGCAGTCTTTCAACTGAGGGGGTAACTGGTAAAGGCATGTCCAAATATTCATGATCATGTATTCTATTGGTTGTTAGTTTTGGCCTTAATTCTTATTGGCTAACTTTAAATGACCAACCAGACGCGCGAAGCCCATAGTCAGACAGACATAATGTTTATTAGCCTGTCGCCAGGTCGTCTGTATGTTTATACAACACACCTGTCAAGCTCTTCAACGCACAACTGGTCTCTCAGCTAATTACTAGCCTGAGTGGCTTAAAGTTTTGTCTAAATAAATGCTAATTAAGCATGCATTGTCCCTCAAACAGAAAGACAATTGTTTAGTTGCACCTAGCTTTGGGCATACAAAAAAGCCTATCAATAACCAACAACAATAATTATTCAACTCATTTAACCATAAATTTATGTATTAAGAAGAACATGAACTAAAATAAGATGGAACATATCATACAGACCAGGACATAGCTTCATGATATTACTGCATCACAGATACTTTGGGATTTTATAAATTGTGAGAATAAATGAGATAAATGTACATAAAAACAGGATATCTATGGTGAAGCAACAACAGTGCTGTTAAATAATCCAAAGAATATAAATGAGATTATTCATAATTAATTTATTAAATTTATAATATTGGTACACCTGTTGCCGTTTTATGTGAAATAATTTGTTTTAAGTTGCGCGAAATAATATAAATATAAACGGACAATAGCTATGCAAAACGATATGATTTGGTAAAGTTTGCTTTTGTTCAGACTTCACTTCACAAGTACAAACATAATATACAAATAGCATATAGGATATAGATAATGAAATAACAACAAAGTATGTGCAAAACAAAACGAACTTACATAAGGCTAGCAGTTACTTTTCATTGGTTTTTAGCTTTTCTCTTTTCTTTAGAAAAATTCCAAGGCAAATTTGTTGCAACTCTAATTACAAAACATTCAATGTTGAATCCAGAGGTTGTAATCTCAATAATCTACACAGCATACCACTAAATTTGAATAAAGATTCACCATCGACTGTTCAATCGAAATCCTTTTCAATAGGCTTGTTGAATACTCAGTCTGTCCGTAACAAATCACTGATGCTTTCTGACCTTGTTATGGAAAATGATTATGATGTGTTCGCGATTGTGGAATCATGGTTGTGTGACAGTGACATTTCTACTGTAAATGAGCTTGTGCCTCCCTCATATGACATTTTGGTAAAGAATCGAGTAGCGCGAAAAGGCGGAGGTGTTGCCATTCTTTTAAAGAAACACATATCAGTTAAACAAAAGCCTGACAATTCATTTTCAACATTTGAACACCTTCACGCCACTGTTGAAGTTGGAAGTGTTATGCTACGAGTGGTCGTCCTCTATCGCCCACCATCATCCAAACAGAACAGATACTCTTTCTCAGACTTCTTGAAGGAATTCTCTGATCTACTGGAAGTCGTAGCCCTACAACCAGGAAATCTCATTCTACTTGGGGATTTCAATATTCACCTGGATAATCAGTCGGATAGTAATGCAAAAGCATTTTCAAGTCTACTGTGCAATTTCAACCTCAGACAGGTAGTTCACGGACCTACACACAAATCAGGACATACGTTGGATTTGATAATAGTCAAGGACGAATGTACCATGCTTCAGTCTGTGAACGTAAACGACAAACAAATATCAGATCATTTTGTGATTTCTTGCTCAATCAACATCCCTAAACCAAAGCCACGTCGTCAGTTGGTCACCTTTCGGAAAACAAGAACTATTGATACCGGATCTTTCTCTGCAGATGTTATAGCCACAAATCTGTGTGAATCAATCTCAAGTACCAATGATGTCAACCTCAAAACCTCACTCTTCACTGAAACGTTGGCATCTGTTCTTGATACCCATGCCCCTCTAAAAACCAAAAGAATTGTACCAAGACACAACGCTGGATGGTACAATGATGACATTCGAGCCAAGAAACAGAACTGCCGTTCTATCGAGAAGCAATGGCGCCGGTCAAAGCTGGAGGTGCACAGACAGATGTACAAGTCAGCAAGAAATGAGGTTAATATGGCATTAGCTTCAGCAAAGCGGACTTTCATAGCCCACCACGTGGAAGAAAACAGCAAAAACCCGAAAGAAATCTTTGCTCTCATCAACCAGCTGCTGAAACGTGACTCTAAGAATACACCAGATGATATAGACTCGGGGGAACTGGCTCAAGAATTTTCAGATTTCTTTTATCAAAAATTCCACAACATCAGAAAAGACCTTGATACAAATCGAGCTGAGTTTGAACAAGAGTTTGTTGAAAAATCTTTTCATGGTAACTCTTTGACATCTTTTACAGCAACTAGCCTCAACCATCTCATGGAGGTGATTCAGAAGTCAAAGACAAAATCATCCTCACTTGATGTTATTCCAACATGGCTGATGAAGACAACCATCAACAGTACTCTTGAACCCCTCTTGGATATTGTAAACTCCTCCATGGAATCCGGTGTTGTGCCTGACTCTTTCAAGAAAGCTGCGGTGACGCCACTGCTGAAAAAGCCTAATTTGGATCGAAATATTCTCAAAAATTACAGGCCTGTTTCCAATCTCAGCTTCATCTCAAAAACGCTTGAGCGGATAGTATCACAGCAGCTCATTCATCACTTGGATGAGAACAACCTACTGAAACCATTTCAGTCAGCATACAAACGTCGACATAGCACCGAGACGGCATTAGTAAGAGTCCACAATGACATTCTGAGGACAATGGACTGCCAACAAATAACCCTGCTTGTACTTCTCGATCTCTCGTCGGCATTTGACACAATAGACCATGCCATACTTTTCAAAAGACTGGAAACCAGACTAGGCATCACGGGATCAGCACTTTCTTGGATCAAGAGTTATCTCATGGATAGAACACAGTATGTCACTGTAAACTCTGTTGCCTCAGATACAACTTCTCTATCTGTCGGAGTTCCACAGGGATCGGTTTTGGGTCCACTTCTTTTCAGCGTCTACATTCTGCCGATTGGTGACATCATAAGAAGCCATAGCCTACAATTCCACCTGTACGCAGATGACAACCAATTATACATATCCATCGAACCAGTCCGCGCCCAATATGGTATCCTGCAACTAGAAAGCTGTATTTCTGACATAAGAGCATGGATGGCTCTGAACTATCTCAAGCTAAATGATAGCAAAACAGAATTTCTGACTCTGGGATCAAACAAGCAACTTCAGAAACTCACACCATCTCTCTGCATCAGAATCGGTAACTGTGAAGTACCAGTGTCAGCCAGTGCCAGAAACCTTGGGGTACCTTTCCAGAGCAACATGTCCATGGAACACCACGTTAACCAGCTCTCAAAGGCATGTTTCTTTCAAATTCGGAACATCAGCAAGATTAGGTATCTTTTAGACACAGCCACAACTCAACTCATGATGCAAACTCTCGTCATTTCACGTCTGGACTATTCCAATGCTCTCTGTTTTAATATCTCAGCTACATTCATGTCCAAGCTTCAGAGAATTCAAAATGCAGCAGCAAGACTCATCTCAAAAAGAAAACGATCTGATCACATCTCCCCAGTTCTCAAATCTCTACACTGGCTACCCATAAAGCAGCGCATCAGTTTCAAGATCCTCCTTCTTACTCACAACTGCATCTACGATGACCATTCATGTTCCTACCTCAAAGACCTTGTCACTCCCCACACACCATGTCGATCCCTCCGATCTGGCGATCAGTACCTTCTCACCACACCTCTCAGCAAAACAGGAATGGGAGATAGAGCTTTCTCCATTGCAGCCCCCCATCTCTGGAACAGTCTCCCAATATCACTCAGGATGCCAATGACCACAAACCAGTTCAAATCTGATTTAAAGACTTATCTCTTCCGCCAATCCTACCAATAACTCTCTCTTGTGTACAGCGCCACTGAGCACCTTCAAGATGGATTTTCGGCGCTATATAAATTAATTATTATTATTATTAATTAATTATTATTAGACTGCCTGACCTGATGAAATCGCTAATAAATTGGTAATGGGACGCATCGTATATGTAGGTCAAAATCCTCAGTCGAAACAATCACCACTGAAATGAAGGAATAGTTGACCGTATTCAATATAACACAATCCATTGTCTCTAATATCTGTACTTTTTATTTTACATATAAAAATAAGTGTGATTGCATCCTCATTGTCATATGAAGACGAACATTCAGCATTAGTTGATATATCCATATATATGTTTACTTTAGATAAAATGATATGCTAAATAACTACTATTATTAAGGATAAATTAACAAAGTTAAGTATACATGTTATCTGTAATAACAGGATTTAAACAGGAAATGTATCCTTAAAATTACTATCAATGTAGTTTTCATAATCTTCTTAAATTACAAGAATTCAAGTCAATACCATACTCTTATTGTTTCTTTATATAAATTGTTTTACTTATTTCAGTTATTTGTTTTCCTACATATCTCTTAACCTGATCAGCTAGCTTTGAGTAAACCTATAGGAACAAACAACAATTGTAGTGCTTTCAAAAATATTTATTTTAAAGGCAAGAATTGGTAAACAGACTCGCAGTTTATATTTAAAGGTCTTTAAAGGTGACATCGTGCTTTGAACTGTGACGTTGTGCTTGTATATTACCGGTATATGACAAACTCTCACTGTACTGTTGAAAACTGTTTTTTTCTTAGCAAACACTGTTACTACTTTCTGATATTTATTTCTGTTACTTTTCCCTAGCACCAAGTTTTAAGTCGAAAGTATGTCTCCATTAGAAAGTTAAAATCCAAAGATATATTTTCGTTATTTACGATTCAACTTTTCACAATAATAAACATTTTAATCCCCATTCTTGCATAACGAAATGACAGGCAGAGGTTTTTAAAATGCTGCAACTGATCAGAGACAAATCGGATTTATTTATGAAAACATCAATTTCTCAAACTCTTGTTTTGTTACTGATCAAAGACAAAAAGGGAATTCTTCAAGTCCCTCGGCCTCCTATCACTGACAAGCCTATGCTCCATACTGGGGCGCTCATTAACCATCAATATACCACGGGGCAAGGAAATAACCCCTGCACTGAAATAGTTATTACACTTCAAGACGGTTTACTCGCTGGCCGCATCTTTCTGACGACCTTCTCTCAATATATCTCACTCTCTTTCATGGGTCTACATTTTAGTCTGTATGCAATTCATGAATGCTATTTCCTTGAATAAACGTAGAGCTTTTCACTTTACTTTGTAGGGTTTGCATTGTCGAATTGATTTATAAATATTTTACCTTAGACTGTATTCAAAGGTCACAATTAATTAAAAACATTACTTTGGGTTTATTCTACTAAATTCACTATCGTTTGTGCTACATGAGTTTGGTATCTGTCCTTTTGCCAATGGAGGATGGTGTGTTTTTCTTCGATGAAAATATCACTACATTATCAACTAAATTACACATAACATAAAACATTATAAATGAACTGTATGTTGGCAGTAGTTGGGTTGGCTGTATAGAGACATGAGCATCAAGCAACAACCGAGACGTGCAGTTGAGACGTCCGTCATCACACGATGTCAGATGAACACAAGAAGGTGTACATGTCTCACCCTTCCCTCAGTCACATTAGAAACCCCAAACAATTAATTGTAGAGCTATTAACCTCAAAAGACAAAGTTAAAATTGTTGCCATGGAAACAAGAAAAGGGATTGAGAAAAGGTCAAACCTCCAAAGGCACATCTCAGTGATATGAAGAAACAGTATACCAAATGTGGTGAGGATTGGTAAATCATTTCAAAATTATGCTACGGAAACACACCTTATCCTTCAAAAAGACATAGTCCAAATGGTTTCTTGGAAACAGAAACAAATACAATTGAAAAAAGCTCAACCCCCCAAAAGACACTTCTACATGGTATCTCTATACAATTATTACAAATTCGGTGAAGATTGGTCAAGTAGGTTTTAAGTTATGCTCCGGAAACTATGGGAACGGCGACGCCGACGAAAACTCAACTGAATACAATATTTCTAACGACCCTTCGGGGTGAGACGTAACACTGTACTAGTGACGTTTCTTTGTTGAGATGATTGGCACTAATTACTTGATATTGTTATCAAAATTTAAAAGTCAAATAGCCAATGCCTACAGCGCACGTCTCTTCTAAATGTCATCAAAGGCTAAATCATTTTTATTGTTTCTTTGTGGAGTTTGAAAGTAGAAAGTCGAGTAAGTACTTGAGTCGATTTGTACGGTTATTCGGCGTTTTTTGTTACGTTAGAAAATTAATCTATGGTCTTATGAGGGAAGTGTCTTTTCATGTGGCAAGCTTTGCAACGTTTAATATCCCCTGGTAGCTGTCAATACGAAGAACCTAGAAGGGGATTAAAAACTTGTTCTGTTGTATATGTATTTGCATTGTAATATATTACCTGCAAACAGACTAACGGGACATGGCGCTTGTAAATCGTTCACACAAGTTAAGGGTACGCTTATACGAAGAAGGTTAAACATTTGATGAAAGTGAAGGATGACGTTTTACAAAGTTTAACTCCTTTCTTTATTGCTACTACAACACTATTCTCTAAGAAACTAGTATTTTACCAATTGTATTATCATGTGTATCATAGGGTTTAGTGTATACTATGTGACGTCATTTAGAGTCGGTGGTTGATCCCCATCTCTAGGTATACAGCTATAGTATAGGCTTGATGAAATATAGCGAAGGTAATAGAGATTACAATAATATGGTCACCTTTCTACATGCAGTTCGATCCAATAAGACTAATCCTAATAATATTTGACTGTAAAGCAATAAACAATAATTCATTAAAAAGGTGTTACTGTGCCTTTGCGAAATTCTAGGGAAATGTATTTAGAGGTATATTCTCGTTGACAAAATAAATATATTTTGAAAGAAAACCTGATGGAAAATACTAGATGTGTACCCGACGATGGCTGACCTTTGTCCGACTGATACGAGTCCCGTTGTTATCTACTGGTGAACTGTCTTTCCCTAACAACGATAGTAATTCCTGAATACTGAATATCTTTCAACTACTTTGTGTGTCTGTATTTAAACTCTTCTACTATATTGAGACATATTTCTAAAGTATAACAACTGTTTAAATTCATTGACAACATCACACCTTTGTTATTGATGTTAATTTTAGATTCTATTTATATATAGAACATCTCACCCGAGTGACTTCTAACATCAAGTTTACACTAAAACAATCAATTTCAAACTTAAAGTGAGAGTTCTGTCGCCATCTTGGATTTTTTTGCATTACGTGGAATAAAAACACGCTATATTGTACCTTATTTTGCAACTTTTTAAAAACTAAACTCATACACTGATAGAGTAACACATAACATGCCATAAAACAAATAAACACTTAGCTGTTATGCTGTAGCGAAGTTTTCCTCACTGGCAGCGCCGATGAATGGCTTCAGTTCTCATTGTTTTTATTTTCAACAAATGTACGCTTGTGTTTATCAAATTGTGAATTTAAAATATTACCTTCATTGCTATCTTTCAATTTGACTGTGTTTTAACAATGTATTTATAACATTTATGTGTGAACAGGAATATCCTCTCGAATTTCGTTTCCACAAAAAATACCCCGATAGAACCCTCAACCTACAACAATCAAATTCAAACATAATTCGCCATCAATATCTTCTTTTCAATTTATTAAAATATGAAGGAAACTCACACCACTCTTCAGACACAGCATTAATCGTTTTCATTGCGGGAATTCCAAACTTTAATTATACTTATTCTCTTTTTATAAGCATTGCTTTAAAATACCCCTTTAAGTCCAACTAAAGCATAAAGGTAGGTATAACCAGTTGCCTATACATGTAGAACAAACGAAACTTAATCTGACATACTGATACCAGATTGGGTATACAGACTAAAATATGTGAAGTGCGCAGAAGTCGCTTGTGACGTTCCGTCTTCATCACCATCAAAGGAGTCCATTTTCCATATACAGATAGCTTCGCTTTCAAATCTATCTACAGATCATCGTTCTATGAAAAAACTCCCTCACAGATGTGCGTCACCAAGTTTCTTTTGGAAATGTAATCTTGTCGGCTCATAAAACCTAATGGAATTTTCATTTCATTTTTACCTCCGTCCTCGTGTTGTGACAGATTGAAGTAGTTAATCGAACAGTATGACGCTTGAGTGGGAACGAAACAGTCTCCTTGATTCTGATTACAATACGAAAATATGATATCCTATTCAAAATATTCCCCAATAACTACTAGGTCACTTCTCGTTTTATTGCACATAGATATTTTTAGCGTCTTACCTGCGGGGCGAAATGGACATATTTATTTTTGTTAATTTTTGGGGTATAATCGTCTATCGATATTTTGCTTTACCTAACTTTGCTCATCTCCTCCCATCTTCCATCTTCTACAAAATCGCAATAACATATACGTATGATCTTCAATCAGACGACCATTATTTACTTGTTCAAAATGCTGAGTATAATATCAAAACCTTTGATTGAAAATGCTTTGATCACTTGGTTAGCACATTATTTACTCTTCTTCGATTACAAATGAGTGATGCATAACCGTTAACTTTTCATAGGGTGATCTCAAAACATGTCCAGGTATGACCAGCTGTAAGCTGTAACGTTTTACAGTGAACTTTGCTTCTAGAGAAATCACGTAGCATCTAGGGGTTGACGCACGATGCATGTGTACATGTAGTCTATTTATTTACTATAATGAACAGATAAAACATACACCTGGGAGTAACCAAACAACCTTCCATCCGAATTGAGCAAGAACGTTCGAAGGTACATTACCATTTGTTATGCTTCATTTCTGCATAACAACCAAGTTGTGAAAGTCATCTACAATGTAGCATTGTTTACATATGAGGATTTATCATTCAAAACTGTGTTCCACAGGGGATGTCGCTGGTGTGAGATCAAGCGATATAATTTACAAAAACGCCCTGTCACAGCCGACCAGATGACATCACAATGCTTTCGACCAGTAATTACTCGTAAGCTATGACATATAAATCCTGATGACAAGGCAGCGTCATAAACATGATTACGACACAATGTAATGACAAGGAAGCCTCGGATATTGTAACTGTTATCCACTCGTGTTGATTGATATTAGAAGACACCGCCAAATAAACTGACGGGCAAAAGAAAGTATATCACACACTTGTTTTCAATTAATTCGATATTTTAAAGAAATGAGATGCATTTGATTATGGCACGATACAATAACACCTTTCCACAGTAGTTTGAATAACTTAATTGGTGACTGTTTTATTTAAAAAAATTAAAATATCATTATTTAAAGTAGACAGGGGTAAGAAATGAAAGTTAAACCAACATGACCCCTACCACGTTCAAAATGTTGTAAATGTGTGCAGGACGAAGCACATTTATTGATTTTCACACAGAGTATGTGTTATATGTCGATGAAAAGTTGTGTTTTATCAAAATTAATTTGGGTGGATTTTAAAATTTTACACCGCAAGTAAAGTGCTAGTATACTGACCAGTATACGTCTTGTCAACCACCCTAATTTCCTGGCGTATACTGGTTTGTCAACCACCCTAATTTCCTAGCGTATACTAATCAGTATACGAGACATTTCCAAAGCTTAGGAAACTTCAGTATACCCCAGTATACGCTAGTATACCCCAGTATACCTCAGTATACCCCAGTATACTCTAGTATACTCCACTATATAATAGTATGTGTCATAATTACAAATGAAATGAAAATATATTTGTTGGTTTGTTTATATAGGTGTTCTCTGTTGGCTTAATTATATCAGATTGAACTACGCTAGACAAACTTGTCTTGGGTCTTTGGTTTTATAAGATGAAAATGTCCGTGTGACAAAGTTGATAATAGCTATATATGCATTCAAATAAATAAAACTATATTTACGTGATTATTTAAGCAGATCAAATGTAAACGTGATCAGCAGAAAGGCATTATGAGAATTATGTATTTAATAGCAAACACGATATATTGTATCCTCTTTGGTATGCATTGGATTATAGGCACTGGTTACTTATATCGGATTTAAATTCTCTGTTCAGTTAGTATCAATTTTGATCGTGGTTTGTCGTTACTCATACAGCATCAATTCATGGACTGTAGTATAGACTGCCTCATCATTGTATATATAATTCGCAAAATGTGTGAAAGTGTGTTATCGTCATACAAGACGTTTCACACTTTAAACATCTCATATATATATATATATTATATATATATATATATATATATATATATATATATATATATATATATATATATATATATATATGTGTGTGTGTGTGTGTGACAATGGATATATTGCATTATTGAAGACTTACCTTTGTCGACGAACATATCCGGAGGAAAGTTATAAATATCCAGATAGTCAAAAGAACACAACTTGAAACAGTAAATCCCTAATCGAAACGTATGCGTTTGGGTCACAACTGATGTCGAAAAACACAGAGATACGATACGTTATTTGTTTGACAGTAACTGCTAATGATGATGGCGCAGTCTTTCAACTGAGGGGGTAACTGGTAAAGGCATGTCCAAATATTCATGATCATGTATTCTATTGGTTGTTAGTTTTGGCCTTAATTCTTATTGGCTAACTTTAAATGACCAACCAGACGCGCGAAGCCCATAGTCAGACAGACATAATGTTTATTAGCCTGTCGCCAGGTCGTCTGTATGTTTATACAACACACCTGTCAAGCTCTTCAACGCACAACTGGTCTCTCAGCTAATTACTAGCCTGAGTGGCTTAAAGTTTTGTCTAAATAAATGCTAATTAAGCATGCATTGTCCCTCAAACAGAAAGACAATTGTTTAGTTGCACCTAGCTTTGGGCATACAAAAAAGCCTATCAATAACCAACAACAATAATTATTCAACTCATTTAACCATAAATTTATGTATTAAGAAGAACATGAACTAAAATAAGATGGAACATATCATACAGACCAGGACATAGCTTCATGATATTACTGCATCACAGATACTTTGGGATTTTATAAATTGTGAGAATAAATGAGATAAATGTACATAAAAACAGGATATCTATGGTGAAGCAACAACAGTGCTGTTAAATAATCCAAAGAATATAAATGAGATTATTCATAATTAATTTATTAAATTTATAATATTGGTACACCTGTTGCCGTTTTATGTGAAATAATTTGTTTTAAGTTGCGCGAAATAATATAAATATAAACGGACAATAGCTATGCAAAACGATATGATTTGGTAAAGTTTGCTTTTGTTCAGACTTCACTTCACAAGTACAAACATAATATACAAATAGCATATAGGATATAGATAATGAAATAACAACAAAGTATGTGCAAAACAAAACGAACTTACATAAGGCTAGCAGTTACTTTTCATTGGTTTTTAGCTTTTCTCTTTTCTTTAGAAAAATTCCAAGGCAAATTTGTTGCAACTCTAATTACAAAACATTCAATGTTGAATCCAGAGGTTGTAATCTCAATAATCTACACAGCATACCACTAAATTTGAATAAAGATTCACCATCGACTGTTCAATCGAAATCCTTTTCAATAGGCTTGTTGAATACTCAGTCTGTCCGTAACAAATCACTGATGCTTTCTGACCTTGTTATGGAAAATGATTATGATGTGTTCGCGATTGTGGAATCATGGTTGTGTGACAGTGACATTTCTACTGTAAATGAGCTTGTGCCTCCCTCATATGACATTTTGGTAAAGAATCGAGTAGCGCGAAAAGGCGGAGGTGTTGCCATTCTTTTAAAGAAACACATATCAGTTAAACAAAAGCCTGACAATTCATTTTCAACATTTGAACACCTTCACGCCACTGTTGAAGTTGGAAGTGTTATGCTACGAGTGGTCGTCCTCTATCGCCCACCATCATCCAAACAGAACAGATACTCTTTCTCAGACTTCTTGAAGGAATTCTTTGATCTACTGGAAGTCGTAGCCCTACAACCAGGAAATCTCATTCTACTTGGGGATTTCAATATTCACCTGGATAATCAGTCGGATAGTAATGCAAAAGCATTTTCAAGTCTACTGTGCAATTTCAACCTCAGACAGGTAGTTCACGGACCTACACACAAATCAGGACATACGTTGGATTTGATAATAGTCAAGGACGAATGTACCATGCTTCAGTCTGTGAACGTAAACGACAAACAAATATCAGATCATTTTGTGATTTCTTGCTCAATCAACATCCCTAAACCAAAGCCACGTCGTCAGTTGGTCACCTTTCGGAAAACAAGAACTATTGATACCGGATCTTTCTCTGCAGATGTTGTAGCCACAAATCTGTGTGAATCAATCTCAAGTACCAATGATGTCAACCTCAAAACCTCACTCTTCACTGAAACGTTGGCATCTGTTCTTGATACCCATGCCCCTCTAAAAACCAAAAGAATTGTACCAAGACACAACGCTGGATGGTACAATGATGACATTCGAGCCAAGAAACAGAACTGCCGTTCTATCGAGAAGCAATGGCGCCGGTCAAAGCTGGAGGTGCACAGACAGATGTACAAGTCAGCAAGAAATGAGGTTAATATGGCATTAGCTTCAGCAAAGCGGACTTTCATAGCCCACCACGTGGAAGAAAACAGCAAAAACCCGAAAGAAATCTTTGCTCTCATCAACCAGCTGCTGAAACGTGACTCTAAGAATACACCAGATGATATAGACTCGGGGGAACTGGCTCAAGAATTTTCAGATTTCTTTTATCAAAAATTCCACAACATCAGAAAAGACCTTGATACAAATCGAGCTGAGTTTGAACAAGAGTTTGTTGAAAAATCTTTTCATGGTAACTCTTTGACATCTTTTACAGCAACTAGCCTCAACCATCTCATGGAGGTGATTCAGAAGTCAAAGACAAAATCATCCTCACTTGATGTTATTCCAACATGGCTGATGAAGACAACCATCAACAGTACTCTTGAACCCCTCTTGGATATTGTAAACTCCTCCATGGAATCCGGTGTTGTGCCTGACTCTTTCAAGAAAGCTGCGGTGACGCCACTGCTGAAAAAGCCTAATTTGGATCGAAATATTCTCAAAAATTACAGGCCTGTTTCCAATCTCAGCTTCATCTCAAAAACGCTTGAGCGGATAGTATCACAGCAGCTCATTCATCACTTGGATGAGAACAACCTACTGGAACCATTTCAGTCAGCATACAAACGTCGACATAGCACCGAGACGGCATTAGTAAGAGTCCACAATGACATTCTGAGGACAATGGACTGCCAACAAATAACCCTGCTTGTACTTCTCGATCTCTCGTCGGCATTTGACACAATAGACCATGCCATACTTTTCAAAAGACTGGAAACCAGACTAGGCATCACGGGATCAGCACTTTCTTGGATCAAGAGTTATCTCATGGATAGAACACAGTATGTCACTGTAAACTCTGTTGCCTCAGATACAACTTCTCTATCTGTCGGAGTTCCACAGGGATCGGTTTTGGGTCCACTTCTTTTCAGCGTCTACATTCTGCCGATTGGTGACATCATAAGAAGCCATAGCCTACAATTCCACCTGTACGCAGATGACAACCAATTATACATATCCATCGAACCAGTCCGCGCCCAATATGGTATCCTGCAACTAGAAAGCTGTATTTCTGACATAAGAGCATGGATGGCTCTGAACTATCTCAAGCTAAATGATAGCAAAACAGAATTTCTGACTCTGGGATCAAACAAGCAACTTCAGAAACTCACACCATCTCTCTGCATCAGAATCGGTAACTGTGAAGTACCAGTGTCAGCCAGTGCCAGAAACCTTGGGGTACCTTTCCAGAGCAACATGTCCATGGAACACCACGTTAACCAGCTCTCAAAGGCATGTTTCTTTCAAATTCGGAACATCAGCAAGATTAGGTATCTTTTAGACACAGCCACAACTCAACTCATGATGCAAACTCTCGTCATTTCACGTCTGGACTATTCCAATGCTCTCTGTTTTAATATCTCAGCTACATTCATGTCCAAGCTTCAGAGAATTCAAAATGCAGCAGCAAGACTCATCTCAAAAAGAAAACGATCTGATCACATCTCCCCAGTTCTCAAATCTCTACACTGGCTACCCATAAAGCAGCGCATCAGTTTCAAGATCCTCCTTCTTACTCACAACTGCATCTACGATGACCATTCATGTTCCTACCTCAAAGACCTTGTCACTCCCCACACACCATGTCGATCCCTCCGATCTGGCGATCAGTACCTTCTCACCACACCTCTCAGCAAAACAGGAATGGGAGATAGAGCTTTCTCCATTGCAGCCCCCCATCTCTGGAACAGTCTCCCAATATCACTCAGGATGCCAATGACCACAAACCAGTTCAAATCTGATTTAAAGACTTATCTCTTCCGCCAATCCTACCAATAACTCTCTCTTGTGTACAGCGCCACTGAGCACCTTCAAGATGGATTTTCGGCGCTATATAAATTAATTATTATTATTATTAATTAATTATTATTAGACTGCCTGACCTGATGAAATCGCTAATAAATTGGTAATGGGACGCATCGTATATGTAGGTCAAAATCCTCAGTCGAAACAATCACCACTGAAATGAAGGAATAGTTGACCGTATTCAATATAACACAATCCATTGTCTCTAATATCTGTACTTTTTATTTTACATATAAAAATAAGTGTGATTGCATCCTCATTGTCATATGAAGACGAACATTCAGCATTAGTTGATATATCCATATATATGTTTACTTTAGATAAAATGATATGCTAAATAACTACTATTATTAAGGATAAATTAACAAAGTTAAGTATACATGTTATCTGTAATAACAGGATTTAAACAGGAAATGTATCCTTAAAATTACTATCAATGTAGTTTTCATAATCTTCTTAAATTACAAGAATTCAAGTCAATACCATACTCTTATTGTTTCTTTATATAAATTGTTTTACTTATTTCAGTTATTTGTTTTCCTACATATCTCTTAACCTGATCAGCTAGCTTTGAGTAAACCTATAGGAACAAACAACAATTGTAGTGCTTTCAAAAATATTTATTTTAAAGGCAAGAATTGGTAAACAGACTCGCAGTTTATATTTAAAGGTCTTTAAAGGTGACATCGTGCTTTGAACTGTGACGTTGTGCTTGTATATTACCGGTATATGACAAACTCTCACTGTACTGTTGAAAACTGTTTTTTTCTTAGCAAACACTGTTACTACTTTCTGATATTTATTTCTGTTACTTTTCCCTAGCACCAAGTTTTAAGTCGAAAGTATGTCTCCATTAGAAAGTTAAAATCCAAAGATATATTTTCGTTATTTACGATTCAACTTTTCACAATAATAAACATTTTAATCCCCATTCTTGCATAACGAAATGACAGGCAGAGGTTTTTAAAATGCTGCAACTGATCAGAGACAAATCGGATTTATTTATGAAAACATCAATTTCTCAAACTCTTGTTTTGTTACTGATCAAAGACAAAAAGGGAATTACTTATGAAAACAACACTTTTTCAAGCTGTTTTACTGTTACTGATCAAAGACAAATTGGAACTATTTATGAAAACAAAAATTTCTCAAAATTCACTTTGTACAAACTACTCTACAACGCTCTATAACAAAAGATCATTTTAAGCCTACTTATTAGAAATAACATAAAGATCAAAGACACATTCTATTGTGTTGGGGATGGTGTCTGTGTTGTTGTTTTTGGGTGGGAGGATTATATCCACTGGGGATTTTGTCATAGGGGATTATTTTCCTTGGGGATTATGTCCAGTGGGGATTTTGTCCGTCCACCTCGCTGGTCTCCATAAATCCCGAAAAGTTATCATTAAGACTACTATTAAAACTAAAATAACATTACATTTTGTAAAGTAAACTTGTTATCAGTAGATACTTTAATGCACTGGGATTTAATTCTGCCCTCTCGCCTAAGCAGAGGCTTATGTTCAGCTTAATTTAGTAAACGCTGTAGCTGTAAGAGCACTTCTCTCAGTTTAAACATATTTATTTCCAAAAAGAAGGAACCGGATTGGTAGGGAAGAAAATGCTTATATACAAAGCGCTCCGGGATACAACCAAATACAAAACATGACATGATGAATGTACAGTATAATTATGAATACAAATAAATGATACAATCTGATTATACAAATTATGACTGTGCCATAGAAGCACTACTTTAAATCAAATCTGCCTGTTAAATTTATAAATGAATAAACTGAATTTAAGAGTTCCATATTTACAGCTGGGGAAGAAATGTGACTTCCAAACAAAATTTATTTAAGATCAAATCCCTTTGCATAAAAATACAGACTTAACGATATATAATAACGAATGTCGCTATAGAGAGGACATACAAGGAATTAATGAATATTCTTCAAAGATATAACCACAAGAGCAAGCTGGTGTCGGAGATATAAACCGTTGATATTTATGTGCATTATGATCAGTACATTCTGGTCGGAGACGAGATTGTATTATTTGACAAAATGTGATGCCGGTGATTAAGTCAAAAGTGGCCGTAAATATTAGTATTGTTTAGAATGGCAGTTTTAAATCTTGAAACTGGCTGTATTTCAGTTCTGTTCAGGTGGCAATGAATTCCATAATTTAACTGCATCGATTTCTGTGGGGAAAGGACCTCGCATAACTTTCAGTTTTACAATGTATAATCTGAAGATTCGAATCATTGCGAAGATTATAACCCGTGACATCTGAGAACTTCTCTCATTAGAAATGATCAAAAATAAAGATGATAAATTCAAGTCTCACCTCACAAATTAAATACATACATTGTACAAAGGCAATCATTTATGTTTAACTATTGCGAGTTTACTAAACATGTGTATGAACTTCAATGTATTCCCACAAATGTATTAACAAATGATTTGTTTAAAGTTTGTTTTAGAAGAAGCATTTATATAGGCTAGTGTATAGCCTGTTTGCTAATCCTTTTTTAAAATCTAACTTCTCATAATTTCTTTTGTGTTATATGTTATTTGGGAATAAAATACTGTTTAATCAACTATTGCTTTTTCTCAAGCAAAAACAGTTACTTTTTCTGCTATTTTTCCCGGTTAATTAACAGTAATATCAAAGCTAAGTTACGTAACCCACTTCATCATCACTAAAACGAATGTGAAACACAATGATCCACATGCCATTATTATAATACGTTTAAGCTATCTACATCGAATATACTTTTCATTGAATTTACAATAAGTACCTGTAACCGTAGACTCCCGAATGAAACAGATAGAACTATGTTAAAAAGGATGAAAGATTATGTGCATTTTTTAAAAGGCTATGTATGTAGCAAATGTGACTCATAACATACGCAGGTCACCTGACTGAGCTTCTAATACTTTCTTAAAATGTAAATGGACAATATTGTATTGTTTTGTCTGTCAAAAGTAAAAAAGTGCCCATGTCTGGTAAACAATGTATACTATAAAGTATGACGTATATACCCGTTAAGTATATTACTTAGAAATATGTATTCGCCAGAAAGTATATATCAAGTATTATGATGAACAACTGCACATCACGCACAGTGTTCATTCAGGAATAACAAAACGATTAAGTGCCATGCCCATTCAGGTGTGACTTATCTCGAATTCAGGTTTCTCGGCCATGAACCGTATGACATTACACACGCCCAGTACTGATCATCCAAAAAGTTAGCACTCAATACACATTGATGACTTTCACTGATTAGACATGAAACTAGGTGTGATAAAGCGCCGATATATTGCCGGCAATTGATGACAGTGGCGACGCAATGTCTGGTTGAACATATCTTTTACCGACTGTTAAAGTGTCACTCTCTGCGCGTGAATAAACAGTGGTTACACTAATTAGACCTTTGAGAAGTGACCATTAACCACCACGGAAACATATTGCCCACAATTAATTACCGTTACATAATGCGTGGCTATTTAAACTGGGACTCTCTGTAAAACCAAATCACTTCATAGATATATTCAGTTGCGTTAATCCCTCCTGGTTCCTGCAATTTATTTTGCCCAAGTGTTTACCAAGTCCTGAGGAATGGATTTCTATCAAAGGTACGTTGTCACTTCTCATGTCAATGTATAATGTATGATGAATGAACTGATTTTAAGATCGAGGTACAGATAACTTGAGATCGTAAGTAAGATACATTAGGCTGTCGAAATGTACCAGATCAAAGTTTTGTTTAAAAGAGAGGGTTCGATGGTTTTAGAAAGGATATTCGAGAGGAGATTGCTTACTGCATGTTCCAAGCTAATAAGGGTGATATTATTATTCATTGATTTGTAAAATCTAGCGTACATTCATAATAAAATACAAAACAATGGCGAGTGTAGAAAGCTTTGCTACGGCATAAGAGGACAATGTTCACATCTAAAAATGTTGCGAAGATTTAATCACTCATCAATATTTGAATGAAAATACATCATTATCCTTGTAAATATCAATATATACTTTGTGATAAGAATGTGGATGTGTCTTAAACGTGAATAACATAAATGAGAATATATATAAAATAAATTATGGTTTAGGAAATAGTAAAATTTATATCACAGAACACATGGAGTGTAAATGTAAACTTGTTAAGGCATATTGATAATATAAACACTATTTATCTATATATTTTAATTATAATTCCTACACATTAGAGAGATCATTTAAATAAAGGTCAGTATAATGGTCATATCAAATATTCCTTTCACATTCTATAAATATCTTATTTGTATAAAGTTACTTGAACCGTTACTCTAGCCCATTGGTTGTTTCGTTTTGAAAAGCCGTATGCATTTACACTCGATTCTTTGATGTTGGATATCTGTGGCTAGTCCGGTTAAATTAAACAATTGACATATCTGTGTTTATTATCAAACTTCCTGTTCCCTGTGACGTAAATGCATGGGACCACAGACTAAAAGGTTACTACCTCGTATATTCTGCCAACGGCAGCACATGAGTTAATTCAAACAATCATGATATTTACATTAAGACGGACATTTTTTTTGTGATTGTGATTCTTTAGCACTTATGTATTCCAATGTACACACAAGATGATAAATGTATAAAGTGTATGGATATTTATTTATCAAATATAAGCGTTGATTTGATAAAGCATTACAATTTAATAAATAATGAAATTCATCACGAATCTAGATAGAATTATATAATGTATATACTCGTTCTTGACGAGGGATTGTGATATCGACCTTTTTCAACCGGCAAATTAAGAATTACAATATTGATTTGTACACCATATTGGTTTCGTTCTTATAACATATTGATCAAAACATGGGGAATCCTTAATGACAGCAGAGTATATTTGATAATGTCACAACACTATGTTTGCAGAATTTATCTTTAAAACATTGAATAACTATCCATTCCTTACAGAAATACTAGGGATAATGGAAAATAAGTATTTGACCACATGCCACATGTAGTTTTGACATAATTTAACCAAGGATATGATTGTCGTGCTTATAATTATGCATAATACTTGTCCAGACTGTACAGTACGTATTAAACGGTTTGCAATTTGCTGTTTTGTATGATTCTCGCAATTCCTTCATTACCGAAAAAGACTTTGTACCGTATGTTTGAAAATGTGTTAGCTTGGCCTACACCCCATATTGCCTACATCCCCAAAACTCCTCGTATCGCCTTCACTAAATGCAGAGCGTCACCTATTGTATAACATGCTACTGTTCACTTAGCAATTAATGAACTGGTTCATTGTTATGAAGTCATTGTTATCTGGTAAGCTATACATAATGACATATATACAAATATACATGAATATAACGCAAAATTTCATGGAGCATACGAAAGTCACGTTTGATATGCAAAGCAATTCTAACTAGTATTGGTTTGTATGTGATGGACATAAGTGAAATATATCAATGGATACATGTTAACAATAATAAGCTGGATGAGGCTGGAATTATGCTATCAAATAACGTGCGTATTCGTTTCAGAAGTTTTATATGGCGGTATTGCAGTGAATATACCAGAATAGGTCGATGGTTAGTCGACATCGGTAATTTTTTATTATGAAATATGATAATCTTGTAAATTGTCGAAAAAGCATTTGTCTTACATGTCCGACAGGACAATCTTACACCTGAAAAAATAAAACATAGTCAAAATAAGGAAATTATATGGTCTATGAAAAACGATAGTACTTTATTAACAGCCAGCTCATTCATGTATTTGATCTGTTTGTGGTAGGTGAAGTTTCTAACTAGTTTTATTCAAGTTATCCATTGGCATCTAGCACGTGGACGTAATTATTCAAATAATATACAGTATATAGTATTCATACAGTATTTGCCATATCCGTTGCAGTGAGCAGATACACTAGCTGTCATGTTTAAATTGCATCATTTGACCATGACGTGAATATACAAATGTGAGAATGTGTATTAACTGTCAAGTAATTACTGCTCATTATGTCTCAGGGTGTTGAAACTGCGCTGTGTATGTGTTTTGTTATTTGACTTCATTGGAAATTGCGTTCAAGATTAAAGATGTTAATGGTGGGCCGACCGTGAAAAGGATCTTTTGTCACCTAACTAACAACCTAACAAGGAAAGATATAAAGAATATCATTGAAAATGACACAATTATAATGACATCAACATACATTGGGAGATATAAAAGGTTTACTTATTTAAAAGGTTGATTGTTTGGATAATAAAAGAAGCTAATTTCCCATCCGACAAATCAGGGGATGAACCGTTGTGTGTATAAGGACATGTATTAACCCCTAAATTATGTTCTGTTGTATGATATATCATAACGTTGACGTTAGACCTGCAGTCTATAACGATTTATGTTTCATGCATAATAATACAACAGTTCGATCATCAATAATTTGAATAGAAAGGCGGTTGATTTCATCATATCATATCATCTCATCTCGATGAAATACATGGAATAGATAACGAATTGTGAAATTTTAATAATGTTAATATTATTAGAAGTTGGAGGCTTGAAAAGACAATACACCTTGTTATACTTTAGAGGTAAACCATCATAAGATAACAAATGTGGATCTTTGTTCAATAGTTTTTTAAATTTGTATTGTTGTTTGTATTGTTGTATGTGCCTAACTTTATTTATCAAAATCAAGTTTGTCAAACCTTGTCTATATCGTATTGATGAATGATACCATAAAATGTGGAATATTGTTTTCGTGAAAAACTTATAACTTTCTTCATGAATCATATCGTTAACGGTTAATATGCTTTTTATTATGTACTTATAGTGATTAACCCAAGCCACTATAAATGCACGGAGAGTAAATGACACAAACCAGGTACCCTCTAATCATAACTACCATTAGCGATAATTATTATCTACCTGCACGAACATAAATGTATTTAACTCTCCCTTGGTTATCCGTTTAGATGTAAGTTGGCTCTGTACCCCCCTCCCCCATTAAATTATCACACATATATATAAACTAAAATCGTTTATGCACATTTGTATCTCCAAAAAGGTTACACATGACTTCATATATGCTTCATGCTTGCAAAGTTACACATTGGTAAAAGCAAAGTCGTCATTTTAATGTTTATATGAGAAAAATGCTCCCAAAATGTTGAACTAACTAATTCTAGTGATTGAAATACATGTATTATTTACACATAAACGCATTTCATATGGCATTTTGCATTGGTATTTCAAAATCCTTCACACATTTTACTTAAACTAGAAACCCACAGTTGATTTACAGTGAAGCTATCACTTACTGAATTGCAATTAATTTATTGCCCCAATAAACTCGCTCTCAAAAAGGATGTTCACAATCCCGTTACGGTTCGTTAATCACCGCAATACACATAAATTAACACCTAATTAATTTATTGCTACAATAAACTCGGGATCAGAGTCAATGCAGTTCACACTTCCAACACCGTTATCCAAACATACGATTGGTTTGGTACATATTAAACATTAGTTAGCACGAATCAGACTATATATTAATATTTAATTAATTAATTAATTATATCGTAAGTTTTATGATACAGCTACAAAATATGCTGTATTTCGGTATTTGGTTTGTTATTTATCCATGTATAATTCAATTAACTAATTGACTGACTACAGACGCGTGATTGTAATTTGTACTTCTGTAAATGTTTTTGTACTACCGAACGTTGTTTTTGAGTAAACAGTTTGTAGCTTTGTATTTGTAACATTGGGATGACATACTATACCACCATTCACGCATTAAAGAAAGAAAATAATTACAAAGATAAGTTCAATGATTAATAATAATAATTAATAATGATTAATCGTCCTATGTAAGACATCATATTCACTTTATTTTTAGATTTTATACATAGTTGTATAGTAAGTCTAGCATGGGTCTGTAACCTTTGGAATTATATAAGAACGCAATGTTACCATTTTTGTAACTGTTTCCAGGTTGAGATGATTTGCGCCATCAGCATTATATTTCTTACCCAAACCGAACATTGGTTGATATATCTATGATATATTTTAACAATTACTACTGTATGTTTTACTGTAGTTTGATAATACTTGTTGAATCATGTGTCACATCCATAATCATCTATAAGGTTCACTGAATTCAACTACACAGTAAACAAACCATCTTTGTTACAAAAGTTTCCTGCAACGACAGGCAGGCTCTTACGTAATATACATAAACCCTATCACGGGACCGTGGAATATTAAACAACTGTCCCTTTACATTCACAGAAACACTTCTATGAACAGATACGACTCAGCGACTTCAATCTACATAAGCAAACCATACAATAGAAACCATACTTAGCCACATTGACGTATCTTAAAACATAATGACTGACACATTACACAAAAGTTAGTTACTTCAATCACACACAAATCCGACTAATGCTAAATATGCAACATACATGTAGCGCTATATCATTGTAGTTACATATAGAAATGCCTCCAATTTGCTTTTCTAATTATTGTTTTCTTATTTTACATCTTAGACAATGTGCATTATATTTCTCAGCATAGACACCCGAGTCTACCACTAGGTACATATATCCCCCAGCTCCCAGCATAACTCTTCACTTACATCCTTCCTACATCACCGTCCCCATTCCCAGTAATTTACCATGCCGCTACCAAACCCTGCCTTAGTAATCCTTCAACCATATATTTACCAAAGACTATCTCGATCTATGCCCATAACCCCCAGTCAGTCACTCACTATTAATTACTTTCTATTCCCAGTTCCAAACTGCACCCATCATGTTATCACTCACCCTGGATCGACTCACATCTCCTAACATTAAGGCACAAACTGTGCCTCTACATGTACATCTACAATTAAATTGAAACCACAGTTCAAGTATTACCCACGACCCTTCCTTCCTAGACCTAAATAAAATAAAAAATAAAACATATAAATAAACATATATATCAAACCCCTAACTCGTAGACACTCAACTCAACACAGGCAACACAGGCAACAGCGGCCGTCCCAACCTCCAATCTATAGCCACAAGTACACAACAACACTCATGCCTCTCACTGACGAACTTCACACTGAAAAACGGCACCCCACACCCAGTCACCTACCTTCAAAACTCCACAACCCCAACCACCAACATACAGATTTGTAAAAATTGTAAATAAACCTGTATAATTAACATTAATTAAGTTACTATTATTATCAGACTACATTCATGAAGGATATAAATTTTCATGCTAATTCCAAAACTTCATTCCTTATTATGTTAATGTTATTAAAGTGTAAAATGCACTCTGAAGTAGTTAATTTAATATAAAATAGTTCATGCAAAAGTATACAAGAGTATACAAAAGTTTCCTAGAGTATACAAGAGTATACAAAAGTTAACAAAAGTTTCCAAGAGTATCCTGAGTTTGGATACCCGGCGTATACTGATCAGGATATTTTTGGATACCCGACGTATACTGCCGTATACTGGTTTGGATACCCGACGTATACTAGTCAGGAAACTTCAGGAAATCACTGTATTTTCTCCTGTGTTAATATTCAATTTTGATAAAAAAAATATTCAAACCGCGTAGAGGTATTCTTTGACTGATTTAATGCTTTGGACTAATTTCACAAACTAGTCCGTTTTTCAATACGACGTCGAAAACTCGAGATATTTGACTTTGAACATTATACATATGATAAATACAACTGAGCCATATACTTTCTTTTGCCCGTACGTTTATATATATGATAATTATCTGTTCTCAATATAACTCTAGCAAAATCCTTTTACACGTGACGAAAAATCGAAATTGGACTTTTCATTTACACGTACATAAGTTATGTGACCTATAGAACATTACCAAACCGAATATTTAATTGTATCTGTTAGATAAGATTTAGAAATACGTTTGCCTACTTAGCGCACGTCAGCCGCGGTACATTGTCCGATTTTTAAAATATATTAACATATCGACTTTCACCTTTATATTGTCATTAGACTGAAGGAACTGGCATTCAAACAGTCATTTTCAGCAGCAGCCACTACTTCTCGATAAAAATCACCATTTATAACGTTTGACATAATGTGAGTCTCACAACATACTTAATGTCCCTTTAACCCGTTTATAGTACTTTGAAAACAAATTGAAAACTGATTAAAATGCATAAAGACTAGTTTCTTGGAGGTGTATTTGGAAGGACGAGATGTTATTTGTTCCTTTTTGTCACGTGTGTGTAAGACAGAAAACCCCCCAAATTAGTTGATTATTGCCGTTGGGATATGTTTGTAAATGCAGTCATTTGATACATCTCGTCTTTCTTCCATATTTAAAACGAGAAAATGCATTTGATTCTATTGTTCTATGGAGTGCCCACGTAATAATATAGTATATCGTAACATAAACACAGCTCGTTACAGAATTTCCCATGTTGAAGTATCAATATATCGCCGTTTCATGTATTAAAAGAGGATTTTAAACTTAATATTTATTGCAATGTCGTATTTAACCAGATGGTTTCAAACAAGATACATATAAGCTTTGAAACTACACGACTATTGTCATAGCTGCCTGCACCTAATATCATCAATAAGGCTATAGACTACTGAGATTGGATGAACTAAACGGGTTAGTTGGCCTGGCAAACCTCAATACCCACATCAACCGATCCTTGTTATTGCTTTTATTAAACATATTGCGCAGTCACATCTGGTCCTGACTCCAACCACGTGTACCTAGGTAGGGTGTCCAAGAGGAATACAAATATATATGCCTTTCACATACTCTCTCCTCTCCCTTTAACTGATCTGATGGTGTGAAATGTATGACAGTGAATCCGATAAAATTCAACAATCCTAACTATTTAAGAGTACATACATGTGAACATGTAAACCGTTACTCTTTTGTCATAGACAATATACACTCTTTAACAACTCTTGGAATGTGGAACCGAGAACCAATGAGGACAAGCCTAAGCAAATCATGAAGAATCAATGACGATGACTTTGACAGAGAATTCTCTTGTTTTACGTTAACAACAAGAATAAACTGGATGTGGTTTATTTTAACAAATGCGGATTGCAAAATTTTATCCATCTAATTCTTACCTCTACACAGTCTAGAAGAGCCAATTATACATAATAATAATAATAATTAGCTGCTATCAGTTTCTGCGCAGTTTTCATCGCCGCCGCCGCCGCCGCCGCCGCCGCCGCCCGCGCGTTTTGTATTGGCTATAACTTTCTTCCTAGAAGGTTTTAAGAACTCATATACATAACTTCTTACTAATACCCCTAGGGAATTTTTTTGACATGTTCACATTCAAGGTCAAAGGTCAAGGTCACGAGTTCTGAAATCTCTAAAAAAAATCCTTGTAAACACGATAACTTGAAAAATATTTGTGCTATCAGGCTCTTCTTTGGTGTATATCAACTATGGAGAAAGGCCAAGATTTGGAAAGGTTTTCGCTAACATCCGTCAAAGGTCAAGGTCATAGCGAGGTCACAACTTAAGCATGCTTTTGCGAAAATGTCTTATTTCAACTATTAACACTTTGAATCATTACATGATTGTGATACACAATGAAAAGTGATAAATGTTTGTGTGACCTTGAATTTTAAAAGTCAAGGTCACCAGATAGGGTCATGGTCACCAGTTCTGAAATCACTAAATAACTTCTTTCCAAGGAGGTATCAACACGTCATATACATAACTTCTTGCTTATGTCCCTGGGGAATTATTTTGACATGTTCATATTCAAGGTCAAAGGTCAAGGTCACAAGTTCTGAAATTTCTAAAAAAATTCTTGTAAACACGTTCACTTCACAAATATTTGTGCTATCAGGCTCTTATTTGGTGTATATCAACTATTGAGAAAGGCCAAGATTTGTAAAGATTTTCGCTAACATCCGTAAAAGGTCAAGGTAAAAGCGAGGTCACAACTTAAGCATGCTTTTGCGAAAATGTCTTATTTCAACTATTAACACTTTGAACCATTACATGATTGTGATACACAATGAAAAGTGATCAATGATTGTGTGACCTTGAATTTTAAAAGTCAAGGTCACCAGATAGGGTCATGGTCACCAGTTCTGAAATCACTAAATAACTTCTTTCCAAGGAGGTATCAACACGTCATATACATAACTTCTTGCTTATGTCCCTGGGGAATTATTTTGACATGTTCATATTCAAGGTCAAAGGTCAAGGTCACAAGTTCTGAAATTTCTAAAAAAATTCTTGTAAACACGTTCACTTCACAAATATTTGTGCTATCAGGCTCTTATTTGGTGTATATCAACTATTGAGAAAGGCCAAGATTTGTAAAGATTTTCGCTAACATCCGTAAAAGGTCAAGGTAAAAGCGAGGTCACAACTTAAGCATGCTTTTGCGAAAATGTCTTATTTCAACTATTAACACTTTGAACCATTACATGATTGTGATACACAATGAAAAGTGATCAATGATTGTGTGACCTTGAATTTTAAAGGTCAAGGTCACGAGATATGGTCATGCTTACAAGTTCTGAAATCACTAAGTAACTTTTTTCCATGAAGATATTAACACCTCATATAGATAGCTTAATTTCTTTCTTATACAGCTGGTGAATGATTTTGACATGTTCACATTCAAGGTCAAAGGTCAAGGTCATGAGTTCTGAAATCACTACAACAATCCTTGTAAACATGATAACCTCAAACTTTTTTTGTGCTATTAGGCTCTTATTTGGTATTTATGAACTATGGGGAAAGACCAAGATTTGAAAACGTTTTCGTTAAAATCTGTCAAAGGTCAAGGTCACAGTGAGGTAAAACCTTAAGCATGCTTTTGTGAATATGCCGTATTTTAACTATGAATACCTTGAGTCATTGCATGTTTGTTATACGCTATGAAAAGTGTTCATTGATGGTGTGACCTTCAAGGTCAAAGGTCAAGGTCATGAGATATTGGTTAAGGCCACGTTAATCATTTGATCAAATTTTGAAAGAAGAAATAGGTTTTAAGAACAAACTTGTGAAAAGTGACCCCAGTGATGATTAGTAATAACTCAAATTTTTGTTAAAAAGAATTCCCATTTTATTGATGCTGACGAGAAGGCGGAACAGGGAAAGGCGAGACCCTAAGTTTCGGAGCTGCTCTGCTTTTGCGATGTCCCGCAAACGCTAATCTAGTAATAATAATAATAATGGCTATTTATAGAGCGCCTCATCCATACACTTGTGCATGCTCATGGCGCATAGGGAAAATGAAAGTAGAAAGTCAGTCAAAGGCAATTGAGAAGAAGTAAGTTTTCAAAGACATCGTGTATCATCTGATTAAGTAACCTCCAAACCGAACGATTTATCAAAAGGCGTTTTTTCAGAAACATTGATATGTAATGTTCCAAACATTTTACATTTAATCATTGAATTAACTCTGTTTCAGTAGTTATATCACTCGTGTATTGAAATAACACGTATTTTATTTGGTGACGTTTCTTTTGCACGTGAGTTTGTTTATGTCTTTACATGCAGACGCTACTCAAAGGCAGATCCTTAAGTGAATATGATTGTGTTCAATGTTTATTTTTAAAGTGAACATCAAACTTTGTTATAGTGATATTCAATCCCTTAACAGTATATAAAATGACCACAGAATTATTTTAAAAGTTACCACTAACGCCAGATATATCTACTTGTGAACACGTAAACAATATAAATGCATTGTCTTTTTTTAAAAGCTTTACTTACAACACAGTCAATAAATATACAAATGTCATGTATTTATACTTAAAAGGTTACTGTTTAAGTTTTATCATATAGTGTCGTTTATAAGCACGTCATGAATGTTCTAGAACATTTGAAAGAACCGCAGGTAAATTATAGTATAGTTAGGTCCGCTTCTTTCATGTGCAGAGCTCCATTCTTGTACAGCTTGCATCAGTTTCTTCAATTACAGCCATCCTTTGATCAAACTTAAGTTATGGAGATTATCACATCTGTTATACATAGCCTTTGTTAGTTGTGTGACTTAGGTATAAGTAGTGATTTCGAAAGCCGGACAATGATTCGCAATTGACGCACGTCAATTCAGCAAACATAAGTTTGGAAACTCTTTTACAACAGACAAAAGTGCAAATTTGGGTTGATTTTTGTTGGTAGATCATATAACTCCTGTGCCAGTCTGCTTGAAATCGACAATCGCAAAATAGTGCAATCTCCCGGGATACGAACAGGTTCTGTAGATTCCTCTCCACATGGTCTGTATAATTGCGTGCGTTCTGTATCAGTTTAGTTTAAAGAAAACCCAGTCAGATACATGTAGTTGACCAATCACATCATGGTTTCTAACGGTCAGCGTTTTGAAACAATTGTGAATCATTCGATAACACGTCCCTCGTGTTACTGAAAACGACGAAAGTATGGCTGTTTTGAGTTACTTGCCCCTAGCTTCGAAAGCTTGCCGAAAGCTTTCGTTAGATGTACTGTGATTGGCTACCTTAACATCATCAGAACATGTGAGCCTACGAGCCTCATTGGTAATTGTAGAACTCATGATATATTGGAATAGAATGAATATGCAAGTTAAGTGAAAGTATTTACCTGACATCAGCATAGATGATATGTTGGTACGTATTCAAGCCAAGTTAAATATTAGGAAACATAATGGATGCATCTTTTAGCAGGTGTGTATTTCTACAAAGAATAGACGAGTAACAGATTTATGACCAAAAACAATTTGAGTATGACAAAGATCAGAAGAGATGCTTTAACACGATACAGGAGAAGTTCCCATATTTTCCCCAATGTCAATCTGATGGTCCAGGACCCAGAATGTAAAAAGCTAATCATTTCCAAAGATGGGACAATAAATATAAGGAAGAAAATAATTCCATCTTAAAAATCTTAAGACAGGCCCATTGTTAATCCTGTGTGAGCAAAATATATTGAAAGTGTCCAAGACCCTTTCTAAAGCTCTTCTACTGCCAGTGATTGGTCGCACACAAAGGTCTGTTATCAGTCCTCCAATGAATTACCCATCTATTCATGTCAACTTCCACTTCAAGAGCTAGAAAAGGTTTTAAAAACACCTTTTCTTAAGTTTAACTGCTTCTCGCTTCAGGCGTGTGTTGTGTAAACGAAGTTATCTTCGCCCACTCTTTGTCGGCAGCTTTGGTTTTTATATGTCCCCAAACAGTTGTAAGAGTAACCAGCCGCGGCAAACCGTTAGGCTGACTAGGCAGTATTGATGATGTTGAGTATTGTGCTTTAATGGACTGTTCTTACAAGTAAAGTCAACTACATTGTAAGGTGAATACAATTTTGAAATCACATCACATCTTTGCTTACTGTTGAAAATCGATAGCTTAAAAATGTATACATGTTGAATGCATCATGGCCAATTTTTAATTTAAGATAAGATACTCGGCGGTGAGGTTTTGGTATATTATGTGTACAAGTTAGGCATGGATTCGAATTCGTTGTTATATTTGCTGCTTTAAAAATGTGTAATTCGAAATGCATGCACGAAAGTGCAGCGAATCCTCGGTTACCCACGACTGCATATCCCGACACTGTACGCATGAAACACTTCCAATTTTTTAAGATATTTGTTTATTATCAATATTTTTTGTATTAATTAGAATATGCATTAATGTAACTAACATGCCTACTTTAAGATAATCCTAAAATGAAATACCGGTTGTTATTCTAGAGTTTGGACAACATTGAATCTTAAACAAACATGCTCTAATATTTTGTATGACATCAAGTGGATGGTCTTCATACTTTACTCAAAAGGTCTAATTGTTACACTTTCGAATTACTTTGATGTTGTGCTGAAAGTTTCATTTTTGCAAAGAAAAACTGAGTACTCATTTTTTCCCCCAAGATATTGCTTCTGGTCGTGTTGGTATAAAGCTAACCCCATTGGGGATAGCCAAATGGTAATCTTGACGCTTACTTCCGATCAAATTATCACTTAAACTACTAACGTTCTTCTAGGACAATGACGTGCCTGTGATATATGGATCTGAATCTACGTACGCGTTAAGACTACAATATTCTTCAAGGAAAACTGCTAAAGCAAAAAGACCTCACATTTGAAAGTTTAATACTGTTGGGGACAGTAACATAACTGAAGACATGTTATTCATGTTATGCATGCAGTAGGTAAATACGACTCAAGTCAAACCATTACGTACCAATTTCTTCAGGCTGTAAGTAACAATTTATGAAAACATGAGACAGGAACTCGATAGTTATATAAAAATGCAAAGTCTTAACCTTGTTCATCGGATTGCCATTGTCTTTCGTTTATCAGTTTATTTTAAAATATGTTTTGTGATAAAATACATTAAAGGATTTGGACTGATCATCAACTATAACAAGCAGCTATAACTAAGGTACCGCGCTTAACATTAAAGAGGAAAGACTTTGAGGTCCTACATCTTGTCTCAAAATACATCAGTGTAAGATGTGAAGAAGATCCCTGACTAGTTCTCGTGATATCTCGCTGTAGGTTCACATACTCAACAATTCAAAGATTGACTTTTACCCTGACAGTGACGTCAAGGTCACCAAACTCTTATCATCCCTGTTGGTATATATATATATATATATATATATATATATATATATCAAAATATGAACAGAATCCATGTGTACATATTGCCCCTGAAGAATACCACATGTCGCCTGTCAGAGATACAAACTTTATTGTTGGGTGGAATAAGTTATATTGCAAACTAAATCACTTAAACAGGGTCAAAAGTGTCACAACTCATCTGTCAATGTGCGGCATCAACTTATCAAACAATAATTATGCGATCCGCGCCCATTGTTGCTGACCATCGCTGATAACAGGATTTGGCATTGCAGGCGATCACATGCCATACGTGCCTTAAATGGGTGACAAACAATGTACGTTAGATATACCAGACGACTGATGCATGGATGTCGATACGTGATTAGAGCCAGCATTGCTTGAAATTAGATTCTACAGCTGCATACCGAAAGTTTGTAATTTGGCATGTTGTTGAAACATTGCATCTACGCGAAAACTAAGCCGGTCACTTTGCAATGTGGTTTTAAAGTAGACAGTTGAGGTTTCCATAACATAATCTGATTTGGTATCTCATAGTAAACGGTAACAGTGTTGGAAGCTCTCTGAAGTGACCAGGAGTCACTTTTTTCAAAACTACAGTTTTTATTTCATTCTGCGAAGTATTCATTTAGTTATCAACTGGATCAGATTTACATGTAAATCATATACTTCCTTTTATATTCATTCAATGTATTTGATATGAAATTGTTTTCATTTAATCCATATGAAAACTTTTGTTCAGAAATTAATGATATTTGAATTTTCCAAATTTGACCCCTTCTGTCTATTTCATTATGCCAAATTTCATAAACGTGCACAACTCACTTGACGATCCCAAGATCATTGCATGTGATGCAGTTTTATTGACGTTACAATGAACATCAATTTAGACGATATTTCATAAGCTAAACATGTTGGTGAACAAACTTTCGGTTTGCAGCTGTAATTACCACATCAAGGAAGATACATAGCGTCGAAGACACTGGTCGGTATCCGCTACTTTAGAAGTAAACTGTCATACAGTACAGAACACTGCGTCATTGATAGACAGATGTGCAATATTATGTACAAATGCATCATATAACATAATTATGCACCGACGACATTGATCGATGACAAAGGCAGTAACGGCCTAATTAATACAGAAGGTAAACAGTCCGTCAATAGTACATACACATGCCATGGTATAGTTTACGTTCATCTAGTATACATATTCATGCCCGTCTTCAGGATTTATAAATTATTGATGAGTTGATCGAAGCAATAAATTCGAAACCCGCATCCATTTACTAACGTAAAAAACAAATCAATAAATTTACTCTCATGTTATCACAGATTTCCACACACAAAAACTTAAATACTTTTTGTTCTACTAACGCAAGATCGGCTTTGCGAACTTGTAACATTATTAGAATGTATCTGGACTTCTATATCAAGGTCAATAGTAATTACATTTGATCCCACGCAATAGCATGGTCTAAGTGCCTGAAACACCTACAGATGAGCCACGTGCATGCTGGGGAATGTAAGGACCTGTTAGTGTTAATCTGATTCCTTTACCAAGTTAATGAAGGATTCCCAACAACCTTCTGAAGAAAATCTGTTATCATTATCTTATACAACCTTGTATCAGCTCTGTGTTGTAATACATTCAACCTTAAAGACAATAAGTAGCGGAAAGTCAGTTTGTTATTGTACTGACACCAACAGTTGCCGAACCCCTGGTGGGATTCGAACCCTTTACCTCTTGATGTGAAGCAGAACGAGCTAACCACTGCACTATCCTACCCCCATTTTTACACGGAGCCAACATTCAAAAAGGGATTTTCCAATTAGGAATCCACACTTTCAAAATGTTTTTCAAACATTCAACCCTCCATTGTGTAACCAGATACTAGAACGAAAAACAGGCAAATTATACAGCGCTAGAAAGGTAGAATGGGAAATATACATTGTAGATTTGGTGACCCTTAGGCCCTATTCTCATGCAGTACGAATACGATACGCCCTATAGCAAATTTGTTTTTGTTTAAGACCCCTAAGCCAATGAGGATGACAAATCATAGGTTGTGACTCTTTATTCCATATTCTTCTCAAAACCTAAATGCACTAGAAATATGATTTTTAACACCTTGGCAGATGGGAATTATAAACTGTAGATTTGATTACCCCGTGTTCTTCACAGAGGCTATCACTATCAAACCTATTTTGACTTCATGTTCAAGAACTAAAAGCAAGATTAAAGAAAGATGAACTGTTGTGTACATACGCCAATGTGAAAATAAATAGTGGATTTAACCTTTTGACCAACACTTGTGGAAAAACATGTTCAATGTTAACATTATATAATTAATAATGTAAAGCTGATTGAGCTGCACAGCCAATAACCCTACACTTATTTAGAAAGAAATTACTTGTATCTTTCGACCGTACAGTCCGCATTCCTTTAGATGTTATTTCAGTTATGCATATGCGATCTAAACATTGCAAATACCTGTGCATGTCTGGTTTCAGCGGAATAAGAACAGGTTGTCATTACCTATGCCTATCTTTCTATTTCCAACCCTTGTTTACATATTGTTGGTATATCGGTCCAGGAACCTGTGTTTATCTTTCAAGATCAAGTTGGAATATCTTTACATTTTGTCTGTTTATAGCTCTGAAAGAGGCAAGAAGGGCGGAACTCTTGATGTATTCCCTGTTTGTTTACATTTATTCAATGAGAAACTAATGTACTTAGCGATTCCTTCTGAACAGTGTAAACATGAGTAAACCTATTTTTACAAGGTAAATTATAAGTGAGCGCTATCTGAAAAGGTTCCCCTTTACAATATGTGAACCCCCTCTTCCTATTGAAAATTCCTGGATCCGCCTTTGATGATAAGGTAAAGGGATAGGGTTTTAAAGAAATAAAATTACACGTTTGACAAGAATTGTAATTTGTTTTAGTCAACAGCATCTGAACTTTTTCTGCTGAAATAAGCTGTAATTAAAGAAGATTTGATTCTAAACGAAACCTCTGTAATCCTCGAAAATATTGGTTGAACAATATAAATGATGAATATAAAGTATCATAAATCTTTCTGAATAAAGTATCATGGAAACACCTTTGGCTATTTTGCACTATAGTGACAACTGCGCAAAACTCTAAGTCACCCATCTCGCCTGACTTCATTCATCAGAGCGAGACTATTTCACACACATTTATATATGTTATATTCTAAGTAAACCGCAATCCAAGAAATACATATCCATCGAAACCATCGACATTGACATAACCATCCTCATTTTACAGAAGTTTTGCGATATGAGCAAACGCTTAATGTATGTATTTGGCTCCATACAAATGGTCTTCTCTTGGTACAATACAGCCGCCAACTCTGCCACTGTTTGTCGATCCCCTGGAGATATTCTGCAACCCAGGTGTCCCATACTTGACATGTTCTGTACGGATTAGGTCACATCTGCACGCAGGCCCTGGGATTATGGTGGCGACTTCTTGTTGGTTAAGTGATAGTTACTATCATCATCCCGTGGGATATTGTGTTTTCATCCATGTAAACGGGTAGGGTGCGAATGTGATGATTGCCAAAATATGGTTACCACTGCAGGCTACAGGATGTTGCATATAATTGCGATATTTCTTAAGTGTAAGTTAGTGTGTCAGGAACAGTCGGGAATATATGGGAATATCATCCACCCTAATCGCTTTTGTTGGATATTGGAGCAAAATTACTCTTCCTGAGGCTCCTCACATGAACTATGCCGACAGTGACACGAAATAAATGAAAGTTCATACGTTTGAATTTGGTGAATTAGAATGAAATTGGTTTCTCCTAATGGAGGTATATATAAATATATATAAAGGGAGGTAATTCAAGGCAGACGCTGTCAGTATAGCGTACGGGTATAGGGTATAGGGTACGGGTATTGTTACAAAGTGACTATGGTACTCAATAATAACAAGTATAATTTGTAACAAACAATTTATTGATACAATCTACCAACAAAAAATAAACAGTCACAAAGAAAACAGGAAGACGCGAGGGGTTTCAATTTGGTGTTGTAGGTGCTGGTACTAAGCTGAAACGGGAAAACATCATACTAGATATTTGTTAAGAGTAGTAGAGAAAACGTCAGCTGAAAACAAATATCGTAATTATGAATAATTTCAAAATCTCCAAACACCTATGGCATCATATACAAAAAACTGTTAACTTTACAAATCAATTACTTTACAGTTACCCAAAATACACAAAGTTATTATATAGATTTAAAATCAATGAAACGCTGATAATACGATCACTTACTTTACAGTAATGAACGTTAACATTGCGTACATGAAATATAAGTTTTCAGATCAAAGACAAAGTTCAAACTCTTCAAAACATCAGGTTATCAAAAATACATCATTCACAATTTATCAACAATCACATACGAAATAGTTCACACCCATCAAATCACAAGTCAGTGAAAAATTCACAATTCTATCAAACAGATCAAATACACATCCGGTTTTACAGTCCGGCACACTCCCATGAAACATTCATGGTACAAAATCCTTGAAAATACTCTACAAGGTCGTCATGACACGCATGGTATCAGTCATAAACGTTATGACACAGCTGTGACGCACAGCAAACAGCCGCACATCAGTACGGCTCTTCCGCAACACAAGTACGGATCAAGGACACAAAAGCTCCAGACATTATGTGCTGGTTGAACTCTCGTCCGCACACGACTTTGCACTGGGTTGACCACACCATCCGCAGGGTTGACTGATGACTCAGTCAAAGGTCATCTGTAGATCGAGTCTACACTTGGATGCACCCAGTCTGTAACACACATATGTACAAAATTATAACCTTACAAATACCGGCAAAACATGTTTATTCCCTAAATATAGTGTTCATTATTTACTACTGAATAGGTGATGAAGAGAGTGTTGAAAAAGATGCGGTGCTATATGGGTAGCCAGTGTAGTGATTGCAGGACCCCAGTACCAGTCAGCCTCCTCGCAGCACTGGTCTGCACTTGTTGTAAAAGCTGATGTAGTCCGTAGTCAAGACGGGAAGTGACACAGGCTTTTTATAATTGACTTCAGATTGTCATTCACAAGGTGTTTCTTCATCTCGCTGATCTTGATGATCTTTCTTGTTGACTTGACATGGTTTTTCATTGTCATGTTTCTGTTGAACCTCAATCCCAGATTTCTCACGTCATTGCTAGGCTTGATCTGATTGTCACCAATCTCAAGATCTACATCTGTAACTTTGTGTTGTAATTTTGTCAAGCTAATTGTCCTGAATTCTGTTTTGGATCTATTGAATTTTACTGCATTTGCTGTCATTCAGTGTTGTATATCGTTGATAGATTCTTCGAGTTGTAACTTTGATGCAGCTGTTTGGGCAGGTTTAGTTCCGATATACAACTGGTTGTCGTCTGCATAGCCATGGACTGTGATGTTATACTGTCGGATAAGATTTCCTATGGGGAGGATATAGATGTGAGAGAGCAAAGGACCAATGACAGAGCCTTGTGGCACACCGCACCGTGATTTGGATTCATTAACTTGTTCTTGCAAGCATCTGTCAGTGAGGTAAGATCTGAACCACTTCAATGCAGGGCCACGAATACAAACTGTTTGTTCCAACCTCTGAAGCAATATACTATGGTCCACAGTGTCGAAAGCTGCAGATGAGTCAAGCAGAACTAAAAGAACTGTTTCTTGCTTGTCAAATGAATTCATGATGTACTTTTTGACCAGTAATAGTGCAGTCTCGGTACTGTGTTTCTTCTAATAGGCATGCTGGAATTCTCCCCTATACCGTTGTTATCAATATGCTTTTTGAGACGTATAGATAAGATACTCTCAAAAACTGTAGCTAGAAATGGGAGATTTGATAGCGGGCGATAGTATTGCAGCAGTGTTTCGTCTAATGTCACTTTTTAGGAGAGGAGTAACAAGGGCTCCTTTGAAGGATGTAGGAACAGTTCCTGAGTCAAAAGAACAATTCACGATGTCATCAGTAGGACCAACCAAGTATTCCCGACAATTATTGCAGGATTTGTTCCAAAAGTAGAGAAATATGAATGAATGTGAAAGCATAGAATGGTTATGTTTTCAACTGGACACCATTGCTTTTACTTTAGCTGTTCCAGAAAGGAAGTTACACAGGCTTGCTATGTGCATTACACCTCCATTGTCGAGTAGCGTTATGGCAGTGCGTGTGCGTGAAGTGGCCTCACTAGTTGGTCAAATCTTTGCAATGAAGTGCAATGTTTTTGGCTCGGTCAGCTTATGACTTGGTCTCTCATTGATTGTTTGAAAGCAAAATCCTGGACTGGCGGAATTGTTTTGTCTGCAGAATGTAAACAGTTTTTGTTTTGGCATCATAATATGCATTGTTTCAGACCATATTCGCTGTGTTCAGACTTTTTTCCAACACGACTTGTGTATAATGATGCTAGTGGTGTGGGTTACGGCGGTTATTGTGTGCAAATTTGGGGTAGAGTCTCACAGGGTCGGTGGTCGGAATACGAGATGCAGCAAAGCTCAACATGGAGAGAAATGAAAGCTGTATTCATTGTACTTGTCATATTACATGCCGATGTGTATGTTATCACCAACAAGCGTAGTATGAAGGCACACCTACAAAGTCTTGCTCTTAGCATATGACAAGTATGTTTGAAGCATTGTACGTGTCCGTTTGGAGATGAACGGAATGAACGGGCAGATTATTTGAGCAAACTTAGTGATGTATATGACTGGGCAATTGCAGATATTATATTCAACGAGCTGGATCCCGATCGAGAGTGGGAGCCACACACTGTAGAGCGTTTTAAAAGCTACTTCAACAGAAAACTCGTTTTGATTCCAGATACTAAAATCCGGGTTGTGAAAATGGTGATACATTTACTTCAGAGTGGAGCAAAGAAATGAATTGGTTAGTTCCCCGGTGTATCTTATACCTAGAGTGTTGTCTCATATGTTAAAGTACAAAGCAAAGAGGACATTAATTATATCGCAATTTCTGGCCTTTGCTGTGTAAGCGTGTAGTCAAGTAAGACGTTGATGTTGTGTATCTACCGTCTTGTAGGGAAACCATTATTCCAAGTAGGGTAAAGTGATGTATGTTTGGTGAGATGCATTTGAATTTTTCAGTGTTAGCATTGAAAATTTACTTCAGTAAATAACATGGTATTTTGTGTTGCCGATATGTCCGTGCACCGTATATAATGGCTTTATTAAAGGTACATCCATTGTGTTGTTGGGGGTCACATATTGCAAACGTTATAAAACGTATTGAAGCCAAATAAAAGTTTATGAAACACAATGGATGCACCTTTAAGACCCTGCTTGATAGCATGAAATGAGTGATCTCGGTGAACTGTTAAACGAGACTAGATCGACTAATACGGTGAAAACGTACACTTTGGATCCCACGCGGTTTAACTTTTATTTTGCCTGTTCAACCATTGCATCGTGCATTGTATTTATTATCCTTGGTTCAAACTTGTGAGCGTACATCCTGTGCTCATATCATTTCACAGCATACGTTATACTCACGTGATAGTATAGGCTTGTGTAGCCAGACAGATAATTCCCTTGTCAGGGATGTATTGGAAGCTTTGAAGAGAAGGTTAGCCAAAGAAAGAGCCTTTAACTGTTTCACATTTGAATAATTTTATATCTTCCTTGAATGTAGAGCATTGTTTAAAAGACAGCAGGATCGCTGTTATGATTTTAAATGCGTTTGCAGGTTTTCTTAGTTCTGTTGAACTGTTGCACATTGCGCGTTCAGATAGTGTTTTTTTGTGTGTGAACATTACATGTCTTTAATTACTGAACATTACAAGACGGATGTTTACCGTGATGGTGCATGGGTTCTTATTGGTTGTAGCGATTCACAATTACACATTTAAAACGTTATCTTACCATTGCAGAAATTCCATAAGATTCCAAGGAATATATCTTCAGATATTTAGCGTCAGTTAGCCATTGTCGTACACCAGACTGTGTGAACTATTTCGTGAAGCGTTATCACCTTTTGTAAGTGAGGTGTCCAAGTATGGTCCCTCGTATTGTACTGATTACATGTATACGACCAATTAAAGATTCAGTTTTTGTCAGCTAGATAAGGTTCCTTAGTTACCTCAAACTCGAACTCAAACTCGTTATTCTCTAGAAACCGCCAACGGCGGTACATGCGATAAACATAATATACATTTTACATAATATACAAGATAGCACCTTTGACCAATTAAGAGCTCGCCAGCCGCGGTAGATTGTCAGGGTTTCAATCAAAATCAGGACTGTATACCTCTATTTTGTAATTATGCTGAAGTGATTATCATAGACATGGTAATTACCAGCAACATTTAGTACGTCTAGATAAATCTACACCATTGATAACGTTTGAGATATGGTACTCCAACACACATTGTACTCGATGTCACTTTTAATGTTTGTTCTATCCTCGTGAATGACACTTTCAATGTTTTATATTGCCAAATTGCAAAAACACACATCCGTGATTCCCAATAGTGATTGTTTGTGTACTTTATTTTAAGGGTGTTACTGATTTTACCAAGTATCACTGCAAAATACATACAGGGCGGAATCAGGTTCTGGTGATCACTTATACCAATGTAACATCTTTGTATCAGTGTATCGGGTCCCGAGGCTTCACGCTCATATGGAAAACTTTATCGACCGTCAGCCAATCGAAAACGAGCATTTTCCCGTTAATATATATAATATATGCATGTACATGTAACAACTCGCTGATTTTTGTTTATTTCCTAACCCTCAATATTTAGCTTCGACTTCTGACTGTTGAAACACTATCGTGAAGTGGAGTACTTGAAATTCCCCAAGGCGAATCACGATGACGACAACGGACGTTATGCCCCATTGATACTTTCAAGCATTTTGACTCCAAATGTTTAGCACATGTTAATCAAATGCCCCACTGACACTTTCACGCAATCATGTTACGCTTTTACATCAGGAATCTAACCATATACATAAACATCCCATTTATATAATTACGTGTGATACAAGAAGAAAGGAAAATGCAATCAATTTCTTCACATTTCTGGAAAGGTTAACGAACGGAACATTAGATAAATATGGAAACCACTATTCTCAAAATAAAGTTATTGTTTTGTTTTAACTGTTTGATCAAACACCGACTATATAAACAGTACGTACAACTAACAGTTAAAAACATCCAATGCAACGCAAAATGGCCTACCACCCACGTATTTGATAAGCATGAAGGTCTCCCTAAGGTATTACTGTTTTAGCACAAACATATAACTTTAGACTTTTAGATTGAGAAACCTCATGGTTAGTGTTTATTTACATACATTTTTCTCTGCCTAATACATAATCTTAGTTCAAGCTAAAAGTTTATCTGTTCCGCAAACTTTGAATTACGAAGTATTTCCTTATACAATCTCACCTACATGTACCAAACTCTGATGACCATTTAAAGGTAGATGACATAACAACATATAAAATATGAATTTAGCTTTGCATAAACAGACAGAAACATGGTAATTAACGGCTAAATCCTACATACACAATATGATATTCATATAATGCAGCATATGTTTATTTTGCTCAAATTTAGAGAATAACATCTGTGCCTGATGCAGACCAAGATTTGTGACCGGGGCGCAATAAATCATACATACCTGTAGTGGTGCATCTTTTTAAAATCTATGATAATTATTCAATTTAATCTTTTCGAATTCGGATCAAGCAGTCCGGGGTTCGAATCCCGACAAGGGCTCGACAACTTTTAAGTGAAATGCGTTAAACTCCCTATTATTATTCCCTGACCTATTCTCAGTCACAATCAAGCCATGAACTCTATGACCTCCATCAACACTTAGAATGATGGAATCATTTCAATTCAATTGAATAGTGTATTGTTTTCAAGACCAGTTGGTCCAAAAAGAGACACATTAAATATACATGAAAATACCCTGTGCACATATCAAAGAAATAATTATTCACCTCCTGTTCAAATCACGTTGTACCATGAACTCATTAATAGTTCTGCTATGATTGAACACTAATGGTACTACATCATGGCGTATTGTTAAAAACATTGGACAACCGTCATGTATATGGACATAGCCCACAATTCCATGCGCTAACTTTTACCGCAACCCGGAAGCAATTCAGAGACAATGTAGTCCCTAGTATAGGGGCTGTTTCTCGTACTTGTAAATATTATTTTGTGAGATGTGATGGTTCAAATGAAAGGTCTGATACTGTAGTATGTGTGTGATTTTTTCTGGGTCATAGATTTACTGCTATTGTGTTTGTGTGAGCAGGCAAAGTGACCCTACATTGAAGGTCGAGGGTCACGGACCAACCTTGAAGACGGGGTCACATTTGTTTACCCTGGCTACCGGCCAAAAATGCCACGAAACCTATGCTCACTTTTTGACCGAAAAGTGGTCTATGGCAGGTAAGTCAGTGTGCAAAAGCTGAATGCCCAACGAGATATAGGGAATTGGCTGTATTAGAATGACAATGATGATAGAACTACTTGAAATTAATTGTGGGCTGTGGTCTGATATGATATGAATATGATCTTTGATTACTTGACATAAGGAACATGTAGAGACCGAACTTCCTGAATCATGAAAAACTTCTCAAACACTTTGTATTCACGGACGGATGTAGCTGCTTCTGAAAATAAGAAGTAGTTTCAGATATTCAATATTATTAACGTCACATATTCTCTTTTTGAAGTAAAATATGGTTTACTAATTGTATATTTATTAGGGAGACTTTTTGAATTCTGCACGCCAGTCTTGTATGACACAGTCAATTAATATTTCCTTAAATATCTTTAGCAATAAATGTGTGCCCCAAAGAAATGCAGATGTTAACGCAATGACAACATCATTTGCTTGATGTTAGTATCTACACCAAATGTCGAATAGCATACAATGTATCATGTTAATTATTCATATTACCAAAGGCTCTTAAAGAAATCATAATAACAACATACTTGTTTATTATGTGAGCGTGTTTTTCCAGCGATCTGATTGGTCGAAAGGCGATCACGTGACCGTCGACAGATAAGCATAATTATTGACTCCAGCCCGAGTCCGACCAAAAGCCGTATTGACTTGAGTGACGTCATGCGATTGTTGCATGACGTCAAACGATTGTTACATGACGTCATGCTATTGTAATCATGTGACCGTAGGCCAAGCTGTTCAAACCAAATTGCATTTTGGCTGTATTTCATTGATTTTCTTTCGTGTCTGTATTGAATACATAATAAAACAATTATCGACTGGTGAATTCGGTCAATACCTGTTTTTATGGACCCGAGAAAACAATATTGACCGCGGACTTCGTCCTTGGTCAATATTGTTTTCTCGGGTCCATAAAAACAGGTATTGACCTCATCACCAGTCTATAATTGTATAATGTCAACTACTTTGATTTTGAAATCGTCAACTGAAGGCTGTGAGACCACAGAAGGTAAAGAGGATATTTCATGTCCTACCTTTGTGAGCCTACTAAGGTAATGGATTAAGAAAACAAGATGTGTTTGTTAAACACAGATGCCCCCGGATATACCAAAGTTATGGCCAAGGTTAAAGTTTTCAGAAAATGTCCACTGCGGCAAGGAATAGGTCACAAGGTCAAATATGATGACCTCATATGAAGGTCTCATCACAAGGTATGCACATGCCAAGTATGAAAGCCCTAGTTCTGAGTAATCCACTGTTATGGTCAAGGTTAAAGTTTTCTGAATATTGTCCACTGCGGCAAGGTCAAGGTCACAAGGTCAAATATAAGGTCAAGGTCACAAGGTCAAATATGATGACCTCATCTGAAAGGTCTCATCACAAGGTATGCACATGACAAGTTTGAAAGCCCTATCTCTGAGCAATTCAAAGTTATGGCCAAGGTTAAAGTTTTCTGAAAATGTCCACTGCGGCAAGGTCAAGGTCACAAGGTCAAATATGATGACCTCATCTGAAAGGTCTCATCACAAGGTATGTACATGCCAAGTATGAAAGCCCTAGATTTGAGCAATCTAAAGTTATGGCCAAGGTTAAAGTTTTTGTGGACAAACACACAGACAGACAGACAGACAGACGGACAGGTAAAAAACAATATGCATACTAAAAATGGACTGATTACCAGTCAAGTCAATTAGAAATTGGTCTGTTCGCCAGTACTGTCACACAACGTCTCTTTTTGATCTCATTGATTAAAGAAATATTGCTGGTAGTTATAATGCTTGAACGGTACGTGATACTGTATCAGCGACAAGAAACTACACCTTGATCTTTTATAAACGTTGTAAATATCTTATGTTTCACCAGACATCAGAGAATATTCTTCATCTTAGATGTTTCTAAAGAAATAACTGTTTTCATGATATATGCTGACAAAGAAACGCTCCACCTGAATTTTAACCTTAGCGTTCTATCACGTTTGGATTGAGTCTCGGGAGAGGACTGGCTTTGGTTATTGATTTATTTTTTTGACAGTAAGATTATTAAAAGCTGTAAAAGAATAGGATAGGTTTTGTCAAGATATCCATTCCGTTGCGATACCATAAAAAGTGTAAATGGTTTATTCACGGTTTTGTTCGCCATATTCACGTTTCGTGTCAAGTATTTGGTGTTAAAAGTTACACTTTCTTAGTTCTTCTTTGTTATATTGTTCACTAATTGAAAGCATACTTGGGAATATGTTAGTATTTTTATCAAACTCATTCTCATTTATGAGCCCAGTAGTTAACAAAGAATGTATATTCCAATTCAACCAACATTCACAATATATCCATATGCTCCCATTCCCTTATAATTAAATACGAGCGTACAATTTTTAAATCTGTATTTCAAAATTATATTTTCAATTATTTCCAAGAATGTAGGATAGTTATAATATGATAGCAGAATGTTTAGTAGCTACCACCAAAATATACTTTTCTAAATAATACTTTTAGATGTTAATTTTATTGTGCAGCCCACATAGGAGTTTTAATGAAAGTGTTTTTAATAGAGATATTGCGACATTTCCCGAACAATATTTCACGAAAGCTTGTGTCATAATGTAATCAACCTGGAACTATCTATCTTATAACAGAGATGTCTGTAAATGTAAAATGTTAATGTCACGTTCACATAGTCGACCTTTATTACACCAAAGTTACTTGTATAAGTAAGGTACTTCCCTAATAACACACCCTATCGTAATGTGTATAAAGGGAGTTTAATTGCATTGCCCGTAATAGCAAAACCAGTTATAAATATAGTCGCAAGCGACGATAAACGGATTCAACCCTATTTGATATTATTAAAATATTCAAAATAACAAAGTTTAGTAAGAATATTTTAAGGCGTTTTGGGATCGAGATTTAAACGCAAATCCAAGAAGCTGCCTTGAGTTCACCATCATCGCCAAATCTTGTACCACGGTAGTGTGATTTCAAATTGATCGCCGCTCTCAATTGCTTCTAAAAGTCAGCTTAGTAGCTCCTGTTATTGTAGGTTCAGGTGGTTTATGGTCTTTAAGTCTCACGCCCTTTGAATCCATCAGGGGATCCAGGGGTGCGGGGGTGCAGGTGGTGCGGGGGTCCATGAGAGGTCCAAGTGTAGTAAAAAATAATAAAGGAGCATTTTACTCTGTAAAATCGCAATCATAACTTAAAAGCTATTACACTGGTTGCTAAAGGCCCCTTTACACAGAGCCGCGTCCTTCATACGACCATTGAGCGACCAAAAAAATTGGACAGGACGCTCAATGGTCGGCTGATTTCGCGAAATCCCGTTTCTGTGTAAATGCTCCTGCGATCTTCGTGCGTCCTTTGTACGACCTAATGCAATTAACGGTAATTCCCATGATGATCTTTGAACGACCTGCACGTTTACGGAGCCTCCACACTGCCTTCGCTGGGCGTTCACTGTGCAACCCTAACAACATTTCAGCATCAAGGGCGATCCCCGTACAACCCGTCAGCCTCCTCTGTGCCTCCTCTGTGCCTTCGCTGTGCCACCATTGACGACTATGGCGACAGTTGGCCGACAATGCAGCAACACTTCTGCCTCCTCTGCGATACCTGAACAATGCTTCAGTGATCCCTGGGAGCATTCGGCAATCTGTATAGACCCTATAATAAGCTGCATTAGTCTCAATTGTTTCAGTCCCATTCCAACAGTAAAAAACAACCAACCAATGAGCTTTTGCAGCTGCAATAAATACAAATAAAATTGGGTTTTTTTGCAGAAGAATATGATAAAAAAAATTTAATAGAAACTAAAGAAGTAAATATACACAAATACATGAAATTATTAAATCCACGGGTAAACAAACGAATGAAACAGGGCTTCATCATCCTCCAGAAGTCAAATGGGTTAAATTTAAGTTTATGAAACATTATCGGTTCATACTTCTGAAAATCATGCTTTGTAACAGCTAGTCTTCTTAACGGGGAGATAAAAAAGTAAAAAGAGATGTCCTACCGTGACGATGCTTCAATGTTAGAGTTTAGAATTAAAGTTAGAGAGATACAATAGGTCGCCAACATCTTTTATTAATTAATTTTCGGTATTTCGTAATTTTGTAAAGAAAATTACCCAACATTCTGGACAAAAAAAGGTTATTCCAACACCCGTATGTGATTGAATAAAGATCATGATAAAAGTATCAAACCCGAATGTAGAAATTGTGCGTACTTCTTTACAAAACTTGTTATTATCAAAGACATTTAAAATCGACTTTATCCGACAGCAGCATTCCGTTCTTATTGTTAAATATGTGAGTTTATACATCTTTATTTGCTTGACTTTTCTGTTGTCTTGCTCCTTTTTGGTGCCATAGTCTTATCAGTGATTTGCCAACAGAAACAAGGAAACATGTGAGAATCGATAATCTATCTTTTGAGAATTTACGAGGACGCTCAGAAGGCTGAGTGAATGCAGAAAGAAGGCACAACACTCGTCATGGTCGCACAAAGGTTGTCGTTGTCGCTGCATGAAGGCAGAACGGTCGTGATATAAACGGCTCTGATTGTACAGAGGACACAGTAGGAAGGCACAAGGGAGGTAGAGGCATCGCCCAACGTTAGCGTATTTCTTACATGGCGATCACTGAGTGTCCTTTGCGACCTTAGAACGTCCATTGTACGACCTTTCTGCCTCCTGGGAGCAACCGTTGAGCGACCAGAATCGACGGCGACCCCTCTGCGGAAGTTTTGAGCATGTTCAAAATTTGTTGGCGTCCTCCGCGTCCTTGGCGATCAATCGCGATGTCTCAACATCCCTTGTGCCACCGCCTCACGACCTGAGCAACCATTCTGCCTCCCTTGAGCGTCCAACAGCGATCTGTTATGTTTTTTGGTCGCACAGAGGACGCACAACGGTCTTTATGTCTGTGTAAAGGGGCCTTAAGATCGTGAGGAGGTGGCACATGGGATGTTCAATTATCGCCAAGGACGCCAAACAATGTTGAACATGCTCAAACGTCCGCAGAGAGGACGCCGTCGATTCTGGGCGTTGAACGGTTGCTCTCCACACCCTGTAATACGCTACTACGTGAGGACGTTTTCTAGTGGTCGTTATGGTTTGCTGTGCACAGCAACGGCTCCCAATGGTTATGTCAGTTTTTTAGATTTTGTGTTGCTTCAGAAATTGTGCAAGTAAAGCCACAATTTTAACTTCTTTGAGATATATTTATCGTTATTTGGTAAAATATTAATTAAGGATTAATTTGATCTGAAAAACTTACCAAATGAAACGGGAATTATGAAAATATTCAATGTTATACGGTTAAATAATGGCATTCAATGAAAGAAGTGACCTTTTTTATTGTCAAAACAACATACATTTTCAATTCAATAATGAAGTTATGAATACATTTATAAATTCGCTGACACGTCGTCACTGTATGGCATCCTCAGAAAAGCCAAACACTAACTGATTACTCTCCTATCTCTCTTAGTTAAGGAGGTTTATTTTAAAAAAAAATAATTTAGGGGCGTGTTTTAAGAAATATGAACAGATAATGTTTCAAAAACTTAAATTTAATTGGAGAATGATGTAGCCCTGTTTCAGACCTTTGTATTACTCTTGGATTTAAATACCATGTAGTTTTGAATATTTCTATATAACAATATATAGGTCACACCATAAAGCCTATGGATCGTCACGGGCCTATTTTAGTAAACAACGTACTTAGGTCTATTATATTCAACTTTCTTTATTGAAGTAAACTCGATTGACCTTTTAGTGTTCTGAAGCTCGTGACCTTTCTTCTACAGGAAACTACGGCTTCATTTTAATGAAAATGTTCATTAACGTTTTGCTTCAGCAGACAAAAAAAATCGATTCATGATCTTTGTTCTTCTTTTTCGGAACATTTTTTTTTTATCAGAATAAACATAATGCATTCTAAAATAGACAAGACGATCAAATATATTAAAAAGATATGTAAAAGGAAAATACCTAAATTGAAATAAAAGTATAAAGAAATTATCATTAATTAAACTTTATATAAGATGGTGTTACTAAGGTCTAACATTGTTGGACATCTCTTGGCGAGAATATAAAATCGAATTTCACATTATATCATTTGACGGTATAAAGGTCTGGATAATTTAAAACACATCTTAAGTTGATCAATTTCTCTATTTTATATGATAAGGTGTTATTTGTTTCACGTAACATACCCCCACTCTGAAATAGTTTTCTGTTAAGTGAAGTGTGTAGACACCTCAACCGGTACCAATGTTTTAATCAAAGTGTAACATAATATACATGTGGAAGTCACCAAATGTATACTGCATTGATTCTATATTACATGTATCCGATCTATAATCGGTTCACCTGAATTCTCCTCTTCGATTCAAATCTGTTTCAAATATCTAACTATCAGGTCATGTTCTGACATGGAAAGATAGGTAATAAGACGTTTCACTGGATATGTCATCTCTTCAGTACATGGCCATCCGCTTGCCATTTCAATCAATTGCCGAATATTAACTTACTAAACTGTAAAGTAACGAATAAGAAAAACAATGTCCACCCTATTTGTCAGATGATCTTCATTAAGAACGTTTTCCAAATGTTTTTATTGCTCCCAAGAGTACATGGTCTTACATCAGTTCATACATCATTAAGTGTTGTCAAACACCTTTGGAAATAGTATCCACAGTGGGTTTCATATATTAGTTTACTGGAAATATAGAAGACCATTTGTTATCATGGTTATGAAGTTTATTGGTTTTAGTTTGCCAGAACCTTTTCCACATTGAACATTTCTTAAACTTCAAAATAACCAAATACCTTTCTAGTTTTGGAACTTGTTGTCTGATACCACATATATGGATATATTTTTTTGGCAGATATTATTATATGATTCAGTAGTCTATCAATGTCAATTGTTCCAATAAAACGAGGTATGTTGTTATTTTAATTTTGTAACCCATTCGATCATTAAACCAAAGTTCAATTTTGTTCCAAAAAGTTTGTATTTCTCTACATTCCCAATACATATGACACATATTCTCATTCAACTCATTACAGAAACAACAAGTTAAGTTGTCAACAAGTTTAATTTTGAATAGTTCTTTTTTTAGTATATATAATACATTTTTAGAACTTGTATTGAAATTCAAGTAGTTTGACATCCTTAAAACCTTTTCTGTAATTCATGAAAATCTTATCCCAATCAAAGTTCACATTCAGGCTTGCCATTTAATAACACTTTGGGTACATTAGAAATCAAAATGTCCTAAAATATTCTAGATACTTTAGAGGATTTCAATTTAACTGACAATGGGGTATATGTGAATAAAGTAATTTTGATATACCTTGATTGCCCAATGATACTTTTCCAAGAATCAGGTATAGAGAGTTTGGTTTTTGGAATTATTTAACCATCTTCATGAAGAACTTATCTTCTGTCGAGTATCATGGCGTCCCTGAATAAAACTCAAACATAGCAGAATGGTAAAGCTCACTAGCTCACATATGATCATAAAACAACATACCACTGAAATACTCTCGCACAAAATGACATTGTAGTCCACGGTCTAGATATAATTGATCCTTTATAGTAAATTAGATTCACCAATTTTTATTGACACTTAATGGTAAATTAAATCTACTAATTTACCCAATCTGCTAATGAACTGGTGTAAATTATTGACAGCATATTTTATTTACTGAAATAAACTCATATCAAAAAGTTTGCCTTCGAAATGCAATGTAAAACATTGGCAACATAAGAGACAGTATTTGGAAAGGCATTTCGAAAACAGAAACAGGCCTTATAGAGGGGTAATATGAAATATGGAAATGTTTAAAATATGCTCTTTACAAATAACTAGTTTATATTCATAAATATTTGCCGTTTTAAAAATATATATAGCTAAGAAAAGTATTAACACAACCAAACCTATTTAATTAAAATTAAAATTAAAGTACTTTAACCCGTGTTAAAAACTATTCCGTACTTACAGTTAAAGTGCGTGATGTTGACAGTTTTCTAAGACGTCAATCACTGGTTTTATATACTGGATTTTGGATTTATGAACTTAATTATACATAGATCAAGATAACCACAAACGTTCACGTGTGTTTTCAAGATTTACATACGCCACGAGTGAGCTAAGATTTTAACACAAAATGTCGATTTGAAAAAAAAAGGTTTATGTAATGGTTATCAAAAAGGCAGAAAACACAAAATTGATGACGAGACAAATATTTTCTGACAAAAGTCTATTTGTATTGTAATGGCAAAAAGTCAAACCATCACTCATGTCACTCCTCAAAGTACATTTGAACAACACAATATAGGATGCATGATGCCATTTAGTTATCACGTCGTGCGAGTTTTCAACACTTTTTCTTCACATCGAATTAAAACGCATCTCCGCTAAGAACCACTTTAAATCATTCAGTGTTTGACGTCTATTGAAAGAGCTTCCTTATGAAGGTCCCATGCCTTTCAAAATGTATTAGTAAATAAAACATTGCCATATTTTTCGAAAAACATACTATTCTTTTAATGGTTACTATAATTCCCTTCTTGATATTTGGGCACTGGGCAGTGGTCTCGTGCGTAGGAGCACCAGCATATTCCAGATGTCTACGACTTATTTAAAAAAAGAACTCAGTCGATGTCATATAAATCAATTACGAATTTTCTATGTAGGATGATCTTACAGCGTGGGTGATATGTGAACACGTCGATTAAAAAAACAACTCACGTTAAATGACATTTTGCCGAAACAGCTGTCGTCAAACAATCGAATTAAATTTATTGAAAATCTGCAGAGACACAGTCATGAAAAGATTAAGGAACTTGAAATTGCAAGTTATGTCACACTTTTAAATGAAATAAATTGATATTTTTCATATCATTTTATAGCATGTCTACTGTTATAGGTTACTGGATAAATAACCATTTGAATTCGTTATGGGAATAAGGTGTTGTAAGTACATGTTATGTCTTGGTTAATCTCTGAATGTCCCCAATAAGTTTGTCTTAAACAAAAACAAAATGCTATGAGATATAGTGAATGGTGACTTATTTCCGAAACATGAAGTCTCTTTCAATCGTGCTTCTCTTAAAACGTATTCTGAAGTTAAATATAATATAATAAAATGTTGATGCATCACTTGTCTTAATTGAACATGATTGGTACTTGTATTTGCATCTTTCATATATGTTTTGATTAACAGTGCAAAGAACAGTTATCAGGCCTATACATTTAAGGTTAGTGTTAGGTACCTTCTTTTGCACGAGTCGGTGAAATATGGGTCCCAGTGAAGATGCCGTGAAGTATTTGTATTGTTACTTAGGTATTATATAATATATATATATATATATATATATATATATATATATATATATATATATATATATATATATATATATATATATATATATATATATATATATATATATATATATATATTTCGTGCAGCACATACTACACTTACCACCAAAGAGCAAATACTCGTCAGACCAAGTTAATTATGATTTCTAAAGGTAATAACCACCAACATTTATCTTTCAGTGGTTGTTATTGGCAAGCATTCAAAATATTCCTTCATAAACAATTTTAGTCATTGGTGTGCACTTCTGGGAGGTCTGACCGCATGACAACGTTTGAGTATGTAATATTAAATGATATCTGAACACATTTACTTGCACACATTCTAAGCTTAAATGATGCAAGTTTGCATTTTGAACTCTGTATCTGTTAACACATTTTTGTCTTCAGGAATGATTGTTTAAATGATAGGTACATAAACCACAAGGTTCGCGCGGAACCACTTTTAACGTTATTTGTGTTTATGTGTCAGACAAATTCGGTGAATTCCAGAAAAATACAATCTCTCAATCCATTTGATTCGATGTTGGATTAAAGTTTACCTCTTAGCCATGACAAAGTATTAGGGAGATCGAAGTCTCTGCAACGAAAAACACGACAAAACTGATTAGTCATTCAAAGGTGTAATGTTCCCTGGTTTATCTATACTGCCTGAATTGATATATGAATTTAATGAGACAAAAACAACAAAGTCATATCTTGACATTTTGGAAGGTTTCTTTGAAATATAAAGAACAGATTTTCTTGTGTTTACTTATCTCAATTCACATGCTTGTCCATTGCCATTTTGGGACTGCGTTATCTGAACCATCTGTGTTTTGTTACGATTAGCCGATGACCTTCAAATTGAAATTGATCATTTATGAGTTTGAAACATATTAATTAAATACACTATGTCTTTATTATGGGAAACGTGTGCTTTGAAAACCATCACTAACTTGTATAGACTATATCCAAATCGTTCAACCTTTGTTTGATCTTGGTAAAAAATATTTGCAAAGGTGATACATACTCAGCCTTATAGTGCATTTAACATATACAATTTCCAAAAGAAAATGTTTCCAGAATAAGAAACATATTATGTTTTGCAAACTGCACTTTTATGAAAAGTGAAAATATCTGTAACAGTATAATTACCAACTAGCATGGGAATTTGAAAAGTGACTTCTATGGATTTAGCTGAAATGCTAAGATTGTTAAATACAACGTTCTAAGTGCGTGGGAGATGTCACTTGCAAGCAATTTTCCAAAGAAGTAAAACAAAACCTGCACTTTCGTCTGTACGTCACATTAATTTCGAAACGAAATTGTTCTTTTTAATGTTAAGAGACCCATAAGTACAATGATCAGCATATGGTACTACCATGATTCCAGAGCACGCTATATAATGATAACGCCAGTAATAATTAATGTCATATCAAAATACAAAGTAAATGGTCTCTCAGGACAATGTATCATTTGTATTGTAGAATAAGGCACGTAAATGTATTGGCGTTCAGGTTTCTTAATGGTGAAAGGGTTAATATGAGTAATAAGAAAAGCAGTTCCATTCAAGTTCAGATTTGTTTCACTGTCTTCGATAGGAGACAAATATAAGGAATACTATCCTAAATTCCATTGAGTATTTTATGTAAAAGTAATGAAAATAAATATTTGTTGTTATTTATAATGATGAGGATTTATTTAAAAGAGAGGCGCCCTTAACAAAGGAGGAGCTATTCCAGATGTAAGTAATGGGTTAGGTCAGATGTGATTTGATTGTGATTCGGATTTGACCCAGCGATCTAACTCAGATTGTTAACAACTTTGTCTATTTTTTTTTATTCCAGATGAGCTTATATTTATTTACACAACTTCATCATAATTTACGCATCGACTTTCTGATATGCATTTTTGTTTACATGCACATAGTTTCAAGTACATGTAGCAACAACAGTATACAATACATGATTACTCGGTATCACTTGTGATTCAACTTCAGTCACTTCAGGAGGCGATTTTCGGTGCAAATAACAATCGTAGTACAGTTATAAATCCATTGAACTTTTCATTTGTTCAGGTGAAGTCGATTGTAAAACAATGTATGGACATGTTCTACTCTTGATGTAATACAACATGTCATCCATATGTTGAACGTAGCACTATCCTGACACAATGGTTTCGAGTCATTGACAACCATTCAACGTGATACGATCAGATTAAATCATGTCTTGGCGATTCAAACACCAAACCGACAAGCCAGAACAAGGCAAAACATGCACTTAATTGATTTTTCAAGACATCCAACTTTTCAATATATCCCTATTCTCAGTCCCCAGGAAGATGAAAGAACTGAACTTGGAACATGTTAATTGCAGAAAAACATGAATGTTTTCACAAAGTATCCCATAAACTGAATCAAACTAGTTTAGCGTTTGCATTACACTGCAAAAGCAGAGCAGTCCGGGAACTAAGGTCGTCGCCTTCAACTGTTCTGCCTTCTCCATAACCACAATAAAATGGGCAGCCAAACATTAAACATTAAACATTAAAAAGACAACTGAACATTAAACTAAAGAAATCGTGACCTTGTCCTTAGATTTTGAATGTTAACATGTCAAAATAACTCCCAGGGGTATAACTAACAAATTATTGATATTGATTGACCTATTTTCGATTTCCCAAATTTGATCACCTGGATTTAACCCTTATCTCGTATAACCTTGAACTTTGACCTTTAAGATCACACATTCAATGATAAACTTTCATTATGTATAACAATCCTGTAATGATTCAAAGTGGTATTAGTTAAAATAAGGCATATTCAGAAAAGCTTGCAGAAGTTTTGACCTCATTATGACCTTGACCTTTGACGGATTTTAGCCAATACCTGTTAAATTCTTGGCAACTATCCATAGTTGATATGTACCAAGTAAGAGCTTCATAGACCAGAAACTTTTCAAATTATCGCGTTACAGGGATTTATTTAGCGATTTCAGAACTCGTGACCTTGATTTTTTACCTTCAACATGAACATGTTAACATGTCCCCAGGGGTATAAGAATAAAGTTATGTATAGAAGTTCCTAAAACCTTTTTAGAAAAAAGTTATAGCCAAAAGAAAATGCGGCGGCGAAAACTGCACAAAAACTGATAGCAGCCCAGACCTAAATTGTTTTGGACTGGATCAGCTCATCCTAAACAAGGAGACACGTCAGTCAAAGTCTTACTGTAAAGACTGGTAAATAACAGTTTCAAATTGCGTAAGTGCGTAAGTAAACAGCAAGAAACTCATAAGGTTCTTCCTGGAATCATTCTCAAGTAATCATTGATATTGTCTTCCAAAATCAACTATCAATTTCAGACATGGAAATACTTTTAATTTGTGCCAGGACCATAGATAATGTAATGGCAGATAATGTAGATATACAAATGGTATTTATTCAACTCCTCTATCAACTACCAGCCACTAAACAGTTTATTCACTACCGACCACTCGTTCCCATCTTCTTCAGTTGCAGTTCACTGAACATTTAACTGGTAAAATGCTAGCAAAAGGTAGCAAATGGGTCATATTATAAAGAGCATATATACCTACAAATACATATACAAGAGCCATTATAACATATACCGTTCGGAACGGACCAAGAGCACAATCAGCAAACCTAAACATTCATTCACATCATTTTAATAATACACAAAACACTTATTCGCATTTGAGCCTTTTATCTGTCTTTGTAATTAGTTAAATACAGATCAATTTGGTCAAAAATAATTTTTCAGAGAATCAACTGAAGTGTCACCATACACATTTTCAATCATCTTGATGTAATAATTTACCAAAAAGCAAATGAACACTATAGAAGTTTAAAAAGTTTACAAAATATATTTCGTAATGTGTTTGTGCACTGGCTTATAGACGGTTTGATAAAGGGCAGGTTAAACTGGTATAAATGATGGGGTCTATCGGAGGTAATTACATGTAAAACATGTCCAAAGTTAAATGTAGAATATTATTGAAACTGGACATTAACTAAAACAAATGGTGCAAAACCGCCAACAAAGCGTTCGTTTACTGTATCAAAGTTGTTTTTTGTAAAATGTTTTTCATTTACTATGTAACTTTTTGTTGCGGATGATGTTGATTGCACATCCATTACCTTTTTTAGCGAAAGGTAATGTGCACCGGAAGTGCAACAAAGCAACATGTCTTAGTTGCTGATGAAATCACAAAGGGGCCCTACAATCAATGCCAGAAAGAAAGATAACTTGTAATTAAGAGAAGATTGTCTACAATCAATCCCAGAAAGGAAGATAACTTGTCATTGAGAGAAGATTGTCTACAATCAATCCCAGAAAAGCAAGAGAACTTGTCATTGAGAGAAGATTGTCTACAATCAATCCCAGAAAGCAAGAGAACTTGTCATTGAGAGAAGATTGTCTACAAACAATCCCAGAAAGCAAGAGAACTTGTCATTGAGAGAAGATTGTCTACAATCAATCCCAGAAAGAAAGATAACTTGTCATTGAGAAAAAGATTGTCTACAAACAATCCCAGAAAGCAAGAGAACTTGTCATTGAGAGAAGATTGTCTACAATCAATCCCAGAAAGCAAGAGAACTTGTCATTGAGAGACGATTGTCTACAATCAATCCCAGAAAGCAAGAGAACTTGTCATTGAGAGAAGATTGTCTACAAACAATCCCAGAAAGCAAGAGAACTTGTCATTGAGAGACGAGTGTCTACAATCAATCCCAGAAAGCAAGAGAACTTGTCATTGAGAGAAGATTGTCTACAAACAATCCCAGAAAGCAAGAGAACTTGTCATTGAGAGAAGATTGTCTACAATCAATCCCAGAAAGCAAGAGAACTTGTCATTGAGAGAAGATTGTCTACAATCAATCCCAGAAAGAAAGATAACTTGTCATTGAGAAAAAGATTGTCTACAAACAATCCCAGAAAGCAAGAGAACTTGTCATTGAGAGAAGATTGTCTACAATCAATCCCAGAAAGCAAGAGAACTTGTCATTGAGAGACGATTGTCTACAATCAATCCCAGAAAGCAAGAGAACTTGTCATTGAGAGAAGATTGTCTACAAACAATCCCAGAAAGCAAGAGAACTTGTCATTGAGAGAAGATTGTCTACAAACAATCCCAGGAAGGAAGAGAACTTGTCATTGATTGTCTGTCTTTGACTCCACAGTCTTTGCCTTGCGCCGCAAATTCGACACTTTATATTTATTTAGGAGATAAACCTACTGTGTTTTAAAATCAGAGACATGTTATACTCTATTGATAGCGAGTAAATGTTAAATTGAAACAGAACGCAGTAGGTTTATCTACATTCAACCATGACCGTTTTACCATGGGACTCTTTTTGTCGGATGCTGACAGTGCGTACAACGGCAGGGCGCGAGCTCCGCATTACGTTCGAAAAATCCTACGGGAGTTTTAATTTAGTTTTCCCAACATTCGCGTTCACAAAATCAAGATTCGTATTTCCTGAAATTCGCATTTTTGTAATAACCCTCATAAACATATCACGCGACGTTCAAAATGGCTACCGTTTGCCAGCAGCTGTGAATTGCGAGCTTAAGGACTTTATTAAAATGAATTGTTCCAGGTGAGGAGGGTAACTGTCTCATTCGAGTAAGGAATGCACATTCTAGTTATACACGTAGGTGTGCAGATGATATGACATGTGTATAATTGTTTATTTTGCATCAAAACGTTACGCTCGGTTTCAGACGTGGCTGACCATTGCGTCATTGCGTTTGCTCACTTTCTCAATTGCATAAGTGTCGCTATTTGACGATCTTGTTACTGACGATGTTTGTCTTGCTAATCTATCATTTCATGTAGCTCTAAAACACGCTACAGGAAAGATTAATTTGATTAGTATCAGTTATTTTGATTTCCACAAGTAAAGCACACTTTAGAATCGGCCGTTTGTTCGGATAGTTTGTGACGTCACAAGGTAGATGCAACAATACGCGGTGAAGCGGCGCTATCATCAGAGGAGGTTCAATCCAGAATTGATCACGTTTGATTTTTCTGGAGAACCAATCAGAATCGAGTATCCAGCAATGTCATGGTAGAACAAATGATATACAGATGGCAGTCATTACATTTTTAATAATCCAACCATATGATTTTCTTTGCACAGATGGCCAACATTTGTGATTGCATGATACGACCTGTCGTTTCAAAATAGATTTATAAAATAAAAATTTGTATCATCAAAGAGACACGTTAATTCAATAAATAACTTTCTTTTGAAATTCTTTTTAAATTCCGATCTCTTAAACTGAACCACAATCACCTGACATCCGCGTATGCAATCTTATCAATTCGTCAAGTTGACATGAAGCCTAGACTATTATCAACATAAAAAGAAAGAAAATCTACAATGATAAAACAAGATATATATAATAATTTTTATTTTAAATTGTTGTAATTATTCTGATTATATTGATATTTATATTAACTTAAATTACATTAGACTTTAATTACATGCCTAATGTGTTTCAAATAATGCATTTTTCTGTTATAAGAATTAATCTCACAGGATAAAGAATCGTCGCCAACACAACTACATGATATTTACGAGGGATGAGACTAAATGGAAGTTTCGTCATGTCTCAAGACGCCCAATCTCTTCTCACAGAAACTACTCTTTAGATTTCCTAATGGAACCTCTGTTTACAGTTTCTCGGCTAGAAATAGGGAAACCTAATTGGTTGCATCAGAAGTTAGTTGTGCAATCAGGTAACATTTTCCTCGATTTATGCTTTTTTAGCTTGACAATGCTGACAAATAAAGAAGACAAAATCGGAGACACTTTCGAAAGATATAAGCTGATATGCTCATATGATATGTCAGATGTATTTTCATTGGATAACAAGCAGGAGAAATAGTCTGTTTGTCATTAAAACATACAGATGAATTTACAGTTTGACAGAAAAGTAAATCAAATATGGTGAAATGAAAATTGCCAATAGTTTAACCTTGTTAGTTAAAAATCTAATTTTAAGAACTTTGACAAACGGTCATAGTTTGCAGTGGCAATTGTTGGTAAACATGGCAGTGGGGTATGTACTGTGTTTTTATACTGAGAAGAAGAAAGACAATATTTGCATAGGTCTTTGAAGGGCATTTAGAAGTGGCATACATAAGAACAGAAATTTGTTGTGGATAACAACTTCTTTGATGTGAAAATACACGATCAGGTCACATTTTCAAATATGGATCATAATGCTAATTTTAAAAAAGAAACGTTTGATAGGCGGTTTCTCGTAAAATGTGTTTTCCTCGATCTATGCTTTTTTTAGCTTGTAAACACAACTGACCATAAATATGCTGACAAACCCAAAAAAAAACAAATCGGAGACATTTTCTAAAGATATATGCTGGTATAAGAAAGACCCTTTACGGTCAAAGGCTAAACTGTTTTAAGTAGCTTGGTCGATGCAGTCAATGTCAGATGTATTTTCATTGGATAAAAAGTAGGGGAAACAGTCTGTTTGTCATTAAAACCTACAGATGAATTTAAAGTTTGACAGAAAACTAAATCTGATATGTTGAAATAAAAAATGCTAATACTTTTAGCCCATTAGTTAAAAAATTAATTTTAAGAACTTTAACATTTTTTAAGAAAAAGTTGTTTAAAAAACGATCATAGTTTTAAGTGGATATTGTTGGTTAGCTTGGCAAGGGGGTTTGTACTGTGTTTGTAATTGTGACACAAATGCACGTGAAGGATTTGATCAACGTCAACATAGAAACCGTAGTCTCTGTATGAACGTGATCATCGTTATATTGAGAAGAAGAAAGAAAATATTTGCATTAGCTTCGGAATTAATTAATACACATTATGCAACACAAAATTTATCTCTGGTGGTATTTATCAAACTAGTTTGGGCTTTGAAAAAGAAATACTGAAATTCGAAAGGATCGTTTCAAAACAAAGACCGCCGGGTATCTAGACAGCTATCAACAACGAAAATGTATGAAACCGTATCATAAATAACTTGAAACATGTTTTTGCATCAAATTATTTAATCGAGAATGCGAGCATATACAGTCAAACCATTCGTAAGAATTAAGTATTATTGAATCAATAAAAAATAAATGGGATAAAAGTAATCACGAATGAATTTCTGAGAGGCAACACGTACAGCGTTTAAAGAGGAGACAAAAAGGCCTTTATAGACATTTAAAGGTTCAAATTATGAATAATGTTTTTAAACCGACCCTATATCCTCAAGGTGTCACTTGTCACAGAAACCAGTAACATTCACTTCAAACTATGATCGTTTGTTCAACAACTTTGTATCTAAGTAAGATCAAATTCTGAAAATGCCAAGCCTATTTGGCGCTGTAAAAGTATGAGGATTTGCAATGTTTATTGTTTTAACTGTAAGTGTAACATTATATACATGTAGGAGCCATCACATGTGTACTGCTTTGTAGTCTATACTTTCTTTTACTAGAGTGTTTTACCCAAATGCATATCTTCGATTCAAATTTGTTTCGAACATCTATCGATCTTCTTTCCACTCTATTCACTCAGGACATTATATGTTGAAACGGAAAGACCGTAATAGGACGTTTTACTGGATATGTCATCCCTTCAGTACATGATCACTCGCTTGCCATTTCCCTTTATGAGGGTTCAATCAATTGCAAAAACATCAACTTACTGAAGTAACGAATAAGACAAACCAATGTCCACCAAATCTTCAGATGATCTTCATAAAGACGTCTGAAAACCAAACTTACCTTCGGCAAAGTATCGTGATGTTCCTGATTAAAACACAGCAGAATGGTAAAGCTCACTAGTAGAAATCTCGCATTGCCGGGTCTCTGATTTATCATTTGTTCACACATGATATGATCATATTCTCACACAAATTGTGATTGTAGTCCAAGGGCGTTTTAGATATAATTGATCCTTTATAGTAAATTACATTCATCAACTTTTATTGACCCTCTATGGTAAATTAGATCTACCAATTTCCCCAATCTGCTAATGAACTGGTGTAAATTAGTGAGTGCATAAGTTCTTAATGAAATAAACACAGATAAAAATCTTGGCCTTGGACATGCAATATAATAATAATTAAAATTGAGCAACATAAGAGACAGTCTGGAAAGGCATTCGAAAACACAAACAGGCCTGATAGAGGGGTAATATGAAACTTGGAAATGTTAATATCCTCTATAAGTAACTCCACATTCAACAATTTTGCGTTTTGAATAAATAGATAGTGCTAAATAGATTATTTACACAACCAAACCTATTTATTTAATTAATTAATTACGATGAAAGTACGTACTTGGGTGATCTTAGACGTCAATCACTGGTTGTCTGTGCGGTATTTCAGATTTATGAACGTAATTATAATAAATACATATATCAAGATTAAAATACGCAACGAGTGAGCTACGATTCTAACACAAGTGTCTATTCAAAACATGTTTATTTAATGCTTCGAAAAAGGCAGAGTAACAAAAAAAAATGATGAGATGAGACAAAGATTTTCTGACAAAAGTCTATTTGTATCGAAATATCAAAAAGTCACACCATCACTCATGTCACTCCTTAATGGACATTTGAACACCACGTCGTAAGTTGAATGATGCCATTTAGTTATTATGCTGTGCTACTTCAGGCCTCCCCCGCCTCTCATCAAATGTACCATTACTTTATGTCATCAATATTTGTATATAGTTGAAGAAAAAGATGTTGTCATATTTACTCGTATATTATTTGTCATTATATTAATACTGATGTTATTTTCATTTCAGTGGTCTTGCTTGCTGTTTCTCGCCTAATCCTTTATATGATTTATGAAATCATGTTTATGTTGAATATTCTTATATGAACATGTAACACAGAGTTAGTCCTATCAATTGATGCTTCACTTGTTTCAGTACCATTAATAGTAAATGAGAAGCTACCTTTTGTGTGAGTGTTTCAAAACAAGTCATTTAAGGCATCATCTGCGTATTAAGAGTTGTTTATTTTGAAATAAACGTTGTTGATTGCTTGGCTTTCACTTTTCTTGACTTTCTGTCTGATCATTTATTTAGTTTTTTATTCCAATATCCGAGTGAATCTTAATCTCACCTCTGTTGGGTTCTAGAGCCCCATGACATACGTCCAAAACATTTCATAACATCAAATTGATACGCATCTCAATCAGAATCATCGGTTTCATACAGTAGAGAAAGCTTCCTTATCAAAGAACTCTTCCCGCCAACAATGTGCCTGGATATACCTATTGACTTTTCAAAATGTATTGTAAATAAAACATTGTCGTATTTCACGAGAAACATACTATTCCGTGAATGGTTACCTCAATTCAGTTCTTGATATTTGGGCATGCAGGAATGGTCTCGTGAGTAGGAACACCAACATATTCCAGATGTCTCCGACTTATTTATAAAATAACTTAGTCGATGTCATATAAATCAGTTACACATATTTTATAGGATGATCTTACAGCGTCACAGAATCGAATTACATTTATTGAAAATCTGCAGAGAAACAGTCATAAAACGATGTCACAGTTTTAAATTAAGTAAGTTGACATTTTTCACAGGGGCTTGTATTGTCGAAACACTAGCGATTAGAAAGCGTATGCAGTCGAAGATCCAGCCCCTTATACTACAAAAAAAGTAAAGGGATGTAACGAGGTCAATACCCCATGTCTGTTTGAAATATTTCAGAATGTTGTCATCATATTATCATTCAATATTATATACCGTGTCGAAGACAATACATTTTCCTTTAGATAAGCTATCAAACATAACAATCGATTGGGTAATAACAATTTTATTATTTTTCAAAGCCTTTAATATTACTACATTGCTAACGTGAACATGATAACAAATCGCTTGCAAAAATATCATAAAATCGCTTATAATATATTGTCAGCTAATATTGACCCAGGTGCAAGGCCCAGTATTTGGTGCATCAGATCGCGCAAGAATTATGCCATAAGGGACACTGTATATATCAGGCTTATAAGATGAAAGTCAGTGTTACGTTCCTTCCTGTGCACGATTCGTTGAAATATACATACATTTGCTTAAGGTCCTTGTGAAAATGCCCTCTCATCTAGGGTCATCTAGGGTCTAGGGATGATCAGAATTTAATGATAGACGGATGGACATTATAGTATCTCTTAATATATGTATAAGGTAATGAGTAAGACGATCGGCAGATGAGAAGTGATATTCATCTTCGTTTTAATTAAATCACAACGTGTTCATAATCTATCACCTTTATAATTTTTATATCTCTATTAATGCATAATAAGATGAACAAAGAAATCTTGCTAGTGATCGACTACTTTCTTTATGTTAACAAATGATAAGTATACTTCATAATAGATCATTCTTAAATTTTGAATAATAACTTGACAAAGACATTTCTCGTTCCATGTTTGAAGATATATCTTTAAGTCGGTTTGTTATTGCCTGAAGAAATGATGTGTGTAATTCAACATATCGTTCATTCCAAACATTTCCGAAACCAATAGAGAAATCCAATAAAAAAAGTTTTAACATTAGAGGCCAAATTTTTTTGTCCATTTTTATCAAACAGTAGCATCATATTGTAGCATTGTTGGGGTATTCCAACAACTTTAACCAGTATTTGATAGCTTTTATGCGTGTCAACAAGTGAATTAGATATCTTCCACATTCACCATAAACCATTGCGTTGAGTGTTTTTCAAATTAACACCAAGATATATTTTGCATACTCTTAGTCATGACAAACATTAAAACAAACTAATGAACCATTCACAGGTGTAATGTTACCTGGGTTGTATATACATCCTGAAATGATATACATAAATTTATGAGACAAAACCCCACAAAGTCATATCTTGCCGTTTTAGGTAGGGTTCTTTGAAATATAAACAACATAGATATTCTTTTGTTTTCTTATCTCAGTTCACATGCTTGTCCATTGCCATTTGGGGAATCCGTTATCTTTGTTCTGATACGATTGGCCGATGACCTTCAAATTGAAAGTAATCATTTATGAGTTTGAAGCATAGTAATTAAACACAAGACATGTATGCGTTTACTATGTGAAATTGTACTTTTGAAACCATCATTCACTTGTATGTACACTATCCAAATCGTTCAACATTTGTTTTATCTTAGTTGTTGCGAAAATTGAAAAACGAAAAAGTTATTCATTTTCAAAGGTGATACATACTCAGCATTACCCAAATGCAATTTAAAAAAGGAAATGTTGGAATAAGAAACATATGTTTTGCAGTTTTTGAAAAGTGAAAATATCTGCACCAGCCTTATTACCAACGTAAAAACAATCTAATTAATTTTGTAGAATATAGAGCTTTAGTCTGAATATGAAACCCCGAGAATTACAAATAGGGCAGATGACCTATATATATATATATATATATATATTCAAAAGTTAAAAAACACACAACACCAATAGACTCCTACTAGTTTCATTGTAATCTTCAGGGAGTACAAAACAGTTGTGTTATAATATATATTATAATAATATATATATATATATATATTGGTCTTGCAACTTTGTAACGGAATCATTTCACTCAACACTAATTTTGGCTTTGTGTAAACCATGTTTATGATAAGGTATTCGTTTTAGCAATAGACCATCTTTACGAAGCCAGAAACTCCATTCCGCAAACATTTACAAAGTGTTAGTCAAATCTGGCAAACCATTTTCAAATAATTATATTGCATATTTTGTATCTTGCTTAATCATTCCCTGATTCACACAGGACCAGAACGAAACTATGTGTACAAAAACCGAACATGGTTCTTGATATATACAACAAATTACTCTTGTATTAATCATGTGTCTATTTTCGATATGCCTCATACAGTATTTTCTTTAGTATTTTCAGTATTGGAAAAAGTTGGCCGCACCCGGTATAACCCTCTTCTACCCAGAGGAGATAAAGGTAATGTGAGAGAACGATTCCTTAGCAATGACGCTATGACAACCTGTACATGTCATGTCAAATGTAAGTATTTTGCAACGGAATCATGTTTAGCTTCAATACAATGAAAATATCAGTAATAATATGTGTTTCCCTTTAAGGTCGGTACATAATATTGGCCGAAATTGCTGCATCGAAGTTCCAGAACCGAAGTCATTTAGCGAGTGTAACTCATAAGGAACCAAGAAGCAACCACTACTAACCCAAATAACCTTGACATAAATCATTATACAGATATGTTAAGTTATTCTTTTTGTCAAATTTACCCATTTTGATAACTTTTATGATCTTCCTTCCAATGTTACCATGTGGTAACAATCAATTTTAACCATTCATTTCTACTGTTTATTTTACTTTTAAAACGAACTTCTTTATATTAATATTATAGCAGCATAATTTCTCTATCATAAAATATTAACAAAATAATGTTCATAAAACTTCAAATCTAATAAATAAAACCGCTATATGTTTTCTTCTAAAAACTGATTTTCAACCTTTTTTTGGACATCGTCATTACATGTATATAGTAAAAATGTAACAAATTGGTATGATCTACCAAGCTTTAGGTAATCACGTCAACCTCAAGACTGTCAAAATAAAATATAATTTAAAAAATGTGAACATTTTTTTACTAGGGTTTAAAGCACATGTTTCCACACTGGGAGGAAAAAGGTTAGAGACGAACAGTTATGGAACACTGCCATCATAAGCGTATCCAAAGCTACTAGAAGAAGATTCAAAAACTAAAAATGCAAAGTTAATCAAAATCGTTTAGCATAGGAATTTGAAAGGTGACTTTTAAGGATTTAGCTGAAATGCTAAGATTCTTAAATACAATGTTCCAAGTGCATGGAATATATATATTACAAGCAATTGTCAAAAGAAGTAAAACAAAACCTGAACATTTCCATTAGCTTCCATTAATTGCAAAACGAAATTGTTGTTTTTTCACTACAAGTAATTATTAATGTCACATCAAAATACAAAGCAAATGGTCTCTCAGGACAATGTATCATTTACGTCGATGAATGAGTATACTATACATTAACCTTTATTTGAGTAATCACAAAATCACTTACATTAAGTTCAGACTTGTTTCACGGTCTTAAATCTGAGAAAGCTACAAGGAATATTATCCTAATTTGATCAATTCAAATGTAACTTTGACGGCCTATCTTGCACTTATGATTGAATATACATTACTATCAATCTAAGAGTGCATAATGGAAGAACACTTATCAGTTGATTATACAATACGAGTTTCAATTCATCAAATTGAAATATGTAAATAATTGATATAGCACGCATACATGAAGTAACATATTTACCGCAAACACAGGTGCAGGTAACGTCATGTCGTAAAATGACCGTTGTAAAGGTGAAGCAGAACCTGTAACCGCTTTCTGTTAGTCTATGGATAAATCTATGCTCCAAAAGATGTAATGCATATATCTGAAGATGTATTCACAACAATAAATTGTTGTTGCTAAATGTTACTGTTATTGGTGGATACTTGAAGTGTGCAAAGTTTCTTGCTTTAATCCCGTGTGTATAGATTAAGGTTAAAAGTCTGCAGTTAGCAACTGGACTATGTGAGTTCGATTTCTTCGTCCCATCTCTCCTTCAGAAACACGCATTTCAGCAATGTCTTTACTCAAAAGTACATTATATTTCTTTACATGTCTTCATCATATTGCATGAAATGACTTTCTGACATCTTATAGTTTACATGCACATGTCTCAAGCAGCAACAACAGAATCCAAGCCATGATTACTCGGTATCACTTGTGATTCAAATTCAGTTGCTTCAGTTCACTTATATTTCTCCTATCCTTGTTGAGCACTTGAGTTAACATCCATGGATTCAACTAAATTATTCTAGACAACGTCTTCTAGAGTTACAGATCGGGAACTGTATATCAATCACACTGCTCAATTACCAAAGGCGGTCCTTTGCGAAATATTGAGCACAAGGAATCTATCATTCGCTAGTCCAAATACAATTTGAATACAAGATCTCAGATGGCAATTTATTCTGATTATTCGAATCGTATGGTTAAGTTTAAAATAAAGTGCATATATACAAACAAACGGACAAACGGACAGGGTAAAACAATACAGGGGGAAAGAAATTACAGTCATTAACCACCGATTACTCTGAAACGCATGCGCAACCAGATGTATCTTTATCTGAATCACCGGCCCATTCTATAATCACCCTATTGCCATTCAATAAACTAAAGACAGTAATGTTTTTAAGACAAGCAAGATTTCTCGAGATCCCTTCTTGAGAGGAAAGAGTTATTCTACTTCATGAAGAGGCATTTTAGAAGAATACACTTTCTTAGAATTTACAACTTCTTTAATGCAATAAAAGCGATGTTTCGGTAACGCACATGCACATCTTGGCAATTAACCATTTGCAATACAAATATAAATCCATAGAATTGTCTTCAGGTAAAGCCGATTTTGAATATAATTGTGTGGACAGTTTCTACTCTTGATGTAATACATCATGTCATCAATATGTTGACTGAAAGAAGACTATCCTCACAAAATAGGTTCGAGTCATTGACAACAATTCAACTTGATACAATCAGATTTAATCATGTTTTGGCGATTCAAACATTCAAGGAAGATGAAAGAACTGAATTTGAAACTGAAAAATGTCGTTTCAAAATAAATGAAGAAAATAATATAATTATAAAAGAGACACATTAATTCAAGATATTACTTTAATTCCAATCTTGTAAAATGAACCATAATAACCTCACATCCGAATGATGAATACTGAAAATCTATAGTATTTTCATCGTATTTTTAAATGTATAGGCTTGGTTGTGTAAATATTTTATTTTATTTACAAAATGACATTCAAATTGTTGAATGTGGAGGTACTTGTAAAGAGCATATTAACGTTTTCGAGTCCCCTCTATCAGTCATGTTTGTGTTCGAAAAGCCTTTCCAAACACTGTCTCTTATTTTACCCAATTGTCATTATGACATTGCATTTCCAAGGCCAATATTTTGAGTAAAATTTATTTCATTAACCTTTCAAACGAGACCTTTCCCAATGTATTTGTAAATATAACACGGGAAATACGGTATTCCTTTAACGGTTGCTATAATTCACTTCTTGATATTTGGGCATGGAGCAGTGGTCTCGTGCGTAGGAGCACCAGCATTTTCCAGATGTCTACGACTTAAAAAGAACTTAGTCGATGTCATATAAATCAATTACAAATTTTCTATGTAGGATGATCTTACAGCGTGGGTGATATGTGAACACGTCGATTAAAAAAACCAACTCACGTTAAATGACTTTTTGCCGAAACAGCTGTCGTCAAACAATCGAATTACATTCATTGAAACTTTGTAGAGACACAGTTATGAAAGGATTAAGGAACTTGACATTGTAAGTTATGTCACAGTTTTATATGACGTATATTTATATTTTTCATAAATAACCAGTTTTCATTTGAATTTGATTTTAAAATATTTTCATAATGTCTTTGTTTTTGAAGACGTTATCGGAAATAAGTGTTTGTAGTCACATGGTATGTCATCTGATATATGAATGTCCGCAATAACTTTTGACTTATATGTACTTGCCAATTATAATTAGATATTTAGTAAATTGATAATTTTCATAGTATTTTTAAGGAAAGTCAACTGTTATAGGTTACTGGATAAATAACCAGTTTTTTAATATTTGAATTTGATACAATAATATTTTCTAATTTACCTTTCACTGGTTGTAATTGGCCATCTTCCCATGGCAAAGTTAAAAAGGTTTTGCCTCCCCTGATCTGTAACAAAAACTGTAACAAAGTATCTATTGTGATAATGAGTTACGTCTCTTTCCAGCTGTTTCAATACTGAAATACTACATTTCTAATTAAATCGCCGTTGACATTCGGTACTGCAGTACTGTAGAGATGTAATGATGTTCTCACATATACAAACTGATTCTAATTTCACCAATTACATGACTGCTCCCATAAAATTACGAAGTATATGTGTAATTTGACATTGAAAAGCTACCAATCGTGCAAGTGATTAACCATTTGATGAGAATAAAAGCAACAATCGAACATACCTGTCAAAGCTTTTCGAGACGACGGTGCAAATCAAATGTGATTTTGCACATTTTGAATCGTCGAGTATGTTGATAGACATACAAGACAATTGCTCAAAATAGCTTTGATTTAAATAAATACACTTAATTTAAAATTTTGAATACACCTAATTCAAAAGGACTGACGGCATGACAATGCATTGATTATGTAATATTGTATGACAAATAAACAATTGTACTTGCACTAAATGTAAGCTAAATGGGAGCAACATTTTCATTTTGACTCTCCTAATGCACTTTTAATATTTTTCTCCACAAATGATTGTTCAGATTGGATCCGAACATAAACCACTAGGTTTCTTTTTACACGTTATCGGACGTTATGTGGTAGACAATTCCATTAGATTGTAGAAACATAACATTATGTAAGGAATAAACTCCGAAAACACGCTGATATTTGCGGATCAGGTGTCGTCGGACGCCGTTAGGCCGACGATGATACCCGACCCGCAAATATTGGCGAGTTTTATTTGAACATAAATTCGTATTATATTGGCGTGCTCGTTTGTTATGCAACTGAATGGTCGATATCAGCGTCCTACAAATTGCGCATACGTTTCAGTGTCCGTGCAAGAACAAGTTGTGCGCTTGCATGCCTTTGGATATTTACTCACGATATGCATGATTTGTGTGAGTATTGGAGAGGTATAATCATTGCATGTCACTCGTATTCCTGTCACTCATACAGCTTTGATCATGACGGATGCAACTCAAGAAGACGATGACATTTTTATTAGGCAAAATGCATTGTTTACTGAAAATATTTTCCCTCGGATTTTGAAAATTTTCTTAATGGTGACATTAAATTTGATAATAGGGTGTACCATAAATCTCCATCAATAAATGTAGGCAACAGCTTGTCTCATGATGATTTATTTGTCGCTTCTCAAGAAGTCGAAACACAGATTAATTTGGGAACTAATCTTTCTGATGGTGATCTATGTGAGGCTGGTCAGAAAATAGAATACAGCAAGATGTCCTGTGCGTCTACACATCAAATACAAATCTCTCAGGTAACGATACGCTTGGCAGTCTAGAATAACACAATTCTCCTTCTGCTGTGTCTAACAAGAATATCTTAACATAACGATTCTAATAGGAAGGTAGTTAACTTTTCCTTATTATTTTACCAGCTAGACTGTCTCTTACAATAATGTTATAACATCAACATTTAATTAATTCAGTATTTCATATGGTTTCATTTGTTTAGACACTTAGTTTTGTTTAAAACGATATTGAGATATAATTTGAAGCCATTCTAAAATAACATTATACTGAATAGCGTTAAGTGAAAATAAAGTTAAATACCCCCACGTTTTTTCACAAGCAAAGGTTGTCTGATAAGAAAGAAGACAATGTGTCAGTAAAAGTAACCATATGAACTAAGAGAATCATTATCTAGCTGTTTTAAAAGGAAAATTCATTCAGATAACGTTTCGCTTCCTTTGGATATTTGCATTTGTAAAATTATGGTATTTTGGTCTCCAAAATCATGTTATGTTTTACTAAGAAATAAACGTGAATATTGGTTGCTGTAATGTGAGTAATTCCATTCTTTAAAGTCAACTCGTCAAACTTAAGTGTCTGCCTTTTAGTTAACCGCCACTAGTAACAGCACGATGAACCTTCAACATCACAAATTTGAAAAAAAGACACCTTCAATAAATGTTGGCTACTGACAAAATCTGGTCATTGTCAACTGTAATGATCCCTCTAAAACAAAGAAACGAGTTTGATTAAAGTTTGAACTGAGGAAAATGCATTAAAGAATCAAATGTTATAGCCTTTTTACCAATAGTTGTCAATAATTGGTGAAAAAAGGACGACATTTCACCAGTTACCAGTTACTTCTTAACTTTGCATCATAAAAGATGTTTGAATGTGTGAAAATCAACTTGGTAACTGGAACCTAAATTGTATTACGTAATTTAGGTACAAGGACATTGGTTATTGTGGGTAAACAATCAGCACCATTTCAATTTCAGTCCTAATTTTAAAAAATGTCAAATTGAGTCCTTATTTATGGAAGAAATATGTCGAAAATCTAATTTTCTCATGTCTAGAGCGATTTATTGACTCAAATTATCGAAACGATAATATCACATTTCAGTTTTTAATATTAGGGGTGTTTAACTTTTTCCCACATCTATATAACCTGTCATTGACAGAGCACAATACGTTTCCTTTATATACCGGTGACTGCTGTCTTTAAACTGTTCCAAATGTAGCATTTCAATGAGTCTTTTAAAGGCATTTAGAAGTGGTATACATAAGAAAAGGAAGATTTCTTTATATCAACTTCTTTAATGTGAAAATACACGACTCTCTGGGTAAATGCTATAGCACAGCATTTACATGATTCAACTGATTGTGGTTTTTTTAAACTTCAGGTATTAGAGGGCCAGTTCTGACATGTTGAAGCTCCTGGACGACGTAGTCCTGAGACGGGAAGCTGCAACAGCAGCAACATGCACGGCAGCAAACCCAGATACACAACCCACGCTAGAACTTCCTATGTGCACAACGTCCCCAGACAACCAGTCCAGCATGCAATTTGTTGTGCACTGAAATGGTACCCGGATCACATTCAAAATGAAGTGAAATACTGTATTTGACAAGTGCTTATAACATTATTGTGCCTGTAAGTTGATTTCAAAATATAATTCAATGTAATAAAAATCTTATGGACTGATTTGATTTTTCATTACGTTAAGAAACAAGCTTGTGACCTGTCGTGTGCTGTAACAATTTGGGGCGCCAATATCCGAACGAGAAAGCCCGTAATCTAAACCGCGACACCATTATTCTGAACTAGGACGCCAATATGCACAAGATCAACACCAATACGTAGTTTATATTGGATTGGAATTACGATATTACATGACATCAAATAGCATAATAGCGGTTAATTTAGGTTTAACTGTGAATACACTTGATTCGATGTTGGGATAAGATTTTAACTCTTAGTTATGTCACACATTTAAGCGAGATAGAAATTTCTGTAACGAGACACGACCAAACTAAGTAGCCATTCAAAAGTAGAATTTTCCAGGGTTTATCTACAGCTCTTGAATTGCTATTCATTAATTTATGACACAAAAACCCACAAAGACATATCTTGCCATTTTGGAAGATTTCTTTGAAATATAATATATACATGTATATCTTTTGTTTACTTATCTCAGTTCACATGCTTGTCCATTGTCATTTTGGGAATCCGTTATCTGTGTGCTGATACGATTGGCTGATGACCTTCAAATTGAAAGTAATCATTTATGAGTTTGAAGCATAGTAATTAAATACACTATGTCTTTGTTATGGGAAACATGTTTTTTTAAAACCACCATATCCAAATCGTTCAACCTTTCTCTGATCTTAGTTATTTAATTAATTTAGTGCTGCAATATTTGGAAAATTAAAGTTATATATTTGCAAAGGTGATATATACTCCTGCATTATCCTGCAATTTAACAAATATAGTTTAAAAAGAGAAAATGTTTCCAGAATAAGAAACATATACTTAAAAAAAGGTAATATTTTATATATGTAACAGTGTTATTACCAAGGTAAAGAATAATCTCATTGAATTTGTAGATTGTTGAGCTTGAGTAACACATGTCTGAATATGAACCTCGAGAATTCAAAATAGGGCAAATTATATATATATATTGTTATTGCAACTTATTATTACGAGGTATTTGTTTTAGCAATAGACGACCTTTATGAAGCCAGAACATCCATATCTATTTCACAAGCATTAACAAAGCGTAATTCAAAATATAGTCGCAAGCGACAACAGGATTCAGCCGTATTTATGATTCCTAAAATGTTAATTAACTTATTTCAGCATTCCTCATCATTCCTGCAAGTAGTATGACAATTTGTTAAGTTGTTTAGCTACAGCGGCCTTTTAAGTAAAACACATTAAGAAAAGGAGTCTTGAAAAAATTCATTTCCCAACAGTAGCTTTCTGTACGTGTGTGTATCCTTTTAAACTGTTACAATTAAATAATACTTCAAGTTTCAACATTTTCAGTAAAGACATATATATTTTCCTTTGTGTGCCTTTTCTGTTATGAATGTTATGAAAATGGTGAACATAGGAATTACTCAATGTTTATTGCTGTACTATTCATTATTTGAATACAAGTAAAACTTTCATGTGGAAAGCTTAAACAGAAATTCCCAATCTTGTCAGTTATGTCTTCAGATTCAATACATAAGGTTTAAACGCATCATTTGTGTTTCATCACATTTTATTGGGCTTTAATACGTGCTAATATAACACATGTGCTGATTTCAGTTCAAATAATTTCGCTCAACTTCAACGTATACATTCCCAATCGCAAAATATATCATAATTATTATCGTCATTATACATGTGCAGAACCGAAACTACAGTCCCATTTCATACACAGACCTTTAAAGCATTATCAATCTAAATTTGTCTTTTTGTGAGTTGTAAGTAAGCAAGAGTCGACTTGATTTCTTCAAATAAGTAATTTTCGGCAACAGTCAGTACTTCTCGATACAATAACACAATCTATAACGTACTGATCCCCAACAACACAATGTATGCCAAAACGAAAGTAGGAATCTCCTCTGTTTACACATCAAAATGAAAGTAAAAAATGATTAACTTATAATGTTTAAAGCTCATTAGTTATATAAATCATTGCAGTAATGATCCTTTTTCTAGTTAGGGTGATATGGTGTCTCTCTGATGAGGTATTAATCAAAATGCTATGCGTTTCCATTGTTGAGTAATAATATCACAAAGACATGCTACATGCTTTAAAAGTCATCAGAATTCGATTGCTCACTATGATATTGACAATGTGCGAATACTAGAACCACCCTGAAGTAAGCAGTGCTTCATAATGTTGTTATATGGTCTCTTATGCAAGTATCTCAGGAGTAACATACAAGTTACATCGGGTCGACAGATGTGAAAATACGCTAAAACTCAATAAGGCGCCGATACCACGTAACCCACAGATTTCGTCATGGAAACATTTTTAGCTTATCTTGTTATTGAGAATCTTTTAAAACAAGTTGCAAGTCTCTAGTGAGTCTTTGGGGTTATTTAGGACCAATATCACAGGCCAATCTCATTGTGAAAAACATATTAGGAGTTCGCCTATAAAATAACAAACCTGTTATTCCCGAATGATTTAGCTGTATAGAAAACCACGCTTCAGCTCTCAGATGCACATATCCTCAGAAGAGTGATTCCACAAAAGTACATGGGGTCCGAAAATTCAAAAAAGTAAAAGAATCCAAAATGGCATCGAAACCTAGTGACTTACGACATCGCCATGATTTGCCTTTCTGCTCACATGGTCATTGCGCATCTTCTTAACAGAGTCTCTAAGTATAAATTTTCCCATGTTCAAAATCGATTTTTGGATTCGAACTTGACCTTTAATGATTTTTAATGATTTGCGAGTTTCTAGTAAGGGATGTCAGACTGTAAAATTTTGTTGAATTATCTGTAATCGTTTTTGCCGTGGAATGGACACATAGGCCGGGGAATAAAAAAACCCCAAACAAACAACAGGCCAATAACAATAAGAATTCAGTCAAAGGGCCTTGACAGTGACATTACATGATAGAGCCGATGAAAAAAAGTAGTTGGACTAACTTCTTTTAGAATGTAATGCAACATTTTATCATATGTTATAAATCTTTCATTAAGTGTGGGAAGTTCGTTTTCAAATCATATATACTAAAAGATTATGTTTTTCAATTTAGATTCACGTGTATACCGTGTAGTCAACGAAAAATAGCACAGTGCCATCGTAAGCATATCCAAAACTACAAGGAGAAGATACAAAAGTTAATCATGGGAATTTTAAAAATGACTTCCAGTGCGTGGGAGATGTCACTTGCAAGCAATTGTCGAAAGAAGTAAAACAAAACCTGAACATTCACATTAGCGTCGCATTAATTTCGAAACAAAATTGTTCTTTATAATGTAAGAGACCCATAAGTACAATGATCCGTATATGGTATTACAATGATTCCAGAGCACGCTAAATAACCAGTAATAATAAATGTCATATCAACGTGAATGGTCTATCATGACAATGTATACTTTGTGTCGGATGAGTCGGTATGGGATACCTTAATATGAGTAATCAGACAAAAGCAAAATCATCCCATTGCCATTCAATAATCTTCAAACATTGTTGTTCTAAAGAAGAGCAAGATTTCTTGAGACAAAATGCCCGAGAATAGGCAAGACTAATCCTACTTCATAGTGAGGCATAGTTTAGAAGAATAGCACTTTCTAAGAATTTACAACTTCTTTAATGCAAAGAAGGCGATGTTTGGGTAACGCACATGCAAAAATGGCAAATTAACCATTTGCAATACATTTACAAATCCATAGAACTTTTCATTCGTCGAGCTTAAGTCGATTTTGAAAATAAATACTCTAAATGTAATACAACATGTCATCAATATGTTGACTGAAAGCAGCACTGTCCTCACACAATAGTTTCGAGTCGTTGACAACCATTCAACTTGATACAATCAGATTAACTCATGTCAAAATCATTCAAACATTAACCCAACAAGTCATGATTTAATCTGTTTGTATAAAGTAACAAGGCAAAACATGCACTAAATTGATTTTTCAAGACATCTAACTTTTCAATCTTAGTCGTCCCGAAGATGAAAGAACTGTACTTGAAGCATGTTAATTGCAGAAAAACATGGGTGTTTTTACAAACTACCCCATAAAATGATTCCAAACAAACTGAATCAAATCAGTTTTTGACTGGATTAGCTCATCCAAAGCAAGGAGACACGTAAGTAAATAACGTTTCAAAGTGCGTGGGTGGTATTTAGACATAGGAACTCGATATCGTAATTACAACGTACAATTACAAGTAAAACATAGGTAAAAAAGACCTACACCCTATATGAAATAGAGTAAAGGAGCAAGGGTAGACATATTGCTGATCTACATTCAACATAAATACTTGTTGGCATTCACAAATGAACGCACGTACCTATTAACTGTACATTTCTCCGCAAAACCCCAGCTGATTTCCACCATATACCATCCCTAATATATGCAACCATATACATACATATGTATTAATATTCATGTGTGTGTTTGTTCCTGATGTGTATATTAAGTGTGCATTACACTACCTCTGGAGGTCATGTAAAGGTACATTGGTAATACATGTGTCTGAACACATGAGTATTTGTGTCATGTAAACGCTTCTTTGCAAATAAATATGTGAGTATATATATAACTTTTTTTTTTACAACTGTCGTACCTTTAAAAGTGACAGAACTATTCCTGTACTTAAAATAAAATAGATTCAGCCGACCTGTATCTCATTAGGCTTTAAACAATAATAAAAATATAACCCTGAAAATTGTAATTTTCAAAAAGCAGTTGTAAAATGCTTAACGAATGTACAATATATAAACCCATTCTTCAAAAAAAAGGTTTCATGGGTGAAATGTTGGTGGCTACAGAGTCAGTAACCAAAACTACAATGTACAATTCCTAGGTTTACAAAAGATTTCACCATTCTAGTGGAAAGCGCATGTATTTTTTAGAAGAAGACATATACTGTATTTTTGGGAGTCGCATCTGTAGCCCATGTAGTCACTAAATCTACAATTTATAATCCCCGTTGACCAAAGAGTCAAAATTTCAGCTTTTTTTTCAGGAAGAAGAAAACAGGTATACATGTAGGACATAGCTCCTGTGGTTCTTACTTAGGGCCACAGAGCCACCAATCTATACTAAACTGTGGCTAATATTGGCTAAGGATTCTGAACATAAGATTTCAGCATTTAATTCAGAAGAAGCAGACGAACAAGCTTTTTACAGCGTTGCCTCTGTGGTTAAGTAGTCTGTTCACTACATTTCATCTTTCTAGGGCTTTTCGGAAAGATTAAAAATGTGGCCACAGAGTAAAAAAATTACATTTTATTATCCTCATTGGCCAAGTAGTATGTATACCGGATTTGAGCTCTCTAGGGCCATTGAAGATGTAAAATAGTAAGGCTAAAATACGGATACCAAACTCCATTGCATGCAATGAGCCTATGGGGTTAATTAAGCCTGAGGACATTCTCTTCTTCGCTGGAGTCTGCATTGTTCCATGTGATATGAATGACAACTGCTTCAAAATCTGTAATACTTGCCCTCTCTATTTCCTCATGTCAACGCATAGTAATTATAATTTAAGTTGCATATACAAATATACTTCAGGTGTATATAATCACTATATAAATATACTTACATATGTATATTTCTGCATGAACGTTACGTTTGAATTGGTATCGATCGCGACTACGGAGTAACGTTCACGGGAAAGTTTTTTACAGTCGAATTTAGAGTTTTAGTACAGTTTCAAGCGCCATAACTTAAATAATTGTTCCGACTTGACTTTCGAACTCAATCAAGAGTAGCTATTGAAGTGTCACAGTCCAAAATTTAATTATTTTGTATAGTAATTTCGAAGAAATCATGTCCCAAATGGAAAGAAGTTTAAAAGTTTAAGAAAAAGATAGTTTGTGCATTGGTTTATAGACGGTTTGAAAAGGGCAGGTTAAACTGGTTTAAATGCGGGGGTCTGTCGGCGGTAATTACATGCATATACAAGTAAAATGTTCAAGGTTAAACGTAGCATTAGGTAACAAACACATAATGGAGTCATTAACTAAAATAGTTTAATAAAACATGGTTCGAAACCGCCATAAAAGCGTTCCTTCCATATATCAATGTTGGTTTTTAAATCTGTTGACTTGTTTGGGGATGATATTGATTGAACAATTCATTGCCTTAACATTCATGGAAGGTTATCAACGGAAGTACAACGTTAACCAAGCAAGATGTCTCTTAGTTGCTGATGAAATAAAAAATAGATCAACATAGGGGCAATACAGTCAATCCCAGAAAGGAAGAGAACTTGTCATTGAGAGAAAATTTGCTGTCATTGACTCCACAGTCTTCGCTTTGCGCCGCAAATTCGACAGTTTATTTCAGGCCTGATGAGCTAAAAAGTGAAAAGACATTGTAGTGTGCTTGACATAACTTTTTATAATAAATGTTATTCCGTCTCTTATAGAAATTTAGTAAATGACATCCTGGCTTGACATAGGATTTCCAATTTGGTACAAATGTACCAGATATAGAAATAAAACAAAAAATATAATCTATCATTGTTTAATGTTCTGAAAATTTCCTGTGTATACATACAACTGTTTGATACATAGATAACTGGGGTATTGTTATCTAATCTTATTCTAACATGACATATAATGTGGCACCCATCGCGTGATACACAAATCCTACCAATCCGTCTCTGTCACCGAGGATTGACACGTGCCAAAAGACCCTTGCATAGGAGGGTAATGTTTTAGCGTTTGTATCTTAACAATCAACCTACATATACATGTAGATCAAATATTGATATTTGTATATACACATACAACTTATTTAAACACTACTTCAAAGTGAATTTTACTGATAAGCAATTCTTTACATGAGGCTGTGACAGTGTTTTCTATTCAAAATGATCATGATTGAGGAGTACATGTATACTTCAGATTCTGTAAAACCATCATATGATATGATGTTTCAGTGAAGTAATGAATTAATAAGCACAATAGGAAGCACACATGGAGGTCCTGTTTTCATGACACAGAGATATTGACATGTGTTGATTGTGATTCTTTGGTTATTGTAGTTATGTTATGTTATGTTATGTCATCGTACCACACTGGAACCAACGAGCATCAGATCTACAGTTAAATCTTTTGAGATTTAGTCCTGATTCTGACTAATTTTTCAGCAAGAACCATGCATAACAGTAACCTCAGCGAGAACGTCTCAGATTATATTTGAAGTGTTAACGAAAAGGGGATTCCTATAACCATTTCCTCTTCACAGATAAGTCAGTTCTTCCCTATACAACAATCACGGCCGTCCTTATGGCTATCCAATCAAATCTCTTCTTACATTGTGTGTTAACCGATTTCTCAATAATACATCTAAAGGTGAACATTTGCAACGCGATCTACAGTCGATCTTTTTTATCTAACCAAACCTCTTCGTACGTTGTGTATGTCGCACAGGTGGTGAAAGTGAAATCTTCACAACAGTTCTGGGGATAACTTTGATGACGCAATAAAACCAAACAGGATTGTTTAAATACTAAACTAAGTATTACAACTTATGTCACGCGTGGAGAAATGATTTGTGAAGTATCAAACAATAGTTTACATCACGTTATTGAACACCTGACACCTGAAGTATCATACAATAGTTTACATCACCTTATTGAACACCTGCCACCTCAAGTATCATACATTAGTTTACATCACCTTATTGAACACCTGCCACCTCAAGTATCATACAATAGTTTACATCACCTTATTGAACACCTGACACCTGAAGTATCATACAATAGTTTACATCACCTTATTGAACACCTGACACCTGAAGTATCATACAATAGTTTACATCACCTAATTGAACACCTCACACCTGAAGTAGCATACAATAGTTTACATCACCTAATTGAACACCTCACACCTGAAGTAGCATACAATAGTTTACATCACTTTATTGAACACCTGACACCTGAAGTATCATACAATAGTTTACATCAATTTATTGAACACCTGCCACCTCAAATATCATACAATAGTTTACATCACCTTATTGAACACCTGACACCTGAAGTATCATACAATAGTTTACATCACCTAATTGAACACCTGACACCTGAAGTACCATACAATAGTTTACATCACCTTATTGAACACCTGACACCTGAAGTATCATACAATAGTTTACATCACCTAATTGAACACCTGACACCTGAAGTACCATACTATAGTTTACATCACCTTATTGAACACCTGACACCTGAAGTAACATACAATAGTTTACATCACCTTATTGAACACCTGACACCTGAAGTATCATACATTAGTTTACATCACCTTATTGAACACCTGACACCTGTAAGAAAAACGCAGTAGAGAGGAAGCTGATTAGAAATTTCATCTTAGAACTAGACTGTGTGATGTCAGCTGAAAGAAAGTGTGCAGAAATATGGCGATTTCAATATGGAATGAAACATTACAGCATATGTTATTATCGTTATTCCCCTTTAAGAATTCGAAAAGATTTCGTCCATACAACTACATACGAAATGGAATAACACAAGAATTATTCACGTTCTTGCATATAGATTAACCACCGAGAGTAATGTTGCCAAACGTTTTTGTGACCTTGATCTTCATGGACACTTTGCTATTTTCCCCTTGTCATCCGGAATACCTCAAGACCCGTTGACGGTAAGACATAGGCATAGTAGATGTTGGTTACCTTGACATTATTGTCATGGTCACAGTGAAACTTTTAATATTTCGGCATGTGAACTTGCATGTTAGCTTGTCAGCAGGATATCTCAATATCTGTTCTCTGGGCTCTCATACCTTGGCATTATTTTTCTAATTTTAAAGTGATTAATTTCGAAGGGTTTTGTCAACTTAGTAACATTTGTTTGTTATGTATTAGCCATAACCTTGGAGATAATGGATAGTGAAATATTTGATTTAAGCATGTTAACTTGAATTGTAAACTTGTCAGTGATATATATCTATATCATGAGCGATTCACTGGTCTTTCTTCATATTTTACATTAAAAGTCCCCTTTAGAGGGGGAATATGACTACCAGTCGATACGACAAGGTGACAGTCATTCTGTGCATGTTCGGCTCATTACTCAATATCTGAAGACAGGTTCACTGGATCTTCCTTGACATATTTTATATCTTTCTCCACCGAGGGAAATACAGCGCACAGTTGATTTTGGTGACCTTTGACTTTTAATGCCACAGCAATGGATTGAATTTTTCAAAACGGAAACCTGCATGTTAAGACTGTCAGCATTACATAGGCATTGTTAAATCAAGATCGTAGTGAGTTTGAAAATATTGTTGGGTGTTAACAGTCAAGATAATTAAACTGGGTCGTGTTGTGTTGACTTATACTCATGCTCTTTAATTTTGAAGTGATATTTTTGAGCGGTGAATTATGCAATCTTAGTGACAATATCTTGTTATAATGCATTTTGATCAAAGACACTGTTGCAAGTGTCCCAACAAGGGTATATACACCAATGAGAGAGGTTCCACGAATAAGTATTACACATGACCAGTTAATTCATTTGGTTTTTAACATAGTTGCTGATGATCAATAAAACAGACAAGATAATTCAGCTAAACAACTTACTTAGAAGGATATATCAGTAACAAGATAGAGTCTTAATCGAGGTACATTTTCTAGAAACAACATGTACCGATGGAATCTCAACAACCAGAGAAGCTTATGTTGTTGTTTTATATTAATCTAACAACTTTAGTGAAACCGTATCATGGCCTTGAAATTGCGTACGTACATAGTGTACGGTATTATACATCGAACTTGTTTCGTAGCTTCTTGCCCTTTTTAAAGTTTAAATTTACACAAGCAAAAACATGAGACACGTAGACGTTTACGATATATATATATATATATCTTTTCTATATATAACCTTTATTCACGTGAGAAGCAACTCATTATATATATATATATATATATATATATATATATATATATATATATATATATATATATATAGTTTGAATTATTCAAAACGAATCATGTCATAAAATATAACCTTTTCTTGAAATGTTTTTGTTTATTAAGCAGTTGAGGATTATTTCAAAATGTTAACACTGTTTTTTTTTATAAGAATATGTATATTCGTAGCAAACGTGTGACCCATGGAACATTAAAAGTCAAATTTGTCAGGAGACATTTTGATGATGACATTTTAATTAAGTTAAGATCGATAATGTAAAACAACTTTCAGAACCAGAATTCTTAAATAGTCCTAAAGAGAAAAATATTCAAACGAACGTATAATTATTCATATAAGCGAATATGATTTGGTTGGGTAAAATAGGCTTAACTTTAGAAATAGATGCATTTTTTAGATGTAAGATGGGAAATTTATGTGAGTAAAACATTGGCATAATTGTCATCAAAAGATATCGAAATTTATCAAAACAGCTTTCAAAGGAAGCCAACACAAGGATGGCTTGGGTTCACTAACATTAATGAGAAACTATGAAGCTAGGGTTGAGGGGCCACCTTGTCCCTCAAACTTTGTTGACCATTGGAAGGGGGGATGGAAGGGCAGTGTAGTGAGGAGGTGGGTGACTACATTGGGCTGTGGGTGACAGAATAATTTTGATTTATATGATGCACATTCTTATTTATTTTAAATGAAATGTACAGCATGTTGACAATCTAGTGTATTACATTTAAAAATATTGTTTTCATCCATTTAACCCTAGATAATAAATGAAGCAAGTTCTGGCGAGCTGCACATCCGTTTAAATAGTTGTAAGCTGGGGGCTGCCATTGTGTCGTCAAACACATTCAGCAGATCAATGTTTTAAAAACATAACACTTTATTATATGCGGGCCCAAATATTACATATATTAATCTTGATAGAAACTGCTTTTTTCAAACTGTAAGTCTTACTTAGTAAAAATGGATGACATAACAGCGATCCCGCCAACGCAGAATAATGTGTCTTGATCTTTCTCCGTTGCTCGCCATACGCTGTACAGAACAGACGTCATGACTTAATCAAATTGTACCATCGAGGATTCGACGTCCTCTCGTGTCTAATGAAAAACGTATGAAATATTGTATGCAAAAGAAGTTGACAGTCTAACGAACTTAAAGCCTTAACCTTAGACAGAATGAATATACAATGAAAGGTTAAAGATGGCACCGAGGAGTGTTTCATCAGCTCCGCTCTATTCGCTGTCTGTTTGATTGCATCGGGGACAGTGCTTCCACGCATGCGGCAATAACTCATGTAAATCCAATAACGCCAAATCCAAGCGGCGGGTGTTAAACATCGCCACTTCCAAATGTCTGAATTTCATTCATGTTTTTCGCATCCTGATATAAATCTCGGAATAATATGTGAAATAGTTTCATTTCAAATTTATGATTCAAAATGTACAATGGTATACAATGACAATTTATACAGTGAAGTAGAGAGAGTAATATTTGTTTGAATTGATATAATATCGAGTTGACATGTGACCAAATGCATATGTGTCTTATCGCCCGATGGATCTGACTTGGTTCCTGGCTAAATAATCTGTCTGTTAAAGGGTTCATTCCCTGTGCCACACGTGGACATTGAGTTGAGAGATTTGCGTCTCTGTTTACCAATTACCGTAAATCATTAATTAGACGCCTGCCTCGAATAGACGCCCTTTCACAGAGCTTTCTAAAAAGACGCCTGCCTTAAATAAACGCCGTATAAAGCAAATTACCCTAATGAATAACAAAATCATCGGTATAGCCGACTCAATACGGTTTTTTTCAAATACTTTACTGGCCTGTCTGAACACAAGCCAAATACGAAATAGACGGCTGCCTCGGAAAGACGCCCATTGTGTAGACAGTTTGAAAACATGAAGCCCGGCTTTTAATTAAGGATTTACCGTAGTTCACTTAAGTGTGAGGTGAAAACGAGTATACCCATTGGAATGTTGGGAAAAAAGTACACTTGATTGTATAATGAAAATTGTGTTAAAGAGAAACTTCGATAAAGAAAACATTGGGGATCGAGAGTCAGAGTTAATTGCGGAGAACGCCCTGAGTGTATATAAATAATCACATTATCATTAACATATCTAATGTATCTTTCTAGCAACACATGTGACTTTTCATCTGCAAATTGACATCACATCTCCACCATGATGGCGTACGTTAAATTATTTATCGAAGAGTAGTTACATTCTGTATTTTTGTGATCTCGATCGATTCTTTAACCAATTCCATTTCTTATAGAGCGAAAACATGAATGGAAACATCTCAACCTAATGGCAAGCTGACACTAAACAGAAGAGTTGGTGTGCAAATGATCACGGTATAAGAACATAGTTTCATTCTGCAGAGTCTTGAAGTAGACATCGTTAACAATTAGATTATAGGAAGGACTGAATCAGCATTGAAAATAGTTCCTTGTGCTAGTTCATTCTTATCGAGGCATTAATGGTTTCCAGAGGGAAAATTACCTTCGTGTCGATTTTTCTTATTTTTGAGGACATTTTAAAACTTAATTTCATTCTTAAAAAATATTTAAATTCCACGAAGCTATTGGATGAACCACGACAAAGCGGCGCTAAACTGGCTCAAAGAATGAGAGAAAATGCAATAACATTTTTCTGTGAAGTCGATGTTTATACGATGGAGGCGATTTACTGTTTATGTATTAAGGGACATCATGTACAAATAATTCAAGCTATCCTCGAAGGCAAGGTATATCTTTAAAGTGACTTCTTCTCATGTTAATCATACTATTTGATAATGTCTTGAAGATAATTTCTTTTATTTTCCTAATTTAGTATCATAACACCTTCATGGACGATAACATGTGACAAGCTCGCAATTTAAAATGTCCGTTTTGTGTATCTTTAACCTGATTCCTGAATTTAGTAGTAAACATTCAAACTACAGTGTCTCGAAAAGTATATCATGTTAAAAAGAGTATACATTCCCCATCGATTATACTCATAACTATTTACGGTCGTAATAAACTAAATTCAGGAAAGGAAACATTAACACAATCATTTCATTCATGTCAACGCATCAATAATAATAAAAGGAAACAGTAATTCAATCAGTTCATTCATGTCAACGCATCAGTGCGCCAGGGGCACGGCAACTTTGTCTGCAGTAGAGAACTGTTCTACACGCAGTAAGGTTTGGGTGCAATGCAAAGCTCAATTTCAGCGTAGTACCACCCATGGTTCGCTAGTTCCAGCCGTTGCTCGCAGGTTTCACCGCAATGCATTGCCACATGGCGTTGCGGGCTTTCTCCCTGCCGTAATACTAGCAGCCGATATATAAGTGGAATACTCTTGAAAGCGGCGTTAAACCCCAACTCACCTCACCTCACCTCAACGCATCTGTGATTTTAAAAGGAAACATTAACAAAACCATTTCATTCATGTCAACGCATCATTTATGATAAAAAGAAACAGTAACTCAAACATTACATCAATGTCAACGCATCAGGTATTATAAAATGAAACAAGTATTGAATCATTTCATGCATGTCAACGCATCAGTTATTCTATGATGAAACAGTAACTCAATCATATCATGCATGTCAACGCATCTGTTATTGTAAAAGGAAACAGTAAGTCATGAGATCATACCAATCTGTATCAGAAGAACGATGTTACTAGAATACCTTCAATCATACCAATGCATTAATTATTTGCATAAACAACTCGTAACTGTATAATCACCTCATTCATGCTACATGGTCATTGTGCCGAAGAAACCTGTAACTACAATGTATAAATGAACGTCACTCATACCAATACATGTTTAAGACAGAAACTTGTAGGTACAATCACTTCATTCATACATGATCAAATATTTGACAAGAAACTAGAAACAAGAAGCGCTTCACAAACATCTGGGTAGTGGGAAAATCCGGAAGCTCGGTCGCGTTTATTTTTCTTTCTTTATCAAGCGGCCTGGCGAACATTTCCTGTTTCTAAATGAAAACGAAATTGTTGAAGGCTAAATCTTGATATGTTGGCACTATAATCGATACAAGCATTTTTTTTAAAAATATGAATGTATATATACACCAGGATAATACTGATGTATACTGACAAACACTAGAAGCATTGGCCGATAAGTGATCAGGATATAATGTTTACTTTTTTTTTTATTCACAGAGCGTTTGTAGTGTGGCAGTCAATGTATATTAAGTTTGGTGGTGGTATGGAACAGACTTAACGGTGTGTTTCTTAAACAGTGCAGTCCCACAAATTCAACAAAATGTTTGCTTACATCTACTGTCTATAGTATTTCCATACTTATTTTCCTTTTTTAATCGTATACTCAATGTTTAATTTATAAATTATGTATGTCATAACTGATTTTAAGTATGTAATGTATAAAGTCGCACTTTTGCCACAAAATCATCAATCTTGCAAATGCCCAAATCCTTAAACTGTCTACTCAATTTTTCAATAGTAATGCATGCATTTTTCTTGTTAAGGCAGGGACTCTCTAATTGATCTCTGGTTAAGGTAAGGGGTAATTATCACAAAAATACACATTTTAGGCAAATGTGAATCCGTTGCATTCGTCAAAACACAATAAAAATGGCCTCTCTCAACCATTGTTCTGTTTTCTTGACTGCTCAGAACATTCCTTTATTGACAGTGCCCATGATAACAAGTATAGTCTGATGTTAATGTTTCACTTCATCTATCCGCTATCAGATTTATATTTCAGAGATTCATATTTGAATTCGTAAGACGTTTACCAGTAAGCCATTGCTGAAATATCGAATAAATGAAGTTGACAATCAGAAGCACTTTATTTCATTTATCCAGTCTGTACCATATGAAAGACACTAAATGAATGCTCATGGAATGTGCTTTTATTAAACGAGTTAACGATGGGCATCAAACGATCGAAAACCAGTTTGATACACAGTCAGTTATTCACGAGTTTGATACACAGTCAGTTATTCACGAGTTTGATACACAGTCAGTTATTCACGAGTTTGATACACAGTCAGTTATTCACGAGTTTGATAAAATGATATTAAATTATATTTGTAATTCGCGCATAGTAACAAAGCGAAATGTTCTACATTGTCACGAAGCGCATATATGATTGTACCGGTGCTACTAACATTGTGACGTCACGACCATTGTGACTTGACACGTGCAGCGTTATGACACAAGTTCAGTATGACATATTACACTGAAGTATCTTTATAAAAACGTTATTAAAGTAATCGTAATTATCAAATCAATCACATTTCCGAAACCCCTTTGTTCTTGTAATCACTTTGCATAATGTTTTGTTCATATCCATCTGTGTGCTTCAAACCTTTTAATCACAAGAAAGAAGTAAGATAATTTAAGAAAGTCGAGTTTTAAGTGCGTAATCTTTCAATGAAGCGTTAATGCCAATTGGTTTGATGTCTGTAAAGTATGATCTTCTAAAACGATGACAAGAAACTAATGTTGAATTCAAAAGATCATGTTTCTCTGTTCATGCTAAAACTCAATCAATAATGTCACTTTCAAAATGATTAAATGTCCACTCTACACAGTGCATGTAAATAATAATGAAAAACAAACTCTACAACGTAAATGACATAAGGCGAAGTGTCATTTTACAATATTTTCTTTATGTAGAGGCCCTTGAATCAATTTACCTTTTAGGAAAAACTTTGTGTTGCATGTTAATGAACATTAGCGGTACTACATTCAACCAGTCACAAATGTTAATTTCTGGTAAAGTAGTGTCAAAACCTTAAATAACCCCAGATGTCATTCGAGGGGAGAATATGTCAATTGTTTGTGCAAATATGTGTGTATATTGCATTGTTGCCGGTGAAATGCCGTATTCTATCAGTGGAACTTTGTAATTTTACAGAGTACAGTGACGTAACATGTTAATACTAGTCCTCAAAGGCTTAGTTAAGCGGCGGACACAACCCGCCGTAATTGCAAGTGCGTGCTGTCTACGTGCAAAAACGTGGGTAAAATAGTGGTAACCGTACGTTGTAATAAGCACCGTACGGATTTGGGAGAACGCAGACACGTCTTAGCACTTTTAGTGCATGCTGAACTTTCGCTGCGTGCGACTGCGTATTTTCCACACGTACGGCTTTTTAACGTGCATTCTACGGACACCGTGAGTGTTTTAAGTTTTTCACATGGTCGCATACTCCACGGACGACGCACTTGCTTACTCGGCACTTCCCTAGTTCAGCTGTCAAATGAGCACGCATCACTCACGTCACCAGTGCCGAGTAAGCACTTACAACGTACGTTGTACACACTGATTTCTGCAGTTATTTTGCGCTGCCTTAAGCCTCGGTCCCAACCCACCGTGCGTTTTTTTTGTCCGTACGTTTTTTGGGGAGGCCACGTTTCTGAAAAACGTGGGGAGGAAGTGGGAAACGCAGGGAGGTAGCAAAATCAAACGTTGCCCGCACGAAATGCCATGCCGTGATCTGCTACGTGCATCGTACGTTGCGCACGGGGTAAGTGCGTTGTAAGTGCTTACAACGTACTTACACCTTGCGTGTGACGTACGATTGCCACGTTATCGTACGGGTGTCGTAATTACATGTACTGTGTAACATGTTGCGTGTAAGTGCAATGAACTTGAGTTTTTCAACCCGATTTCAGGCACCCAGGGGGTAGGGGTATAGGGCGACCTTAAGAGGTTCTCTCTCAGTGCTGCTGCCTCAAGAAGCCGCCCATTCAACTCAGAGACTCCCGCTTCTGATGCTGCAAGAGCTACTTCAAATGTCAGCGCATAATAACTGCAGAAATCAGTGCGCACAACGTACGTTGTACTTGCGGAGCAAGTGCTTACTCGGCACTCGCAACGTGAGTGTTGCATGCTCATTTGTCAGTTGAACTGGGGAAGTGCCGAGTAAGCACGGACGACGCACTGACAACGCACTTGCAACGTGCGGAGCACGCATGTGCTAAGTGTGTCGTCCGTGGAGTATGTGTCCTTGTGAAAAACTTAAAACACGCACGCAGCTCGCACGCAGCGAAAGTTCTGCATGCACTTAAAGCGCTACGGCGTGTCTGCGTGCTCACAAACCCGTACGGTGTCGGTACTTACAACGTACGGCTACCACTATTTTACCCACGTTTTTGCACGTAGACAGCACGTACTTGCAAGTACGGCGGGTTGTGACCGCCGCTTAAAGCGGCGGTCACAACCCGTCGTACGTGCAGCTGCGTGCTGTCTACCGACAAAAACGTGGGGTGAATTGGGGAATTCGTGCGTCCTCGGTACCGACGCCGTACCGATTTTGGACAAATTTGGAGCACGCAGACTCGTCGTAGAACTTTTAGTGCATGCAGAACTTTCGCTGCGTGCAGTCTACGAACGGACTGCGAATTTTCCTCCGTACGATCGACGTGCGTGCCCTGTACGACAACCGAACGCACAACGCACCGACATCGCGCGTTTTTTTCAAGCTTACCCACTCACACTTTCTCTACGAACGACGCACGTTGCACGTGCGTACAACGTGCGTTGTACGTGCGTAGTTCGTGCTTACTCGGCACGTCCAAAGTTTAACTATCAAATAATTAAAGAAAACTCACGTCGATCGTACCGAGTAAGCACGTACAACGTACCGAGTAAGCACGTTCCCCAATTTACCCCACGTTTTTGTCGGTAGACAGCACGCAGCTGCACGTACGACGGGTTGTGACAGCCGCTTTAATCCACCCTACGTTTTCAGAAAAACGTAGCGACCGTGGCCTCCGCAAAAAACGTACGAACGAATTGCACGCACGATGGGTTGTGACAGGGGCTTTACGAAGCTGCTCTTGAAGCATCAGAACCGGGAGTTGACTGGGCGGCATGTTAAAGCAACACAAAGAGACAACCTCTGAAGGTCGCCTTATACCCCAACCCATGGGTGCCTGAAATCAGGTTGAAAAACTTCCGTTCATCGCACTTGCACGCACGTACACCGTGCGTGTAAGTAAGGACATCGCAGCACATGTCAGTATCCGTATGATATCAAGGCAATCACACGTCACACGCAAGGTGTAACTACGATGTAAGCACTTACAACTCACTTACCACGGAGCAGATCACGGCATTTCGTGCGGGCAGCGTACTTATACCTTGCGTGTGACGTGCGTTGATTTATCCCTTCCTGCGTTTCCCACTTCCTCCCCACGTTTTTCAGAAAATTATAGTACATTTAATTTGTATTAAATCAAAATATAAACTTACTATCAATTTTCTATCTAACTACTTTCGATGAGATAAACATGATCAGACAAGAACAGACAGATATCCTCCATGTATTATAATCAGAATGTTGGAAATTAAGAATAACGCAGAGGCGGTAAAATTTTCAAAAAGACTATTCAATGATCTAATCGATGTTGCAGACTAAAATCGTTAGGTAATCACACGAATATTTGATAAAATGTCCGAAAACAGTGGTACCTACAAGTAATGTACATACATGTGCGATAATTGCACAACCCGTGTATAATATCAGTGCATCCTCTGTATTTTGTTTTTGTCAACGTGCAATTCTAATTCGATTTATATTGCTTATTAACATTGCAACCTAAGATTGATTACAATGCAACGTGAAGGAGATTACATGACACTTGCTTGTGCACACCACGGAACCTTGTTGAGATGATAACAACTTATGTGATAGCCGTTGTTCTTTGTAGGAAAACAGCACAGCCTGCTTAGTTTCGCTGAACCTCGATGTTACATCAGTGAAAATACTTAACTGATTGATATATCACATTCATAAGCTATCGTTACTTGACAAATATGATGTAATATTATGACACAATTCTCGATTTTTGGCATTGTTGGCATAAATGGTAACAAAATGCGTGTTCAATGTATTTACGTTACCAAGTAATGTTCATACAATGGATGGTATTTTTGTAATTTCTGGCACGCATGGAATGCGGTCTTGGTTTCGCTATTTAACGCCATCGATGTTTACATATTGTTTCTGCAATGAACAGCAAGACATTACACAGAAAATGGCTTAAACAAATGCGTGGTGTTGCAGCGTGTTTACGTTGCCTAACGCTTCTCGCGTCAAGCTTGGAATGTCTTTGTCAGTGTACGTATCTCGAGTAGACCATGGGTGTAACACCTCCTTCCCAGCTATCTTTACCCATCTCTCTTTCAACATACTTAAATATAGATTTCACAAAGAGATAATATCAACAAAGTGACACCCCCGTTCAATCTTCTAAGGCATAGTAATTATTACTTTAGCCGATCTTATCTTTTATGTGTTTTTTAAGATATAGACACACAGCTACACTTAAGGGTGTAGTCGGAAGAGAAAGGTTGAAGCCTTTATGAGAAGATGTTTCTCTCTCTCTCTCTCTCTCTCTCTCTCTCTCTCTCTCTCTCTCTCTCTCTCTCTCTCTCTCTCTCTCTCTCTCTCTCTCTCTCTCTCTCTCTCTCTCTCTCTCTCTCTCTCTCTCTCTCTCTCTCTCTCTCTCTCTTTCTCTCTCTCTCTCTCTACCGTTCCCAATCAACATTGACTTTATTTAAAATAAATTTTATTTAATACAGAACTGAATAATTAATTTGATAAAGAAAATTGAGACAATTCAAAATTCAATTTATTATTATTCAAGAATAGTATGACAATGATATGTACATTAATATTCTATTCACTTTCCATAATTAGCATAATATGATAATAGCAGCATTCAGAAATATATAATCATGTAATAATTGAATGTTTGCCATTTTAAAACAAGAGGATGAATTATATTATTTATCGGCATCGTTAATTTAACTTCAGTTTAGCAAATATTCATAGGATTTGTTATTTGAGTACGCTTTTCAATTCACATTCCAGAGAGTATCATCAGTTAATATCAAGGCTAAAATTAAAACTTTGGTATCGATCTCTGTGGTTAGTTTCTCTTAGAAATACTTATTACATGTAAGAGAAATGAGAGATTTAAGCTCAACGAAAATTCCTCCTTTGAACGACATCACAATGACAATGTATAGTTCTGTGCATAAAGTAAATAGCAATATCAAATGGGTTTCTTCTTCTCTATGCCGCCATTCCAATTCAGTTACTGTGTTTTGCCAGAGAGATTCGGGGCATTTACTGAAGGAAATAAAGTTTAGTGATTCATCCTGAATACTTCTGATGGATGATTCATTTCATTGATGTCAGGAACTCGGGACTCTTTGAAGACAGGTTTGGCGGTTAAGGTTTATGCAAGGATATCCTCTGTCTTTTATGAGTACCATTTCGATAGTGTATCTCCACTATCTTAAACTCAAGTTGTGTATGAATCTAACTGATAACATTAACTTGAGTTTCACTGATCACAAAGCGTAAACGTTGCGGCTATAAAACGATTCACACGTACATGTTACCCAAGCAGGTATAGATATTTTAATGCAAACTACTATGTTTTCTGAAACTCTATCCATATAATTGTGAAATATAAATTTTATGTGAGTACATGCAAGTGAAATTTAAATGATTGTTTCAAACATGCGTACTGAAATGAAGAACAAATTAGACAAAGCCTATAAATTGCCTTACGTTCACGGATACCTTTTAATCTATTATAAAAAATCAAAGTGTCAATATTCAATGTTAACTATGTAATGTGGTATACATGCAACCATCAAGATCGTCTTAGTGTCCTCTTGCTTCCGTCTTACCCACGCATTGTATCGTCTTCATTCACAGAACATGTACCTGTACACGCAAAACGGTTCTCCCTCTGCTTAAACTATCAGTTACAAAACTCTCAATTGTTTCTCGACAGGAATGTAAATAATGCATTATTTAAGGAGAAATAGTATGTATTTTGTTCTGGGTGTCTGAACGTGGCAGAACGAAGGCGCAGATGAGTATGCTTCCAGTTGCTTCCGCTCCCAAGTATCCATTCACATGATGAGAGAGAATAAGTGACTGGGGATACTCGTAACTTCAACAATGCTTTACGGTAATGTGAAATCAATTATCAACATGTGTTAAACGTATATGCTTCTTTGCTTTACAGGATGTTATTGTAGAGCTGACTTTTAAAATCAAATAAATAGATCATTAAATGAAAAGTTGGTCCTAAAAGTAGATCAAGGTCGCCCCTTCAGTGTCTCATTATTGCTTGACTAGTTGCTAGGTATTCTAAAGAAACCCCAGTATAGGGATTCCTTTTCAAATTGACGTTAAATGCAGATTTTGAAGGAGAACGTTTATTCAATCATCATATTAGTAAACAGTTCTTTGAGGGAGTGATGGTTAACATTTCTTCTAGATTTGTATGTAAGTATTTCCTCTTCACATCAATTGATGTTGAAGCATTAACCAACGTTCATTCGGCGATTTAGAGTTAATAATCAATTGGTTGTGAGAGTGAAAATACGTCTTCGTCAAACCAATTGTTGTTGAAGTCCGGGTTTTGAGCGAGTATAATAACCAACACTTTGGTAGTAAAACAGCTTTCTGAGTGAAATATCAATATTTCCTTGAAATTAACTTCATGTTGGGGTACAGATTAGTACATCAATATTTAGTATTGAGCGATTGAGAACATTAGTTTCAAAACTTTCGTTAGGGAATTATGACTTTTGTTTAGATTTTTTTTATTTGAACAGTTACAGTTTTCCTGTCAATCCAATTAATGTTACGAAATGATATTGTCACAGAATGACAACTTGTTTCCTTCATTTCAAATATTGAGTTTATGATATATCGTAACTGCCAAGTACAACTAGAGCGTAACGCTATATAGAATGTTATGCAATAGTATTGATATAGTATAATTCAAGTAGGTTGTAAATTCACTATTTTATTGTTTTATTAAGTATGCTATATATTATGTAACATTACCTTAAATAAACTTCGTTCTGGTCACAAGGGAAATTGATAAGCCTGTGATATGCATGTTCGATGAATGACATGAATTTAGACGACAAAAACCCAAGACAATATTTTTTTTCATCACGACGTCTTGATTCTGTCTTCAAGAACGTAAAGGTAAACGTGAAGTTAAGTGAAAGATATGTATTATATAATGTATCAGTATAAATAATATAAAGTTGTACAGTTGTAATTTTATAAATTCCCTCGATGCCTCTAGTGCAAAAATCTGTATGTAAACGTAAGTCAAACACTAATTTGCAAGACGCACATTTACCAGTTGGACCTGAATGATTGATAACATATGCATGTCGTATATACACACTTTTGTCTTTTGAATTATGTATGTCATGCATACTGTTTTTTAAATATCCTTAATTATAACGAATTTAATTATCGATTTTTATTATGCATTATAATCATTATAAGAGACCGAGAAGGAGTAAAAGAGACATCCATACAGTAAAGTGATTATAATTCATTGTAATAACGAATGACATAAATACAGGTAATATGGCAAACAGAAATAAAGACTAGAGATTAATGAAGAATGCTGATTTACCATTAACCTAAATAAATAAAAGCAATACGCGATGGCACTTGCGTTGACATTTCTATAAACTTTAAGAGGCGGAGAGCAATGCAATCCTGTGATAATCGTCCATCGAATAAGGAAATATTTGGAATTGCAAATCTTGATTTCCAATCGACGTAACGACCAGCAATGTGCATGAATGGCAAAAAATAGGCAAACATCTGATTGAAACAAATTGATATGAGGAGGAAGCACGCAACATGTCATGCTTTATGTCGTGCCTATTGCAGATATAACTTCAAACGCAGGTTTGGCCATCTATGAAAACATTGCTCTACTACCAGTCGGAGGAGCGGGTTCAATAGAAGAATCGAAGCGAGCTGTTTACCTGCGTGGGAGGGAACAAGCTATCTGGACCAACTCGCTACTTCACACCAGCGCCCTGTTACTTGGAGCGCTTCCAGGAGTTGCGATCTAGCGAGACGTGTTCTTGTACTCCGACATTATCTGTACCCCAATGAAGCACACCATTCATTCACAGACAAATACGTTAGCAATTACAATCGCCTGTTCGGGATCAAATCATTATCGATTGCTTGCAATAGATTTGAATACGTACTTTAGCCTTCGACCGTTTTATCATTGTCTTTTTTAGACTGAAAGAACTCTTGTCAGCAACTACACAGTGGAATATTTATCAAGGATTACAATCAACTTGTCATGCCCTTTAACCGTTCACTATTCACATTTTGTCCATCGATTCCAACATAGTTGCAGCACCATCGTTACTCACTGATACATGTCTTTATTTCCAGGCTTCTTTTATTTTAATTTGCATTTTTCTTATCTTTATTTTTTTAATTTAAAAACATGTACACATATGTTCAGTTAAGAAAACACATTTCCGGACATTTTATTCATTGGCAAATGTAATAAGAAGTTTTTGCTAAAACTGTCTCTACGCTTTATCTTCTTCGAAACTGTTTTTGATATTTGCGTGAATCAGTGTCTGGAATATTTCTCAAATTCGTTACTATTGAAATTGTATTCATAAACTTGCCATAAGATTCCATTAAAGACATTATTAATAGCTCCATAAAAACCGTCAAGGAATAACCTTCGAGTTAACTGGTGGTAACATATTATTATAAGGTTCTTAATGATTTTATCTTCGTCAAAGTAGAGTATTATTGATCTCAATTCGATGACCGTTTTGTCGAGTTTTTCAGCTACTTACAAACTTTTAAAAGATGAGAAAGGTAGATGCTATCTGTTGGGCAGCACATAGTGTACTTGGTTATGTCATTATCCTTTTCTCAATGCTTATTCATGTGTACCTTAGAACATATTTTACAAATTTACATGCATGTTTTAATTGTTCATAGGCATTCGATTCCTAGGCTGCTATAGGGCTGATAATTTATACAAATGTACAATGTATTGAGGAATGATAGTTAGACTGTGTATAGATACTGCAATTAAACTGCCAGGCCAATACTAACCTCAGTTACTGTCGATTAATTCAGTATTTAAAATAAATCAGATGCATTTCACTATGGCACGATACAATAAAACTTATATATTCAGTAGTTTGAACGAATTAATTGGTGACAGTGGTTAAATTTTAGTTAAAATATCTTTGTTTAATGAAGACAGGGGTAGGTAATGTAATCTGCACCAACATGACGGGCCCCCACCATGTTTAAAATGTTACAAATGTGTGCAGAATCAGGCACATCTATTAATTTTCATACAGAATATGTTATATGTGTCGATGTATCATAAAAAATAATGTTTGATGAAATTTAAAATTTAAAATTTCATTCAAAAAATAAATAAATAAATAAACCTGTAGAAGTATTCTTTGATTGCTGACTAATTACCTGTACTTTTCAGTTTTAGGTTATGACATCGAAAACTTTCTTTTGCCTGGCAGTTTAGATTGTTCCTCTTCCTTGTACATTTGTATATAAGTTACTCATGTTATAGTGATTAGCATGGGTCATGTACATGTTTTTATAAGTTACTCATGTTAAAGTTTTTAGCATGCGCAATATACATGAGTTCATACGTAACTCGTGTCAGCGGTTTGAGCATGCCTCAGGTAAATGTGTTTATAACTTTCTAATGTCAACGTTTCAGCATGTGTCACTTAAAACTTTATTCAATACTTAGAGACACAGGCTTATAGTACATTTAGTGAAAACAATATTTACACTGTTATACAACACATGTCACAGAATAACACATCATGTCACATAATATCAGTCATGTCAGTTCACATCTAATCACGTTACATATAATATCTTTAATATCATTTCACATCTAATAACGTCATGTGTTCTATTTGCATATAATATATCACATTCAAAGTCACACAACATTATTTCATTATATTCTGTCTGTAAAATGAGGCATAATGGAAATGTTTGGTAGAATATTGCCATTTGATGGGAAATTGATTCGCATGGCTTAACCGAACCGTGTACATTCATTTTAGACCTCTTTTTATTGATTCAAGAGTATTATCTAGCCATTGGTAACACTTATTTATAATTTTGTGAGAGCATTTTATTTCAGTAAGAACATCGTACTACAGCGCCTTTAACGTTTTTCGAATTGGTCATGTACATGTGTTTTAAGTTACTCATGTCAACGTTTATAGCATGTGCCATGTACACGTGTTTATCAACTACAGCTTTTTGAGCATGTGTCATGTGCACTGTGATTATATGTTACTGGTGTCAGTGATTTGACCATGTGTCATATACATAATAACTTACTCATGTCAGAGCTTCGAGCACGGATCATGTACATGAGTTACTCGTGTAAAGGGCTTGAGCATGTGTCATGTTCGTTTGTTACCAATTTACTTGTGTCAGCACTTTGAGCATTTGCAAATGTTCATAAGTTTGTAAACTGCTCACGTCAACGCTTCAAGCATATGTTTAAAAATAACTTGCTTCAGCATTTTGAGCATTGGTCATATACATTTGTTTAAAAATTATTTGTGTCAACAGTTTGAGCATTAGTGATGTACATGGCTTTAAACATTACTCGTGTCAAAATGTTGGACATATATGATGTACACGTATTTACAGGTTACTCATGTCAATGCTTGAGCATGTACATGTGATCATTAGTTTATATGGTTATTGTTTATAGACATTATGTTAAAGGTAATAAAAAAAGTCACGTGAATATTTGAATACAAATTATGTAATAAAAATTGTATTTTTGGCAATTTCATTACGATTGAGAATACATGTTTCGGGTTTCAAGAATGTAGCGGAGAATGTATGTGTACCAGGAGCCATTTACACTTAAAATACGTTAACTGGTAATTATCTGAGCACAAGGGGAACACCGCATTGATATCTACACAGTATTTACTTAATTGAATGAAACGATTTCATTGCAGTATATATCTACTGCGATTAAACTGTTACTAAAACCTAATTTCGATAGATAATGTCAGTAGTGGCAATGTGACATTTTCATGAACATCATTCAGAGCAAATGGCATTAATCACAATTCGAGTCATAACGTTGTTAAAATACCCTCTTTGTCTGGTCTGTCGCCATGAATAGCTTTTATATGCCTGATAAAGTACAAAGTAGCGGCCTGTATAAGAGTGGGGGTAAATGAAATAAATAACCTTTATGTTCCTACTCGACACCCCATGTTCTTATCCACTCACACAGACCCACATCGCAATCCTTATCTTGATTTAGAAAATAATGAGAACATCATTAATTGAAACAATAAACCAAAACTGCAATGTAAAATATCATCTGAAGAAATTAAAATTCCCTCAATAAAAATGGACATATAACACCACGCTAGTCGTAGCGTAGGTAACAGTTGCAGTGATAAAAAATATACATGAAGTCCCAAGGTTCGATGCAGAACTTAAACATGTAAAGTTAAAAATATAAATGTAGTTTGCAAAGTTATTAAGTAAATAGACGCAAAATACTACTGGTTAATGATTCATTATATTAGCTCCTTGGTAGGACCAATGATGAATGAACACATACAATGTAGTGTTGCACATAGTCGGATAGAGCATGAATCAAGAATAGTTTAATGTGTAGTCAATTCCTGGTTGTGACGTCAATCGTTATTGTCTTTGCACACCTAATAAAGCTTTTGGAAGACGTACGGAACTTGTAGTGGGAGATGCTCACTGATTACAGATGCTTCATCTTGTTAGAGTATGCCCACAGAAGTCCATCGCAAATGTATCACTGTAAATGAGTTGCTTGGATATTGCATGCTTCTAAGGTTTATTACCTACATCCATATCATTTGGCATAATAATAGTTTAGAATTCAAGCTTCGAAAATTCAGGCAATTTAAGTCAACTTGTTTATATTTTATGTAGAATTTCGTATGTTGGGTTATTCCAGTAGGTATGATGAATACATGCATCTGTCTACTTTTCATTAATAGTTTCCATTAAATGCGTTGTGTATAACGTGAGTATAAGTTATAGGTTTTCATTTTTGCATGCATCCATCTATGAAACAAAGTAGCACCATTTTGTAACCTCTCAATATGACATTGTTTCACTTTAGTTGTACCTCTCTATGAAAAAAACGTAATATGACAGTGTTGCACTTTGTTATTAATTCTCTATATGCAGCAATGTTGCAGCGTTATGCAACCTCTCAAACTTACGCTGTTGCACTCAGGTGTTTCTTTTCTATCAAACAATATTGAATCGACGTGTTACTTTCAATAATGGTTTTATCCTTAAGATATTTGACAATAACAACTTTGTTTTTATTAGTTCAAATGTTAAAGGGGCAGTAGCACGTTTTTTCGCTCAAATAAGTTCATGAAATGTATTTGAAAAATAATTTCACCAATAGTAAAACATCCTTCTCTCTTCGGAAATTAAAGTTCAAAATGAGTGTACATGTTTCGGAAAAGCCATTAGCATCGTTTTTGTAATACAAAATAATAAATTGTGTTCACAATAAAATAGCCGCCATGCAATTTTTGCTTTATACGCAACATAGTATTTACCACTACAGATAATTGGTTTGTGTAATAAGATGTTTTACCCTCTAAAGTTACTTTAAATGACATAAACTATCATTATAAATGGGAAATTTGAAAAAATAAATTTTGCAAAAAACGTGCTACTGCCCCTTTAAATGTATCATTTGGAATAGAATATTTTTCTAAATACTGGTAAAAGAAGAAATGAAATCAAAATAAACATAATAATTTTGTCTTAACGAGTTTTCATAATTTTTGCAAACATAGCAGTAAACAGAGAGACCAGAACAGAAACAGAAGAAATATGGATATTCATAGCTGCACACCGAAAGTTTGTTCACCTGCATGTATCTTAGTGCAAATATCATGTAAATCGAAGTTAATCGTAACGTTAATAAAATTACATTACATACAATGGCATTGAATCATCATATATCTATGAGTAAATTAATCATTCGATCATATATCCATGAGTAAAATAATCAAGCGATCATATATCATATATCCATGAGTAAAATAATCATTCGATCATATATCCATGAGTAAAATAATCATTCGATCATGTATCCATGAGTAAAATAATCATTCAATCATATATCCATGTGTAAAATAACCATTCGCAAACGTAACCTGTAATCGTGACGATTACAGGTGGTACATTAGTATGACGAGTCATGTTTTTTTTACATGTACGATGTTTCAAAGATATGCCAAATTAAATTATATTTGCTCTGAAATACACAATATAAGTAGGTGAACTAATTTTAGCTATGCACCTGTATAACTAGAAATTATGTCATACTGTCTCAACCACATCAGTTGCAATAACACATATACGCTTTTGAAGAGAACAAGTGTAAAAACGAATATCTCGAGGATTATGAAAAAGCTCAAATTTGCAAACTTGTCAGTGAGTAATTTCAAATGCATTACATTTACCTGGTATAAATGGCTTTATTAGTAGTATTGATGAAATATAACCAAACCAAACAAATAATGATGAATTATTACTTACAAAATGCATCTATATGCTATCAGAGAGAGGGAGAGAGAGAGAGAGAGAGTTTCCAACGGATGAAACAAGTCTAACATTTGGTACTGATATACAAAGCGTTGACAAGTACATGTGCAACATCTTTGAATTCTAGAAGTTGAGGTGATGAAGAATAAAGACAATTTATTTGGATACACAACTTCTTTATTCTGTGTAGGCGCTTTTCAACATAGATACTAATCGTTGTCAATCTGGTGATGCTTGTAATATAAAAAATATTAATTGTTTATAAAAACCGTTTTAAAATAACTTTTATGATATGTTATTTATCGACCAATGGAGCGTCTGGTGGGGCAAATATTTATGATATCGTGATTCAGATTATTTTATATCTCTGGTGGAAAACAATCTTAGATGCGATTCTGACATATGTCTGTATCCTGATTGATTACATTTATAGTATGCTAACGTTTATATGTATTTTGGTTTTGGAAGTGTTTCATGTTATTTATGCGTATTGATTAATTTCGACAGAAGTTTTTTTCAGGTAACTAATTTAGATTTTTAAAATAGAATATCAATATTATGCTCCCTAAAAAGATACCTGACATTAATACTGTCTGACATAATTAACACCAAAACTATAAGTAAGATGATATTGAAATAGCTAGCCTATGAGTAAGTGCAGATAGTGCTTAACATTGGTTTCCTGGATCAAGGTATGATGCCTTCAGATCATCAGAGAATGATGGAATAGATACCCATTTGATCAGGCAGTATTCCCGGGGTTACACAAGCAGAGGACGCAACCTTTACGGGTTCATCTACAGTGTACATATAAACATGAAACTTACAGAATAGATAAACATATATATTGTATAAATGCAGGCGAAAATATACATGTACACGCCAATTCTTCAAACAGCCAGTTCGACAATGACTTGATGTTCAGAAATAGACAAAGAACAAGACAAGAATGTTGTTTTTGGTGTTACTTTTTCAAAATACATATTTCAATAAGGGATAGATTATATCGTAAACATTGCATTTCCTCGCTCAAATATTTTCCATTTAAACTATTTGATAAACAAGTATTATCATATATCACTAAAAGAAACACTAATATGATAGACTGAGATTTCTTTGTTCTTTGCATGTCATACATGTCTGAAACTCGAAAGCAGCCAAGCCCTACATGGACACATGGAAAACGCTATCTCTGTTTTAGTTATTAAACTTTTACAAGTAGAAAATAAATGGGGGAAAAGAGAAACAAATGCTGTATATCAGCTTTGAAAATGAATTTTGTGCTAGTGAATCAAAACAATGTCATCATTATCGTCATTTAAATAACCAGTAGGGCATAATTAAGTGTTCAATACTCAACATTTAAAAAAAATAATTGTAAACAAACTTTATGGCATTGCTAGTTTGACTATAGATATTAATAATGCAATTCTAAAAGTGATTTTCAAAATGATTTTTTTTTAAATCGTTCTCTCTATAAATTGAATAACTTGTCTGCTGCATGCACTATTTTTAATCAAAGAAGAACCGTTATTTTTTATCTAAATTTGAGGTTTTCAGACTCTATTTTCACCAAAAAAAGAACCGTTATTTTTCTATCTAAAATTTAGATTTTCAGACTTTATTTTCATCAAAATAGGAACCGTTATTTTCGATGTAAAATTAAGATTTTCATTAAATCAACAATCCCCTGTGCATTGTCATCAGCTCAGTGCACACAGTGTAATATGACAAAAACAACTACAACGTCGCTGGGAATATAGTAATTATACATCATGTGGCCAAGATACCGCGATATTCTTTTTGACAACACAGCAACCACTGCAGGCACTGTGGAAAAACAAGCCAAGATTTGATAAATGTAATAAAAAAATATAGGCACTTAAATACAATATGGCATGCGTATGAATTTCACATCTACCTTAAAATGCAAACTATCCCGTTTTGATAATCTGGTGTATGTAAACACTTAAGCTTGTCCCTTCTATAAGTTGCTGATCATACAGTATATACGTTTTTACTAATTTTTAAAAATGTTTGTTAGAAACCAGAAAAAGCCTTGAATAACAAAAACATTTTAAGAAACCCATTTGTATAAAATTTACAGCCTTGTTTTATTCGACTTGTTTCTCTCGAATGTCATTTAATTTCTAGTACATGCTATCATAATAGTTAAACAGTTGACGTCATAAATAATACAATCATTGCTATATGTCTCCTCTTATCTGATCTCTAAGATATATACATTGTATTTAATGTTCATAGAAGCTGTATTTCGCCCATTTTGAGCATTACTTCTATGTTTTAACTACCGTGGTTAATTAAACAAATGTAGATAAAATGTGTATGAATTACAAAGATAAATTGTAATCCGTTTCATCTGATCCAATGTTATCTTCTAATCAATACGCAACCCACACAAAGGCTTCATGAATTCTTCAGATTTAAGATAACTTGAATTCAAGTGTCCTTTTCTATCTCGATGCGATTGAAGCGATAGAGAACTCAACTTCTCCTACGTTCAATAACGTTTAATATTGATCATTATTGTGAAATTTGTCATGGTCGCATGTGATTTGTACTTAAATTAAGAATCAATGTCATTCTGCCAATGAGACAGATATTAATCTTTTAAATAAAATAGTAACATTATCCCTGTTAATAACGCCAGAACCGTTGAGGTGAATTATGAAGCACGTTTACACAGCAAAAGACAATGTTGCGTTTTTGCAGTAATCTAATAAAATTATCGTTCTAAACACTTCGTAGCAATTGTAAATTTTGACATTCAAAACACATTAGGCTATCTTAAATAATAATATTTGAAATGATTAATGTAATATGATTTCATTTGACATAATATAAGTTGGTGATAAGAGGCATAGAAAGTCTTACATGTAATTGTTGTCAATGGCATATCCTTCAAACATTTATCGTTTAGACAGTGCAAACAGAGATCTATACAGCCTTCATTTATAGTGACCAGGATACCAACGGCAATCATATGATTTACAAATTCTTTAGAATGACTGCATAGAAATACATTCATGTTAGGATAAAGTGACGTTTTGTACACTGTTAACAAAATGACTGAAGCTATGCGTGGGATAAGGTTTCCATTTTGGAAGTAAAGACATACAAAGTTTAATGAAGAAATTGAGGTTACAAAGTAATATTGTAATATATATCTGACACGTAGCGACAATGTAGCTTATCATTAAAAAATCGACCAAGTTTGATTATGTGGCTAAACTCTAACTCAATAGTGAAAGTACTGAAACGCCACAGACCTGCAGTACAATACATTCCAATGGTGATATGCACATGCACATTTGATACAATGCAGATGGTATTCAACAATTAGGTGTAACCTATATTATATGTAGAAATACATACTGTTTTGAATACCATGGCATGAATACCACAAGCATAGCCATATTTTGAAGAACTGCACTTTTTGTGTTCCTTAACAAGTCTACAAATTTATAAAGGTTCGGATGGACATAGTGATACTTTTTAATATACAACTTCCTCCGTGAATTAGAAATAGGGCAAACTACATGTAAAAGGAAGTGATATTCATCTTCTTTTTGATTAGATTGCAAAGTCTGCATATTCGATTTTCTCTTTGGACCGATTTGAATCTTCCACTTTCGATAAATAAATCATGTGAAGAACATCTTAATCTACGTAACGCTAACCTAAACATTTTTTACATTTATACATGAAAGATAAATTTCTGACTCTAGAGTACATTTAAACATCTTATAATACAGACACTTACATACAAACTGTTATATTTTCCTTCAATTCATGTAAATTAGATATATGTGACTCTCCTAATTAGTTGAGTAATAAAATCGAGTTTGAATCAACATATTGATCTATCCATACAAAACAAAAACCATATGTGAATAAGAATATTCTTACAGAAGTAACCCAATTTGTGTGATCATTCTTATCATATGACATCATCATATTGTAACATTTCTTTGGTAGACGATATGAAGGCATTTTCAATAATTTTAATCGATATTTTATGGCTTTAATACTTGTGAATAGGTGCATTGGGTATCTACCACATTCCCGATACCGTCAACTCGTATTCCTCTTCACACCATTTTCTGCAAAGTTATATGTGGGCTTATGCTTTAAAACTGTTACTTGTGAAATGTTCAGCGATAACTAGTTTCCAAAATATCTGAACCGTAGAGCCAAAGAATATATATATATATTAGATGAAAAATGTAAATCGCCACACATATTTTTTATAGAATAATTATACGACTGTCCAGCTTATTTTATTTCTTATCGTCATCCTTACGACATGTTGACATTAACATTAATCCATTAATTAATTGATTTCCAGTATTTAAATAACATCATTTTCACTCACAATCTTAGTTCATTCAGCACTAGTGTTCAGTTTGCAATATGCTTCAAGTACCTCTTCTTTCGTTTGTAGGTACATGACACCATTTCAAAATAACAGTAAAATATATAAAGTATCTTCAATTTCGTCAATGAAAACACCCCTATATATAGTCACTGTAAACGGATAAAAAAGAATGACAGCTCTGTCACTCTGGAACGACTGATATATGACAACAGTGATTGTCTGCTGACTCCGTGTTAATGTAAACATGTAAACCATGATTTAAAACAGCATATACAAAATTATGTATTTTAATAGTGTCGAAGGTTTCTAAAAATAATAGACTTCGGTTAGAATAGCCAAGCTCCCTTCCACTCCTTGGGTAACCGATGGTGTAAGGGCAATGAGTCAATTTAAACTTTTAATAGTTTTCCGTGAGACTGAAATTTAAAGATTTCTCCCCTCGAAAAGGATTATGAGTATCAGATAAAAATAATTAAAACCAAACCAAATAGTTAAATTAGTACAATCACTACGGAGTTTCATATAGTGGTATAGCATCATTCACATTTTAAAATATGTTGTGACTAATTTGCAGTATGCTCGAAAACAGAGATTATATTTCCCAAATGATTTTGATGTATGTTCTATTCTCTTTTCTATTTCTATATTGATCGATGTAAGAGAATACAGATTTGACACCAAGTAGCGAGTTAGAGTAACCACGGATAATCTTTCTCTGGTTTTATTGATAACGAGAGAGAAATATTATATAATTAAAATAAGACGGGATCGATACTCTGCCATGTCTATCACGGCTTTGTTGCACGCAGCTGTTAAGTAAACGCGTATGTTTAATAGAGGTTTCCGAATAAAGAATCCGACGGAGAGATGAATCTCCACCCGTAATGACTAAGCTTTACCTCGCTTATCCATGGTATTGTCGACCACCTAAACTGTCTATACGAACTAGTCTTTCAGAATAAAAGATACCGGTTGTTGATGTTGCTGCTGTTGAAGGTTTTATTCTTTCTCTCTTTTTATTACCACCAGGAGATCGTTGACACCCCAGTTTCAAGTCAGCCCAAACGAAAACCAATGAAACAACCATCGGCATGTGTGACCTTATAGCCGCTCGTGCCCATGATGTCATTGTATTCAGCGCAACGGCAAAGTTTTTTTTACACATAACTTTGTCATCACTAGGTTTTTTTCTATTTGAGAACAATATTAATTAACTAACTAATCCAACCTTTCTCTTCGGCATATGCACGAAAACGTGATATGACTACTTCGGAAAAGCTAAGTATAAATATATAAACCATGTTTAAATGCAGAAAGCTAGTATACAAGTTTGAACCTTATCGACGTACGCTGTAGTTCGGGTCTTAAATATAACCAATGGAAACGGTAATTGCTTTTAACAACCAATCAACGTATAGCGAACATTGTAACCACTCAGACGTCGAGGAAAATATAGTTCTCCTTGTCCTTCTTGTTATATGAGTACTGTTATAATGATGATTAGAGATTATCATGCGAGTGTGTTTTGGGATGGACAATATCCTGCATTAGGAAGAAAGATGTTATTTTGAGTCTTTTCGAGCTAAATATATAGTGTTTATTACTAATACAGGATATTTACAATCCCGAAACAAATGAGCATGATAACCGCTTTGTCATTATGTCATTCTTTATTCATTTTGCGCTAAAATGCTTGACAACATTAATTTCAAAGTTCAAGTTGGAAAATATTTAACGTTTCAATAACAAATTCGAACTTGCATTATTTCACCTTCGGGGAATCAGGTGGGCGAGTCTATCTCATTTTGGGACGAGAGTTGCTTCCCCTTTACTCAATTGCAAATGGCTGATCTCGCATCAGACAGGCACATCACAACTATCGGTTGGGTTGTTAATTCTTCAATGACCTTTACACACGTCACATGTGTGGAGTTGAAAATGTGTACACGAAGAGGTGACTCAAACTGCCTAGTTTCCTGTGACTAAAATGGTTTTCTCGGTAGGCCAAGATATTAACTCATGATAAAGTGTTTTGGCACTGCTTGATCAGAATAAAGTTTGCCACACATGTAACGACTGCAAAATTATGTTACTTCAATTCTTGAATTACTCCTAATAATATATATCATGTTTATTTGATGAAGCTATCCGTTGTCAATTGTTAAATCGTTTGACGTCATGACTTTATTTTCAAAAGAAGTTCCGTTCCGTCTCCAAACCTCTGTAATTTGCATCGATATCCGCATATGGACCCAACGGATATAGAAAATATCCGTTGGCTTTATCCTGCCGAGAACATCATCCATTGTATGATACAAAGTTTTATTATCTTCGTCGATACCAATGCACTGTTTTGTTGAATATGATGTATGACTAGAACTACGTGTATGTACCATCTCAAATAACAATTTAACAGAATACATTAATACAATGTCATCTGAAATGTGCAACGTATAAAGGTCTTCTGACTCTGTGAAAAGCATCACATAAAGTTCAAATAGAGGGCCCTTTCCCACTTTCTTGTCAAATTGAATTACATTTAAGTGTGTTATCTCAGTTATACTACCCTAGTTTAATAACATAGAACTTGTTAAAAGGAAAGGAACGTTTTTGGTTAGTGTGCACCTTAAAAGTCAGTTAAAAGTTAATGTTCAAGCAAATACGAAAAAGAAATTAGTGCAAAACAAGTATTTATATATTTTTATTATTAAATTTTGAAAAAGAAGTCCCCAGATTCCAAATTTCCTTAGGACGCTGAATAAATGACACACATAAATGAAATATTGAACGAACATATTCATAAACGGTGAAACATTGACGTCTGCTAATGGTATATATCAGTCTGGATTCCAGGATACATGTACGTAATTGTATTTGGTTACGTAATGGTACATTTATTATCTCAATAATTGTCTTTTGTCAAAATCTAAATATTTATAACTTTGGGGACAAAGCTTTCCATGCGCATAAAGAAAAGGTAAACTTAAAATGTCAAATAACCTTGTACAACAGTTACGTACTTGGAAAGACTATGTACAAAATTAAACTGAATCTGTTCCGATGTCCACTTAATCTCGTATACCGTGTGCCGTCCATGTCACGATCAATAAGAAATGGCCCCTGTCCGTGAGCCGACAGTGTTTGCTCACAAGCAGGATGGCCAAGTCTCAGAGTTGAAAGACACATCCAAAGCTATTAGGTAATTTCCCTCAACACCTCCGCCCACGCACGGTCCCGGCCAGTAGACAATGATGACGTGCAGAGTAGACCAGCTCCGAGGCTGCAGTCCTGAATATGTTGTCTGACACACTCCAGCGAGATACAGGATTAGAATGTCACCACCTCATGGTGGTTGGTCCCCTGGCATCGCAAAGGAGATTTGATAACTTTTATTAGTTTTATCGTCTTTTAATTGCGGACAACTCTATATTATAAGAAGTCTAAAATGCTGATTCAGGTTTTTTAAATGTCCGTTTCAGTTGGTAACCTTAATCGACTGAAATGACTAGGCCTATACCAGCGGACTCTTGTCCATAATATTTTGAATATGTACACTTCATTATGAGACAATAATTAGTGTGTCACATTTAACGTGTAGAATACATATAAAATATAATATTAACATATTATGTCCTTTAGCTTATAGTTATTTTCAGTTCTGTCGATTTCACAAATTTCATGTATTCTTGCAATCAAGTTTTACCAAACAAAGGAATTTAAATTGATAAGAGGCAAATAATGCTATTAAGACCAGCTCCGAGGCTGCAGTCCTGAATATGTTGTCTGATACACTCCAGCGACATACGGGATTAGAATGTCACCACCTCATGGTGGTTGGTCCCCTGGGATCGCAAAGTGTTGTGTTAGTGGCGGTGAATATATAAGTGCTTGAAAGTCTTGTTGTTTGATGAACATAATTATTAATCTTTCTTCATCAATTTTCATAAATGAAATTCAACATTGATATTTATCATGGTGCAGTATTGGCCAGCTTATATAAAATACAACCAACATATAATCGTCAGAGTAAAACAAAATGGTAGATGTTTTTTTTCTTTATTTAGGGTGTTATCGATGCAATAAAGCAATCTGATAAACTTGGTATCCAAATCTGATAAATATGCAAAACAGGTCAAAGGTCAAATACACGAACTACATTTGCAAAATTCCACTCTTTTCATGCGAATCCTAAAGCTATTTACGGATCATTGAAAAGCGTAACCGGGAGTTTACCCGAGTATTTCCGCTTGAAAAATGGATATTCGAAAACAAGAAATCATCTGATACGGTACACTATCAGAGTGCATTTATAGTTTTAACGATATCAAGATAATTGTAGATTTGTTTTAAAATTCATTCAAACCTTCAGTGCGCTACTGACCAAGAGCATCAACAAGTAGCTGCAGTGTCATGTGTACAAAATGAATCTTGATGTGACAGTGGCATACCGACGCACCTAGACGATCGCATAAGCATTTTGGAAGTTTTTGAGGGCTGAGTACACAGTATTAGGTACATTAAAAGGTACTTAATGTCATAAAAAAGGGAAACAACCGTTAAATTTAAAAGATACTGTTATGAAGCAATCCGAATCAACCCTGCAACGCAGCTTCAAAAACGTTGAAACTCGAGTTACTTCCCTTGTTCTAGTAACGTGACCAGGTAATTTATTAGTGCTTTTTAATTATTAAATAGATACTTAAGAACTTATTGAAAATATCTCCATGACCAAGAAATTAGGGAACAATTGTTGATTTTTTAAAAAGAATGGCGCACATCTTGTTTTTAAAATTGTTTTCATTAAGAACTTTTCCCAGGCACTTCACAGCAATATATCGCCGATCACTTTGATGTACCTTTATGAAATTACTCCACTTTAACTAGGTCAATTCCTTTTGCATGACCATGACTTATAAGGACAATATATGATACAGAGATTATCAACCTCTTGTGTTTCCGTATCATAAATATCATATTTATGGAATAAACAAATAATGCATTATGTTCGCCAAAGGCTCGCATAATAAAAATACACTGACGGGCAAAAGAAAGTATATCACTCAGTTGTATCTATCATATGTAAAATTTTCCAAGTCAAATATCTCGAGTTTTCGACGGCGTATTCACAAGGACTGACTAGTTTTGGAAATTAGTCCAAAATATTAAATCAGTCAAAGAATAGCTCCAAAGTTTAAAATAAATTCATTTGGATAAAACACAATTGTTCATCGACATATAACACATACTCTATGTGGAAATCAATAAATGTGCCTCGTCCTGCACACATTTACAACAGTTTAAACATGGTAGGGGTCGGGTTGATGTAAATTTCATTTCTCACCTATGTCTACTTTAAATAATGATATTTTAGTTTAACAAATAATACAGCCCCCAATTGAATCATTCAAACTACTTCAGAAAGGTGTTATTGTATCGTGCCATAATCAATGCATCTCATCTCTTTAAAATATTGAATTAACAGAAAACAAGTGAGTGTTATACTTTCTTTTGCCCGTCAGTTTATTATATTAATGATACGGAAACACACTTGGTTAATAATCTCTACGTATATGATTATTTTCAAATGATAACAACATTTTCAAACAGATTGACATTTTAGTGTAAAACATTGCAATGTGAACTAACTAACATAACTAGTACTTTGATGTTTGCAATGTATTCTCACTGCAACTCAAATACCAGTAATGTCGTGTTTACAGTGGATTAGCAATAAGAACAAAATTTTTGGTTTACAGCGAGTCATATTTTTATTGTTATAATATGTAGTCACGGCAAGTCCTGGTCAGATATATCCTCCGGTTCAGACGGCGATCAGGCCACCAGTCTCTGGATATTCTTTGTTATCGTTTCCCTCTGCACTAAATCATCCAAATCTGCAATTACACACGCTTAGTTATAACCAAACACATCGCATGTTCCTAAACCCAAAATCAATTCACAGATAATCCCTTTTACCACCTTTAAAGTACAGAAATTCGCCTCCAAGCGACCCTTGGATGCTAAAATTACTCACGTTGCGTATTAATCTGATTAAGGTGATGGTGTCCTGTGATGGCTTATGATTATGTTTATAGGAGATTCAGAAGCTACGTCATTAGAGGACTGTGACGTCAGCTTCTGATACTTAAAAGGATAAAGTAATCAATCAGGCCGACAATAGGCAGTATATTGATGCTCTCCGTGTGACCATCATTAGTCCATGGCCTTCCTGGTAAAGGTCATAATCACCTGCTATATCAGTTGATGCGTAACTTGAAAGTTCTTTCTAAAGATTGTTGTCCATATTATGTTCCTTGACACTTATCATGGCCATTTGCTGTCGATAACATTCTTCAGTTATACATAACACTCGATTACATTATTCAGTTATACATAATACTCGATTACATTCTACAGTTATACATAATACTCGATTACATTCTTCAGTTATACATAATACTCGATTACATTCTACAGTTATACATAATACTAGATTACATTCTACAGTTATACATAACACTCGATTACATTCTACAGTTATACATAACACTCGATTACATTCTACAGTTATACGTAATACTCGATTACATTCTACAGTTATACATAACACTCGTGAGGAGTAGTTTCCTAAAGTTGCCTATATGCAGAATAGAACTACGATTTATAAATGTAATGTGCAGTGATTGAATGATGGATCATATCATATAATTGCTTATAGATACAGAAATTTTGCACATGTGATACACTCGCCATCTCCAGGTGATGATATATGATAAACATAGTATGATATATGTGTTCATTCACACCTTGTATCGGGCTCGACCAATATCAACCGTGGAGCCCTCAGGCTGATATTGGGGTCCCGGCTGATACAGGACGTGATCATATGGAAATATCTACTATCTCTGGACAATTGAACAGAATGTATTAGAATGCTAAACGGTCACACTTTCAACATCGTGTTTGATGTTTCAACCAATGACATCCATATTTCATTGAATAGATCTTCTGTTTACAAATCACCCCTTACATATTGCTGCAGCCAGAAAAGAGCCACTGTTTCAATTTGTTCCCTCTTAACAAATCAACTCTTTGTAGAAGACTATACAATTTTGAAAGACTCGCATGTTCCTTGGCTGACTTTTGATATAACTGTTTATCATTTAGCACCTGACTGAAACGTTTTACCATTCCTTAAAACATAGTCACAAATCCAAGTAAGAGAAACGAGCCCCGTTCTTTAATGTCAGGACTGGTTGAATGTAGGTTCACAAAGTGTTTCTATACGAGACCAAACTCCTTAAATGTTTGTCACGCTCTAGGTTTATAGAATCTTGAGGAAACAGATAAACATCAATCTGTCTCCCCATTGTTCCCTCGGCATCAATTGCATATATCGGTATGCAAGGGTTATGAACTGACGTGTTGCTGGCAGCCTAAGTATAAGTCTCACCTAGCACTTTGTATCGCGCGATCAATAAGAAATGGCCCCTGTCCGTGAGCCGACAGTGTTTGCTCACAAGCAGGATGGCCAAGTCTCAGAGTTGAAAGACACATCCAAAGCTATTAGGTAATTTCCCTCAACACCTCCGCCCACGCACGGTCCCGGCCAGTAGACAATGATGACGTGCAGAGTAGACCAGCTCCGAGGCTGCAGTCCTGAATATGTTGTCTGACACACTCCAGCGAGATACGGGATTAGAATGTCACCACCTCATGGTGGTTGGTCCCCTGGGATCTCAAAGGAGATTTGATAACTTTTATTAGTTTTATCGTCTTTTAATTGCGGACAACTCTATATTATAAGAAGTCTAAAATGCTGATTCAGGTTTTTGAAATGTCCGTTTCAGTTGGTAACCTTAATCGACTGAAATGACTATACCAGCGGACTCTTGTCCATAATATTTTGAATATGTACACTTCATTATGAGACAATAATTAGTGTGTCACATTTAACGTGTAGAATACATATAAAATATAATATTAACATATTATGTCCTTTAGCTTATAGTTATTATTCAGTTCTGTCGATTTCACAAATTTCATGTATTCTTGCAATCAAGTTTTACCAAACAAAGGAATTTAAATTGATAAGATGCAAATAATGCAACTTAACTTTGAAAAACATGAAAGTATTGTTGTAAAATTTTTATGTACTTTGATTGCATTGCCAATGAAATCTGAATTGATAAGATACAACCTTAAAAATGAAATTTCTGTTGTTGATAAGCTTTTTTGTAAATTAACTGTGAATTGATAATAGGTATATATATATATATATATATTGTTGCATATTAACGTTAACATGCTGAAGGTATTTTATGCAAATGTATGGCTGCACATGAACTGTGCATTGACAACAGGCATTGTTGCACATGAACTGTGCATTGACAAAGGCATGGCTGTAGATCAACTTTGATTTGAAAAAGACATTACTGTAAATGAACGTTGATCTCTTTTAAAAGTCCAGAAGCTAGGTATATTCATCTTTGAATTTGTTTAACCTTTCAATTTATTGTACTGATCAATGGGGGCTACACTACAAAGATGCTGTATGTGCACTGCTTGCGTATGTAGCTGGCAGTGTCGGAGTCCATATGGTATTCACCAGAGATTAAGCGTAATGGAAGAATAAATATGTGGCTGTATCCAAATCGCATTTCAGCAATCGTTTCTAACGAAGCTGTCGGGATCGCGTAGGTGGCATAGGTTATAAACTGTTAACCACGGTAAAAAAAAACCTGCACGAGTGTTTTTCTATTCTACAAAGGGACTACAGATGAAATCATTTTCTCTGCGGATATAAGCACGACCCATATATCTGCTTCTCCGTGAAAATAAGATTAATGGAGGGAAACGAGACCGAACTACACCGGAAGGATGTAACTAGATTTAAGGCTTCTTGCACATGAAACAAGTTCAAACCAAGTCAATGCTCCGCGCTCATATTTCCTGACCATCCTTGCTTGAATCTGTATCGCTCAGTGATCAAAGTTCATGATCAAATTGAGGGACTGATAGAATTATTCGCGTTACCTCCCTCCTTAATAGTTTGAATGTGATAACATTGATGGAATTTCAAATAAAAAACCCTGAAAATTTTGGACATGCAAATATATGTTTTACATACATGTAAATGCATGCATGTGCGTGTACACTCAGTGATATGATAAACATTCTGTAATAAGATTTTAAGTCAATTTCAATCACATATGCATAATATATATTGACATAATCCAAAAAGGAGGGATACTTATTAATCGTTATATATCAAACACCTAAGTATATCAACAAGGATGTAAGTATCGCACCCCTATGTTCCATACCATGTCCTCTATAGTTCACTTCGTTCTATCATTGTCAGATCTATAAAACTACCTTTTGTCTATAGGTCAGGTCTTTAAACACGAAAAATCTCCTCTTGCTTTCGAGCAACTAACCTTTGCTAAGAAAATAGTCGCCTTTGTCACTGTAGAAGGTATGTAATTAGGTAATGGTTTCATGACCAGAAGCTGCTACTGGCATTAGCCGGGGAGAGAGCTTTGATCCCTTGCTCTTGTGATGACGAATATCCATGAAAGGTTATCGTACTTCTTATAGCAGTCTTTCAAGTCTAATATCGTCCTGAATTAGAAGTTCTATTTAGCTGTACAGTAGATGATAGAAAGTTAAACCTGTCACAATATTGTAATGGAATTATGAAAGAGATTGGCGGCTATTTCCAATCAGAAATGTTTTTCTTTTCTTTTTAAACCCAATATCGTACCGTATTACCAAGTAGGATACAACCAACCTTTGTCCCAATCTATGAATATAACCCATCGTGGTCTATGTATGTTTTGTGTGAAGAAAGAGGTACACCGTCTTCACCTGTTCTCCTGACAAGGTGCAACAAACAAGAGTGGAGAGATACGTGGTGGGTCTCACAGCTACCGGACACCTGCCTCGACCAACCACCTACATATCCGAGCTGAAGAAGGAAGCATGCACAACGACACGTCCTGTATATCATGACACATGAGGATATATGTAGATGAACAGATAACTTAAGACATGCTCTCATTGACTGACAATTGACTGAGGTTTTTTAACAATGGATAAACTGAGTATATGTATCCGTCCTTGATCCTATTGGCTGACAGACATATATAGACATGTTTACAAGTGCATCTGAGGTTATTTCACAGATGATAATTCGAATAGATGTGCAGATGAATATGTACTATACATATATGTATATTGAGTACCTGTGTCGTAACTGGTGTAAATAATTATGCAGTTGAAAGGTTTTTTTAACTGAATTTTAATTTGATGCAACCTAAGTGTCTTCATTGATGCCAATGCGAGTACATGACTTGTGAAGGGATACAAGCTTCGTATAATTCTATATGTCCTATGTATACGTACATGTAGGGGATACATGTCTTAATGGGTGAAGATATGGCTATTCTGAATATATCCGAGTGTCATTTGGACGTAAATAGAACGCGATCAATGGGTTGTTAGCATCTGTAATAAACGAATCATAGAATGGTTAAATAACTTGCTTTCTACAAGCAATGTGCAACAGTGGCTGTAAGTTTCCAATGAGAAGGTACGTGTATAATCGAGCAAACGTGCAGGGTTACACGTCGTGTTTGAGAACGACATGATGTACATGTAGACCCTATATCTGTAAGTGTGAAGTTATGTTAGATAAAGATCCAGGCACATTCTTCTTGTTCATGTGTATTTGAGTATATACATGTATGTTTAAATATGTCCTTTGGACTTCAGTTTGAATATATACTCAAGGTGAACAGTTAAATAGCATGTTTAAGTAATATACATTTTTTATACACCCATGGGAAAAAGAAACGATTCCCCACAAAATACAAGATATTAAAGGGGCAGTAGCACGTTTTTGGCATTTTTTTATTATTTTTACAAATATCCCATTTAAAATGATAGTTTATGCCATCTATATTTTCTTTAGAGGGTAAAACATTTTATTACACAAACCAATTATCCATAATTGTAATAACGCCGTTGCTTGTAAAGCAAAAAATACATAGCGGCCATTTTATTGTGAACACATTTTATTATTTCGAATGACAAAAACGATTCTCTCTCATTCTCTTATCGAACCATGTGCACTCATTTTTAACTTGCTTTTCCGAAGAAAGAAGGGTGTTTTTACTATTGGTAAACAAAAATTCAAATACATTTCATCAACTTATTTGCGCGAAAAAACGTGCTACTGCCCCTTTAAACTCAAAGAGTGATACACATGTTTAAGTAATTTACAATTTTCATATGAACATTCTATATGCCGGAAACTTGCTTTGGAAGACGTTTCATATAATTGAGACAATATTTAAGTAAATGAGAACAAACTGACATGAGAGATCGGACTGTATGAAGGACGTTCTAGAAGTTCCTTGGTAAAGATAACAAAACTATTCTGAAAAACGTTTTATCATGTCAACCTTTCTGTGCGTATATATTTGAGAGAGAATTTGCAGGTGAACATCATCCCGACACTGGAATATTACTGTACACATCTTTTCAAGGTATGATACATTCTCACGTCCCAATTAGTCGTACATCGCGGGTTAGTTAAATTTACCCGACTATCTAACTTAGGCTCTTACAGAACATAGCACAATTCCTCCACAACTCATAACTCGGGCCAATCTCCGTCATTGGGTATTCCAAGACTTGCATCATTTCGTTTACTTTCCTGTGGTAGCATAGCGGCGCTCAATGTGCAATTCATAAGTAGCACTCTACTACACTACAAAAAAGAGTTCTGACTTGCAGGAGACATTGTACATGATAGTACCAGCTTATTGTTCTGTCCGTAATATTATCGATAATAAAACAGATGCATCGACTCCAATTCATTCTTTGCCAACAGAATTTCCTTCCTTCAGATTTGCGGTCTTTACCTGCTGGATTCGTGTGGTGCTCAGATGCTGTACACCTGCGCTCTGCTCTAGTTCTATGTCTGCGTATATCTTACAACATCTGAGTACATGTATCTGTGTGGTTTGAATACTGTATGTTGTATAACAGTGCCAGTCCGTCTGTCTGTAGCACACATTGAACTCTCCGTCTCTGGAACCAAAACATCCCTTGAGAGAAGATAAACATATTAAAATATGTTGAAAGATGGACTAAAATGTAAATTCTATAAACCGAGCAGCTACATCATGTCAGAGTCAATGCATTTCAATTCTAAAATCTTAAAGGCTTTCAGATGCGTCACATGGATCTATACGTACGTAAATAAAACACACATGTGAGACTTCGGAAACGTCAAATGTAATAATATTACTCACACTTACTCTCCTGTTTTGTTGAAACGTTACTTATAAAGGAGTGATTTAAATGTCCCACTAGGTTCAGCATAGGATGAGCAATCTATTGGAATATCATTCTTGATAATGTCAAACAAAACTATATCAAGATGAATATTCTAAAACTTTGATTCAAGGTGTGTACACGTAGATAAACATGGGATCAACCAACTCAAACGGAAAATTATTCATACAGTGTAAACAAACAACTGGGTTTGTTTAATCCACTAATCTCACTGTGTGACATTCACCATGCTCACTATAGTGTCTTGTCCCATGGTACTATTCGTATTAGGAATAATGCCAGGAATTTTTTTTCTCAAATAGTTGTATTCGTTCCCGCAAGAACATAGACGAACATTACAATCATACAATAATATACTAGGAAGATGATTATATAGTATTACTCAGTTGAAACCTTCATTGTTTTTCTTTACAATGAATTTTTCTACAAAATATATTTCTTATAGAACCATTTTAAAGTTACTGAATTTTGGAATAGAATTGTTAATATTACATAAATGGATGGGTTTGTTTTGGCAGATATAATGATTTGGTTGATTAATACAATTTTATGTATTGTACCAAACCAAATTAAATATTTTGTAATGTTTACTTTTTGAAATAAATATGATTGTATTCATCCCAAGTTCCAAATTATTCCAAAAATGTTTGGCTTCACAACAGTCCCAATAAATATGACAGATGCTCTCAGATAAATTGCTACAAAAACTTATGAATCATTATCAATCAGATTCATTTTCAATAGTTCTTTTTTCAGTGTAAATGACACAAGAATCTGTATTGGAAATCATGCAGTTTAACATCTTTAAGATCATGTTTATAAACATTAAAGACATTTTGTCAGTTGAATTCTGTGTCATTGAAGAGCATTTCCCACTTAGTACACATTTTTCATTACATGTTTTTAATTTTGGGAAATTAACTGATCATAAAATAACATTGAGCCTTTTGAGAACTTTTAGAACTTATGAACCTGAGAACTATGGTCGTTTTGGTGATATTTTTTAAGGAAACAGGTAAGATATGAAGTAAATAATTATAATCTAATACTGCCCCTCTTTTTTGGTATTTTTACTGTACTTGATCAAAAGGTATAAAACCATGTTCATCACATAAGTCCTTTAGTGTCAATAAACCCTTATCAGCTCAGTGTCTGATAATAAAGCATGGATCTTTAAAAGTATGGTAGAGCCACAAGGGTTCAGCGAGAATAGCTCACATTAAAGTTTTTTCAATAGTTTGTCCATGCTTTAAAACATTTTTCCATCTTTCAGCCCTTCAATGAATGTTATTAAGTCAATCATTCTGCTTTTAATCTTTTCATTGTTGTTCTTTTTATTTTGTCATTTTTGTTGTTCCATATAAATTTGAAAGGATCTGTTCAAGAGATTTGAAAAAGTCATCCGGAGGATTGGGCAATGAGCTGAAAATATGTACCAATTTTGAGAGGGCTAATGTTTCATATAGAAATAATTGTCCCTATTAATGTTGAATGTCTTTTTCTCCATACTGATAGATCAGCAAGATTTTGGGTGAATTTGATACCCAGTACTTCAAAGTATCCAAATTATATATATTATATATATATATATATATATATATATATATATATGGGTCATTCTCAAAACTTGGCCAAATATCCGTCAGTAGCATTTTTCTTGGAAAATGTGTCTTAAATATTTCTTCAAAATACATATTATCAAAGAAGAAAGTATGTTGTTCTTCATAAAGATGTATAAAATTGTTAGTGTTAGTTATTTTGTGGGAAAATTGGGGGTTTTATCCTCATTTTTTAAGAAAAACCACTGTCAGGGGACAGCGACGTGACTTTTCGGAACCAAAATCTTTAAATTCCAAGACATTCATATATATTTTTTCAGCATTTGATATGAAAAACAAGTTTCACAAACACATTTGTGCATCTATTTTTGTAAAAAATATTTAAATCTTTTAATTATAATGAAAACAATGAGTGTCCAAAATGTCACAGTCAGTGGTGTAACGGATTATAAAATTGTGATATTAATGATTTTCTTCCTTTGAAAAAAATTATAAATAATAACTTCCCCCTTTGCTGATGGCTTCTTCTTCACAGCAGTAGTTTTATTGAGGCCAGCTTTGAATTACTGTAAACGTTTGATGCAATTTTGTGAACCTACTATGAAGCATATCTTTTATCGAGTCAGTGGTGTAACAATGATTACTTACCTGATATGTAGTTATTCAAGAAATTGGCTGTTTCAAGTGAATTAATACAAATGAAACATCACCATTTATGTCACTTGTTTAGTGGTTAGGGAGCATTAATTGTTGTAAAAGTTAATAAGTGTGAAAGGGTCAGTGGTGTAACAGTCAGTGGTGTCACATGGAAAATGTTACACCATTGACATGTTTCGTAACACCACTGACAAAAATGTTGATGTTTTTAGTATTTTTTTTAAAAACTTTTAAAATCTATGTGTTCAGAAGTTGCTATTAAACCTTTCAAGATTGTTGATAAACAATTAAAGACACTAAATATGGCTTAAACTTTGAGTTAGGTCAAGAAAAGTCAGTGGTGTAACAAAATTATATCAGTGGTGTAACTGTATTTTTTAAATTTATTAATTTTATAGATGCTTATATGTTTCTGTCGTATACTTTTACAATATGAGTGTTCATAACAATCTGTTGAAACATTCAAATCTATAAATTAGCAATTAAAGGCAATAATCTTGGGTATATCTTTGGAAAAAAATCAAGGAAAATCAGTGGTGTAACAAAATTATGTCAGTGTTGTAACAGTATTCTTTATATTTGTACATTTTATCGATGCTAATATGTGTTTGTTGTAAACTTGTAAAATCTGAGTGTTCATAACTTTCTTTTGAAACATTCAAATCTTTAAATTAGCAATAAAGCCACTAAACTTGGGGATATCTTTGGAATAAAATCTAGGAAAATCAGTGGTGTAACAAAAAATATCATTGGTGTAACAACATTACTACAATATGTTCAATTTATTATTCTAATATGTTTGTGAAAACTTTTTATATCTATGTTTTCAGAATTTGCCATTGGGCCTTTAAAATGTGTTAATTAGCAATTTAAGGCAATTATTTTGGATTTATATTGAGAAAAATATCAGTGGTGTAACATGCATCTTCGCTAAGATTTAATCATTTTAAGTAAAATATTTTACAGTTAGACTGTCATATTCTATGTTATTATATTCTAAGCTTTAAAATCAATGTATAACATGTACATTCTTAACCTACAAAAGAGCTTTGTGAAAAATATCATTTGTTAGCATTTCATTATTCTCACATCAAGATGGTTTTGCCAAATTTACAAATTATTATCATCTGCATATTGGCCTAATTTGTATTCTTTATCATCAATAACAAAACCTATTATTTTGTCGTTATTTCCTACATACACCCCAATATTTCAGCTACAAAGAAATATGGTGATATATGATCATCTTGTCTACAGCCCCTTTCATTTTCAGATAAGTTCAGATAAGTGACCGTTTCGTTTTCACACAAGAAGTATATTGATATGAAAGTACATTAATCTAGTGGATAATTTAAGGACCGAAACCAAATTTATTGAGCAATGAATTGATAAATTATGTTGATATTGTGTCAAAGGCTTTTTCAAAATTTATTAAAATAAGTAATCCTTGGATATTCCGTTGTTTGGCTTCGAACATTATTTCATATAAAAGTCTTGTGTTTTCACTGATAGTTCTACCTGGGATAAAACCTGTTTGGTTTCCATGTATGAGTAAGTCTTAAGTCTTTTTAGGCGAATTGTTATACATGCGCTAACAATTTTATATACAGTATTCAAGAGGGTGGTGGGTCTCCAGTTTTTCAACAGAGTTCTATCTTTATTTGCTTTGGGTATGCATGTGATAACTCCTCTCTTCATTGTCATTGATAGTTTCTTATTAGTAGAAACATCTTTAACAAATCTGTAAATCCATTTTTTAAGCTCTTTCCAAAAGAATTTAAAGACGTCAATAGGAAATCAATCAATACCAGGACTTTTCTTCTTTGAAAAGTTTGTTTTACTACAAATTGGATTTCATTCATATCCATTTCCTTCTCAAGTTCTTTTTTTAATTCATTATTCAAAATTGGTGTTTTAACATTCTGTAAAATAACATTTTCTTCCAAATTACAAGTTGCAGAAAATAGTGACTTATAGAATGTTCTCAGCTGCTTTAACATAGCATTGCTATCTGTATCACCTCATTTTTCCCGTTACACTTTTATTTATTGATTTGCTGACAAAAGTTATTTTTTTTCTATATTACTCAAGTACTTTGTTGGTTTTTCTCCTTCTTCTCCGTACCATATCATTCTATTTCTTATCTGAATACATTTTAATCCCTCTTCTTTTATCTGCTTTAATTCTGTCTTGTATTTAGTTTTGAGAGTGTAGCTTCACCTTTTCTGATACTGTCTTCACAGTCTTTTATTTTCATTTCCAATTCAGTTGTCTTCTTATCTTTATCTCTTTTCTAAAAAGAGGCGAAGGAAATTGTTTTGCCTCGAACTTTCATAAGAAAGGTTTCTATGAATAAGGTATCTTGTTTAATCTTATCATAGTTCTGATCAATAGAGTTGCTTTCAGATGTATCATTTTCAGAATATTCTTCTATTATTTCTTTTAAAATTGTCCTTATCAAATTACTGTATTCTGGATTAAGGAGTAATGAAGTGTTAAATTTCAAGTATCCCTTACCTCTAGTTTGATTAATAATGTTTGAGAAAGTAAATGATATAGCTGAATGGTCAGTAGGATATCACTATTTAAAGTCATATCAAGCATATCTTGAGAGATTAGAACAAATCTCACCTAGCTTGTTTCCTTGGGTTTTTTTCCCCAGAAAGTTGAAACCTGGAATATCCAATTATGGACCCCTTTCAGGGTGCTTCATATTCGTTATGAGACGTCGTGATGTCATCAGTCTAAAGTGGTAATATCAGCCTGGGATATACTGCCAAGGCTCCTTCACAACGTTATCAATGTGGCTATTCCCAACACCTTTCTTAATGCCAATCAAGGACAAATGGTGGATGCAAAGTGTGTAAATGGTGACATTAATTGTGGGTGCGTGGTGGGTAAGTTTGGGAACGTGTTGGTACATGTTGGGTTCGTGGATACAAGGCCGGTACATAGTGGTACATGTGGTCAGATTGTGGATACGTACTTGGTTGTTACATGGTTGGTACAACTGGCTATATGGTGGGTACCTGGCTGGAACAAGATGGGAAAGAGTGTGTATATGTTTGGTACATAGTGGGTTTTAAGAGTTATTGACGTTAGTTTTATAAGTATCATTCCATAAAATTAATATAAATCTTGTGAAGTGGTCATATAGCCTGAAATAACCTGAAAAACACCTAATTTTGCATCCTTTCATTCTCTAAATTAATAAAACAAGTAACCATTTTCATTATGTTTTTGCAATGGTGCTTGCTACACTGTAACTCAACCTGAGGGTATTTGTACTTCAAATTAATGATATACAGCTGCACCGTTTTGAATATAAATGTGCCCACCACTTAGTACAGTTCTTTCTCAGGAGTTTAACTATTTCAACGTAGGTTCTTTTGAGAAAGGTGAATGTGTTCAAACGTGGCGAAATGTGGTACAAAGATGAAAAATCATTTGTCAGAGAGGTTTCAGGATGTATCACGCAAGTTGAACAATAGTTCAGCCTTGAGTAACTTTGTCAAAGAAAATATTGTATGCTTTCTCAACAACACAGAAGAACACAGTCTAAGACCATTGCAGCCCAAGCTGTATTTCAAATTAAACTTCATAATGCCAACGCTTGTTATAAAACGTTGACATTTGTGAACAAATGAACCTTTAAAATAGTATCTCTATGAATTGTCACAATTAATATACTGCTTCTTGTTTTACTTATGTGTGAAGAATCTTCTTGGCAATATAACACCCAATGAAACCTTAGTGAGAACAGATTTAGTAGATAACAACTTCTTTGTTGTAAAGACAAGGAGTATATGCAAGCCGTGTATCATCACAATAAAGAGGTCGTTTTCAGGAAAATAGTGTTTCTTCTGTATTTCAATTTTCTGGCAAAGACCTTAATGGACATATGTTCGTATCGATGTGTTTATCAAAGATTGGTATAAAGGTAATAATTCAGAATTTATGTAAGGGAATAACAAGATTTTGTACGTTATATAGCAAACAAAACAATGGTGAGGAAAGCTATAAAATGTACCGCAACTTCTTATTTCCTTACATTCCACCTGTGTATCGTGGTATCGTGTATTTTCACATTAAAGAAGTTGTTATCCAGAACATATTCCTGTTCTTATGTATAACACTTCTAAATGCCCTTTACAGACCTCAGTGTTTAGAACTAATTTTACAAAAGACAGATGATTTTATGAGAATGTAGTCAGAGAGACATCTGGTGAATCATATGTGGATAAGGTAAAAAAAAAAAACAACCAAATTTGATCGTATTACCACTAAAGCGACTGTCAAAGAAGTGTCTATTCATGTTTATGTAATGTATATGTAATGTAGTTTAACGGGGGATAAACAAATGTATTACATTCATAGGTATGTCATATGAAAGTCGTTTGAGAATATTTGTAGTACAAATTTCCGAACTCATTGTCGTAAAATTAATACGACACACTAGCTCGGGCAGCAATCTCTGTTTACAACCAGACAGTATCGTGTTCGAATCTCAATGAGGTGAAGAAAAGGTGATGGCTGTTAACAATAGACAGGTGCAAAGCATGAACAGAATACAGTTCAGAGAGACCAAAACTAATTCTTACAAACACAGGAGAAAGTTAGCAATTAAAACAAGTATACACTCTGAGATACGTACAAGACGCTTAGCCAAGCAGGTGATCAAACAGTACGTGTCACATGGTTTACTTTTAGAATAACCCCGAGTTACGATCAACTTAAGTTCATACTTATAACATAGAGTTACGATCAATTTAGGTTCATACTTATAACATAGAGTTGCGATCAAGTTAGGGTCACACTTATAATATCGAATTACGATCAACTTAAGTTCATACTTATAACATCGAGTTACGATCAAGTTAGGTTAATAATTATAACATCGACTTACGATCATCTGAGGTTAATGATTATAACATCGAGTCACGGTCAACTCTGGTTAATACTTGCAACATCGAGTTACGATCAACTTAGGTTCATACTAATAACATCGAGTTACGATCAACCTAGGTTGATATCGATAACATCGACTGTTGCTATGTGAACAAGAAGTCCCTTTCTAAGCGCATGTTGAGGTGTTGATAACCATCAGTTTCAAGACGAACGCCATGCATGCAAGACGACTGAATCAATTCTGAGAAGAAGTTTCAACAAACTCTTCAGGCATTTGTAAGTAACATTTTATTTTGTCATCATAAGAACACCATATTACATGATGAAAGTCATTTGTAAGTATCCCCATGCGGGTGGTGGCGGAATGTTATATTTTCTTCAGACAGCAGTAACACGCCAAGTCAAGATATAGTTACAGATCCACATTACTTGGACAAACGTTAAAATTTGAAAATAGTAAAAATAAATGGTACACCGGTAGATTTAACAAACATATAAGAAGAGGTACAGTCTGTGTCAAAGAGCAATGTGGTAATAAGTAAAGTAAACGAAGAAAGGCAATTTATACTGTCGGCAAATCTTGAAAATAGCAATACCGGTAATAGCATTTAAAAAAAATAAAAGAATCAAACAATAAAACCGAAACACTCACTGTGATATAACAACATGTGTCTAATAAGATCACAGAATTTTAGTTTACTTTGTTAAAAATATACAAGAGTACCTTTTAAAATTCACAAAAGAATGGTAGGATAAAAATACTTGAAACTGACAACAGATAGATTGCGTGCTCTGTAGAATGAACGAAATATGAGTGAAAGACCAAAAATGACAATACAACAAGAATGAAAACTTAATGACTAAAATATTTTCTTTGACCTAGATTGAAGACCATTGCAACCGTATTAGGTAAAGAGCATGTACTGTCAACTTATCCAATTAAAACACCCATCCTAAATTCTACAAACTATTCAAATGGTTTTTAATGTGGAGAATAAGCAACAGTCACACTATGTGCAAACATGTTGCACTTTATTATTGAATTGTTTGTAGCGATCTTTATATCTTAGTCAATACCGTATTCAAGAAACGATCTGCAATCTTCTACTTGTAACTTAGGTTTTTATCATATCTTTCAACATTCACTCAGAACACGGCGAGGAAAACATTCAAAGAAAAACGAAATACCATTGAGCATATATAAATATGCCCACATGTGTATGCAACCCCAGAGACACAACCGTATTGACTTATCTTATAGAGGTGAAGTCTAATTGAGCATTCCTTATTTGATTAATTCAACTGACTAAGAAGCAGCTAGTTGTTCCTACAGCATCTATAATGTTTGGGTGTATGGACGGACAGACTGACAGACTGACAGCTCAGCGAGAGAGTGAGTAACAGGGGCTCCTTTTACAATGCAATATTTACTAAAATATCCTTAACTTTATTTAACTTTACAAATAGGTAACATTAGTGACTAATGATCATCTCATGCTTTGTGAAAGGAGGTCCTAGACTTTTAGCTTAACATCTTGCATATCCGATCACAAAGAAGTCGGACTACCGTTTAACATTGACATAAATATTTTATTTGCAGATGACTTAATATTGGTCGGTTTGTAAAGCCTTGGATGGATAAGAAACATCAGGTCACAAACATGTATGTGAAGAGGAGATTGTACAGCTGATAGTTGGAGTCATTTCATCCCCGCCAATAGCGGTCACAGCAGCCAACTCTCTGCGTTTGGAGGAATCCCTATTACGGTCCGTCGAATTCAACAAACTAACGTCTGTCTGGTCAATAGAATATTCCTTTCTGAATAATAGTAACAAATTATTCATCCAACAGTTCGGTAAACCGTGACCCGAGATCCTTCAAACGAAGAGGCGCCTGGTTAGGTTGCACTGAGATTGAGTAAGAGGTGTAGTGGACCCCCACGATCTGGTCCGAACTCTGGGCACCTTGGACCGCCAGACAGCAAGAGGTCAACACCCTGCGGACCTGGGCACCGCCAGAGGAGGACAGGTCAGACGACCGCGACAGAATACTTCCTTTAAACGAGACCTTGTAAATAGGTCACTGTTGTACCTTGAGGTTGTACTTGAACAGAAGGTCAACCAAGATGATATGTTAATAAACTGCTCGACATGCCATCGACCACGTGTGAGGAGCTAGACCTGGACTGGGCTGGGTTGTCGGCGCCAGATGTATGTCTGTAAGCACGGAGTTCTTCTCGGTACTCCAAGGAGGTATCCGCTCTGATGGTCTGGTCGCACCGTAGACTGTAAGCACTAAGGTCGCACGCAAACTGCGCGTCGGCAAGCAACAAGCTCCAATGGCAGTGAGACCATCTGCAACATGTTCTTGAAATCGCCAGCAAATAACATTGAGATGGATGATGATAGAATTACGCCATTTGCCCCTGAACATGATGAAAACTTTCCGTCTGTCACGAGGATCTAGCTGTTGGGCCGGACGAGCCGTCTGATACACAACCGTGGTTTTGAAAGACAAGATTGAAACACAGATTCTGCATTGTCGTTAGCGAAACTTCAGTTCACACGTGCACCCGGATTTGACTCTTATATAGTCCACCCTGTACGGCTGCGTGACGTTGTAGTCTTTCACTATACCGTACATGTAGGTGTACTTCTGCACACAGGTGGAGTACCTCTTGACCATGGGGTGAAGGAAGTAACATCCTGTGTTTACTACACGGGGGTCGCACTTGGTCTGGTAGAACTGCTGCAGAGTCCTCCGGTCTCTATACAGCTCCAGGAGTTTGCCCTCCCGAGAGATCCCGCCATACGGGGCAATACGTTCTCTTATCGCCGGACAACATTCCATGGGCATCCGCATGCCAACAACCGACTCTCTCCGTTTAGACATTCTGTCATAGCGCCTGCAACACAATATTATGTAGTTAGAACACAATGAAACATATATAGATATATTAATAAATAATTATACATATAGTTCAAAGTACTGTCATATGTAATAATAATGTAATAATGTAATATACGCTGTTTGTTTCAATTAATAAACAAACATACTGTTTTACGAACAAAAATGACAAAAATATTTAGATGTTAAAGACATTATTCTATATCCTTGTCATTATCTCAATATGTAGTTAAATTCCAATTACCAATTTAGAAAGGACAGATGTAAGAGGGAATAAAAACTCAAATATTTGCACAATCAGCAAGATAAGTTGCTTTGTTGGTGATAGATTTAGTCTTCTACGAAGGGAATTGCATTTTGTTGTTCATTTCAAGTTGCTTAAGAATTCCTTTACATGAGGATGCAATGACGATAGCGTGGGCGTTAAGACCAGCTGCATTTATCAAGTCATTGTTGAATACACATGCTTGACAAGTGTAAAACTCTAGTCAACAGTGCTGATCATCAAGTTTAAGCTCTTGGTTATTCAAAGGATATACGGGATTGCGATGGGATGCAACGAGTAATTGTGAAATCAGACACTTTGAATTACAAAATCGCAGTGTTGAAATTAGGTTTGAAGTGTGAGAGAACATCGGTTCCTGTGACCCGTAGTAAAGGAAGTAGGGGGCGGTAATTATTCGTCCCTGTTTAACATGGATGAGCTTGCAGAAGTCGATCCGTTGTTTTTCACGTACGCTAGTTAACCGTCTCCACGCCATTTTGCACGTTTAATTTGCCACAATCTAATCTTGTTGTTAGACTTGCAAATTTTCGCGTTACGAGAGACTGCTTTCAGTCACAGAAAATTGAGTTTCCTGTAGGAACACAGGCAATATATGGTAGAGTCTGTTTCCCTGTTTTCATCCTTAAACAACTCGGTTTTCAAGAGGTCCTAATTCTTCCTAACATGCATATGGTCTTCTTCAAGTGATCCAACTTTTAATTTGGCACGCTTCTCTCATGTTTTAATCAGATTTTAGTGTTCTCAGTGGAGAGGGCGACCCAGTCCAATATCCTCCTATCACCCTAGAGTCGTATTGATCTGTTAGCGGTGACAGGGCGGCGGGGGTGGTCGGGGTGAGGGCGATGCCATTAAGCTATTGACTGACAAGTATCTTCCAGTTACGACTCTCTCAACTCCTACTACTCTCCCAGAAATATTTACCTTACAACAAATAATACTTAGAACTACCGTCTCGAGGTGACCCAACGTCGATATTTACCTACTTCCATTAGTTGAATCTTTCTGTCAGTGTGGACGTACACATTAAACAGTGAGCAGACTATCAAGATGCACAAGCTTTGATGCATCATTGATGGTGTGCGCTTGGTCTGGGAATACACCATCTAAATGAACTCTTTAACAAAATTAACACACATTTGAGAAGACTTTCATCAGTAATCGATATAATTATGTGTATTTTTGTTTTGCAACTATTCATACATATTTGTCAGGTTTATATGAATTCTCAGGAGACGTCAAACCATTTTGATGGAATAGGAGGTTAAAATTACAACATCATAGCCTGAGCTGAATATTTGTTAGTAATGTGAGAGGCATCCCGTAATGTAGTATCAAGACGTTATTTTTTGTTCCAATGTGTATCCCTTGCATCGACCGATCCAAAGATGTCGTTTATATCTAATCCTGGCGAAGATCTCCTCTCTTCGTTCAACATGCTCAATGTCAACATTTTGAAAAGAGAAGAAGAGTGCAATATGGACAATCTTTGAGTTCTTTGAAAGTGGCGAGAAACATTGATCCCTCCGAAAATATACAGTTACCCTTAAAGGATTCTCAATATGTTTTTATTCCACATTGAAATGGTATGTGTCAAAATATTGCTCTTCCGGCAATGCGGAAAAACATATTGATTGAATATTTTTTATTTTAAAATGGATTTATTGAATAATACTAATGTGAAGATGATTATTTAAAACAATTTTCCTCTCTGAACATTTATCAGATTTAAATGATGGCGTCGCAGATTAAGAATACTTTTTCAAGAATTTCAAATATTTGACATCGCCTAAGGGAAGCGAATTGATGGTATAAAGAAAACAATATGGGGGCGTTATCAAATATTTCACCGTCTTCAAATAACACGTTGTTGCAAAGGGGATAACTCATGAGAGATAAAACCACTATATTAGATGATCGATCTTAATGAACGTCACAAATGTGTTGGAATTTCATTGTGAAATCAAATATTTATTATGTAATTTCTCTACGTCCGCCAAATAGTCGGTTCACCTTTTTATCTCTACCGCGAAATAACACGAACGATAAAGGCAGTGGAAAATTGCAATGCAATAACAAACACTATTCAATTTATCCATACATGAATTTCTTATATGTAACGCATCTCTACTTACCTCATGGAAATTATGTTTTATTTAATCAGATAGGTTTTTCATGGAAGATTTTACTGGTCAACTGATGAGCTACACGATATAACTTCTGTGAAAACTCAAAGCGTTCAAACTAAGACATATAAACAGCAAAAAATAGGTAACATATATTTGCAATGTTCCCAAACTTATCGCATCCTTTCAATACAATGTCAGTACAAATTGAAAAAATGAGATTCGAATAGTGTGTTTTAATTGATAATATCTTAATTTGTTTATTGTCATCTTAAATACACAATTGGTCGTTAACTTATTCATTTTTTTAATAACATATTAAATATAAAAATAGAGTCACAGCTCATTTTGAATAACACGTCATTAAGAAGTAGGATTATAGTCCAAAACGTTACCCTGTTTTCAAAAGGATGTACACAAACAATGTGAAACGATAATAAATCATCTTCTTTGTCTTCCAAGTTACCTAACAGTTACCATTATTTTCTACAATTAATTAGATAAAAGAAGTTTGTTTGTGTGTGTGTTTTTTATAACAGAACAGCTCGGGTTATATCCTGCTCATCAGGCTAGTTGGCTTCTTCAGTCCGCGGATCCCCTAAGCAACTCTTGCCCTGCATCGCGTTATCAATAACCAGCAAATAAGATGAATTTAAATCGAGCAATATTGACAGTACCCGGACGAAGAAACCGATGAGCGATTATCAAATCAAAATATTTCATTGGCTGACAAAATACAGTAACGAGCATAAAAAGTAATTGCGCAGGGGAACAGGGGATTGAGGAGCTTTGCGGAATCATGTACACTGTTTGAGCAGGATGCTTGAGATCCTGTGGTGTTCTATATTGTTGGTGCTGAGCGCACACACATAATATAAATAAGTGTATTCTACGTATGGGTGTATCCGTCTAAGAAGATATCACTCTCATTTATATCCCCATTATGCATCTCAAACGCGAGTTTGGATATCCAATCTTAAGATTGGACACCAAATTCATGTTTTGCGTGTGGTGAAATGTTGACAAAACGAAATTTGTACTTAAAAAAAGCAGTTTTATCCAAATCTTGACTCTAAAAACATAATAACTAATTTTTGATTGCATTATTGACTTTGATGAGGATCGATCCGACATTGGAATAAGCTGAGCTGATAGGAAAGTGTCGACATGTACTTCTCGATTTTCAAAGGCAGACTTAGTCGATTTCAATCAAATGCGTACAGTCGAAACTTTACATCTGTAAAGGCAGGCTGTAAAAGCTACCGTGTAAAACCTTAACTCCCGTAAATGGAGCACCTCCATCCCATAACAATCGAGTTACATTATGCTTCTACCATACCTAAAGTTCAAGCCTTTAAACCATTCATGATCAAGTTATGATATCTGACTGCATCTATATTATCTATGGTGTACCGTCTATTGAATATAATTCGTCCATATGTCTAATCAATGCTGAACATTTTAGTTCAGTTTTCTATTTAATATATTTGTTTATTACATAGGGGAGTTATTTTCCTTTATATATGTATGCAAAGATAGCTTTAGACGTACAGGAAGTTGAAATCAATGACTTCATGTATGTTGTGATCATGGTTTTGCTGCGCACATAGTATATTGGATATCATGTGTTGAAATGGGTTGGTTTTATAATGGATTTGGATGCATCTTGCCATTGACACACATTAAAGGTACACGAGTGTGGTAGTACAATGGATAAAAGCAATAGATGATTGACACAGCTGGTTAGGGAATAACTATCAGTTTGCCTCTATTGCTATGTATGAACAACGAAGTTTAAGCTCTCGACTGAAACAATTGCAATACTTATATCATCGGTGTACAGACTCTTTTCATCCCATGAGCAAATATGTAAACGCTTTTAGATGACACAATAAATAATTGTTCATCACATACGCGCTCTTTTCATTCTATTAATAAGAAATGTTCATGCTTTTAACTGAAATAAACATCACTAGATATATCAGTCGATATGCCTTTTCCATTTGACGGTGTTAATGTAAGAATGGAAAGTTCACATTTACGTGAAACAAAAGGTGATAAAATATATCTATTACACGCAAGAGATAGTTTGGTTTTATCGGACTATCCCCGACAGAGTGATGTTTCCACGCTGTCTCTTGTTAAAAGCAGTATTTGCGAAGGACGGAAAATCACTAAGCTGACAACTACCTAGACACCATTTTAGCTACATTATCTATTTGCGTGATTAAGTGAATGGAATCCTCTTGTTTTCCTTCTGACCTTTACAAGATAATTTCTTATTTAGGAATTGTCAATCTCGAGACCGTCTACAGATGTTTTTCTTAGAAGTCGAGTATAATATTCAGATTTACTGTTATTTGTTGAAGAGGTTTTATGCGACGTTATTGAAAGCGATTGGTTTCATAAATTTTAAAAAATACTCTGGGTTTGAAACAAAGGGGAAATATACCCTTTTTCAACATAGTTTGGATCAACCTTAATATCTTCATAATCCTATAAACCCAATACAACATAACCTACACACGTAGATGGGCATCTACTAAAATACCTAACTAATGACAATTTCAATAATATACATTGCATTTGCAGCATAGAATAAAATTCATTTTCATCGCAGCCATAATTACAATATCATATTGAAAGCTCTTCAGTAACAGCAGCTGTTTTGATTCCTATTGGTATAGTTATCCCCCGCTACAACGAAGTTGGCTTGGTTATAGAAACGACCTCCGTCCGTCCGTTCGTCCGTCCAGGCTTTCGTTTTCGGACCAGAACTAACTATAAGGTCTAACTCAATGACACTTGACATGGGGAACAGTCATCATGTGTAAACGTGCATTTTGGGATTTCCATCTTCCTTTATAGTTTATTTTTTTAGAGTTTCCATGCAAAAACAACGTACAGTTTGGTTTCCTGACGAGAAAAAAACAATATGTCCTAGTTCAATGAAACTTGGTATGGGGAACAATCATCACGCTTAGATGTATCTATTGGGTTTTTAAAACTTCTTTGGAACTTTAGTTGTAGTCGTTCTTGGAAACACAAATTACAATTTGGTTTCCGGACCCCAAAGCGTAGCTCAATGAAATTTGGTGAGAAGTGATTAAAAGGACAATGTGAATTTTGTTTCTGGATGCAATTTACAGTTGAACCATTTCTGGCCATTAAAATGTGATGTAACTTAATACGTTGACATTCAATTTTAAAATGTGAGTAAAATATACGCACACATATAAATGTACATGCTAATACGAGCATTACTTAAGTACAATCTAGAACAAACCTAGTATATCCGGAATGTCAGTGACATAAGATAATCTCATCCCTAATATCGACAAAGTCTCTGTGCGAAAGTTACTATAACGACATCAAAAAATAATGTTTGATTATTTTTTTTTGTATACGAATCACAAAGTATGTAAAGACCTATTGATCTTTTGCACAGCGTACACTGTAGTTTTTACAAAAACATACGAAACAATTGTTTTTACCAATTTGTGTGTGGATACATTTAGCTTTTATTCGATTGATTAAAAATGGACGCTAATGGCTTTGTTCTATTTATGAGTGGAGAGATCGAAAGATCGAGTTTTTTTCACAGCCAGATCTGTCCTTGTTTAACAAAGCCAACATGGAATCAATACAATAGGATTGTATGCTTAGCAGAGTGCACTGTTCTTGTTGTCAATCAGAAGCAATAACGACATCCCAGGGACCATGTATATAAATGTGTTGTCAACCAATGGTTGTCAACGTCTTGGAAAACCCTTTCTACACACATGTTTCTCAAACATAACCTTGCTTCACTACAGTACTGTTCCTGGAGGAGTCCTAGTAAACTCTGCTCGCCCTTTGACTTTTTGCATTTTTAATTGAGCTTATCTCCTAGCGATATGGGAAATACCATTAATGACATACGACAGTGTCATCTTTACATAGACGTATTACTCTATGTAATATCGCTGCACGAATGACGTCATAATTTAATACAATTTTTGGTTACTGAATGTGGTCTATAATTGAAAAATTCAAGACAAGGTTTTGCAAGTTTGTATTGGGTATGAGTGATAAACTATCTTATATCGCTTTCGCTCGTTTGATACTAAATCTTAAACTCGTTATTTAATATAGTATTACACGGAAGAACGTTTCATATGGTTTATATATGGATGAATAATGTCAGATTCCAACGGTCGTAACTTTGCAGTATGCGAGACGTTGAACGAACAAGACGCGTGGGTTCTAAACTGATTCAAGTAAATGATAAAATTTCATATTGCGAAACTTTATCTAAATATACACAATACATACGGTCAGATTTACCATCCTTTCTCCAAACATTTTTCTAAATGTACACCATACATACTGTCAGATTTACCATCCTTTCTCCAAACATTTTTCTAAATGTACACCATACATACTGTCTGATCATAGGCGCTTGACCCAAAATACATGTATAAGTATACCTACCTATATCTACATAACATATAAAGAAGGTATGACACGGTAAATCCTGCAATCGGACCGGAAATGGTTAAACTGGTTATCTGGCTTAAATACGCTTTGTAAAGTTCGTAGACTGATCCAAAATTCCACTTCCGGTCCAATAGCAAGATTCACCATGTCATACCTTCTTTATATGTTGGTAAGATGGTACAGTATAACCCCGGATAGAGGTGTACAGCTAATAATAGACCTTTTTCGTGAACATAAATCATTAGAATATGGTCCAAAGATCGTGACAGAATAAAGTCTACCAGTTATACAATCAATTCATTACACTATAATGAATCTGCATTATCACGCGTAAAGATCATTAGATGTGGATGGATTTAGATAGAGAACAAATGAGCGTTTATAGAACGTCTAGTGTACTCTTCCTGATAGGGGTCGAATACGTAACCACTACAAGGACGTGACATGTGTACACACCATCGGCTTGGGGTATGATACGAGAATTAATCTTCCAAGACAGGCCTGACATGATACACAGCACAAATAACTAATTAATTAACTAAAGGTGATTTGCCGCTTTACGATATGTCAGATAATAGGCAATAATTATTCAGGAAGAAATTCTCCGGTTAAAGCTATACATTAAAATGGAGCTTGGTTCTGACCAAATATCGGCGGCACAGCAATCTATAGCTATCTAATAATCTAGAGTACGTATATATGACCATGTCGACCACCTCAATTACTTATATACAAAATAATCTAGAAAGTTGCTATTCGTAAATATGAGTAAGCATAAATGTGTTTTTGACTTGACTTGGATATTTCATACTGGAAACAGTATATTACCTATGAATAAGTTAAGAAACTAGGTTTAAGTTGTTGTATTCAATAGGTTTTCCAACATTAAGAAAATTCATTATGCCAAGGTCATTATCATTGGTATATTTTTCTTTCGTTACAAGTTTTCTGATTCACGTACCCCTCGTTCATTGAAATGTTGTTTCATTCCAAGTTCTATAGTTTATTTGAATTTTATGTTAAAGCATGATATTATTTGTATACTTGTTTGGGACTGGAACCTGATAGCAGTAGAAGTAGGCGTCACAAGGTTTAATCCTATATCTTAATCTCAACCTATCTGTGAGTATTTTAAATATATTGTAACATTTTCTATATTACTTCAATTAAAGATTAATGCAAACTTATTCATTCATTCAAACACGGAAGCATTACATCACTTTACCCATTTTACGCAAATCAGTACCGTACAGAGATAACAAACTTAAAATATGTTCTTTAGACTACAGTTAATTGCTTGAACACTTTTAAGAACAATACGTGACAATTTCTCTTCGATTGTGATCAGTTGATGCGAGCTATGAGATCATTGTTGTGTTTGATGGTGACGCGACAAGCTACAGATTGATCTGTCGGCTCAGTGGGTGAGCCTGTTCAAATGTGTGACTGTTTGGAAAGCTCCAAGAAGCCTCGGGTCGGGTGACAGATTAAGGCCTGGCTTTATGTGCACCGGCTTGGGTCAACAAGGCTTCTGAGCTTTTCCTCCAATTTTAGAAACTTCCTCATTAGGTGTCTAAATTGACTTACAAGGGCATAATGTATAAAACAGACTTGACTGAAAAGCCATGCACAATGCAACAAGGCGGGAGCTCTCCTTCTATCCGTCAGCATGAAGTTGACATTGTAAACTGTCCTCATATAAAGGAATATATGGATCGCTTCGACCTAGCTTCCATACCTTATTAACCGCCATGTCTCCTCACGCCTACGCACCAATGTTTGATAGAATTACCCTTTTTAATCGCGGAAATTGAATCAAGCATCCCCCACCCTTGGGACCGTCTCCGGCAGTACACTACAATGCTTCCAAACGTGTTCAGGCTCGACGATACATAAGAAATTCTCATAGGTCCGTGCCCTTTGGAAATGCTATATAGCTTGCAGCGACAAGGTTTCCCTTGGATCCAAAAGCCACGGCATAATGAAGGGATAACGTGTTGAGACGGAATATAATTAAATGACTACGATATCATTTCTGGCAAATCATGTCCCACCTTAGTGAGACTTTGTGTGGCGTAATGTATCGACTGCGATCCCGGGTCACGTGACGAGTGATGAAGTCGTCTGCTTTTGGAATGGCGTTCCCGCCATGTCAGCTAAACACGCCCGTCAATGATGTATAATTTAAAACAAATATTGTCCTTGCTGTTCGGACGACAGATGAGCTGCTCGCGTTTATCTACCTCAAGTCGTTTTAATTGATAGCCAATGTCAACCTCCCACGCGCAAACACATCCATGCACGGTATACAGTGATTTGTCAATTATCTAAATGACTATAGTTCGGTTTTATTATTGTCAAGGGAAAATACAAATGATTAAATATTTGAAGAAGAGCAAACTTCTTGATGGGAGGCAAGCGTTGCTTTTGATGGTGAATCAACTGGGATGATGAATATTTCCAGTGCATGTATAGTTCCGACTCACTTTACTGAGTGCATGTACATATATATAGACACCGTGCTCGCTTTATCAAATCATAGCATGATGATTGCAGATTGAAGTTTTTGTCATACCATTCCTTGAAACCAAAATGTTTATAAGTTACACAAGAGATGCTTTAACATCATTACTATGTCGATACTGCTCGTGCACATTCGGAACACGATGAACCATGATACTTACATCCTGTTGTTTGACTCATAACGACAACTCCATTGTTCGTCCAACTAACGTTTCAACTAACGCTTTTACGATGTATTGGATATCGACATCAATGTTGAAGAAAAGGAGCAAGGTTTCGTTTATTTAGTATTTCGTTTTCTATAACCCGATTGTTCATGACGTACCGGTACATTTATGTAAGATTTATATACCTTTTCCCCCCACAACCACCTGCTTATCATTTTACGTTCTTCTCGCAGGAGCCGTAATGGAATTACTAATGTTCCTCTAAGTCTTTTACTTTATGACAAAAGTAGGTTTATATGTCAGTACCTTACGTAACACAACCGTTTCCTAAACATAAAATAATCTCTCCCGAAACAAAGGCTAAGATCCCCTCTTAATATGCTTTGAAGAAGTTTAATGATTGTTATCATCTATCAGTCTCGACCGGAGCACAAAGGGAAACAACAGTGTGTTTCCACGTAACATTTGATAGCACCACGAGATAGATAGGTTAAACCTATGATTACAGGCAGTAGATTCACTAATGATAGAAAAGAAGGTCTGATATAAATTGAGATAACATGTTTAATAATAGATCATATGGATTCAAGTTATTACCATCTCTTACCCATGCAGCTAAACTGTGACAAAAATAACATCATGAAATCCATCATAGTTTACCGAAAAGCTAACGCCGAGGGCGACACGAACTTCCGAGGAAAGTTGACAGGGTAGTTTATATGTACTTGTGTTACATGAACTTCCGAGGAAAGTTGACAGTGTAGTTTATATGTACTTGTGTTACATGAACTTCCGAGGAAAGTTGACAGGGTAGTTTATATGTACTTGTGTTACATGAACTTCGAGTTAGAAATTATCTACTTTTTTACTCCTCAACAATACCATCATCTGCATTTCAAAACGTGACAACAAGTAAATGATCCCGATAAAGATTCGGCAATGTTCATCAATATGAATGCAAAAATGACTATTATGCCGATGAAAATAATCATTTGATCTGTATGGGAGGGGAGTATTGGCCATATATATTTACTTTATAGCACAAAACGGATGAATGGGATATGTTATCATACACATAACATACCGTAGCGTATAATAAAAAATAATCATTCTTTGTTCATGCACAATGATTTATGATAACTTTACTAAAGAATCAAATACTACCAAGGCCTCCATTATTCCATCAAAAATTACGAACGGGTAGAACTTTAAACACTCACACAGCGCACATTGCGCATTCATTGCCATAACCGCTATTATAGAAGCTTTAAACAGCTCCGTGCTAAAATGAATGTCACTGAAGAATAAATAAATATTGTATATTAATCAAGACTATGTGTACATGGGATATTTCAAAGCAAACTTAACGTCCTTATTCGGCCTATCAATTGTGCAATAAAACCCATCTCATCTGTCTGTATTAAGCTATGACGCATAAAGGTTATATATGGCATGATAAAAATATGACTACTGTTTGGCATGTAGATTAATTTGTTCATTACGGAATTGATTTTTCAAGCAGTGCGGATGTTCGATGCTGCCATAATGGACAACTTCCTATTTTCCAAAAAAAATTAAAAATAGCTGTCCAGAAGGTGCCTCGTGAGTGCCAGAATATATATGCCCACAACTGATTTCTAATGAGGACGTATTCATTGATGTGTGACCTCATGTCTACTAATTTCCCTTAAAGCTCAGTACAGAGTTATCATTAACCACTTCCACTATTATAATGTTCATAAATACTTCAATTGGTGCGTTAAAATTACGGCACTTTGAAATATGTAATTCCTAGATGTAGACGCAACAACATTATCTTACATAGGAAATAGCAATTATGTTTTACTTGATTTATCAACGTAGATGACTTGATTTATAATTACTGGTTAAATAGAATCGCGAGACGACTTGATGTCTCGAGACGACAAATGTCCAAATGATAAATATAATCAAATGGCATATACAATGAATGACTTTTATATCTCAAATATTAATAATATTCACTGTTTATGTATATAGTTCTTTTCAAAATATGCTGATAATCAATAAGCGAGGCAATACCCTGACACTACGGAACCAGAAACTGTAGGAATCTAAGTTTAAATTGGACAACCCTGTTTTATCAATTGAGATTGATTAGAAGTTAACACGAACGTATTTGTGGAAAAGTTGATTTAAAATGTCAGTTAAAACTGTTTACCACCCTCTATCGTGTGCACGGATGAGGAACAACACGTGCGTGTATGTGTAAATGTAGTTAATCTCGCTAACTTGCAAGCTAATAAGTAAGTTGAGCTGTTTTGTGGTAAGCAGAGGATGTACAGCTATTTAAAAGAAGATTTGAGAACTAAACACGGCGGCCTCACATCGGGAAACGATGACCTCTCACACTTTGATCGTTTTAAGTTTTACTTACACCAAGTCTCATACACGATAAGATTGTTTGTTTGATGGCCAAACATCGCTCAAGGTATTATTACTTTTTACGTACATATTAAACGGACTCTACCAACATGAAGTAACTATTGTTTTAAATATAGTGTATTTGGTATAAGGAGTGAGTGATTGGCAGCGATTATTAGTAATCAGAAAAAAAACCATTATAATTGTTGTTCGGACAGTAATTTTTAGAAAAAATGCCGATGTTTGGACATCACAGAAAACACGAAGAATGCGTATCTAGAGGTGAAATGAACATGGGTGATTCTTACATAATACTTAAATCAAATTTTGACTTGGACTTGCTTACCTTTCCTCCAATAATATGGACTTAAGTATTGCACTTCGTTTACTGCCTCTCTGGGTTTCAAGTTGACCTCGAACAACAATAAGGGGGACAGCGAGTAGTATCTGCAACACAAACATTTTTTGTTATATTTTGGTTGAAAAACACCAACATGTAAAAAACAACGAGAAAATGACAACTTATGCTAGTGTACGTATGTACACAGGCATAACAAGGTACACATTGTTTTCAAAACGAAATTGCATAAGTTTGAGCTAACGAACGCAACTGCAACAGAAAATGCAGAATACTATGTTTGAATAATAATAATTAATACAATGGTTTTCAAAAGTACACATCCATCATTTTAGCGTCATACAAAATTAAAGCATCATATCCACAAAATTGAAGTACTCACCAACATAATTGAAAGTTCAACTATACAGTTTTACAATAAACCGGTCCAAATAGCAAGAGCACACATACATAAAGCACACTAATCAAATGCACACATTTCAAGAACACCAAAATAACGCTCATTTTTTAGGAATGTTGCAATCTGCAATGTATTGTACTCTGTGAAATTATTTCATTACCCGAAAAAAATGCTTTGACTTTAAATGTTGAAATCAAACCCAAAGCGTCTCATTCTAAACTCTTTATCTTCCATGCCTCAACCACTCGATTTCCATCTGCATTATTTCTAACTTTAGAATCGTCTAAACTAGATGTTGTTGGTGATTAATTATTAACTTAGGGAGAGTTTGGAAAGTTGAGATCACATTTACCCCTATTTATCAACTGACGGAATCGGAGAGTGGATCGACAAAAACGGAAACTTCGAGGATACAGAAAAAAGAAATCGAAATATAGTCGCAAGCGACGATAAAAGGATTCAGCAAATAAATTATTCAATTATTTGAAATATAATGAATTAAGACATCTTTCCAATGTTATTGCGCATCTTTTAAAACAAGTTGCAAGTTTCTAGCATCTCCCTGGGATTATTGATACCCAATATGTACATGTCAAATAAAAGAATTGTAAAGAATATCAATATGGCTCATAAACCACGAGAGCTACAACTTTGTCATGATCTACGTTTCTGCTCGTATTGTTATTGCGCATCTTTTGCAAAATATTTCAAGTCTCTATGTGGATTTTGAAAAAAATTCCCCATGTTAAAGTTTTTCTTTATTGTGACCGGAAATGACGGTTCGCGATCGATTTTATTATTGATTCATAAAGACAATAATCCTCTCTTACTCTCCTGAAAAATTCATAAAACTCGATGAGTAATGTCCCCTTGAAGTTTGCATTTTTTTTAAATTTCCAGATTTCGAATGCACACTGTGCAAAAAGTATTAGAAATTGGCGGCTACAAAGAGCACATTATAATATGCAATGCTTCAGCTACATTATGTGTAAATATTAGCTTTCTAATGCTGGTATCTTCAGAAGAGAAGATTGGCGGGTAAACCATGTGATCTACGAATTCGCCATGATTTATTTTTTTAAATGTATTGTTATTGTGCATATTTTAGAGAAAAAAATTCAAGTCTCTAAGTTCCCAATGTTAAAACTTTGGATTCGAACTTGACCTCTAATGGCTTGGCCGATATGACCCAAAAGCTTCGCCGTTCTATTCCACATTAAGGGCTATTTCTATGTGAAATTTGGCTGCATTTGCTTCAACCGTTTTGCCTGAATCTTGTACACAAATTTTTGTAAATAAAAATAATATTAAACACGCCAATAACAATAAGATTTCAGCAACATTTGCTGAATCTTTAACTATATCGAACAGTGATCTGAATGTTAGCAAATGATGTCGTAATCTTCATACCAATATACAACGCAACCATATCGCCATACCGAAACAATATAAACCCATGTAAGTCATTATAAATCACAAATGTATCATGAAAGAATAATATTCACATCACTTGGTACGTTCCTAAATGTTTGCGTGGGGCGGGAGAATGGTAAATCGGATTTATCGTAATAGAAATGATGTTTTAGCTTTAAAATGAGAGATCGATCGAGTCATTGATGAATACGAATTCTCTCCTCTTACACTCTTGAAACAGCAACGTGCAGGGGAAATCTATTTCAAGGCCCCATTCATTGTTATCATTGTCAATGGTTTCTGGCTGCCTCCAATGATTCCGCGGTAGAAGAAGACAACATTACTGCAAGACTTATTCAATTTGGGGAGCAAGCTCCGTCATTGTAAGCTATATTGGATGAACTGACGCTTAATCTTGATTTGTTTATCGAACCAAGGGTTTAGTCAAAGGGGAGAATTGTCATTCTGAAGTTATACAATTTCTTTTATGGAAATGAAAATAATCATTTTGTATATTTACACGGTATATGTCGTCCTCAACTCGCCTTCAATTTCACATTTGTTCAATCATTGAAACCTATGACAATATTGCTGATATAATAGGCGATTGAGATTGAGATCAATCACACGATAGCGTCATTAGATAGTTTTCGATTAGTTTTTCTGAAACATGTAGAATAGAACAATTGAAACTGAATGGATATGTAATAATTGACAAACTTTGCCAATAAATAGAATAAATATAAATTTACATACATGCATATGGCGTTGAAACGAATCATTTAATAACAAAGGTCTTGTGCATTGTCAGACACGATATAAAATCGAAGTTTTAAGTTTTGTGAGGTGATTAAGGATTGCAGGAATACGGAAGAGAATGAGATGAAGCGTCAGAGTGAGTCACGAAGCTATGTTACAGTTCTGCACTTCCAGAACAGATCTTATAGTTTAAAATGTTATCTGAATTTCAAGGAGCAGTATCACGTTTTTTTTGCTAACATAAGTCGATGAAATGTATTTGAAAAATAACGTCACCAATAGTAAAACACCCTTCTCTCTTCGGAAAATCAAGTGTACATGATTCGGTATAGCTATGGGAATCAGTTTTGTAATTCGTAATACTAAAAGGTGTTCACATAAAAATGGCCGCCATGCATTTTTTGCTTTATACGCAACATCGTTATTACCACTACGGATAATTGGTTTGTGTAGTAAGATGTTGTACCCTCTAATGTAAATATAAATGACATAAACTATAATAGAGGGGACGTAACTCTCTTTGGACGATATGTGGCGCTGACCCTGTCTCAGAAATCCCTGCGAGATGTCGCAAGGGTTACTATGCATTTTTTTAAAAGTGCATATATGGCCCGATGCGTGCGGAAGATGCAACCAGAGATACGGGCAGTGGTACATTTCTGGATTTTTAGTCTCACTCACTAAATGAAATGAAGGAAATATCTCTTTGCAAAACTAGTGTTTGGATATTGAACCACGTTCTGTCAAAATTACGTCATATACAGAAAACTACTTAAACATATATTCGCGACAAACACATCCAGTATTAATGACTTGGTGGCAATCACAAGTGTTGATGTTTTGCTCTACTCTTGGAATCGATCTTGTAGTAGTGTTGACCCTGATTAGCTCATCGGCGACTGATGACCGTGAGATTTGAACTCTTATTGGGATGACAATCAGTGGCATCATTATCGCCTTAAGAGGAAGCTGAGTTTGGTTAGCACAAGTATGATGATCCCATGTAACTTTCATGGCTTTCTATCCGTTACGCTCACCATTCAATTTACAGATACGGATGTACTAAGTAGGATAATGACTGCAGTGTATGCATCAGATGCCTCAGAGGAATGGGGTTCATCTTCGTGTTTTACATATCAGCTCTTCAGAATTCGATGGCTTCTAATTTGTTCATGTTTGACAAAGTTACCATTCTATTTTTAACAAGCATCCATAAACACAAGGTCCACTGACTTCAACAACACCTTGGTGTTCAAGGGAACAGTAAGCAATGTTGTAACCGGTTGTTCATAATTCGATCATGTTCCATTTCATTTTGTCATTTCACAAATCAGTTAAAGGTCACAATACATTAACTTCTAGCAAGTATATGCATTGCCTGACACGACGTCGTACAGACCAGTCTCTTTCCAATGACTGGAGTGATGTGACGCACTTTTCTCCTAGTAACTGCGCCAATGTCATTTCGGCGTTTGAACGTCGCGGACCCCCAGATGTCTTTATCAGACTCAAGGCAAAAGTCTGGCAGACCTCGGGAGAACTTTATACTTTTAACATTACAACTCTGTAGTTCCATGGTGTGCCAGTATTCCGTTTGAACATCGTTTCAGGGTTACAGTGCAGGAATGGAAGCACGTTTGGTGTCAAGACATGACTGTCGTAGTGTTAAATGCATCAGTTATAACGACCAGCTCCGTCTTTGTGTTACCATAAACACCGGTCCTCACCAGATCCTCACGCGGCGTGACCATGAGAATGCACTTCTTTGAAGCAGCAATGGCACCTTCGTTCGCCTCTTCACCTTTGAACTCACAATTAGCAAACAGCTCTGTAAGCTTGAGCCATGCTAAATGGACATTGTCCCTATGCATGTTCTGCAAACTGAGTGATAACGCAGATTTCATGGAACAACCGTCATGACAATTCGCCCAAAGGCTATAGAAATATGCTTTGCATCTGAAATAACGTTCTTAGAACGTTCTAACGATGGATTAAGACGTGTTGAATTTAATCTTCTCTGAGTACACATTATCGAAGATAATATGATTTGAAACAAGTAATAGATAACTGATTTTATTACCCATATGGTTGAAAATAATCGAGTTAATATTATTGATATGAACACATGTGCACATATCACGTTTGCTTGGCAACCATTGTTTCACAGCGACTTCCCGTCTGTGACGTCTAAAAACGATTGTTCGTGACGTCACTGTAGCTTGTCGTCGCAAGAGAAGTGGGTCGTTTCCTGGCTAATTTAATTTAATCAAATGGAATAAAATGGGCATTAAAGAAATAATTACACTCGAAAGCGTGTTACATGACTTTTACAAAACTCGTGCAAATTTATGTATAACCCTCGCTCTCGCTCGGGCAATACACAAATTCACACTCGTTTCGTAAAAGTCATATGACACACTTACACGGGTAATAATCTCTATATAAATAGTATAATAGGAAACATATTTGATATCACCGCTATCCACATGTATTTTCATGCATTTGTTTCCAGTTGAAACTTTCACATATCTGTATCATATATAATGAGTTGTTGGCACAGTAACCAGAAAGGTAAACCGTAATCTACCTTTTAAGGTAGAAGGACTACATATACAGAATCTTACCCAAGTGTCCTTTTGTTGATAAAAGTTACTACTATATTCGATGCTTGCTTCGGCAATTATCCTGGATTGATTTGGACAAGTAATAAACAGAATACTCACTTCCCTTCCATTATAATATTGTTTATAAATTCGTCAGAGATTTGGTATAAAACTCGCTCGTTTAATACCACACCATTAAAACGGAAGGTCGTTTGTCGATATCTCTTCAGATGCTATGACGTCATAAACTTTATGATGTCACAATCTGCATTGTAAACGTAATGGAATTGATGTGTAATTTAGACATGTACAGTTTCCAATTAAAATCAATGAAGAATGATTTTGGATGACATATAGAACCTGGATCTTGTGATCACTATCAATCCCCGTTGATATCAGAATATACATTTTTCTATATTCGTCTCAATTCTACCCAACCTGCACAGGCTGACAATAGTAAAGTCAAAGCACTGGAATGTCACTGTTCCACTTAACGGATATCCGGTCATTAGTACATGATAAACATAGACCGCGTGGTTCGCCTTCAAGTTAAAAATTGATTAGATACAGTACGAGTAATTAAACGAGTTACTAACGGTCTTTGTTGATCATGAAATATTCATAAATAAGGAGGAAATAGCTCTGAACTGGAGTCTGACATCATGCTATCATTGATCCGACTAGGCATATCTATCAGACCACGGAGAAACGATGACCAATGTCGCCTACAGCAAAAGTGCCTTTTAGTTGGCCAGGTCTTATTGGATCGGACTCATTAACAATTATTTAGTCCCTGATTATCATTCGACTAAAACAAGCTGTAGACAGGTGGTCCCGTCTTTATAAGATAATTACTGAGAGTTAATACAGAGTAAATGACTAACCTGTAATGGGCAGCATATAAATCACCATTATCCATCTACCATTACAGCTGCATTCCGAAAGTTTGTTAACTTATTAAGGTGATGTAATTTGGATTTCTTTTTCACGTAGTTAAGCTGCACAATGGATCATCCAGTGTCCATATGTACAATAATCGTCAGTGGTACATGTTTTCGAACTTTGGCACGATGCAATGGACAGAAGGAATCATATTTTCGGATTTCCGTAATTTTGGAATAAAATTTCCATGCTCATTTAATTAGAAGTATTTTATCTTACGGAAATTGAACGAGTATAATTGAAAATATATGACTAACCTTTGTCATTTCTATCACCCATTGCTGAATTATATTTTCGATATATTGACCCCTTCAGGTCTTGGAAGGGCATTTAGAAGTGGTATACATAAGAACAGGAAAAATTTCTGGATAGCAAACCCCTTGTCACGTCAACGCCAAAACTGAAGGTATGAAATTAGATTATCTTATGAAATATTCAATCATCATTCTGAAGTTAAAACACAAAGGTATCGGTTCCATTTGCCCCATACGAAATACATGATGTTTGAACTAAGATACGCAAGTAGGTGAACAAACTTTCGGGATGCAGCTGTAGATCAAAACATGCCATATTATTCATGAGACGACGAGACTGGCGGACATCGATATCTATTTTCAGTTATATATCTGCGTCATATACGGAATTTCATTGATTTATATTAATTTCTTTCAAAGTCTTGACAAATGTGTTAGTTAGGGATTAAACATATCTCAACCATAATAATGCAGTATTCTAGTTCCTTTCAGATACTTCATCCTGATCACTGACACACCCGCTACCTTCCTCTCTCACTGTTCTAATTCCAACGATTTACAAAGTACATTTGAAATATCATTACAGGATTATTTAACAAAGTTCTAAGCTGTTTGAATTCCAAATGTTAATATTTTCGACGAAGCAAGCCCATCATGTTGCCTTGTTTATCGGCATGACAATGACCTTGTATGAGTGTATTATACCTATTGATCACAGCAGTGACGTATTTGAAACTAGTCCTGTCACGCATGATGTATCTATATTAGTCTAAATCAATCTCAATGGGAGTTGACGTAAAACAAAAGTAGAGCTCTGTCACATAGTCCCCATTCAAATAGCCCCTCATTTACCGAAGCAATGACGACACCGGACATGGTGTATGGGTTCAACCTCTTGCCCATTGTCTCAAAATAAAGTCAAACCAAACATTTTACCTGCGTTTGACGTGCTGGACAGTCTTAAAATTCCTCCGAGTGCATATTCACCGGCAACTTTATCCAGCCTGGCCAATTCTATCAACATATTGCAGCAATACGATGATCTGTATCTCTACGCAGCTGTCATCGTTACGTTATTGACAGGGCGTTTATAAAACAATCTCGTGGCTGTCTGAACGGCCGGGGAGATAAACATACCAACTATCTAATTTCTTCCTAAAAAAATATCCTACATGATTCGCCTGGCACATTTATAATATATAAGTGTTTTAAACAGAAGAAAGTTAGATCCACTTGAAGAGGGCAGTTTATTCCACAACATTATATTATTATATTATTATGTCAAACGTCACCTGGCAAGTCTTCAATAATGTGTAATGAAGAAGTCCAATGCTATTTTATCATATAAATCATACACATTCTATACATGTGAATTATTCTCAGAATCAGAGAAACAAGTCTAAAATACAGAGGTAGGTTACAGTTGATGTCATTTTATCGAATAGAAACCAAAGATTTAAGACGCAAAACTGTTTCTCATTTATCCACTCGATATCACAGCCCAACACAAAATACTTAACATTATATTATCTACTAAAGACAAAAAGATCAATAAATAAAAATAATCAATACGATGCAAATAATCACCTGTAATTCCTAGCTCTTCTGCACGCAATAATGCTGTTACCAGTCTCAATTTCAGCTACAGAAATATTGAACTATCACTGGTCCATAAAGGTTGTTCCCCCATGATATATGATATCCTAGAATATTGTTTATTGTGTCTGACCCTATTTGTGTACAAAGTCATGATACTCTACAGACCGATTTACAGAAACACATCAAGAAGAACCTAATAGTCTCGTCCCGTTCTGTGCCTAAAAATGGTGACTTTCGTTTCAGAATTTCAAATAAACGTCTCAATATAGCGTACATACGTCAATCTATATAAAGTCTAATTATCAATAAATTCAAATTTGTCGCGTGTATTATTCACTTTGATCAGTACTCGCTTGGTTAATCGATAGTCCTCTCATTAGACGCCGTATAGCATTAACCGGCGACCTGCTGGGTTAAGATCAAGCAAACGTATGATGCTTTAAAGTCGCCAATGTGACGATGGAGCTGAACTCGAACTTAGATGCGACTTACAAATACAATCTTACGTTAGTATAAAACAATGCATCCCTTAACATTAAAATTATTTTGCTTTTATTTGCAGACATTTGAATTCCGGGTATAAGTAGTCCTGTTTGAAACGAATTTAATTCAAACGTACCAGTAATTTGTGCAAATAGTTATCCCAAAACAATCCATATTGATTGAACAATATGAACATTGAATGAATCCAAAAAAAGACGTTCACTGCGATAACTGTGTTTCTATAGATAAATAAATATATATATAATTATATATGTCACTGATACTCCTGTCACAAAGCAAAGACCGTTGAACTTAATACAATATTAATGCATATAAGTTAAATATCATTGAAGGTTTCATTGTGAAAAGAGCCCAAGACCCACTTTCACAGAGCCCCCTTGTGCTGAAGTGATAATAATTAACCGTTTTATCTCCTTTGGCTAAGGGTATATCCTAGAACTGAGGGTCTTCGGGCAAATAAGCAACGAGGTCGTTATACACAATATCTAACACCGAGGTTAACCTTATAGCACATTGACTCAAAGGCTGATATCGTAATGTAACTTAACGTTTACCTTAGAATTTCGTGCAATTGATCTAGGAACGGTTGTATTAAAAAGGAATGGTAATTGAACTGCAACGTTAAGTTCAAACGTTACTTGATCAATGATATGTGGGCTCAGTGGAAAGGAGATATCTGTATATGATAATGAAACTCAGAGAGAAATTCCTGAAACGATGGACACCACTACCCATACTTCTCGTTCGTTAATTATGAATGGCAAAGAGATAAAGGTAGTAAAACTACTGGTTCAAAACGGTATTAATGTTGTATGTGGAAGTCAACCAGATCAGAGATATAGCCCCCTTGTGCTTTCTCATAGTTCAGTCTCAAGATCACCTGTTATTCATCCAAATCCCATGTCGCAGCCAAGCCTCATCGGATAGCTGACGTAATGCAATACATAGGACTCTATTCGATTTATGGTTGATGTCGATTGCTAGACTTGGACTGAAAGGGCGGTTTGTTGGAATCTATACTTGTGTGGAGTTGTTCACTGACTGTGAATGTCAGCTATGTTTGTACACCCACTAGCAAACATCCCCTGAGTACATAGCACCGGCACAACCAGCAACATGATCATGCACCGGCATTTCTTGGCGTGATTTAAAAACCATGCAGGATTATCCAGCCCTGACCCTATATGGCTACAAACATGCTGGGTTGAATGTTCATTGAATGCAGTTTCAACATGTGTCCCAAACGCAGAGTTCGATATTATATATTATATATTATATATCAATATAATAATTATAAATAAAAAAAACTTTAGCATCTTGTTGATTTATATATGACTCTCTTAATAGACTCGGATAAAATAGCCAATGTCCCTTAGTTGGAGCACATGGTCATGTTCAGAATATCCAGTTTGATGTAATCCACCTATATGTCATATTCACAATTCCTAAATATCTTCTATCATTTAACGACGATTAAAACAACTAACGGGATCATCACTGAATGTGTGTCAGTTGATATAGTAACAACAAGTCAATGTTCCTCACTAATCGAATCCATTACACAGTTACATCTTATCTCCAATGCAAAGACACAAACTGATTGTGAAACTTCATTATCTCTGAAGTTATAAAACAAAAGTGTATTGCATCACAATCTATCTATTGAGGACGTTAATCTTTGTAAATTGGAAAATCAATTGATCAACTTTTAGTAGTTTAATATAATGAACATACGTGTAATTATATAAATTGACTGAGTTGTTTAAACTCTTTGAAACATAGATGCATGCTACCCTCACGACAACTAAAGTACTGAAAGTTGGAATCTAAATACTTTGTTGTCAACCATTACTTACACAAGAGGTGCATGGCATACTTGTTCTAACACAGAAACTGGAAATGAACATACTGATTGATTCATTTTACTTTAATTTTCAATTTTAACTTTTAGCTATGGATGTTGACAAAGTAACATAAAAAAAGCTTCATGAAAATTAATAGATATAACATAAAAACGTAATATGAACAGGACAGGTCAAGTTTCTAAATTCAGAAAGTTCTCCGATAATACTGCAATTGGTTCTTCAAGTGTTGGGACCTTCTCCAATCATCCTCTGGAGACTTTACAGCTATTCCTTTATCATTAAACAGATTCTAAGTAGGTCTCAAACAAACCGTTTTTCGAAAAACACAGATTACATCAGTAAGGCATATTAATAGCGGAGAGTATTCATTCGCCACTCCTATATATCACATTTACGACTGTAGAACAACTATTATGTCATATATTTGAATCGATACTTACTAAATAAACAGCAAAGAAAAACTGCGAGAAGTACAACTGGTAAAACAACTTTAATTACATGTCTGGACTCCTGCCATCCATGTCCTGCTGACAATGGACATACACATTAACAATTTATGAATGTATTTTAAGAGAATCGTTGTAGGTGATCTAAAATAGTATGCCTTTACTTGTACTAATTAAATGACAGTGACCGAAGCAAAATAAAGAAATGAGAATATATGAATAAAACATCAAAAGAAAAACATTGATACGTTTTGTGACAACATACCATGTCCTGTTTTATAAAAGTATGGAAGTATTAAGCTCGTGTATCAAGAACATACATTCAGCGCTGGAATTGTTGATTTATCCAATACACACTTAACATACTGTACATGAAAGCGTTTTTATCGCAATCTATTAGTCGAATATTTACTTTAGAACGTAACATACTGTTCATCAAAGTATTGTCCCCTACCGGTAGACAATACAAAGTCGATCTGGCTAAATCAATAATTGCCCGCCTACACACAGTTAAGCACTTGAATGAAACCTTTATCAATTATAGCTGTACATTTGCAATGTTCAATTCGACTCAACCAGTCACTACCGGCGATTATATAAAGATACAAGTTATTTATTTATAAAAGTGGGAATATTTTGCATATTATATTCAGGAAACTATTGACTGGCCAGATAATCTTATTTTAGGAACAATATATATGAATATAAAGCTTTCAGAGAAGCAACGAGTTGAGTCGATGAGCTCGGGGCTATTGGTGTTTTACCATATTTTACGCTGTCCGTTAATAATTACGTATAATTACATTTTTCTTATATGTATTTTAACACGGTGCCACTTGAGAGATCAGACAGAATAATTGATTCGAACAATCTAGATATGTATTTACGTCATTCTCATACATAGAGGCCATGGGAAGAAGAAGACGTCAATTATCTAAAACAAACTAAGCCATCAATAACTTACTTTAGATATGATTTGTTCTTATTCCCCAGTTCAACTAAGTAGGCTTATATTATTGATCTGATAGACAACAAACAAAGCCATCCGAACGAGGACGAACATTTACGTGAGCAAAACAAAGTTAACACTTATAAATAGTGATCTGATTGATTGTTGATTTCATTTGTCATAGCACTAGGCCGCGTGTTTCCAGTCTCTTGACATCTTTGTCACCAAACGTGCTTAACTCATCATCTTCTCTATCAGTGTGCATTACTGTTCATGCTCAAATGTCAGAGATATGAAAATAGATATACGCAACACATAAACGTATTTCCTTTGACGAATTTAACCATATGTCACTGCATATTAATTGTGCATTTTAAAGCTGCCAGTCATTTGATAACAAATGTCAGTCATTCACATGGATCTGTCATGGCGGCGATAAACACTGAAAAGGTCACTTACGTTGATTAAATTGTTCTATCGGCTTGTCAGTTTATAAACTCAGATCTAACAAAGCAATGTTTCAAATTAAGAGAATACTGTCTTGAAGAAAAGGTCTCATACCTTTGACTTTTCTAATGTCATAAACAACGTCATCTCTGTTTGGTCATCGTCAACAAAACGCTCCAATTACCTTGAGACACGTCAGGAGAGGACACAAACCTTACTTCGTACAATATCCTTTAATCTAATTTAAAATTTTGATTTGATATTTGCATGTTCTAATTAATGTATTACTCATAATGAATGATGGATGGAACTTCACTTATGAACACAACGCTTTACACTACTTACAAAGGATATGTTATTGCTTTTAAAAAGTAAGTGATTGATTTTCTCGTGCATGTTGGTTTGCAGATGATGGATGTTATATAACTCTAATTGTTATTCTTCAGAGTTATATGGAGTGCTAGTTCTCAGTAATTCGAAGCGATATCAACACATAGTATAGGTTGTAAGTAAATGTAAGTTAATCTGAATTACAAACCGAAGTTTGATATGCACGCCAATTCAAACCAAAATATTGTAAATTCCAATCACATTGTCTTTTTAAAGACGTAACATGTCGATTGTACTGTATATAACTACAGTATGCACCATGTATGACTATATATTTCCTCGTTTGCATTAACTTAGGACCTATATTTACGTATCTAGTGAGATAATGGTATCACTAATCACAAATAGGCTAATATTTCAATACAAGATCTTTCTTTTCTTTCTCCATAACCTCTTACCTCAGAAGACAAGAGCTGTTTTGTAACTAAACATTTACAAACGGTGAGAAAATAATAGGAAACATTAACATACAAGTCACGGGTAATGATCAGCTCAATATGTTCACCATTCCTTCCGCGTCGCCTGCTTTACCTGTTTTCTGCGCTATAAATAGCTCTCATTCTCCAATAAGAGCATTATGAAGACGGCGGTATAAATATTTTGAGACGGAAAGTTCTTAACAATCAATACAGTGACCCTCCTGGGCTCAACGATTCTCAGACCTTCCTTCAAAAACACTTTGCGCTTTCGTCGAAATTTCAGAAAGTCAAATCTCAATATTTCTTTCGTATTCCTTTTTATTGTGTGTTATGCACTTAAGAACTCGCGACTTAAAGCAGATAAAATAAGATTGAAACGCGGATGTCACTATCATGTGATATAATAAAGGATATGAGAAGTTATTTGAAGGGCAGTGTTGGTCATGCATTAACAATTATATACGCTGAATGTACGATTCCATTAAACCTAATAACATATAATACAGTGCGCTAAGCATTTAAAGGCATAACACACTACAAAGTCCATCCTTAATTCTCAGTTTGCAGAACAGTATGTGTCCTTTTAAAATAAACAATAACTTTAAAAACTGAAATCTTTAAAACATAAACCGATTGTGGCCTGTCTCCCATAAATCTGAAGTTCTTAAATCTCAATCGTAAAGGAAATCGATTTGTTTTAATTTAAATGCAAATCTATTTAACGTGTGTAAAAGTGAATTGAAGCTTAGAGGCAAGTTTCCAGCAAATTGACTTTAAGAGAAACACTCATATACCCATGGGTCAAACACGAGAATCGATAGAAGAAACCTGAAACGCTGATGGCCATTAACGTTAAACTAATCAGTGCTCAGATAAGGTGGAATGTAAATCTACCCTCGCCTCAATTCCGATAATAATTTGTTATTATTTTAAATATAATCTTCATATGTTTCAGTTGAATTTGTTTATATATAAAACATTATGTTTCACAGAGTAAAATATTTCTAGTTCAAAGATTAAACATACGATTAAAGCTACCAACAGCCCCGCCCTTGATTGTAGCAGTCAACAAGTTGATCGTAAATATCGATTTTTGCTTTCCATTCTGATAGAGAATGATATAAAGTTTTCATTATTCATGTTAATGGTGTGCCTATCGCCACGTTCTCCACACAAAGTGACAGACATGTTTTACGAACTTTCAATGCGGATATTACAGCATGTAAAAATGCATCAACTGATAACTGGAAAGTATATTATCGTTGCATACATCACATGCATTGTCACATCAGGGCCGTATCTAATGTCGTCACCAGATATAAAGGACATCAAATCTTATATAGATGACATTATATTGCAATGCCGGGAAGGAACATTGCATTAAATTACATGTATGGAAAAAACTATAATCAAATGTATTTAATATGTTCCACACAAATATGAACAGATGTAAGAATTAGTGAAAATGAAAATAAAAACTAAATACTCAAATCTATTTATTCAGGGGAAAATCGTATCATACCAGTGTGCCTTTTTAAATATTTACATGTATCAAACTAGAGATCGTTGTTACGCAGTTGTTTTTTTCAGAGAGACAAACATGACAGCTTTAGTAGACATTCTTATGCACCTAGTAAGTCGTGACCCGAGCGTTCAGGTGCCCAGGTGCATGGTCCAAAATAGCCTACAGTGATAAATATGAACAAATGAATACACGCCATCACGACACATTTGCCTGGCAAACAAAAGAGTTCTTTAGTTTTGATTTAGTTCATAATTGCACATATACTGAATCAATATATTACCTACGTAGGACTAAATTCAGAAGTTTCAATCAATGGTACGAGTTTTCCAATAATGCATGGCTCGTTAATAAAATATGCATTGCAGCTGACCAACTTGAATGACCTGTTCACAAGCTCAATGGGAAGTTTGCAGTGTACAAATGGACTACAAACACGATTAGGCATTCTTAACACTTGCCGTTTTCAAACCAGTGCATCGTTTAATTAACCGGAAGCAGCGACATGGCGTATGGACTAGGGAGGTATAAAAGGCAAATACTCATGTGATAACAACCCGTGATTATAAAACCTAAAGTATACAGAACATATGTTGAATTAATCATAGATCGGGAATAGCAGCTAGTCACAAAATGATCTAATTATCGTTGAGGCAATCTGTTAGAGTATCTGAATCACACATGAGTAAGATGCCCGTGATGGGCACAGAAGCTCAATGCATCGGGCAAGCTGCAGGTGCCCGTTGTTAGCACTATTCATTCAACTCGTCTCGTGTATAGGATCTTCAGTCACACGGGCTACTCTTCTCTTTAGCCTGTCTATTACTTAGTGATCAATACCCGTAAGCAGGTTAGACATACGGCGTTACCTGGATCTCTTAAAGAAGCACCTTCTCATACGTGTATAATGTATTGGTATGTTTCAGTAAGGGGCCTCGGTCTGTCTAAGCCGAAACATGAGAGCGTTTACTGGTACGTATTGATCAACACAAGGATTCAAGCGTTGAAGATATGGATCCCTGACGATGCGGCACAACGTATAATAGCCATTAACTTTCAGCTGTATAACATACGGATCAAATATTGGATTAGATATTTCCCGCGCTTTGTGGCACTAAACATATTTACAGCGGTTATATTTAGCCTTCTCCATTCACAAAAGTGTTCTTTGATCACCAGTACATGCTCATATTGACATAGTAGAAATAAACTTCCCTGCGGATAAATATTTAACAAACATTGTTATTCAGATAGAGAGATCAATAGATGACGCACACATAATAATGATAATTATTACAAATACAAATATGGTTCCACTCACCCATGAAAACGTCAGTATATGCATAGTTTCCACATGAGCGCGCTGGCTCTTTGAAGCTGTTGGCTAGATAGGCCTGCAACATAAAAGATAACGCAATCATAAGCTCAGTCCCGGGAAGAGGGTAGCCTGCCTGGTCGCGCCATCGGTACAGGTAGGTAGGAAGGTCGGTAGGTAGGGTGTTCGCTAGGCCCGGTGACGACACTGGTTCAACAGCACACCCTATGTGCTGCCGCTACTGTAGGATGCAGGAGGCAGGCTAGGCAGGGAAACACGTACATCGCTTTATGGCTAGGCTGTGTGGTGTGGGTGGTGGGGAGAGCATAAGCTCGCACTCACTCGCTACAGTATACACTCTGTACAGTAGAGGGAGGAAGAGAGGAGGGAGGGGGAGGAGTTGGTGCTAACAGATGCCATATATCAAACTTAAAAGGATAAGGCAATTGAAATAACAATTAGTTTGAATAAAATGGTAATCTATAATAACAAACACGACAGTAGACACTTCTTTTAATTATGTCCCTATACATTTCAAATATCTCTGCGACAAAGTTTTATCTACGCATCAATATGATGTTAAAGACCAGTTCGTCATCGGTGTATCATTCTGTTCATCACATTGCTTGATTATCTCTAGGTAACCTCCAAAATATATATTCCCGAACATGGTATGAAGTATGTCTCGATCAATGCGAAGAATATTGGGAACATCCACAAAATTTACAACTTAGATTCTAATCTTTACAGTGTTCACCTTCAAAACTAAGTGGTATACAGAGACCAGGGTATTCAACTCGACTCGCCTGTACAACGTGTTTACAGAGAAATAGTATCACTTGCCTGGCGTGTCACCAATACTTTTCACACCCGATTTCACCTCCACAATGAAAGATACCAAATTTTGGTAAGTCTTTATACATTTTGCATCTCGAAGTTACTGAAGCACCGTATTGAATGGAAGGACCATATATGCCGAGAATGCTTTCCACACTGTCTTTGTGAAGGTGTTGGACAACGTAGGCATCAAGGACTATCCTAGTAACGGCTTGTGACAACGGAGTGAGAAGGCTATACGTAAAGTATTTCATGAAACCGCTCTACGTCAAACAGTTTCTCATGGCTAGGCCTATGGCCGCCCCCACCGATACGAAATGCTCATCCTACTTGCCAATCACATTCCCTATTGATTGAAATATAGATCGTATTTATTAAGGGCGGGCGGTATTTTCGCTCCGAGCTTCTTAGTAACAGATTCTAATACGGCCCGCCTTTAAACGGGCCTCATCCACTCAATATAGGATTCATTGTTCGTGATACGAGCTCTGACCAGAAATAAATCCTGTTGTTCCCAACAATTGCCGTTGGATACAAACAATATATAATACCTGTGATAGTATTTAACATCAGAGTCGGAGGCGAAACGGCGTCGTAAAGATGTCTGCAAACTCGGACATTGTAGTTCTTCGGTTACAACCATCAGCTCACTAAATAGCCGTTTAATTACTGTTAAGAAAGTTAAGCAGTTTTTCTTATTCTGAGAGTAATTTAGCGGTACTGGGTATGTATTTTTACATGATTTTCCAGCAAAAGTTGGAGTAATGCACATTTTCAAATTTAGTGGCACTTACATTTTTTTTAAAGATTTGGTGTTCTTCCTTAGATGGATTTGTTAAAACAAATAAACTTTTACTTTAAATATGATGCTAGGCGATCAGTTTCATTCTTGAACACAGCACAGTATTGACGTTAATCTTTCATTCCAGTATTAACATAGCGATATCTTAAATCTATATGATGTCATGCCATTATGACGTCATCGTGTTTTTTTTATGTAATTGTGCAGTATGAGTCAGGTACTTGATGGAAAACCATTGATATTATCATGTAGTTGATGATGTCAGGGTACTGAGCAAACTGGACTGTCAAAACATATTGGTGGATATCACACAAGCGCTATTTCCTGTGGAACACAGTGTTGGGCGATATAGCTGACATATGCCAATGCTGTAGGGTGAATAAAATCATCAGAACACGTGTCACTTTACCACGTTAATAATGACTGCCGGTGTCGTATTCAAACTTCGCGACGTTGCTTGGAATGATGTTCTTGTAACGGCGGCATGTAGTATGCATAATGTTTGTACAAACAAAATTAGGCAAATTAAAACATTCAAATCTTATTTCCATTTATATGTAAATTTGCGATTGTACTCTATTTTTATTACCTACGAGGGCAATCATATTGGGGTTCATATGTTCATACGATGCCATAGGGCAAAATATCACTTTGTCACGCTGACGTGACGTCATAAACAAAGCTATGACGTCACGCTTCGGCTATGACGTTGCGTTTTAAATGCGGCGATGGTTGAAAGTGAATTTAAGCGTATTTTCATTAATTTCACGACTTAGGTTATAAAAAGAATATTATATTCGTGTCTATGTCATACTATGTTTACGACACTCGTGCCTAAATATCGGCATATCACTCGCTCTCGCTCGGGAAATACTAATATTCAGGCACTCGGGTCGTAAACATAGTATGACATAGACACTCATATAATACCCATTCTCACTTGCTAAGCTTCTGCTAATAAAAAGCAAATACAAATACAAAGAGTAAAGCGTTGAGACCGTGAGTGTTCCTGGATGTGTGATATAATTATACGTGTATACAAACAAGATGTCACTTGTTATATGTGCTAATTAGGATATATATTTCGACGGATAATGACAGAAACTGTGCTTACATATGTTAATCAAAACTGGTACCAAGAATAACGAGAGCCTCTTCTTGTAGAGCCACTGCATGGCTCTGTAGTTAATAAGACTTTAAACAATACACTACATACCTTTCAAAATGTTAAGTATACAGAAGTATTTATCAGAGCTAGGTAACACAATTTCATATACTTTATGTAATGGAGAAGACGATGGAAATAGGTGTTTAGGTTGTGATCCCTGTGACCCATGTTTGTAGTCATAGGGTCACAAAATGTTCAATTTAGAATTCCCATTGACCCAAGAAGTCTGTACATAACATTTCAGCTTCCTGCAGCCTTTCGTACTGGAGAAAAAGATAAACATAGGTGTTTAGGTCATGATCACTGTGGCAAGTTGGGGTCACATGGTCACCAAATAAATAATTTAGAATGTCCAACCTACAGCCTTTTGTATTGGAGAAGAAGATGAAAATAGTTTGGTTAGGCAATTACCCCTGTGACCCATATTTGGGATCACAGGGTCACTAAATCTACAATTTGGAATGCCCATTGGCCAATGAGTCTGAACACAACATTTCAGCCTTCTAGAGCGTTTCGTCCTGGAGAAGAACATATACATAGATGTTTAGGTCATGACCCCTGTGACCAGTATTTGAAGTCACAGCGTCACCAAACCACAATTTAGAATTCCCACTGGACAAAGAGTCTGACAATAAAGGTTTAGCTCTCTAGAGTCATTGGTTCTGGAGAAGATGTTGAAAAAGCGAAAATTTTATGGATTGATGGAATGACGGATGACCGGACGTAAGACGACATGCCATGCCAGAAGGTGCCGCTCTAAAAAGATGAACGCGTCAGGGATGGTATATGAGGTGAGGCGAGGTGATGTGGGGTTCAACGCCGCTTTCAAGAGTATTTCACTTTTATCACGGCTGTTAGTATTATTGCAAGGACAAAGCCTACAACGCCATGGTGGCTACGCATTGTGGTAACATCAGCTGGAACTAGCGAACCATGGGTACTGCTCTGAAATTCATTGTAGCATTGCACCCAAACGCATCATCTCACTCCAAGCAGTTGAGGTGCCAACACGCTCTCATTAGTGCTCCTGCCTAACCAACAGTACACTAAGAGTGTACTGATGTACCCAGCACTCCAGTCCCCCTAGCCATAACAGGATCTCTGCCCAAGCTCCAACTTAGTCTGCAACACATCGTAGACCACTACTATGTAACGAACATCCTCGAGGGTAAAATATTTCTCCATAATCTTTGACAAGGCCAGGGGGGAAGGACAGGGCAAGAAACGGAGGGCTCAACCCTCCCCGGACTCCCTTGCTCCCCATCCTGGTACGGCAACCAGGAAGTCTAGAACATTACCAAAGCCCCCGAACCAACAGCCTCGACAGCGACCGAGAAAGCACCCACACCGGCACCTACTACCAAGACACCGAAACTGGCTCCGGGACCCAAGAAATCCAAGCAGAAGAAGACAGCTAAATTTCCTGGCCCAAGGCCCCATGGATGTAACCGATACCCCCTTCCAAGGAAATCAGAAAAACACCACATCCTTGTGGAAGTCGCCAAGAAAAGACGAATCAGTACCACTTATTACATATATACACTGCAACCAACGGAAGTCATGCCAGTTTATTCACCTCAGAACCTCAACCTCAGCAACGTCCAACTGCATGTAGACGTCTGCACCTCCCAACACAACAACGCCACTCCTTCCATGCCGCCAGAGGAATTTTACCTCAACAAAAAACATTAAATGCCTCTTTATGACAGGAGAATTCGACTTCAATTAAGGCATTTACGTCAGCCTCAACGAGGAACAACTGACTACATCACCTTCACCTGATACACTCTACAGACTGCTCCTACGCTCTACAGACTGCTCCTACACTCTACAGACTGCTCCTACACTCTACAGACTGCTCTACAATCCCCCTCCTCCTCTACCACTGGCACCTAAATCTTCTTTTCTAAATAGAGGCTGGTTTTTCTCCAAATTTCAAAATTCAACTACCCTTTTCGACCGTGACATTTGAAAATAACCTTTATACTTTTTATCTTTCTTTCGGAAATTCATTAAACTCCCTGCTGCCCAACGTTCATTTTTGCCAGCCTTGTGCGAGAAAAGCGCAAGTAAAATATACGTCACAATCAATCAGCACTCAAACCTTACTTTTCCACAGTAGACAAAGTTGCCGATCACAGTTGTGTGATTTGAACCCCGTTAACCACTGCACTATCTCGATATCTACGCATATGTTCATGGTGTCATAAAAGTAGATTTTGCAGTCAAGTTGCATTTTGAATAGATTGTATCTACGCATATGTTCATGATGTCATAAAAGCAGATTTTGCAGTCAAGTTACATTTTGAATAGATTGTATCTACGCATATGTTCATGATGTCATAAAAGCAGATTTTGCAGTCAAGTTGCATTTTGAATAGATTGTATCTACGCATATGTTCATGATGTCATAAAAGCAGATTTTGCAGTCAAGTTGCATTTTGAATAGATTGTATCTACGCATATTTTGCATGATATCATAAAAGCAGATTTTGCAGTCAAGTTGCATTTTGAATAGATTGTATGTACGCATGCATATGTTGCATGAAGTGATATAAAGTAAGACAATGTAATGCAACATTAACTCATATTGTACATGCTACATGATACCATGTAAAGTGTGTCAGTACAGCTCTATTACTCTGCTGTTTATGCAGACACTGCACTAAATAGCTACATGTACCTGACATTAATATAATTTAATAATTTAATACATTTAACCTAATATAAACGCATGTAAGATGTGCATAATAACTATGAACACGCGTGCAGATACGTAAACGACATGTACATGCATGTTTTAGAACAAGTATTATCCTTGCAGGAATACACATAAATGCATGTAACATTAATGCTCTTGCAGAATTCCCCGGTGACCAAAATCATAGCAGAAATACAATATATTTAATATGGTACATAAAGCCATTAAGGCACGGATGCAATAATGACAAGTGTCATTGACAAGTAGGCATCTGTGCCATTAGTGTAATGCAGTCATGTCATGTATTGGGGTCATCTGTACACAAATGCGTCGGCCTCCAACATATATTGCATCCCTGTTGCTACTGTACTGACCGACACTAGAAGGCGTGACATGCTTGTGCGCATCTATTGAATTCCACGATGCCACAGTGCTCAGCGCTTTGACTGAAGTGAGGAAATAATCTGTGTAATATCGGATATTAATTGTCATAGCGTGAAGTGACAAAGCAATGATTTGCAGTGAAGCAACTGTGATTTTAAGGGAAACGTTTAACGATCTGCCCACATGAAAACAACCATGTGATGCATAAACGCAATGTGTAATGTAAGATATGTTCACGGTATGACAGTGCTTTGCGTCTATGGGTTTATCGCAATGAAAATGCAAATCAGATAATCATTCGATACATATTTACATTTACAGACAGTGTTGACACGGCGGGAGGATCGCCGCTTTATATAACAGCTTACATTGACGGGGCCGTCAAACACTTATGGACTTGAATTTCGATTGAACGGTAATACAATACAAGTATCACGGATAGCAGCTTCTTTATTTGTTTGTCACATTTTCTGGACTATAATTTTCTTCAGGAGAATTCCTTAGAAGGGCTAAATAGAACACCGAAAAACGCTAATTGGTGTTCATATAGAAATAATGATTTTAATCAATACAAAACTGCGCTAGTCTAGTGGTCAGCTTCGGTTCCAAACTTGCAGCAGTTTGATGTATTTCTTAAATACTTAAAGAATAATTACTTAATTGTACCTTTTTTCATTGACATTCAATATTACTCCCTTTTAAGAAATAATTTCGCTTTAAGCGGTATTCATGTTATTTATATGCAATTATATACACGTATCAAATAATATGTACATTTAAGAATTGACTTCAAAATTTATTAAGTTCATGGAGGTATAAACTTAAAAAACGCTGTGCAAACTTGGCGTAAATCCGCGTAGCGCGTAGCGGATTTACGCCAAGTTTGCACAGCGTTTTTTAAGTTTATACCTCCATGAACTTAATAAATTTTGAAGTCAATACTTATAAATAAATATATTCGTAGCTGATGTTTTGAAAAGGTTTCATTGCTACAAATATACAAATTTGCAACAATTAGAGCTGTACTATTTACACGTATGAAGACACCAAATATTAGCCCCGCCTACAACAGCCAATGAAAATGCACAACGCAACTAGCCATGAACCTGACGTCATGGGGCGTGGCTAAATGTGATGTGACGTCACGAAAATAAGTTCATGCAGGTATGAACTGAATCTCTGTGAGAGTGTTCAGCGAATCAGATTCACGCAAAGCAATTGCTATTTATTTATTCGTGAAATGAAAATTTGCGCATGGGCGGGTATGGGTAAAACAAAATTCGACCCCCCTCCCTCCCCCCTTTCCATTGGTGGACCCTCTCCGCCACTGCCGCTTAAATACTTAAATACGGTATTTTGAGTTGTGTTTATTCAAAGGCCTAAACAGCTTAAGCAGACACCTTGGTTTTTATAAGAGTACATCCTCTTTAACGCCTCTAATTAATAGCGTGTACGACATGGCCGGGAGTGTCGGATGTTCCGACCTAGCGACATTGTCTATGCAGAAAAGCTTCACCGCTTTGGCCCCGGAGACTTTGGCATAGCTCTTCTCCACAACGTGAGTCCTGATTTAATTTGTACCGAGCGTTACAGGGAAACAAAGGCCAATGGCACTGCGATCTCTAAATGACTTTACTTTTCATATCTCTGATAGCGGCCCTGCACATCGTATCGAGGACCCGCTTGCCCCGGCGCAAAGGCCGACGGCCGTGTCAGAGCGTGGGAGGTTTCACAACGTTTACGTTTGCCCTGGGACTACATGTGGTCCTATATTCGATTTGCATCGTCAACACTCTCTGCAATGTCAGCCTTTACAACTCTGCTTCATGTTGACTAGAGTAAAACGCATTGTTAATGCTCTCGTGTGTATAGGGACTTGACGGGGATTCCATGGGGATGTCACTTGCAATAAACACAGCAATATCGGTAGCTAAATAACAGGAGTTCTTGGCTGGTATAAGCCTAGCTCCGTACAAACAATGAAACCTTGCAAACAATCATCGGCCTTGTTAAAGGCACACTCGCACATCTTAGGGAATACATATGAATTAAGGCACATACCATGTATTTTACATATGATGATAGATCTCTTATTTAACATTCAACTTTATTAGTTTTCCCTGTAATCTCGTTGTATACATTTAGCAGGCCGACATCTATATTTTGACATAGTTTTAGCTAAATAATTTATACAAAATAAAATGTATTACTTAAACGGTTCAACTTTGAATTATTACAGTAGTTTCGAACTTTTAGGCTGACAGCTATCGTAGATAAATGCAATAATTGCAAAATTAGCATTTCGACTTGATATTATGTTCTCAATGCGTACATATGTTTAGAATGAACTGATATGGTAACGGTAGTTATGTAGAACATCATTTGATTTTTGGAAGCAGGCTTCACAATGTGCCACTTCGAAAAAAGATGGAAAAGCAAATTTGAAAATGTGCAAATTCGCATGGAAACGTAAACAATCAAACTATGGTGAACGCCACCCTAAACAATTTACATGTAGCCGGTGTTTACGTTGTTCCGCCTCGTGTCATTTTCACAGTACATACGGAGCTCAATCTTGCCCTTCACGGTCTTCGAGTTTGAATCCTGTGGTTTCGTGTCGTCATCGTATTGTCTTCGGTTGTCCATCGGTACCATGTGGCAACTGATTTCCTTCGTGCATGTGAAACTAGCTCAATGGTACCGATAGACAGACGAATGTTATACGGTTAGGACACGAATTTGATATATGGCATATCGATGACCGTTTGAAGGCCACGATGGAGACATGTATACACCATACAAATTAACTTTCGCACAGAGATTCAGGAAATGTTATGACATGCCAAATCTTTGCCAGCTCTCCCGATGATGCTGTTGGAGCTATACACATTAGCAATCAGCAGCCAGATGATGCCTTGAGCTGTCTTTAAAATTACCCTTACCATTGTTAAATGCTTCTCATTTATTGGTCAGACAAGCTCAGTCATTGTTAATCCAATACCACGATCATGGCTTGCCTACATCCCATAGCATTCGGTTGACGACCGTGTGACATGTCTATTAAATCGTATTGCCTTCTGAATATACATAGAAACATCTGACCCTGTTTGGTGTTAAACAAACATCGGGTCACATCCGTTGGAAACGAGAATTTTCTATTTCTTGCTTGCATCATTTGTCATAGTAAAACTTATGGGGATAAAGTTTGCGATTGTGTGTTTAATATCTGTCTACATTTGTATGTACACTAACCTGCCACATGAGGCGTTCATATGTGCTGATATTGTTAATTACTTTGCGGTGTTTCGATATGTCTTCAAAACTGTAATGCACATATATATAATCGGAACATTGCATGGTAATGGAGCCATGTAAGTTTTACTTTTCCAATACACTATTGGTACAGATACCTTATAGGTGTTGACACGCTAATGCTGATAATGAAAATATGACATGTGACACAAGGTATAATCTTAATGATGTCAATATTCCATAGAACAAGAGCCTAGCATAAAATCCGTTGCATTTTCTTGTTTTCACAGTAAGGAAGTAAGCATCTCCAAAACCAAAATTCTGTCAGGTAATTTTCTTTTCAAGGATGTTCAGCCCTGTGTCATTATATGTGGCAAGTTCTTAAACTAACGACATATAGATACATCAACAACTATTAGCAAAACATTATCAACAGGAAATTATCAATGTTGCTATGAATTCATCATCAGGAAGAAATAAAGGGTTAATCATGTAATGCATGTGGTGACACTGTATGACGCATCGTCAACAAGCATTGCCATTAAAGAAATTAAAACATGGACAATCTCAACATGATAAAATGTGATGACAGGACACGTTGAGTAATTCGCCGTATCATCCTCCACACCGACTGATGGTGACATTGAATCATCCATTACCTCACTGATGAATCAGGTGGGTGAGGAGCAACAGCATGCATGCTTCTATGAATCAATACTGCCTACACGGATGTTTCATTAAATAGGTTTGCGATTCTTTCAAATAGAAAACAATTTACAATTTACTGTATCTCTGCTTCATGGTTGGAAAATTGTCCTTATCGAATAACGTCAAGCATTATCATTTAGAGCAGATATTGAGGTTCCATATAACATATATTCTTGGCAAAATAGAAGTTATTTATTGCTAATATCAATTGTTGAAAATTGCATCCAGTAGACCTGGCCATATACTGTTGTATTTGGTAACTAGAGAGACGGTTCTCAAAACGTCTATGAATGTTTGACAATTTTAAGTTATTATTTTCAATTGAAGCAACATGATAAATCAATCAAATGGTTAAATTGACATAGAAACATGTAAAAACGAAAACATCTTTGGAAACATGAAGAGTTATTATATGAAGTTATTTATGATAGAGTGGTTGAAGTGATACTCGTTGGGAAATGCATGTCATACATCTGGAGAATACGCCAAACACGTACAAACACTGTGTATCATCGTACAGCGGAGGTAGAGAGGTGTACATCGATGATATGTTTGTAGAGAGGAGGAAAATAGCTACATTTTCAGCTTTATTTGGAAATAACATCAACGACAGATAATTATCACAACATATTTTGCCTTGAATTCTTTTCTTTCGCGTATAGATATAGAACAAACTTGCTTGTGGATTATTATATATACGTATATCATTGAATTTTCGCGTTGCTCAGTCTGGAGGTTGTCTTTTGGGTGGCATATGTTCACATATTTTGATCAATTCTTAAAAAATATATGTTACATTCTGATTCACTCACACAAGAAATGTCATTACTAAGCACCATATTTACCTGACGCAGTGTGAATTCTATCAATATGCTATTCAAGTTTGTTATTTCAGTCTGTAAAACATCGGTGTGGATTTTCCTTTGTGTACAGTTTGTAGATATTTTGTGTACCGTTGGTAGTATTTTTACGGAATAATGTAAAATTAATCATTTGTATCATCCGTATCCTTCCTTTCGAGGTCTCAAAGGGGTGACAAATTATAAACCAATTATTCATTATGTATATTTTAAGAACTGTGACAAGGAGGATATTATTTTTATGACATTATCAACCATGCCTTTAAAACACACCCTGAAAGAAAAATCGTGATTCTGAAAAAATATTGAGCATCACAGTAAAGATTTCAGTATCTGAAGCTCGCTTTGTAGTCGAGATACGTTACTCGTTCCGTTACTCGTTAGTCAAATACTAATCGATACATTTAGGGGGAGCATTTACTCAGCGGTCAAACAGAAATGATCAGAAGAGTATAGAAAGTAATAAGATAATAATAAAATATCATTGGGTAACAAACGATAGATCTAGCAATTGGGGTTCTATCAATTGTCACATTAAATAAGAGAGAAAGAGTGCGAGAGAGAGCATAATATATAGAATGGAAGTTGCTGTTACATAGAAAGAAGCGTTGCCGTTAATTAAATGTGAGTATAAGGCATTACTTGTTATTATGTCTTTCTTGGAGAAGTCCATTATAGGTTCTAAATTACGGTAAAGGCTTTAACATGCAAGTAAACACAGGTAAATCTAGATCATTGACGGATGATGTCACACGGAGAACAGAAATGCCCCCTTGTGTGACAGAACAGTTAAAGGAATATTGACAATTACACAAACAAATATTTGTCGTTCAATGTTGTCAGCTGACCAGTTTCCGATCTGGAATATCGCATTTTTGCTGTTTTAACGGATGTGCTCTGGTCATATATTCGTGGACATATTTTGCAACCATACGAATCATATTTTTTCGTAGTGCAAACCTGGCCATCAATGAGTCTTTTCTGTGTTTTGTATTCAAAAGTTCCAGAAACTAATGCGCCTATTTCGTGGGAAGCTCATGATAACATACACAGTACGTTAATATCGAACATACCCTGTAAGTGATGCAGAAACAATATGTTTTACGTGAAGAATTGCTTTTGTGTGTCAGAAATGTTTTGTTGATTACTTTTGAAAATCTACAAGCGGTACATCAACCAAAACTACAAACTGTACAGCGAAGTAGCAATTTATGATACAAACAGTACACATGCTACGAAAGGAAAAAATAACATACCGCTCTAGAAAACAACCTGAAACAATTTCCTAGGCATGGGTTCTTTTTTGCAGAAGTCAAGTTATGCATACAAGCGAATCTTATTTAAAAATTGTATATATTTTGGTCAAATTTTCGTGTAAACCATCTCAACCGCATCAAACTTGTCGATAGGGTCGATGAGCAAACTAAGCAAGTTTTGGATTATTTATATATGCCGTAGTACATTGAAACAACCTTCAGCATTCACAAAATGTATCATTTTCCTAATGCATTCATTACTGTGTACAAAACTTAATAAGCAATAGGATAGATCGACTGTTACATACCGTGTGTTTTGTTTTCTACTCCTCTCTACAAACATATCATCGATGTACACCTCTCTACTTCCGGTGTATGATGATACACAGTAACACGTAATGACGATTGTAGCTTGAATTATAATGTTGAAACATGAATAACGATATCAAAATATCAAGAAAACTGCTGAAGAACATGCATGAAGAAATGGAATTTGTTTTGGTCCATTCCATAAATGTAATTAGGCCACTCCTTAATCAATGGCGGGCATTTCATATCACCAAATATACGCCATTATATACGCCGACATTAAATGCCTTTTTTCAGCATTATAGACAACTGACCTATACAATACCGCATAAAATATGTATTTAAGAACTGAGAGTTGTCCTGGAATGTATTGACTGCTGCTATCAGAGAGAACTGTGAGATGCCCGAGCCACTATATATAAACAGCAGCGGTAGGGACGAGAGTCACCGGTGGGAGAGGACATGTTTAACACTTTGGTAAACAACCGATATGATTACACGCATTCAAGCCCTTCACATTGGATATGCCACTTAAATATACGTTAATCTATGTTCAAATTTGCTGAATTATCTTTTTTATTTCAATTCATAGCATCGACTCAATACCCAGTTGGTCGGGACAGGCTAAAGAGAGAACAAAAGAAAAATGCTGATATAAGCATTTAACATTCTTTCTCCAATGTCTATGTCCGTTTATTACATAATAACGTCAGTATATTTATTTCACCTTTTCCGTTTAATTGAAAATATGTGACTTAATACAAAATGTGATGCATTTCCTTTTTATAATGATAACGAATAGTTCGTGTAAGACGCTAAAATCTGCATAATTGAACTCTCCACGCTTGTGTATTTTTTAAAGCTAAACCAAAAGTACATCAATACTAATAATGGTGGGAGTCACCAGTAATACTGGACATGTTCAACGTTTTAAAAGGATCGATAACATCAGTGCTGGTCAATGATTCATCAGTATTCAAAGGTACAATGTACGCTGTATATTCCCATAAACCGTGCTTATAGACATGATAAGAGTCACTTATGTTTACATCTTTGGTAATATAGCAATTCCAACATCGATAACCTTCTTGTACATGTTACACATCTGCTAATAGTAAATATTGAATATTCAACAATGTGCTTATTGTTCTCTTCATGTAAGTTTACTACAGTAAAGCATCATAATTATTATAAGGTATTTTGTACCATTTATATTCATTTGGAACTCATCAAATATTAAACAATACCGACACGTGATACAGTACTGATGAAGAATTCACATACTTCAAAATGACAAAATGTACTTTTTAATGATGGATTTCGCAATTAAATATTAATAATAATTCTCACCTACATTTTTTGTAGCTAAATATCAAATTCAGTAGCTATTTTTTTGGTTTAAATAATCATCATTAAAAGGAAAATGGATTACATCACTTATTCGCACTAATTTCAGTATTTAGTTAAAACCTGTTCATTTACGAGGGGTTTGTTTGGACTCCAAACTGTGATTTTGAAAGTGTTTAGCCCTATTAATCGCCGACCAACTATAAACGTCAACCCTGACGTTGTCACATCCGAAAGTCATTAACTATATGTCGAAGTTGAGTGGTTAGCGCCTGTCCATTGAGCAGTCGAATAACTCTTGATTTCACCTGTCAGAGGTGTTCTGGTGCAGTGTGCATACCGTAATGTCGATCAACGGTATTGGTCGTCCGTGACGTCATTTAGAGGCGGTAATCTGACAAAAGCGGGTATCGGCCTCCAGTCTTTTTATGTTATTGTCTTGTCCAATATACCTCAAACACAACATATATTGTGAAGACACATTGCATAGAATATTCTAAGAAATACTATGTATTAAGCACTTGTCTGAATGTATCCCCGATATCCCAGGGAACCACATTGCAAATAAAAACACTGAACGTCAAAATGCTCCCACCCTTTACTGTCTGTCCGTCTCCACAACGTCACGGCCGTAAGGAACATATATCAAACTATTCTCGCTAGGGTTTATCTCGATACGTTTTCACTTAGTCGTGGGAAGATTCTGTCTGCCAGGACTTGAACCCAAACTAGATAAAATTGTTATCTTAATGATATAAACTAAGCGCTCAGTGTTTGCATTTGTTGATTTTCAACAATGACCATCACGGGCAATTTCAATAGATGTAAAGTCAACCATACTTGGTATAAATTAGTAGGAATATTTGAACCACATGAAACTTGAATGTTTTTTAAATTTATTTTCATGTCGTCACGGGAGGTAACCGCCAGTTAAATGCTGTTTTATCATCAAGTACTGCGTATAAAGCGTCAACAGCTCCCATCCTTTCGCTTAGTTTGTATGACATTGCTGGTGTTCTAACCTAAGCCTTTTGTTTACAAAGCTGGAACCACTACACATGGAAGCTAACTGCTTCTCCGGAGATAAGAGAAAATCGTAAATACAATCCACCATTTGTCATTACTGACCCGTGCAGTTGCCGCATTTATAGCAACCGATTGTTCCCATCAATAATACGTAGTAAGACACGATATTGGTCAGACTTTAGCCTGGCAGAAGACATCACGCAATAGACGACTAAAGGCGATGCTGCTGCAGGTTCGTATAGGGGAATCGCGTTTTTGTCGATGTAATATTCGCGTGTTCCCAGGTGCCGTTCAAAATTGTTTACAAACATTTGTTATTGATTATTCATTTTTTTCTTTTCAGTTCAAGAAGTACCAAATAAATATTACATTGGTAAGCAAAACAATATTTAAAGTTAGTTAGTATATATCGTTGAAAAGAACACTTTAAATACAAATAACTTTCACATAAAATGAAAATTGAAGTAAGATCGCATCGTGAAATGTTGATGATTACTGAAGAACAAACACTCGTAAAGCTTGCTATTTATGGTGACCAAATGTGTATCATTTATATTAAGCGAGTCATCGAGCACTGCCAGTAAGAGATAGAGAGAAATGAGTAATTAGTCAATATTAACACTGCATAGATGAGGTCTCTCATTCCCATATACACTGATTGTAAATACCATGCCTGTAATTGTTTCAATCAACTAGTGTAATCGTTGACCGCCACTTTATGGGCATGGCATGCATTATCAATGAAAGCTTTGAACGATTCTTCCCGAAATTATTTGGCATAGAAATCTATTTTCAAAAAGATATATTTGTTACATGGAGACTAAAATTTTTTCATTTGGTCTTGATCCACACATACATGTATCGACTTGACAATCGCAGAAAAGTTAGTGTGGGGTTGTGTTATGGGTTAAGTAATGCTTATTCGTTTAAGTGGTGTTTGATAAGCATCAATCAATTTTCGATCCTAACCTCTGTTCTTCTATAATGACATTCTCGCCTTTAAATAGAGTCTCCTGATTCGTTGTATTTGAATCTAGTTGTTCAATCAGCGACTCGGTTGTGAAAGTAGCATTTGCCAGTGACACACCATAAAGCTACTTTTGGAAACAGAAACATTATATATGTGTTTTCCTCGAAAGTATTTTTAAACGGTTGATCATAAACATTTTGAAAAAAAGAGCAAATCAGAGACAAAAAAACGTAGAAAGTTTATGTGTTTGTTTGCACCAGACAGGACATATGCTTATTAGTATGACCATTTACATTCAAAAGCTAAGATCGTTGAAGTCACTCGGTCGACCAAGGTGATAAAAGCTGTGTTTTCATTGGATAAGAAGCGAACATACAGAATAAGGTATCCATTTTTCCCTCTAGGAGATTTTGGTGGAACCGAGAGATATCACCTAATATAACAGAGGATAGGATCGGAAATCTGAAGGGAGTAACCTCTGGGGGAAGAGAATGATGACATACCTTCAAAACCTATTTTTATCTTCTTTTCAAGGAGGCTTAATTGTGTTATGGCCATGTAAAAATAACATGTTTAATAAACAGGAATGTCCCGTCGTTTACACTAAATATGCCCCCAATAGAACCCTCCCTTTAAGCTCGAGAAAGTTGAAATCTTATATACATACTCCATGGTCATTTGGAATTATAAATCAATGAACCATGTGGTTCCCAAAAGATGTTATTGGCGACACCCTAAAGATCTACTGGAGACTTTCTCCAATGTTCGTCTTTTGGCTCGGTAAGATGGTATCATGTTCATTTTATACCATTTGAAGCTTGACAGTATTTTGACATCATATTGACCAACGCGTTTTTTTAAGTTAACGTCTATCCAAACCATAGAGTTCACATGGACAATGCCCTTAATTATTAGGTCTCGAAGACGTATTGTTTTTATGCGAATCTTTATTATTATTACTTTCACCTTTTCCTGTTGGGCGATTCCTGAATTAACGTTTGAAGCGGTTTTGATTAAACTTTCAGGGATTGTAGAATGCAATGTTATCTTGAAATGTGTAGAACGGATTTTTGATTGGTTGAGCCATTAAGGATCCAGTTCGAATCTAAAATTCGATTTTTAACATGGGCATTCAAATTTTTTTTAAATACGCCGACAGAGACTTTATTGGAATCTTTTTTTATAAGATGCGCAATGACAGTGCAAGCACAAAAATAAATCATGGCAAATTCGTAGCTTACGTGGTTTAGTCGCCATTTTGATCTTCATCACTTTTTAAAATTGTCCGACCCCATGTACTGTACCTTTGACAATCTTCTCCTCTGAAGATATGTTCACCACGAAGCTGAAAATTGTATATGTATTCAGCTGAAGCATGGGTGAATTCATGGTGAATACATTGTTTTTCAGTAGTGAACCCCTGATACTTTTCGCACCTTGACCTTTCAACGTTTGGTGACTTCAAGGCTCACAATTGCATGAAATTACAGGGCTACTAGAACAGTATAGTATCTTTAGTAATCAATAATAAAATCAATCACGACACAGAAAATCGGGGTTTCGATTTTTAACATGGGGACAATTTCCAAAATTGACATAGAGACTTTAAACCTTTTTTGAAAGATATCCAGTAATAATTACGCGCAAAAAAGTCAATAATGGAGAATTCGTAGATCACGTGGACTTCTTGCTTTTTTTTATATTTCAAATGAAATTTATGAATTTTTGAGATTTTGTTAGTACGTTATGACATGTTACAAATTGAAGCTCTGAAGCTGAAGGTCAAAGCGGAAGTCTTGAAGACTTAACTATTGACGCGTCAATCCTAGTTTTGATATTTGTCTATTATATTTGATGTGTAAGTTATCAACCTTAAACACTACAGCTACCTTAAGTAACACGTGACTGTTTTAGATTTGTCTTTTATAAGCTTTGTTCATCGTAGTAATAATTCCACGTTTTCCATTCAATAAACTAATTCCACGTATTCCATTCAATAAACTAATTCCACGTATTCCATTCAATAAACTTTTCCCTCGTATTCCATTCAATAAACTAATTCCACGTATTCCATTCAATAAACTAATCCCATGTATTCCATTCGATAAACTAATTCCACGTATTCCATTCAATAAACTAACTCCACGTATTCCATTCAATAAACTAATTCCACGTATTCCATTCAATAAAATTTTCCCACCTTTTTCCATTCAATAAACTAATTCCACGTATTCCATTCAATAAACTAATTCCACGTATTCCATTCAATAAACTAATCCCATGTATTCCATTCGATAAACTAATTCCATGTATTCCATTCAATAAACTAACTCCACGTATTCCATTCAATAAACTAATTCCACGTATTCCATTCAATAAAATTTTCCCACCTTTTTCCATTCAATAAACTAATTCCACGTATTCCATTCAATAAACTAATTCCACGTATTCCATTCAATAAACTAATTCCACGTATTCCATTCAATAAACTAATTCCACGTATTCCATTCAATAAACTTTTCCCACGTACTCCATTTAATAAACTAATTCCACGTATTCCATTCAATAAACTGTTCCCACGTATTCCATTCAATAAAATTTTCCCACGTATTCCATTCAATAAACTGTTCCCACGTATTCCATTCAATAAACTTTTCCAACGTATTCCATTCAATAAACTGTTCCCACGTATTCCATTCAATAAACTGTTCCCACGTATTCCATTCAATAAACTTTTCCCACGTATTCCATTCAATAAACTGTTCCCACGTATTCCATTCAATAAACTTTTCCCACGTATTCCATTCAATAAACTTTTTCCACGTACTCCATTCAATAAACTAATTCCACGTATTCCATTCAATTAACTTTCCCCACGTATTCCATTCAATAAACTGTTCCCACGTATTCCATTCAATAAACTTTTCCCACGTATTCCATTCAATAAACTTTTCCCACGTATTCCATTCAATAAACTTTTCCCACGTATTCCATTGATAAGCGAAAAATATATATATATTTGTCATTCGATTGAACACTGTTTTGATTCATGTATGACGGCTTTTATAAATCGTGAAATCTAGCGAGCAATATTGACGAATAAATGCACAATGTCTTAGAAAAATAAGCATTGTGTGCCAAAATTGAGAAAGAATTTTGTCACTCTTGAAGCATAGTCTGACAAGTGACATTTCATTTTACCATAAACACGCCATTATATGTTGGAATATTATACTTTTTCAGCTTTATAGACACTTGACCTATACAGTATGACATAAATATGTATTTAAACATAGAGAGTGCTGCGGTAATATCTTGACTGCCCTAATCAGAGAAAACCGAATAAAAGTCCATGAATGTTTTTCACTCCATTGTTACATTTTGACATTCAACAGAAATTTCATCTGAAACCGTAATATCACAATGAAATGATGAGGAATCTCCAAACAGAACCCAAAGGAAATCATTATTTTGTATTAATTGCATTGTAAAGAGTATTCCACGCAAATCTATTTCTGCAAGTTTCCTTGTTGTATCGTGTATCAAGTTTGTCACTCTTCTGCCAAATTCGTTTCCATCAATGCATCGTGAAACATTTACACCCTATTTGATTTACAATGTATTTGCATTCACACTTTTCCAAATGGGTATACCAGTATAATCTTACCTACCAGGGGAAATAAACTGATCACCCATAATTTATAATGGATAATGACACAACGACGGTAGACGTTTGATCCGTAACCTGTTATCTTATGGCGATGCATCTTTTGCTAGATTAAATTTTCTCTGCTAGTTGTAAATACTGTGTACATATTTCACATAGTGCTTAGATTTCAATGAGTTATGCTATGAATATATACTTATTAATGATTCACGTAATATATTTAATGTATTTGTTAATAAAACTTGAAAATATGTAGTGACCTTTTTTAGGGATAGGTCTTGTTTCAATGTGGTGTTCTCCAACCTTTACTTAACAACCTAATTTAAAAAAGATGACTCAACCGTCGTAAGATCTCTATTTTTTATTTACAAAAAGAAAGCCTTTGAATGCAGCAGCTAATCCACGCATCGTCATAAGGTTCGAAAGATAACAAGAGTGCTCTGAGAGCACAAGAACCCCCATGGTTTGTCCTACTGACACACACACTGCCCTCTGAATAAGCAGTTTAAATATAAGGCTAGTCTACGAAACATCAGATCTTATCATCTAGATCTGTATTTAACATTGGATGGTCTTTGATCAACTTGGAAATTATGACATAATCTGAATAATCTTGTTACAATGAATACAATAACATGTCAAAATGCACTGAGCAATGAGAAAGTATTGCAATGATTAAATGTGTTTGCATGTCATTTTCAAAGGCCGATGCTGACGAAGTATAAGTTATGGTCAAGCTTAAAGTTTCAAATAATGCATATTTCATCAAGGATAAACTTAGGTCAAAGAATATGACTTTATTTCTTAATGTTCTTATGTGACAGGAAACACATACCAAATTTCAAAGGCATATCATTCGTCGATAAAATGTTAGAGTCAAGCTAGGTTAACCCAAAAAGCACATGCACATTGTGTTAAAGTTCAGAAGGATCGATAACAAACTATGGGGGAGATTGTTTCAGAACAGAGGTACTGTCAGTCTGAGAAAGGAAAGCCATGAAGTGCTCTACGTCAAGAGCCATAACTCTTAAAATAGTCACATTATTCGTCCTGGAAACGCACATGCATATCACTAATGTATATTACGTGCATGTGTATCAATACAGATAGAAAGAACTGTGGGAGGAGTTCATTTCAGACCACAGGTACCCTTTTTGGAACGGACAGACGGTTGTACTGCGCCATGACATGAACCACCTTCGGTTTCACTGGGGGGTTAAAACTGACAGGAGACGCAGTAATGGTCCATGGAATGTCCATCGACATCAAATTACGAGGATTTGTCGACAAGGTTATCCGTGCACACCGCTCGTTGACTCAAAAAGTGTCACCTTACCATCACCAGTCCTGTCAGACTGTTGTGCATGTATAATATCATTCCATGACTCCAAAATTTCCTTCAAAATTGTTCAAAGCATTTTGTTTATTTGACAGCAGATTCCAGTGCTCCTATAGTCCCTTTATTTGAAATGTGTTTAACGACCAGGTTTTCGCTATAAGGCCCATATACCGAAAGTACATAGCACCAACCTGAACGCCATTCAGTAAGTTATTGACTCAATATCAAGACCAATAATGAGGGAAATGGTGAATTCATATATTATTCTCGCATCTTTTTAAAGAAATGCGATTTCGCTGATTGTGTTGTCAACATAAGAATATATTACATTTGTTACAGTAGTGTGTTTGAGCTATATTGTGCATTGGGAAATTGTATTGTGGTTGGTAAGAATATAGGACCAGTCACCACAGAGAACTCCAGGTTTAAGCGTTATTATTGCGTAATGTTCTGAGTGTCAAGTGTCAAAAGCTGCAATACTTTCGCGTATTTTGGTATCACATCAATGAGAATCTGCTACTACCAATTCCCTGACAGCAAGCCAGGGAGAATGGGAAGACAATCCAATATGTGCTATTCCTGACCCATGCAGTTAGCGCATTTATACGATGCGATTGTTTCCATCAATAATGCTCACTAAGAAGATATAACAACTGTCAAGCTAGAATATGTCGGAATACATCACAAAACAAATGGTTTCTTGCAGATACCAATCGGTAAATCGCGTTTTTTCTAGAGTGTCTAGCTTTCGTTCAGAACTATATACACACATTTGATATGCAATATTTAAAACAAGACTGAGAGGTTGTAAAATATATATATTACTCTCAGACGAACACTGGTAATATAATTTAAACCGATTTTATCCAAGATCAGATGTTTTGCAATCAAACCGAAATCACGTGGTGATAAGCTAATCATCCCCAAGGTTTATATGAATTATGCTCGAACAACTATGTGACTTTGACATTTCCTATCGAATCAATAATGAGTATTAGTATCAACTAGAAACCGTATTAATCTCTCAGCTTATAGTGGCTGAAATTCAAACATTGCATTCACGTGCTTCCGTTACTTACTTGAGTTGCTGAAATGGCAGAGAACTTAATTTGTCATATGATCTAAGCTAGATGCCCATTAATTAGGATTAGATAGAGGTATTTCTCTGCCATAAGGTAATGTTCCATCTGATCTAATTACACATTATGAGTTCTTTGAAATATACATATAACGTGTGATATAATTTAGGACTCAAATATCGTGCACTGAGATGAAAGTGTCGACCATACAAGTCTATATGATTCATATTACTCTCATTCTCTGAGTTGAAAGTGGCGACCTTACAAGTCTATGTGGTTCGTATCACTCTCATTCTCTGAGCTGAAAGTGTCGACCCTACAAGTCTATATGCTTCGTATTACTCTCATGCTCTGAGTTGAAAGTGTCGACCTTACAAGTCTATGTGGTTCGTATTACTTCGACGTTCTGAGTTGAAAATATCGTCCAAACAAGTTTGTATGCTTCGTATTATTCTCATGCTCTGGGGTGAAAGTGTCGACCGTACAAGTCTATGTGATTCATATTACTCTCATTCTCTGAGTTGAAAGTGTCGACCGTACAAGTCTATGTGGTTCGTATTACTCTCATTCTCCGAGTTGAAAGTGTCGACCTTACAAGTCTATGTGGTTCGTATTACTCTCATTCTCTGACTTGAAAGTGTCGACCGTACAAGTCTATGTGATTCATATTACTCTCATTCTCTGGGCTGAGAGTGTCGACCTTACAAGTCTATGTGGTTCGTATTACTCTCATTCTCTGAGTTGAAAGTGTCGACCTTACAAGTCAATGTGGTTCGTATTACTCTCATTCTCTGAATTGAAAGTGTCGACCTTACAAGTCTATGTCATAATGATAAAATAATGGTAAGTGATATATACCCAAAATACCTCATTTGTGTTATTTACATCAGACATACTCTAATTAGCAAGACCCTTAAGAGTCAAATGCCTTGACTTTAAAGTTACATGTACTCGGGCGGCATGGCCGAAAGATAGATGTTCATTGGTTAAGAAGCAGGGATACACTATGAGGTTCCCCTTTCCCCCGCTAGTGAATTTGGCTGGAGGCGAGAAAGTCAGGCCTTCTAGAACACAGGTTAGGGTAGGAAATCGGAAGGGAGTAACTTTTGTGGGAAGAGAATGACAAACATGTCTCCCAGGAAAGACACGGGGCACATTAGATACCATTCGTAGACGCCTGCATGTTAGACGTGTCAGCAAACCGTCCACAGCTTCTCCTAGGTAAGATTCCGGACTTTTTAAGATTTTGATGACCTGGAAATTACTTTCATGGTAACAGCAAAGCATTTTATTTGCACATATTTCAAACACATCAAGATGATTAAACTGGATCATGTTTCTGATGACACATGCTTTCTCATCACAAATAATGACCTTTAATTTTGAAGTGACAATTTGCGAAGGGCTAAATTGCTTGTTTATAAAATATCTTTGCAAAACCAGTTAGTAATCTTCAACATGTGTAGTATGTGTACGGGTGTTTATGTTTGTCGTATTGTATTTTCTTCTTCTGTTTTCAAAACTCGGTAACGGATAATGAAACACTCAGTCAGTATTCATATAGCTATACTTAGTGTAGGTTTACATATTCATTACACATAACATCATCATTTCATCTCTCTTAATAATATCAACCAACATACATGGAGGTAATTCAAGTCATTATTTCAAAAGTAGTTTTTGCGTTGCCACTCTGTGTTTTCGAGCATGGTTTGTTAATACTCTGCATTTCTAACATAAGTATGATGTTCTCAGCATTATCTCCCCTGTCGTTTGGTAGGGTCACGTGACGACGCTGTAGCAGACGACTTCCTAATTACTGATGTGATGTTGAAAACAGAAGCAAAATATGGACTTCACGCTTTTTATGGAAGAGGGTTGAAATTAGTTAAGAAGTTGAACAAAACACAGGGGTTACCTAGGAGAATCATCATATCAATTTTTGTCAGATTTCAAGTTGCAGTTAGTTTCCAGCGCAAGCCGGAATCAAAGTTTTCGCTGTCACTGATGGTGTGTGTGAGATTGGAAAATAAGGTTTAATGTCGTTCTCACAAAAAAAGGTCGCATTGATTATAGAAAGTACAATAAACTTTTACAAGCGGTTGTGCTGGATTCAAATACTGGATAAAGTGGACATGTGTTTGTTATGCAACAAGACTATGACTGTGTTTGCGCATACGCGTACACTAAAAGATGAATTTCGTGAAATGATAATAATAATAATAATGAGGATACTTTTATGGCGCTAAATCCACAACACTAAGGGCCGTGCTCAAAGCGCTAGACACATTATTACCGTGGTATAAGGACAAACATCTTTCCTTTATCATTCTCAACTCCTCTTGGAGTATGCAAACTGAGCTACCAATTAAGGCGCTCGAAGGTTATCTGACACTCAATTGTACTGCTGAGTGAACAGAAGCACATTTCGAATAAAGTCCCTTGCCCAAGGTGACACCACGAGCCTCTCAACTCATGTCTCAGTGTTGGGCAAGGAATCACCCTTCAAACTGTCAGTTTTTATCCAGCATTCAGGCGGGTAACCCACCCATCCAGCGAGCCACGCCCGTTGTTGCTGATCTTCACTGATAGCAGTCGACTGAGCTATGCACAGGACCACGTGCCACCACAAGCACCAATTACATGCAAAGTATAATTTTCTTTTCGTTTCACCAGATCTGAACCACATTGAATATGTTTAGCAAATCTTCGAAGACACATTTGAATAGTTAGAACAAAACTATATTGCAGATTAGAAACAAGGGAGTCGTGAAAATTGGTTCAAGCTATCTGAGGAACTCAAAGACGATCTGGTATATTCGATGTCTCGGCAGATAAAATAGCGAAAGGGCTATTGTCCTATTTTAAACGATTTGCAAATAGAGTATCTACATAAGTGCCAATTTTCATAAATCTACGTCAAATATTGAACAAAGGAGTTGAATCCAAAGTTGTCTCATTTTTTTGCACGTTACTTTATTTTTTTAGTAACCTCTGTAGGTATAAATTGTTCATTTGTTTATACAAATTTAATAATTTGACCATAGTGTTCACCAATTCGTAAATGTAACGTAAATTTGTTAATTATATATAGATTATCTATCAATATCTCAAACAATGAACTATGGGCAAATATTAAATTTGTGGATTTTTTTTATTTCCTATTAATTTAAAAAATATATCCATAAAGTCATAGGTTGTTACAGTGTACACTGCAAAACACAATGTGTACAGAATAGATAACTTATTTTAACATCGGTGGTACATGTACGTAGTATGATAAATTAAACTTGCAAATTTGATATATAGGTACATGCACAATATTGTGTTGCAATGAGAAATTTGAATTTACCTTTATTTGGATTTGTACAATTTGCTTTTGGTAAATGGTTTGAGAAGAGTTGTTTAATTCTGAAAACATAGGAAGAACGTTCTGTTCAGCCTCAATGTAACCTTCATAGTCTATCACTGTCTCGTTTTGATAAATGGTGTTGAACAATTATGAATTTGTTGGCAGTAAAACGTCCTTAGAAAGTACTGAGAAAAACACAGAGATTGGTCGAACAATTGAACGTGTTTTCTGCCAGAGAGTAATGAAGTCTGCTGATGTTTTACCAAGCATCATATGCTCCTGCTGGAGAGGATCATGGGACAGATTTGGAGTGGTTTGATTATGGTGACTATCTTGAGGAGTAGTCTGTATTTCACTTAAGACTGTTATCTTTGCTCAGTGGATGTCAAACAGTGCAGCAACACACAGTCAGTGCTGTTAACATACGTCCACACCAGCTTTTAAGTAATGGTGATGTTGTGTTGAAAATGCAGTTGACCATTGACTCGCTTCATGTGAAGTTTTACACAGAGGCATTTTTGTGATTTAATTTGTTAGCTTAAATCAAAGTAGAGGATGAGGAGAGAGGAGAGAGAGAGTAAAGTTTCATGTATGCTTAATGTAATCAAGTCATCCAATTAAAGATCTGGTCTATTCAGATATTACCTGTTTGAGAGGCATTCTAGAAGTTGGTGTAATAGAAAGACAAGGATATATTTATGGATGTACAACTTCTTTATTTCACAATGGCGACGTTTCGGTTATATATCCTTATACCGTTATATGCTTGCTAACGGTACACTGTCGGCCAAAAGAAACGCCTTCTTGATTTTCCTAAAAATAAAAGATGTAATATTTTCAGAAATATAATAAATGATGGTCTCCAAGTTATGCTGAAAACAAAATGATATGAAAGTCCATTGAAATCGTGGGAAAACTGTGATTCGAGTCAATAACATTCATAAAAACCATGCCCAATGAAGCTATTTCCGGATGATTCATTGGCGCACCATACCCACGTACATCAGTAGCATCATCACTACTTTAATGCGAATGCGTGCCTGTATTGTTGCTCGTGGTTGTATTAAAATCTGTTTCAAATGTTTTTTTCTGATCATGCACTGATCGAAAACTGCACAATTCATTTGTCTCATTTCAACTATCGCCATTTTTTGTGACATTACAACTTCTGAAATTTAAATATATTATGCAGAAATAGTGCAGTTTTTACGAAATCTGATAATATATCTGGTAATCGTTTCTTTTGGCCGACAGTGTATAAGGATCTATACCGAAACGTCGCCATTGTGAAATAAAGAAGTTGTACATCCATAAATATATCCTTGTCTTTCTATTCAAATATTGCTTTATCAGATTCAGTGAACATATTATAAAGTGAATAGTTTGAGTAACATTAAAGTTTAAACACTATGTCTCATAGTATATAGTCATAGGAATAGTGTTGAAAAGCCAAGGTCATAAACAAACATCTAGCAGCTAAATCATATAAAAACAACATGACATCACGGAGGCAAATGTCTCTGGTACCAACAACAGCTCCTCATGCTTCGTATTGTTATATCCTTAATTTCCCAATAGACGCGGCGCATGTCCAATGATCAAACTATTATATGAATCGATTAATTCGTTGCCTTATTAGTCTCTGCAAGGTGGCAGTGTCCAGTTTTATATTTACGAGTCCATATGTCCTCTAACAAGCATATGCGATCCTCCTACATACTCGTAACATGACACGTCATGTTCTCTTGGGATGATGACACATTTTTGTTATATTTTGGCCCTAGCTGTTCAGAATTCAGCTGAATTCAGAATGATATTAATTATGGGGAAACATATATGTTCGAGTCTCTGATTCTCTGACATGTTTAATGGTTTCACTTTATTACAGGTAATGCTAGTTTGCATCATTTTCAGTTATTCACAACAACTGCAAGTTTGGAGAAATTCAATAAAAACTGAAGATCAAAAGGATCAAAAGCAAGTTATCACCAATTTGTAATGACTAATTCTGAAGCAACGAAAATTGTGAAAATTTGTGAAACGGTAACTTTAATAAACCAACCAATCCTTAAAACACTAAACCACAAATTCGCTACGTTGATAAAAACACATTTTTAATTTAGAGATCCAAAGTCAGTAAAGGAGTTGACAAACAGGTTGTTTTAGATGTTCTTTAACAGTAACTAAAATATGTACTTAATTCTAAATCTTTATCTATATTAGCAGCTTATATGCATAATGTACATGCCAACAAATTAAAATGACATGGTCTGAGCTAACATTAGCAAATCATATGACGTCATCTGACAGGTGTTTCGGTATTCAATTAAAACATGTTTACGCGCATTTTTCGGTTTCCAAAATGTAATTTCAAAACGTTTAAGCGTTGTTTAATCGGTGAATAACCATGAAGATAGAAACTCAAAGTAAACATTTAACTTTGTAAGTCAATCCCTACGTGGTTGCAGCTACAAGGCATTAGCCATATGTTGTAGTTTAGTGGTCGGTGTCTTTCCATCGAGAAGTCGAATAACTCTGATTTCACCACTCAAAGGTGTCGTGGTGTAATGTTGCATACTGAAACGCAGATCTACGCTATCTGCCGCCAATGGCGTCACTTAGAGATGACGTTGGCCGTAGTCTGACACACGCGGATATCGGACTCCATGCTTCTAAGAGAACATTCTTCTTTCGGTTCCTGACTTCTCTCCAATATCCCTCAAACTCAGTATGTGTTTTACAATAAGTAAAAATCATACATTCAAGGTTTCACTCTGTACATGTAGATACAACGTTTTACAGTAGGATTTATTTGGTAATACGAGTTTTAAAATTGATAACATTAATATTTTACATCAATTATCAATACTTTTTCGATACAATATAAGCCCTAATATCAATATCCAAATAAAACTCATCGCATTACAGTAAATCCTTGTTAAGAAACAATGTGATAACGTTGTTCCTACCATACTGATGCTATGAAACGTGCCGTAGGATATCAGTTTTCACATCAAAGAAATTAATTGACAACAGCATGTGCTTTTACCTGCAATTTAATAATGGTCACCTTGATACAATATGTTAACAATGCAATAATCTCGAAATAAAAGATACATGGCACGGTTAATAAAGAGACCAATAGCAATGACAGGAATCTAATCTAAAATACATGAAACAATTGATGCGGGCATTGCACGATGACAATATTTATAAGCCGCCAGATTTACCAATGATTAATCAGCGGTTCAGATTCCCTAGGCAGAAAGTGCCAATTTGTCGAGATGGTCACAACTGTCGTTGTGTGTTGGGATTACTCTGTAAAGGATGACAACGCGGCGCTAGTCAGTGTTAATGATTAGTCAGTAGTGCGCTGTGGACAGAGACCAGCGTGGGTAAACATGAAGCACGAGCCCGCCCTTGATGCGTCAGATGCACGTACAGGTGATGATGTCAGCTAAAAAGGCTTTTGTTTATTGCCGGAAATCAGTGCCACTGGTCACACAGTATATATGTATATGCTATTAAACCTCCGTGTTTTATATAGCTTGCAATACAGGTGTGGGTTAAGCCAATACATGAATGTGAACGTGACCGTGAATCTATGGACGATATGAATCCGGATATAGTGGGAAGGGGAAAGGATTAATATGACAACTATCCTATCTATGATGTCAACTCGATGTACTTAATTGATCAATGAGCTATAATTTTACCCATACCTTTTCAACATCAGATAATCAATAATGTCAAAACATCGAAAGACAGTTCATTATCAAACTATGATCCTATCAAGTGTATGTATCATGAAAACAAGTTCACATGATCATGTTTGTAGGCGATGACTTGTATACTCATTTAATCACTAAACTTATATGGTAAGATATGTAAGGGTTGTATATAAGTTACAAATGTATAAAAATGTAATGAATACACAATAATGGGTATATGACAATTTAAGTACCGATGTACAATAGAGGTAAGAGTTTTGTACTAATGTTATAAGTAATAAAAGTAAATATTGTACGGGTTATTTATCAATAAGGGTAATATAACAATGGCTATGATAAAGGAGATAAATAGAAGGAACATATATACAGATTTCGGTGAGGACCTCACGGGCTATATACAATGGATGCAATTAAGGGCTATATAACAGTGGAAGTAAGGGTCACATGACAATGGAAGTAAGCTTATAAGGGTCACATGACAATGGATACAAGGGCTTTATAACAATGGGTGTAAGAGTTATATAACAATTGATATAAGGGCTATATAATAATGGATGTACGGGCTATATAACAATGGATGTAAGGGCTTTATAACAATGTGTGTAAGGGTTTTATAACAATTGATGTAAGGGTTATATGACAATGGATGTAAAGGTTATATAACACTGGATGTAAGGGCTATACAAATTGGATGTATGGGCTATTTAACAATGGATGTAAGGGCTATATAACAGTGGAAGTAAGGGTCACATGACAATGGAAGTAAGGATCACATGACACTGGATGTAAGGTCTATATAAAATGGATGTATGGTCTATTTAACAATGGACGTAAGGGTTATATGACAATGGATGTAAGGGTTATATAACAATTGATGTAAATGTTATATAATAAAGGATGTACGGGCTATATAACAATGGATGTAAGGGCTATAATAGTGGAAGTAAGGAACACATGACAATGGATGTAAGGGCTTTATAACAATGGATGTAAGGGGTTTATAACAATTGATGTAAGGGCTATATAATAATGGAAGTACGGGCTATATAACAATTGATGTAAGGGTTATATGACAATGGATGTAAGGGCTATATAAAAGGGATGTATTGGCTATTTAACACTGGATGTAAGGGTTATATAACAATAGCTGTAAGGGTTATATAACAATTGATGTAAGGGCTATATAATAATGGATGTACGGGCTATATAACAATTGATGTAAGGGTTATATGACAATGGATGTAAGGGCTATATAAAATGGATGTATGGGCTATTTAACAATGGATGTAAGGGTTATATAACAATGGATGTAAGGGATATATAACAATGGATGTAGGGGCTATATAACAATGGATGTAAGGGCTATATAACAGTGGAAGTAAGGGTCACATGTCAATCGATGTAAGGGATGTATTACAATGGATGTAAGGGCTATATAACAATGGAAGTAACAGTCACATAACAATGGATGTAAGGGATTTATAACAATGGATGTAAGGGCTATATAACAGTGGAAGTAACAGTCACATAACAATGGATGTAAGAGATATATAACAACAGCTGAAGGGTTATATAACAATTGATGTAAGGGCTATATAATAATGGATGTACGGGCTATATAACAATTGATGTAAGGGTTATATGACAATGGATATAAGGGCTATATAAAATGGATGTATGGGCTATTTAACAATGGATGTAAGGGATATATAAAAATTGGATGTAAGGGCTATATAATAATGGATGTACGGGCTATATAACAATTGATGTAAGGGTTATATGACAATGGATGTAAGGGCTATATAAAATGGATGTATGGGCTATTTAACAATGGATGTAAGGGTTATATAACAATGGATGTAAGGGATATATAACAATGGATGTAGGGGCTATATAACAATGAATGTAAGGGCTATATAACAGTGGAAGTAAGGGTCACATGTCAATCGATGTAAGGGATGTATTACAATGGATGTAAGGGCTATATAATAATGGATGTACGGGCTATATAACAATTGATGTAAGGGTTATATGACAATGGATGTAAGGGCTATATAAAATGGATGTATGGGCTATTTAACAATGGATGTAAGGGTTATATAACAATGGATGTAAGGGATATATAACAATGGATGTAGGGGCTATATAACAATGGATGTAAGGGTTATATGACAATGGCTGTAAGGGCTATATAAAATGGATGTATGGGCTATTTAACAATGGATGTAAGGGTTATAATAGTGGAAGTAAGGAACACATGACAATGGATGTAAGGGCTTTATAACAATGGATGTAAGGGGTTTATAACAATTGATGTAAGGGCTATATAATAATGGAAGTACGGGCTATATAACAATTGATGTAAGGGTTATATGACAATGGATGTAAGGGCTATATAAAAGGGATGTATTGGCTATTTAACACTGGATGTAAGGGTTATATAACAATAGCTGTAAGGGTTATATAACAATTGATGTAAGGGCTATATAATAATGGATGTACGGGCTATATAACAATTGATGTAAGGGTTATATGACAATGGATGTAAGGGCTATATAAAATGGATGTATGGGCTATTTAACAATGGATGTAAGGGTTATATAACAATGGATGTAAGGGATATATAACAATGGATGTAGGGGCTATATAACAATGGATGTAAGGGCTATTTAACAGTGGAAGTAAGGGTCACATGTCAATCGATGTAAGGGATGTATTACAATGGATGTAAGGGCTATATAACAATGGAAGTAACAGTCACATAACAATGGATGTAAGGGATTTATAACAATGGATGTAAGGGCTATATAACAGTGGAAGTAACAGTCACATAACAATGGATGTAAGAGATATATAACAACAGCTGAAGGGTTATATAACAATTGATGTAAGGGCTATATAATAATGGATGTACGGGCTATATAACAATTGATGTAAGGGTTATATGACAATGGATATAAGGGCTATATAAAATGGATGTATGGGCTATTTAACAATGGATGTAAGGGATATATAAAAATTGGATGTAAGGGCTATATAATAATGGATGTACGGGCTATATAACAATTGATGTAAGGGTTATATGACAATGGATGTAAGGGCTATATAAAATGGATGTATGGGCTATTTAACAATGGATGTAAGGGTTATATAACAATGGATGTAAGGGATATATAACAATGGATGTAGGGGCTATATAACAATGAATGTAAGGGCTATATAACAGTGGAAGTAAGGGTCACATGTCAATCGATGTAAGGGATGTATTACAATGGATGTAAGGGCTATATAATAATGGATGTACGGGCTATATAACAATTGATGTAAGGGTTATATGACAATGGATGTAAGGGCTATATAAAATGGATGTATGGGCTATTTAACAATGGATGTAAGGGTTATATAACAATGGATGTAAGGGATATATAACAATGGATGTAGGGGCTATATAACAATGGATGTAAGGGTTATATGACAATGGCTGTAAGGGCTATATAAAATGGATGTATGGGCTATTTAACAATGGATGTAAGGGTTATATAACAATGGATGTAAGGGATATATAACAATGGATGTAGGGGCTATATAACAATGGATGTAAGGGCTATATAACAGTGGAAGTAAGGGTCACATGACAATCGATGTAAGGGATGTATTACAATGGATGTAAGGGCTATATAACAATGGAAGTAACAGTCACATAACAATGGATGTAAGGGATTTATAACAATGGATGTAAGGGCTTTATAACAATGGATGTAAGGGGTTTATAACAATTGATGTAAGGGCTATATAATAATGGAAGTACGGGCTATATAACAATTGATGTAAGGTTTATATGACAATGGATGTAAGGGCTATATAAAAGGGATGTATTGGCTATTTAACACTGGATGTAAGGGTTATATAACAATAGCTGTAAGGGTTATATAACAATTGATGTAAGGGCTATATAATAATGGATGTACGGGCTATATAACAATTGATGTAAGGGTTATATGACAATGGATGTAAGGGCTATATAAAATGGATGTATGGGCTATTTAACAATGGATGTAAGGGTTATATAACAATGGATGTAAGGGATATATAACAATGGATGTAGGGGCTATATAACAATGAATGTAAGGGCTATATAACAGTGGAAGTAAGGGTCACATGTCAATCGATGTAAGGGATGTATTACAATGGATGTAAGGGCTTTATAATAATGGATGTACGGGCTATATAACAATTGATGTAAGGGTTATATGACAATGGATGTAAGGGCTATATAAAATGAATGTATGGGCTATTTAACAATGGATGTAAGGGTTATATAACAATTGATGTAAGGGTTATATGACAATGGATGTAAGGGCTATATAAAATGGATGTATGGGCTATTTAACAATGGATGTAAGGGTTATATAACAATGGATGTAAGGGATATATAACAATGGATGTAGGGGCTATATAACAATGGATGTAAGGGTTATATGACAATGGCTGTAAGGGCTATATAAAATGGATGTATGGGCTATTTAACAATGGATGTAAGGGTTATATAACAATGGATGTAAGGGATATATAACAATGGATGTAGGGGCTATATAACAATGGATGTAAGGGCTATATAACAGTGGAAGTAAGGGTCACATGACAATCGATGTAAGGGATGTATTACAATGGATGTAAGGGCTATATAACAATGGAAGTAACAGTCACATAACAATGGATGTAAGGGATTTATAACAATGGATGTAAGGGCTTTATAACAATGGATGTAAGGGGTTTATAACAATTGATGTAAGGGCTATATAATAATGGAAGTACGGGCTATATAACAATTGATGTAAGGTTTATATGACAATGGATATAAGGGCTATATAAAAGGGATGTATTGGCTATTTAACACTGGATGTAAGGGTTATATAACAATAGCTGTAAGGGTTATATAACAATTGATGTAAGGGCTATATAATAATGGATGTACGGGCTATATAACAATTGATGTAAGGGTTATATGACAATGGATGTAAGGGCTATATAAAATGGATGTATGGGCTATTTAACAATGGATGTAAGGGTTATATAACAATGGATGTAAGGGATATATAACAATGGATGTAGGGGCTATATAACAATGAATGTAAGGGCTATATAACAGTGGAAGTAAGGGTCACATGTCAATCGATGTAAGGGATGTATTACAATGGATGTAAGGGCTATATAATAATGGATGTACGGGCTATATAACAATTGATGTAAGGGTTATATGACAATGGATGTAAGGGCTATATAAAATGAATGTATGGGCTATTTAACAATGGATGTAAGGGTTATATAACAATGGATGTAAGGGATATATAACAATGGATGTAGGGGCTATATAACAATGGATGTAAGGGTTATATGACAATGGATGTAAGGGCTATATAAAATGGATGTATGGGCTATTTAACAATGGATGTAAGGGTTATATAACAATGGATGTAAGGGATATATAACAATGGATGTAGGGGCTATATAACAATGGATGTAAGGGCTATATAACAGTGGAAGTAAGGGTCACATGACAATCGATGTAAGGGATGTATTACAATGGATGTAAGGGCTATATAACAATGGAAGTAACAGTCACATAACAATGGATGTAAGGGATTTATAACAATGGATGTAAGGGCTATATAACAGTGGAAGTAACAATCACATAACAATGGATGTAAGAGCTATATAACAACAGCTGTAAGGGTTATATAACAATTGATGTAAGGGCTATATAATAATGGATGTACGGGCTATATAACAATTGATGTAAGGGTTATATGACAATGGATGTAAGGGCTATATAAAATGGATGTATGGGCTATTTAACAGTGGATGTAAGGGATATATAAAAATTGGATGTAAGGGCTATATAATAATGGATGTACGGGCTATATAACAATTGATGTAAGGGTTATATGACAATGGATGTAAGGGCTATATAAAATGGATGTATGGGCTATTTAACAATGGATGTAAGGGTTATATAACAATGGATGTAAGGGATATATAACAATGGATGTAGGGGCTATATAACAATGAATGTAAGGGCTATATAACAGTGGAAGTAAGGGTCACATGACAATCGATGTAAGGGATGTATTACAATGGATGTAAGGGCTATATAACAATGGAAGTAACAGTCACATAACAATGGATGTAAGGGATTTATAACAATGGATGTAAGGGCTATATAACAGTGGAAGTAACAGTCACATAACAATGGATGTAAGAGCTATATAACAACAGCTGTAAGGGTTATATAACAATTGATGTAAGGGCTATATAATAATGGATGTACGGGTTATATAACAATTGATGTAAGGGTTATATGACAATGGATGTAAGGGCTATATAAAATGGATGTATGGGCTATTTAACAATGGATGTAAGGGTTATATAACAATGGATGTAAGGGATATATAAAAATTGGATGTAGGGACTGTATAACAATGGATGTAAGGGCTATATAACAGTGGAAGTAAGGGTCACATGACAATCGATGTAAGGGATTTATTACAATGGATGTAAGGGCAATATAACAATGGAAGTAACAGTCACATAACAATGGATGTAAGGGATGTATAACAATGGATGTAAGGGCTATATAACAATGGAAGTAACAGTCACATAACAATGGATGTAAGGGATGTATAACAATGGATGTAAGGGCAATATAACAATGGAAGTAACAGTCACATAACAATGGATGTAAGGGATGTATAACAATGGATGTAAGGGCTATATAACAGTGGAAGTAACAGTCACATAACAATGGATGTAAGGGATGTATAACAATGGATGTAAGGGCTATATAACAATGGAAGTAACAGTCACATAACAATGGATGTAAGGGATGTATAACAATGGATGTAAGGGCTATATAACAGTGGAAGTAACAGTCACATAACAATGGATGTAAGGGCTATATAACAATGGAAGTAACAGTCACATAACAATGGATGTAAGGGATGTATAACAATGGATGTAAGGGCTATATAACAGTGGAAGTAACAGTCACATAACAATGGATGTAAGAGCTATATAACAATGGATGTAAGGGTTATATAACAATTGATGTAAGGGCTATATAACAATGGAATTAACAGTCACATAACAGTGGATGTAAGGTCTATATTACAATGGAAGTAACAGTCACATAACAGTTGATGTAATGGCTCTATCACGATGGATGTAAGGGATATATGACAATGTGGCATTATAGTTGAACTGTAATGGGGCTTTATAGATGAACAATTTAAACGCGAACCTACTATGCGATTTCAAATTACTCCCCTTACGTGCTGCATCTCATTTGCAAACTCACAATTGACTCATTTACTATTTCAAACTATGTCAAACTTCTCTTGCTATGCAAAAGTACATGAATAACAAACTTGGTGTTAATTGTGTCTGTTAAATTTTAATTGTGTTAGATTTTGTGAGATCTGTTAGTATTATTCCATCGTAACATTATCGAAAATTCAAAGCTCAGATGAAAAACTATGTTCACCCAAATTGGCTAGAAGCAAGTGTTTTCTCAAACCAATATTCCCAAATGAATAGTCATTTAAAACCCAACTTCTAAAGCAATTATTCCATTGGAGAGTTTTCCAGCACGTCGTTTGTGGTACTGACGTAATGCCGAAGTGACGGGCGTAGAAATATTAGGAAGTAGGGCGAGTGGAGACAAAATAATCTTAATTATACATTCAATGTGAATTACTAAAGTGAAATGTCACACAAAAGAGAAATAAAATGCTTTTCTCTGTTGATAGATGTAGGTGATTAGATGGAGAGCTGCAGGAGTTTTCACTGGAGTAGCCTGATTACCTCCTGATACACATCATACAAGGGCAGTCTCATAAAATGGACTGACATTTATGTCTTATGAATAATAGATTACAATACATGTGTAGTACGGTCGCAGGTTGATTATATTCGTAAAGGAGCTCTACTCTGCATGACTGTTAAATGAATTATATAAGTAGTGCTCAACGCATATACCGGCAGTCACTAGTTACATACATTTGATAATTGTTTAAAGGGCAGATTACATGTAAGAGGTTTTTTTAAGGAGAGATGGGGTGAAGAAATGGAACTCATACACGGTAACATTCGCTACAACAATTTATTGTTCTGAATAAGTCTCAAAATATAATGCATTACATTTCTGTGAGCTTAGATTTATCAATAAACTAGCGGAAAGCGCTTACATTTACAGCAACGCTTTTTAACGGCAATTTCAATTACATACGGTGACCCCAGTTTTCTTACATTTTTGGATAAACGCAATAATGAATGAATGCTATTTTGAAAAAAATAATTGAATGCGAAAATATTTCATTTCATCGTCCCATCTCTTGTTAATATAAATATAAGTTGAGGTCATCTATTACAATTGGCACATTTAATGGTTTTATATCATTCATATACTAACAGACCCAAAATCAAATTGAATATGTACTGAGTCTCTTATCATGCATTAGCTTATCTGGTTTTTCAAGGGGCGGGATAGCGCAGTGTTTAGGGGGATCCACTTGGGATCAAGAGGTCCGGTGGTCGAATCCAGCAACTTAGTTTTCTGTGGTTTGGGCGCAAGGCTACACTGAATTCTAGCGCAGCAACTCCCATGTTGTGCTAGTTCTAGTCGATGCTCGCAGGCGTTTATCCCTGCAATATTACTAGCAGGAGCCATACTCGATGGCTCTAGAAGTCCACTGGGTACCTCCTGTCTTGTTTTCTTCATGACGTCATATTGTTAATGACGCTATCACAATGCATGATGTAGGACAAGTTTCAGATTTTGAATTCATAGGGTTTTACGATGTGGCTGATGCTTTAGATACATGTTTACGTACATCTAAAGGATACGGAAAGAAATACAATATGTCACCCTTACAATGTATGAGTGTCACTGTTGGGCAATACGGGATGCTCTTGCTTAATATGCAATTATGTTAACCAAAAAATACCTCTAACAAACATGTATTATTCGCAAAGTCCTCTCCACTAAGCAATACATGTAAGTACCGACCTTTTCAATAATTGATGACAATGTTACAATATAGTTAAATAGTTCCTGGATTCACCGTTATTCACAGTCGCGTTCTGGCTAACGCCGCTGGTTTTTAAGTAGATTTGTGGGTTTTGAGTAATTCCAACTACTACTACCAACTTACTTACTTAAGGAGAGATGTGACGATGACATAAAATATTTTAGAATTTGTTTATTTTTTCAAAATCTTTTATCCAAAAACGAAAGAAAATGTGGGGGTCATCGAATGATTTAAAGAGTAATTATAATACTCGCGTAGGCAAATTACGCCTATTTTTGACTGATTTGATGTATTCGCATTCAACGAACAAACCCAGAATCCTTTCAGATACATTTCAATCACATACGGGGATGTATAGCAAGTTTATATTATGAAAAGTAATGACGCTGGGAAGAGAAACAACATTAAAATGAGCACTTTTTAATTAAAAACGGCATTTTTATCATTATGTTTCGCATATTCAACAGGATTTTACACTGACACACATAATTTAGAAATTGCTAAAACTTTAGTATGATGTGCGCAGATAATTGAACAAACGAATTCAGAAATAATAGGAGGGGGTCACCGAACGTTTTTCATCACTTTAGCGTCATTTTTTATTTTACCTCCATAAACGTAAAAAAAACTGACGTCAAGGCAGTTTTGATGATTTGAAGTGTAACTTTGACGGCCTACTGTGTAATCATTATTGAACATTTTATCAATCTAAGACTGCAAAGTGAAAGAATAACTATCAGTTGATTATACCAGGCGATTTTAATTCGAATTACACACATAGTAACATATTTACCGCGAATAAAGGTGACGGTAACGTCATGCGGCATGTCGTAAATTGGCCGTTTAAAAGGCGTTGTGCTAAATTTGAGCGCTTCCTGTTAGCGTACGGATAAGCCAATGTCCAAAACAACGTAGTCCATATATTTTGAGGCTAAGTTATTCACAACAATAAATGTGCAGTCGTTCTATACATTCATCTATTGCTACAGGGTGTACAAACCCCTTCTCCTGTTGTATTACAAGTCAGATACCTTCACCTAACTGGTGCTTTCAATCCCGATCGACCGAGCAGTCCTTGGAGACAACGAATATGTCTTGAAGGCGCCCAATACATTTATCATCCTGACATCGAACTATAAATAAATATAATTATTTACATACAAATGTATCAATTAATATTTAAGGTAAATTTGACCTCAAACGGAAAGGACATGACATCTACATGGCCAATGAGACATCTAATCTATACCAAGACATCATTTATTATGGACATTCAAAACATCCGCGATCAGCTGATTAACAAAGCTTTGGGCATCTACACCTGTTGTGGCTAAGCTGTTCATTTCCTTGGCTGTGCTCGTAACCGCCTCCACAGAAGGACACTGTTCGTGACAATCTTTAAAGGAAATTACTCCGCTCTTCTGCATCAAGAGACAAGAACAACACTACATCACTGAAGATCACACCGTTAGTGTAATCAATCAATCTCTATATCGTAGTGGAGGACACAGACCCAGGATATTTTTCAGTTTACAGAGCGATTCATATGTGTATAGATTAAAGGTCATGTCAAAAGAAAGGTATACTTTAAACTTGTTGTCATGTTATGCTTATACAACTCTCTCTCTCTCTCTCTCTCTCTCTCTCTCTCTCTCTCTCTCTCTCTCTCTCTCTCTCTCTCTCTCTCTCTCTCTCTCTCTCTCTCTCTCTCTCTCTCTCTCTCTCTCTCTCTCTCTCTCTCTCTCTCTCTCTCTCTCTCTCTCTCTCTCTCATTTTCAACATGGCGAATATATATATAGGTAGCTTAAACAATGTACAATAGACGTTGATTGATTGGTAAGTGACAAGTGGTTAGCTTGATTGTTGAAAAGACTTGTAAACAAGTCGAAATGCGACGCATCCAGTCATCATTAAAATGATATCTACAGCAAGTGTCGTCTGAAGTATTTTATTTTTATATACATTTACTTCACGTGAGACCTTCCTCAACTTTTTCATATATATATATATATATATATATATATATATATATAATGTAGAAAGTGAAATAGTCCAGAAACCATCGTCCCTTAGAATAGTATGAGCATGAAACGACGCTGTAGTGACATACCATGATCTTGTAGAAACACTGGTTTCACTTTCTCCATTATATAAAGAGCTCCATTTCCCTAATGTTGGGCACTTGGTCATTTTCCAACAAGCCTAAACAACACAGAACCAGTTTGATATGTATAATTTGCTTATTGCGTATTATATGTAAACTCACAGGCAAAAGAAATAACTCACCTGGGTTGGTTTCGATTATAACTAATTCACAATTTAAAATAAATCAGATGCATTTGACTATAAAAAAATATTTGTCTGCAGTAGTTTGAATGACTGTGGTTAAATTTTAGTTAAAATATCTTTGTCTAATGACGACAGGGGTAAGAAATGAAATTTACACTAACAACATGTTGTAAATGTGTGCAGAATCAGGCACATTTATTAATTTTCACATAGACAATATCTTACAATGTATATGTCGATGAACTGATGTGTATCATCAAAAATAATTTTTGAAAAAAAATACTTTATTAAAAAACATGTAGAAATATTCTTTGACTGCTGACTAAATACCTGTACGTTTCAGTTTAGATTATGACATCGAAAACTTTAGATATTTGCAATTGAAAATCATACATTTGAAAAAATCCACTGAGGTGAGTATTTTATTTTGCCTGGCAGTTTGTTTCATGTAAGTCGTATGTTTACGTTTGCGCGTGAAGCCTATTATAAGGAAATTGATGTTAATTTGGGAAAACTTTTAAAACATTTCGTTACATACACCATAGTAAAGGTTTCTAAGAAATTTCATTGAAACAATAATGGATTAGTTCCAATGGGGAAGTACCAAGAACTTGATTTTCAGACCCTTTCCTGGTGATACCAAATTAGGAGTTAAAGGTGAGCATGATTGAAGGCACTGTACGAGAGAGTATACATGTGTCAGTAAGGGCTCTTACAGCAACTGCTTCGTCTCTGTCACCTTAATGTGCTTTAATGGAACCTACCAGAAACAGGGAATACAAAATCCCATTACATTCTCAGCATCGTTTTGTACTATCCCGTTGTTACATCTTGATATTTGGTTATTCAAACTGCAGTCATGGCGTATGGACATTTCAAGAGTAAGCTTGTAAGTCTGTAACATTGTACATTCATTCCGGCTCATGTGTGAGTGTGTAAGAAGCTGTACTTGGTGACATTATGTTTTTACCTTTAATTTATTATGTTTTGGTTGTGTTAACATGATTAAATGCCTTCGAATCTTATTTGACATTCAACCTTAAAGACTCTCTCAAATACAAGTTTAATGTGAAAACATGAAGAATTAGTTGTTTTACCAATTAAACATTAAACGCAATAAATGGTTTAAAAAGCGATTTTCTAACAGCATTGAATGTAACTAAAACGTTACAAAAGGGGAAGAAATTGGATTTGTTCACTAACATATGTAAAGACATCATATCAGCTATATCAATTCACAATGTTATGTTCTGACAGGGACAAATATGCCAAGATTAAACCGCAAATGACAAATATAGTCGCAAGCGACGATAAAAGGATTCAGGAAATAAATGATTCAATTATTTGAAATATAATGAATTAAGACATCTTTCCAATATTATTGCGCATCTTTTAAAACAAGTTGCATGTCCCTGGGATTATTGATACCCAATATGTACATGTCAAATCAAAGAATTGTAAAGAAAATAAATATGGCTCATAAACCACGAGAGCTACAACCTTGTCATGATTTACTTTTTAGCTCATATTGTTATTGCGCATCTTTTGCAAAATCTTTCAAGTCTATATTTGGATTTTGAAAGTATTTTCTTTATTATGACCGGAAATGACTGTTCGCGATCGATTTTATGATTGATTCATAAAGAAAATAGTCCTATCTTACTCTCCTGAAAAATTCATAAAATTCGATGGGTAAGTATTTGAGTTATGTCCCCTTGAAGTTTGCATTTTTCGAAAATTGCCAGATTTCGAATGCACACTGTGCAAAAAGTATTGGAAATTGGCGGCTGCGATGAGCAAATTATAATATACAATGCTTCAGCTACATTATGTGTAAATATTAGCTTTTTAATGTAATGCTGGTATCTTCAGAGGAGAAGATTGTCAAAAGTGCATGGGTCGGAAATTTGTAAAAATTTGCTGAATCCTTAATAACATCATTGAACGCCCGAAGGATTGAGAGCAACATTCGTCTCTTGTACATGTACATCACTTTCTTCTCATTGTTATTCTTAAGACATTGGGCTTAACTTAAATCTACCCCTGAAGCATAATCGAAAAGGTGGGTTAAACGTATGTTTCTTAATAATGGCAAAGACTCGCTACACTTAGCCATTCCCTCCATGTATTTATGTGTGCCCATCTGACATTGCTGACACAGACAGTGACGACACAGATGAAAAAATACTTTCCATGTAAATAAGATACATGTATCAGGACGTTTGCTGTCATAGATAGGAAAGTGTTATTTGGTAGAGAAATATGCAGCGATGGAATTGTCAAAGTAAAGTTCTTAGACGCTTACAAAATTCATGACGACATGAATAATTCCTAGAAGAATGAGCTATAATGCCTCGAGTTAAAAACAGGAGACTCATACTTTCTTTATTTAATTGATAGTTCAATAAGCTAACTGTGTTACCATATCTGATGTTCTACTGAGAACATCTTAGACGGTCTACCTCAAGACGGGTACCAACAAGATGGGATTGGAATGAATCGCTTATTGTCTTTACCCATTGGATGCCAAACAGTGGAAGAAGCTAAGTTAACATATAATGACCTCACAGACATCGTCCACAGTAACATTGGTGACTTACGTCATTTTCGTGCGACTGGTCACTAATTCCAATCATGATTACATTGTAATCTGAAACGTCTTTCGTATAACGAATGTATGCTAATAAAATACATCTTTCTTTTCGAAGAGATATTTTGAAACTGTTTCGATCATATTTCTTATATGGTATTTTAATGAGTTCTGTGGAAACATATAATATTTATAGTCAATGCAGTATCACTAATCACATGTATGTTACTGACTAAAAATATATATATTTGCCTGTCTTGCTGTTAAAGGTAGAGGTAGATTTGAGGCTGGTGAATAACGACGGCTTTCGGAAATTTTTAAAAACCCAACTATTGTCTTTTAATTCATTATGGCAACCTTGGTTTAAAGCAGGATACTGCTCACACCCACTACTTATCCTAGAACGAATTTAAACAACTTTCATCTATAATAATCAGTTCATCGGAGCGTTGATTAGCCTTTAACGTTGTTGAGTCCACTTTGTTGGTTTGAATATTCTAAATTGAGTTGATTTCATTTTATAAACTTTCAAACTATTGTAATGTTTTGCATGCCATTGTCTTGTCCGCTTTCAAGAACACTTAAACCTGCAGATTTCTTTACATCTTTCTTCTGAACTTTGAATTCGCTCTGGGGCCTTAAACATGATCAATCGTCTAATTTGCTGTCAAGAACAGCGATAATGTTCGTCGAGTTTCAATGCACTAAATATCAAAATTGAGAATAGTTACATGGGCGGCTTCATATTGTAGTATAATTTTCAAATAATTACAAGGATTCCGTTACACGTCGAAGAAAGATGAACGTTAACACCAATGGAAAGTGGCCAATGCTACCAGCAATGCGTACATATTTATCGTCGATAAATTCATGAAAACTGGATCGCTAAATGGAAAATGAACAGAATTTGAGAACATTTGCTATGTCTTAATCATTTAGTTAGATACACGAAGATTGAAATTTGAAGAAAATATTGGCTGTTGAAAATTAAAATATACAATTACACAAATGCTCCACCATAAACATAAAACAGCAAATCTACCATGAATAATTACTAACAACATTCAGGGAATTAGCATCTCATGGCGGCTTGTTTCTAAAGATTTGCATGCATTTCGACCCAAGAGTAAACATGACAACTCGTATAGTGTATGAATTTATGCAACATTGCATCATCTTATGGCAGTTTTGAGAGCGAAAACGGCACGTTTAAAATATGTGTAATTTACTGAACTGCCAGACAAAAGAAAGTACTCAACTCAGTTTATAGTATCAAATGTATGATCTTCAATTGGAAATATCTCAAGTTTTCGATGTCATAATCTAAAACTAAAAAGTACAGGTATTTAGTCAACAGTCAAAGAATACTTCTATATGTTTTTTTATTTAAAAAAAGAAGATTTTATTTGTTAACTTTTTTCATAAATTATGTTTGATGATACACAACTGTTCATCGACATATAAGACATATTATATGTGAAAATTAATAAATGTGCCTGATTCTATCTATCTATACAAACACTTGTAGAGCGCTAGGTTCTGGTTACACCACTCAAAAACGCTTTACGGAGCTAAGGACTGGCAGTTGAAAACTTGTTTCAGGATGTTACTGGTGGAAATTATATGTCTTTAAGTTTGCTTTGAAAGATGCCAATTCAGGAAGTGACCTCGGGTTGAATGGCACACTGTTCCGAAGTGTGGGTACAGATGTGTCGAAACATCTATCGCCAAATGTTCTGGTTCTGTTGGAGGGGACACAGTTGTGCAGTAGTTGTGATCTTGTGATCGCAGCTGTCGTGTACACGCATGCTGGTAGAGTTGAATGAGCTCAGGGAGATATGCTGGAGCAAGTCCATGCAGACATTCTGCACACATATTTACAGCATTTTAAACTTGGTAGGGGTCATATTGGTGGAAATTTCATTTCTTACTCGTGTCTTCATTAAACAAAGATAATTTAACTAAAATGTAACCAAAATCACAAATTAATTCATTCAAACTACTGCAGATAAGTATTACTGTATCGTGCCATAGTCAAATGCATCTGATTTATTTTAGATATTGAATTAATCGAAACCAACTGAGGTGAGTACTTTCTTTTGCCTGGCAGTTTACGAATTCATTGCAATTCATGTATACCGACCTTTTGATCTTATCATGTCAGATAAGTGCATCAGTTTTAATCCATAACCATAGTAATTTTCTGTTTCAATTGTTGTCTTTTCCCCATTTTGTACATAATTATTCTCAAAATATGCCTATTTAAATTTTTTGCCTAAGTTATTTCGACCGTCTCTATTTTAAGCATTGAGTACGGGCAACTCGTATAGTGCTGCATCATTATGAATCTTAAGTGCGTATCAATGTTACAAATATTCAAATTTACTTCGAACAGTAATACACTGTGCCTTCAAATTAAACCTTGACAAAATTAATACTTACCATTCCCGAGGTTCATTTTACGGCATTGCATGTATTCAATTTGCTCTCCAAGATTATGGCTTATGATATCTATTCCATTATTATTCAACTGCAAAATATAATAATATTGGTAATAATGAATCTATTTATATAGCGCTGGATTCCACCTTTACACAAGGTCATGCCCAACGTGCTAACATAAATGAGCAGAAATCAACCGTTCATCTAATCAAAGTTTAAACTATATGCAACCATCACATATAATGGGCATTCGAGACCTAAAGTTGAAATAAATGGGTTTTGAGTCTCGTCTTGAAAGTTTGCAAACTAGGTGCTGTCTTGACAGTGTGAGGAAACGAGTTCCAGAAGGAGACGGAGGCATTCTGGCATGATACCAAACCAAACATTAAGTAAAAAATGATACTTTGGTGAAAGTGTTCTTGATGAGTTGATACTGGTAAATGAGTCCTTGTAGGTATACAGGATCTGATCCGTGGATGGCTCTGTATGCTACGATAAGTATTTTGAAATTAATCATTCCCTGATGCGAAACCAGTGTAAGGAAGTCAGGACAGGGCATATATGGCAGTGTTTCTTGGTTTTTTGTTACAATGGCAGTGGCTCTGTTCTGAATTTGCTGTTGCCTGAATATGTGCTCCGACGAGGTTCCAATGGTGACTGACATCATGCTTTGAGACGACGCGTCCAAGAGACCGCAAATACATAGTGAACAGGATGGGACCTAAAATAGAGCAGGAAGATTTTGCTGGATAACAACTTCTTTAATGTGAAAACACAAGACGTTTCGGAGTATATACTCACTCCTTCATCAGGTGGAATGTAAGGAAATAACAAAATATGATACATTTATATAGCAAACAAAAAACAATTGTGAGGAAACTTAATCATGGAGATAAACATGCATGAGAATGGTATACAATGGGGATTTGTAATGCAAACATGAGGGGGGTAAGTACTTGAGTGGTGGGTGAACAATGGCCTGTAGGCTTTATTGAAGATGTAAATAAACACAAATGATAAAACGAGGAAGGGAGGCCAATTGGCTTTATTGAAATTTTAAAACAAGCAATAATTACAGTTGATTGGAGGAGATGCCAATGGTTGATGTGGGTGGCTTCAAATATGTATACCATGTATATTATGCGAGCTGCTTTGTTTTGAATGCGTTGCAGGTGGTGAGTGGTACAGGTATCTGACACCAAGGAATTACAATATACGATTTTTTAAGTGACGTAAGCATGGACTAGAGCTTTGGTTGTGTCAAAGTCAATATACTTCCGGATTCGTCCAATGTTGGCAAGATGGAAAGCTGCTGAACGTGCTGTCACCAGGGTATGCTGCTTGCACGACATCACATTGTCCATGGTGACACCAGATGTCTGACCTGTTGAGATGGAGGTATAGGCATACACACGGTGTCAACTGTGAGGTGGATGTCTGGGATCTTCGACAACTGCTGCTTTGTTCCCACAATCATGAATTCGGTTTTACCTCCATCTAAGTTCAGGAAGTTGTCTGTCATTCAGGAGTGAACGTCTGCAGTGTGCTCCAGGACATGGGTACCAGAGGATACTGAGCAGGGTTTGACGGCAATATATAATTGCTGGTCATCGGCGTAGCCATGGAATTGCAGCCAATGACTCCCTTTAATCTTTATTTACCATAGTTTTATGAATGGCAATTGATATTAATTATTTTCAACAATTTTGATAATTATACCCATTGCGTTGCAAGAACAAAAGTCTTAGAATGTAAATCAGCCTTAAGAACGTTTAAAGTTTACATGCTATCAAAAGTAAGAATATTGATTTAGCAATCACTCTTTCTTATGGCTAAACGTCTCATTCCTTAGGTGAGAAAGTGTGTACAGTACAATCTTCTTAATAATTGTTTCTCAATATTGCCAGGAGTGTTATAGAGTGGAAAGGTTAGGGTTATAATCATAGAACAGAATTTTAATGCGTTTCATACTTTTTTTATAATTTCAATGTAATCCTACACTTTTCCCAATTGTCCTGTTGATTCTCGGGAGTCTTCTGGTGTTGACGTTTCTGCAGCACATCCTTGCTATCAACATAAACATTAAATATACATTCCAGTTAACTTTACTCAGTTATGTAGTATCCGTGTTGTCAGTAGTGAGGGGGTCACATCAAGTAATCATTGTGACATCACTGATAAGAGAAGTCACATGAACTGTTGTATTTTCATTAGCCGCTGCCGCCGCCGCCGGCGCGTTTTGAATTTGCTATAACTTTTTTCCTAGAAGGTTTTGAGAACTCATATACATAACTTCTTACTTATACCCCTGGGGAATTTTTTGGACATGTTCACATTCAAAGTCAAAGGTCACGAGTTCTGAAATCGCTAAAAAAAATCCTTGTAAACACGATAACTTGAAAAATTCATTTGTGTTATCAAGCTCTTCTTTCGTGTATATCAACTATGGAGAAAGGCCAAGATTTGAAAAGGTTTTCCCTAACATCCGTCAAAGGTCAAGGTCACAGTGAGGTAAAAACTTAAGCATGCTTTTGTGAATATGCCGTATTTTAACTATGAATACTTTGAGTCATTGCATGATTGTTATACATGATGAAAAGTGATATTTGTTAAGGCCACGTTAATCCTTTGATCAAATTTTGAAAGAAGAAATAGGTTTTAAGAACAAACTTGTGAAAAGTGACCCCAGTGATGATTAGTAATAACTCGAATAATGAACAAATCATTGTTAAAAATAATTCCCATTTTATTGATGCTGACGAGAAGGCGGAACAGGGAAAGGCGATACCCTAAGTTTCGGAGCTGCTCTGCTTTTGCGATGTCTCGCAAACGCTAATCTAGTTCATTCAACAACTCTACCGCTTGACCAAAACAGATTTTCTATGACTCATTGACCAACCCACGCATCGTTGTTGTCAAATTGGTCCTTCATCAATTTATTATTGTTAATTAAATCGTACATTTAATGTTTATAAAACATGCTCATTTGATCATTTCAAAATGTCAATGTAGTTTGTGTTGATTACCAGCAGCAGTGTACATGCAGACTTGAGTAATTTCGTTTATTAATTTTGGATAAATCCTAATGATAAAATCAATAATTCCACAAATAATCATATACATGCGTACATCTGTAACGTCATATTTTTGCGTTTTGCGTTTTGGGGCTTTTTTTTGTGTAAGGATTTCCGAGAATTACGTCATTACAATTGTTAATCAATGTTGAATGATAATTATGCCAAAAGTACTTCCATTTATTTGCGTGCATTCGTTTCAGAGATTGAACACGTAGCCAGTAGATTACAACTTCTTGAATGTTTCATGAAGTTTTGGGTATATATACATTCAATTTGAGTAAGAATTTCAGTTATTTGACAATATACTTAAAATCAATCGACATTAAGAACTATTCATTTGTCAGGATGGCCGGTAATGGATATGTATGAAGCAATAACTTATTTACGATGTCGCTATTAAACCTTTGCAGTTAAGTCCACAGGAAAAATGCAGGGAGCAGGACAACGCCACTCGGATAGAAGCTTCCTATGTGGCTTTTGTGCGGGAGGCTTTTGTCCAGCTGACTTTTGTCCAGGTGCTTTACGTCCGGGTAGCTTTATCCGGGAGGTTTTGCACGTTGGTTTTGTTCACGTTGGTTTTGTTCGGATAGGTTTTATCAAGGTGGCTATTGTCCAAGACCCAATGTAGATGGTGAAGAAGCAAACTTTAAACAAATGGTAAGTCTACTAACCATTAATCATACAGTGCACTTCTTCAGAATTATACCCGACGCCATGTTGACAGAAATGTAACATTTCAAACGTGAATTGATGGTTTAAATTATTTAAAAATGCAATTTTGGAAATTGATATTGGAAACATGAGCTTATGTAAGGACATATCGATTGGAAAGATATAATGCCAAAGACGGCTGCCGTAGAACTGTTATTTCCTCTGGGGACATCATCACGATAGATTGTAATATTGTAAGGCGGATCATGAACGCAGGGAGGAAATGAAGAGCTCAGTCTCCACAGGTCTGGATTCTGGTGACTTGCTGATGAGGACATCTTCTCTGTATAAAAGTTCAACAGTAAGTCACGTCTGGGCACGGATCAGAGCGTATTATGTAACCAGGGTCACACTTCATTGCTGACACGTGATTCCATTCTGATGTCGGATCCGTCAGGCTTCATATATAGTCATATTCTATAAGTATATCCAAGTCTGAAGTCAATTCTAAAATCGTATTTTTAAAACATTTTGGCATTCATTTCGCCCTCACTGCGAGTCAGTTACTTTGAAGTAAGTGGTATTAGCAGGAGTATTAGTATTAGTATTAGTAGTAGTGGTAGTGGTAGCAGTAGTAGTAGTAGTGGTAGCAGTAGTAGTGGTGGTAGTAGTAGTAGTAGTAGTAGTAGTAGTGGTGGTGGCAGTAGTAGTAGTAGTAGTAGTAGTAGCAGCAGTAGTGGTAGCAGTAGTAGCAGAAGTAGACGTTGACTGAGTGAATCAATGTTCTCACTCGAATAATGATTCGTTAATAACGATAGGTGAGATGCTATTGCACTGATAACCTTTGTGAATCTGGATAAGGATACCATTCATTCTCAGCGGGTTCATGATTGATGCTACCCACAATGAAAAACATGGCCTGTAATTCACAGTCCCAGTACTGACCTATCACTTATTCTTGTCTCCCATCGGTTCGTACTACATATTATATATGTTTATAATTCTACGAGGTTGGCGTTTTAGCACCCGCCTGATTTTCCACAGAGGGGTGAACTTCATGGAAGTATAGTGACACTGAGAAAAAATAATAAGCAAAACAAACTTCAATTAAAAGAGGAATCATTTGATCATTTGGAAGAGAAGTTTTGTAACGGTATGACCACTGCATGAAAACCAAAAAGAGTGACATTGAAATTGAATTTCATTCAAAAGACATGGGTGTTTAAATATCGTCAGTTCAAGGTCTTGATGTGTGCAAAAAGCAGCTTAAACTAGATTAGCGTTTGCGGGACACCGCAAAAGCAGAGCAGATCCGAAACTTAGGGTCTCGCCTTTCCCTGTTCCGCCTTCTCGTCAGCATCAATAAAATGGCAATTCTTTTTAACAAAAGTTTGTTCTTTATTTTAGTTATTACTAATCATCCCTGGGGTCACTTTTCACAAGTTTGTTCTTAAAACCTATTTCTTCTTTCAAAATTTTTGATCAAGGATTAACGTGGCCTTAACCAATATCTCATGACCTTGACCTTTGACCTTCAAGGTCACACCATCTATGATCACTTTTCATCGCGTATAATAATCATGCAATGACTCAAAGTGTTCATAGTTAAAATACGGCATATTCACAAAAGCATGCTTAAGTTTTGACCTCACTGCGACCTTGACCATTGACATATTTTAGCGAAAACGTTTTCAAATCTTGGTCTTTCTCAATAGTTCATATATACCAAATAAGAGCCTAATAGCACAAAAAAGTTTGAAGTTATCATGTTTACAAGGATTGTTGTAGTGATTTCAGAACTCATGACCTTGACCTTTGACCTTGAATGTGAACATGTCAAAATCATTCACCAGGTGTATAAGAAAGAAATTAAGCTATCTATATGAGGTGTTAATATCTTCATGGAAAAACGTTACTTAGTGATTTCAGAACTGGTCAGCATGATCATATCTCGTGACCTTGACCTTTAAAATTCAAGGTCACACAATCAGTGATCACTTTTCATTGTGTATCACAATCATGTAATGATTTACAGTGTTAATAGTTGAAATAAGACATTTTCGCAAAGGCATCCTTAGGTTGTGACCTCGCTTTGACCTTGACCTTTGACGAATGTTAGCGAAAACCTTTTCAAATCTTGGCCTTTCTCCATAGTTGATATGTACCAAATAAGAGCCGGATAGCACAAATATTTTTCAAGTTATCGTGTTTACAAGGATTTTTTTAGCAATTTCAGAACTTGTGACCTTGACCTTTGACCTTGAATATGAACATGTCAAAATAATTCCCCAGGAGCATAAGTAAAAAGTTATGTATATGAGGTGTTGATACCTCCTTGGAAAGAAGTTATTTAGTGATTTCAGAACTGGTCAGCATGATCATATCTCGTGACCTTGACCTTTAAAATTCAAGGTCACACAATCAGTGATCACTTTTCATTGTGTATCACAATCATGTAATGATTCAAAGTATTTATAGTTGAAATAAGACATTTTCGCAAAAGCATGCTTAGATTGTGACCTCGCCCTTTGACGGATGTTAGCGAAAACCTTTTCAAATCTTGGCCTTTCTCCATAGTTGATATACACCAAAGAAGAGCCTGATAGCACAAATATTTTTCAAGTTATCGTGTTTACAAGGATTTTTTAAGCGATTTCAGAACTCGTGACCTTGACCTTTGACTTTGAATGTGAACATGTCAAAAAAATTCCCCAGGGGTATAAGTAAGAAGTTATGTATATGAGTTCTCAAAACCTTATAGGAAAAAAGTTATAGCGAATACAAAACGCGGCGGCGGCGGCGATGGAAACTGCACAAAAACTGATAGCAGCTCCGACTAAGTCGGAGCTGCTAATAAAGTGGATCAGTGTCCCAGGAATCACAAAACATGAGTAACGTCTGCTGCCATCATGTGCCTGAACAACTGCATACCCCTAACCATGTTCTTTAATTGATCCATCGGTATCCGCTGCCACTCCTCGTGAAGAGCTGCCTCCAGTGCCCTCTGGTTTTGTAGAGGAGGATTCCTTCTTTGTACCCGACGGCCCATGATGTCCCAAACATTTTTATTTGGTTCAAATCAGGAGATTTTGCTGGCAAAGGCATTCGTGTCACAGCATTATTTTCCCAGATGTTCGTTTACAACACGTGAACGATGAGGTCGTGCATTGTCGTTCATGAACAAGTATCTTGTGGCTAGTCTGTGGCCATCGAAATAATTAATAATAACAGGATCCACAACCTCCTGAAAGTATCGAGCGCCTGTGAGTGAACCTTATGCAGTCACCCTTCTGGCTCTTTATCCAGTAGCTTTGAAGCGGTTTCTCACAGTCGCAGCTCAAGCGGCGATGAGGTAACCAGGCCTTTTTCTGAGGGGTGCTTGAACCAAAAAGCAGGCGTCTAACATGCCATAGCAGAGCTCTCTATCCTCCTGGGGCGTAGTAGTTTTTGGTCTTTCAGATCCGGGAAGGTCCTTTACATGAGTTGTTTCCATTCCATGCTTTCTCACCAGACGGCTTATAACTGCCAAGTGAAACTGAGTTCTTCTTGCAATATCCTTGAAAGAAATCCTGCCCGATGCAGTCTAATGATCTGTCATCTCAATGCATTTGAAATCCTCCTTCGTGTCATTATGAGAAGTGCAAAAAAGTGATAATGCAGTCGATACCGATCCTTACATACCCAATGTTTGTGGTTGTTTGAAACTTTGGTTTTTGCAACACATGGGTGGCGGGATTAATGTGCAAGTGTCTGCGTTCGTCAGAGACATTTTTCAATAAATAACACCTTATTATTTCACCATTATAACACTCTTTGATTTGCCATCATGAGGATTGAAATTTGGTTTCAACATATACCGATAATTCAGTTTAAATTTGGGGGTACTTAACTTTAAATCCCAAATAGGGGCTAAAGGGGTCCTCGAAAATATCCGTTGATTTTATCCTGCCGAGAAGACCACCCATTGTATGATAATTATACTAATAATGGATGGATTTTATATAGCGCACATATCTCCACCTTGAATTGTGCTTCGAGCATTATTACCCTGGTCTAACCGTAGCTGCATTAGCGCTCGAAGGTCATCTTCTCATCTTACACCAGGTACCCACTTTCTGCTGGGTGAATAGGAGCACACGTTGAATAAAGTCACTTACCCAGGGTATCACCATAAGTCTTTCCCCTCATGTCTCAGTGTGGGGTAGGGAATCGCCATTGAAACCCTCAGGTAATTCAGCAACGAAGTGGGTCACCCACCAATGCGGCAAACCGCGCGCATTGTTGCTGAACTTCACTAATAGCGGTCGACTGAGCTATGCCTCTTACTTCTATCTACCCATTTATCGTTCGATAAAGCATTACAGACTAACCTTTAAGTAATTGAAGTTCCGTTTGACCTTTACTCTAAGATTACTTTGTGAAACTGCCACAATACAAGGAATGACAGAATACCCTTGAAGGCTCAATTTGAAGATGTCCAAAGTCAAATACCACACACATTTCGATTGTCTTCTCGCCTGAAACGATTCAACTATCGGAGATTATTTGAGGTCAGCATGTTATAACTCAAGGGACAATAGATCCAATCAGGTTACTTCGCAAGTTTGAAAAACAGAAATTGTCTAAAAGGGCAACTTATTCAAACTATAGCAAATTGTTTAAGTATATAAAATATCTCTTGGAAAGCATAGAACACTATTATATGAGCTTTTGATTTGTAATTTAGTGTCACATTTGAACATCAAGGACGAAGCAGTCACAGTATCATTTACATAATGTTGATAAATTTGATGAAGCGGTATTTTACATTTATAGGAAATTGGCCTTGACGGTACGCACATTTTAATGTCAGAAATGAAAGAATATAATATGATTACTTTTGTCTCTATTAAATATTACAAAATTATACGTGAAATTTAGTTCTGAAATGGTTAGATCTATTCATTCATGAAAATATTACACCAGTATAAGAGAGTCGTCAAGAGTCACGATGCCTTTCCTACTGTACTGACTAGTTTGTAATTAAACAGTGTTAATCGATGTGTTCCACAACGATTAGCCGAATTGTGAAAATTGAGATTTTCATAATATTTAATTGATTTCAAACGCTTCTTCAATACAGGTCAATAAGATGAATCTTATAAAATGGTGTATGATACAGTGGCGCGGGATACTAGCCAGGTGCTTTATTTTGGAAGAAGATTTAACATGTATAAATGAATATTTTACCGAAAGGTGAATTCAATAATATGAAGACGTCAAAGAACCCAAAGAACATTGGTAGTTCTAATGCTCAATCATAAAACATTTGAAAGTAAGAATTATAATTTGAGTTAGGTAGACGCTTTGTCAGAAACTGGATTCACAAACCACTTTGGTACCAAAGGTCAATTCAATCCCAGATGAGCCCCAGAGAGTAATGAATAATGAAGGTATTAGACGGTTACTTATGTAAGCTTGTGTGTACCACGATGCATTGATACTTTGATTCAGGAACTGTATACCGCTTCCTGGACACCTGGCCACACGGAATGTTCTCATCTATGACTTATTTAATTGGACATCTAGGAGTAAAGGTATTGTTATACAACTCCGTTATTCTGTATAGCTACCATGTCTCGTTTCAACATAAATATCCGAATATAAACAATAATAGTCATGAACATCCACATTTATGATAGAAGGTCGCAACGAAATTACGAAATTAAAACCTTCAAAGGTGAGAGGGCATTTGGTTATCAACTTTAGTTAAGTGATCAATTTGCATTTTTTTTATAACATGATTATCAGTTCTTCTCTTTTAAAAAAAATAGGCCACCCTTCTCGGTTCTAATTATATAATATGTTTTACAACTTTTCGTTGGTTCTTTCATTTCAAATAGAAGATGTTACTGTATATCTGTTTTATTTCTCATAATTTTCAATTATTCTCAATGTATACAAATTGTTTCAATTTATACATAACTATCATCATGTATAGTTTTGTTATGGATACATAAGATGATAATATGGTAACATCACTGTAATGCTATGGTATATATCATCACTTAAATTATAGTGATAACATGACACGGACGGTTTTAAGATAAAATATTTTGTACAAATGTATATACCTGTGTTCGAAATATTTTGGCTTAGATATTTTCTAAATTATTTTGGTCCATAATACCTTTAATTGACACTTTACCCATAAAAGTTTACACCTTTAATCAATATTAGAATCGAATGAGAATGTAGTTATTATGTTAACTGATCAATGGATAACGGATTCTATGAGAATAAGGTCACTTTGAAGTAATCATGAAGTTAATTAACGTCCTTTATTCGTTTAATATTTCACTTCATATCATCGTCAAACAGAAAGTTTAGTTTTTTAAGTTCCACATTAATGTTGAAGATGTTGTATTGTACTTATCTATTACGTTAACAATTGTATATGTATTAATATGCGACTCTCTAGAATACCCAGTCTAACCTGGTTCCCGCACCTCCTGCGAGTAATAACATAAAAAGAACACAACTAATTGTAGGTATAGAAATATCCCTTTTGTGAAGGCTTACAAAGTGGTTTTGGTGATTGGGGTTGTCATTCATCTAAAAGGGTGTATATGGAGTGTGTAGGGGATTGGGGGCTTGTTATGTACCCTTAGTCAAAGTGTACTGGATACATGATGCCAGTTCAGTACATGCGATATACTTGGTAGTTGGTTGGCACTCCTATGCTGAGCCTGCAAATTGTAACAGACAGTTGTCAAGTTTTCACTCAGATAATTAGGTGACTGCTATGGTAACAGGAGGATGCGACTTTTTAATCTAATGAAATGGTGTGATTTCGTACAGACAGTTACAAATAAAATGTTCTGCAAATACATGCATACACTGCCAATAGGCTTGTTTAGGTAACTGTAAGTCTATAGAAAATAAACTCAGTTATATAATTATTTATTAGCATTTAAACGTTTTTCAAATATTTGTGAATTTTGACACTGTGAAGGTGACAATTCCTTCTTGTCAAATATCTTAATATGATACGCCCCTGAACAAAAAAATTTCAACATCATCTAAGCATTTTTGCCACTTTCTCAATCTTTAAAAACTAAAAGTGATGTTTTCAATTACCGGTTTTTAGAAGGAGCTTTAGTTTAAAAAAGAACATTTCGTGAAAACAAATGATTTAATCATGTTTGCTCTAAACGGAATATAAATCATTAGGTAACTCAGCGCAGTTATGCAAATCTTCTACAAACGAGATGGTAAAGGTCGTACAAGATAATTCAACGCGGATTGTTGATCATAAACGGATAGCTTAGGGGTTTAATTACATTGTATGATTTCCATTCCAACAAGTATTAGAGGTATCTTTGTTCTGAAGCAGCTTGATGAATTATATCCCTCTTGTGAAGCAACAGGATGAACTATATTTTCCTTCTAAATAATAAATTATATCATGAGGAACTTTGGTTCAATACAATCTGTTTGCTGATACAAAACTCATTACGCCAAGATTGGAAAATTATTTCCTTCATGATTAACACTTGTGATGTGATTATTATCTAAATGAGACGAGCTGTTGCAGCTATTGAGAGCATATAAGAGGACCAGTGAACAGGTGGTAGCCATATTGAGAGATATTGAGACCTATTAACTGTCCCCTCGGGACCTGTCATTTCGTCCTGTATGTTTTCCCATTCTGAGCAATCAAAACCAGCACACAGTCTGTTTGAGAAAACAAATGGTTTAATTCCACTGAAATTGTACACATCAACACAAATTGGTATCAATTTAAAACTACAAATCCTCTTAAGGATGGGATGAGCCTTGCGCTGTGAGGCAGCATATCAGGAGCTCTCCACTCTCCACTGTTTCTTGATAAGTTGTGCTGCATGCACAGTCAAGAAAATAGACATGTATATAATTAACAACATTTCGATCACTATACATGTGAAAGTAGAGGCTTATACATACTATAAAGGAAATCAATTAAAATTAACGTCATTTTACGACAGCTTGCATGACGTTACCATCAGCTATATTCGTCAGTGTTATTCCAATTTACATAAATATCTCAAACTTCCTTGAATTTCCTTGTATGATTAACTGATAGTTGTTCTTTCTCTATGCACTCTTAGACTGATAGTTTATTAAATAATGATTACACTCTAGGTAGTCAAATGTGGACTAAAATTGATCAAAACTGCCGTAACGTCAGGGGTTTATGTTTATGAAGGTAAATTAAAAATAAGAGGTTGAAATGATGAAAAAGGTTTAGTAGCCGTTTATTATCACTGAATGTGTTTGTTCATGCCACTCCGCACATCATATTACACTTTAATGATATCTAAAATATGTGTGTAAATCCTGTTGAATATGCGAAACACGAATATATAAATTATTATTTTTCTTCAAAAAGTGCTTAATTGAATTGTGTTTTTCATAAAACAGTCATTGGTTTTCAAAATATAAACTTGCTATACGTGTATGTGATTAATATGTATCTAAACTGATTCTGAGTTTATTCACTGAAAGCGCATGCTTCATTAATATATTTAAGTAGACCAAATCGGTTAAAAGTAGTGTAACGGGAGTATTATTATTATTGCTGATAACTCTTTAAATTGTTCAGTAACCCCCAAATTTTCTTTCATGTGTGCATTAAAGACATAATAAACTTGATTCTTTGACAAAAGGGAATTTCTAACATATTTTATTTCATTGTCCCATATCTTCTTAATATAGATATAAGACATGTTTTACTGTCAGAACCTAGGGAGAGTATTTTCGTTAATCTTATTCAGTTGACCATTGAGGAAAACTGATCCACCGATACATCTGGCTATAGTTCTGCTATTCTACTCCAAGTAGGAAATTAAGTCTGAAAGACATAAATGTCCATTTATAAAACAGCACATCTGAGGTTACAGGGAGTAAGGACTGCTTGTGATAAACCAGAAGTTGGCAGTCATCAACAACCTTATCTTTGATAGATTTAGATATTTTCCATTAATTGATGTAAACAATATCAACTCATTTCAAGTCATCACTATAGTATGTTATCACTACATTTGTGGAACCTGTTACATGTCATGTCGAAAAATAATTTAGAATTTAAAAAATGTCACATGTCAACAGAAAGAAAATGTAACTGTCTACATAAAAACGGAAAATCAACATGCAAGCATCATGTATTATGTTTTTTAATGGAATGGGATGCAATTGGACTTGTACACAATAAAGTTAGTAATATCATTCATACAGGTTCTGCAGAAGAAGCAGATTAACCCTTATCTCAAAGTCTATAACTCATTTTTACCCGTAATGATGTTTAAACAATCGAATTCATCAACATTTATTTGTAAGATGTAGTTTTAGAACATTATTAAACTACAAAGGTGGTTATAGGTCACTTAAACAATCCTCCTCAAAGAAGTGACCTTATGTAGAATGTTATGATTTAATTAACGTCTGTGTACCTAGAATGTCACTTTAAGTGACCTTTAATGCTTTCATCAAATGAACCCCACCTACATCAGAAACTGCTAAGCCTGATCTATATTTCGGAAACAGTGTCAGCGATATTGTCTCAGAAAATGAAGAAACAAGTAGTACATTTTTGGAGTGTCAGTCTTTAGTAGGTCATACAACTAGTATTCATGTAATTGGGACAATTTCAGCTTCTGTGCTTGTCTAATATGGTCGTTGCTCGATGTTATTGACATCAATTAATTGTATTTGGGGATGAATGTTAAAGTCAAATGACATGATTTGAACTTAATTCAGCACATTGGCACGTATCAAACCAAAAAAAATTGTATAAGCAATGTGCTACATGTACTTAACTGATTAATCTGAATAAAGGGTCAGTAATAGAATAGTGCTTCCTGCAGCATCGAGTACACGAATAAGGACAAATTCGTAAATGTTGTGCTGACAATATAGATTAATGACCTCAACTAACATTTTGACATAAGAATATTCTGCGGTGGACCATGTACAAATACAAGGCAAGATGAAAACTTAGAATATTCTGTAAACAGTAAGAACAATAATAAACAAACTAAAATGTATTTTGAGAAACAGATCATGAAAGAGAGGCCAGACCAATATCGCTTGACCTTATCAAGTATAAAGAAGTATGTGTACTCCAGCTCTAGTGTCCTCTCCAAGGGATAGTTGGCTGATGGCTAGGGTTTATCAAGTTATCCGAGGGCTCTGTTTAACCAGATAACCATTAGGTGAAGCTGTATCGAATCAGATTGCTTCACTTGGCTCCAATACCTCACTGACACTGGGGGATATGTATGTACAATAACAGAGGATGGCAGTAGCAACATTAACATTGCCTCCCGAGAAAAGGATGGAAAGTTCAATTACATGTAAGTAGCATGGACATGCCTATTTAATGAAGTTGAAAGGCCAAACGCCTACTGAGAGCATAACGAAGGGGCTGGAATGAGGAGATGGAGTTTGGTTTCTGGATCACATGACACAGAATGTTTTCAGAAAAGAAGGTCTGAAACGAGAAGGTCAACGGCAATTTGAAAGGGTACATGTACTTAAATAATATCTACCAAAATATTTAAGTTCCATTCAATGTATTAGTTTTACTCATTTATATGACGAGTGGTGCTATTCATGCAAGTGAAGTGAATAGAAGTGGCGCATCAAATTATTGTTATTCAAAAGAATTTATAGAGACAATATTCATGTTGGAGAAAAAAGTGTTATTTTCTTTAGGTACGTTTTATTGACAGTTGGATATACATGTGGATTTATGCGGACATTGTGCTCATTTCTAGAAAATAGAGGAATTACGTCAATTAACAATCACGTGGATTAGTTAAATATCAATCCCCCTTTTCTGTAGCATCTGGAAGTAAAAACTGTTTAAATCACTCATTGGTGAACATATCTCGATCACTTTTCGCACCTGAGTTAAACCTTCAGTGATACCCAGACACTAATCCGTGTAACAACATCACTAAAACAACACGACACATCAAAGGATTTATATCATTGACCCTGGAAACAGTAAGAGAATTAGGGCAGTGGACACTGTACTGAAAGATCAGTTCATGTTTATCGTATCCGTGGTCTCAATCACATATTTAAATAAACAAAATGAAATGCACGTATAAATTGGCAATGTAAATTTAGCATATATGGATAATAATACATAGAGATTATTACCCGAGGAAGTGTGTCATATGACTTTTACGAAACGAGTGTGAATTTTTGTATTTCCCGAGCGAGAGCGAGGGTTATACATACATTTGCACGAGTTTCGTAAAAGTCATATGACACACTTTCGAGTGTAATAATTTCTTTATTATCCATTTTATTCCATTTAATTCGCGTAAAAATAACCAGGAAACGGCCCACTTCTCTTGCGACGGCTAGCTACAGTGACGTCACGAACAATCGTTTTATGACGTCACAGACGACAAAATACGGGAGGTCACGGTGAAACAATGGTTGCTAGGCAAACCTGATATGTGCACATGTGCTCATATCAATAATATTAACATTATTTATTAACGTTATTTTCAACCATATGGGTAATAATATGTTTTATAACTTGTCGTTGGTTCTTTCATTTCAAATAGAAGATGGTACTGTATGTCTGTTTTATTTCTCATCATTTTCAATTATTCTCAATGTATACAAATTGTTACAATTTATACATAACTATCATCATGTATAATTTTGTTATGGATGCATAAGATGATAATATTGTAACATCACTGTAATGCTATGGTATACACCATCACTTAAATCATTGTGATAACATGACATGGACGATTTTAAGATAAAATATTTTGTACAAATTTATATACCTGTGTTAGAAGTATATTGACTTAGATATTTTCTGAATTATTTTGGTCCATAATACCTTTAATTGACACTTTATCCATAAAAGTGTATACCTTTAGTCAGTTTTAGAATCAAATGAGAATGTAGTTATTAAGTTAACTGATCAATGGATAACAGATTTTATGAGAATACGGTCACTTTGAAGTAATTATGAAGTTAATTAACGTCCTTTATTCGTTTAATATTTCACTTCATATCATCGTCAAACAGATACTTTAGTTTAAGTACAACATTAATGTTTAAGATGTTGTATTGTACTTATCTATTACGTTAACAATTGTATAGTATTAATATGCGACTCTCTAGAATACCCAGTCTAACCTGGTTCCGCACCTCCTGCCAATGATACCATCAAAAGAACACACATGATGCCAGTTCAGTACATGCGATATACTTGGTAGTGGGTTGGCACTCCTATGCTGAGTCTGCGAATTGTCGCTGACACAGACAGTTGTCAAGTTTTCACTCAGATAAGTAGGTGACTGCTATGGTAACAGGAGGATGCGACTTTTTAATCTTATGAAATGGTGTCGATTTCGTACAGACAGTTAGTTACAAAACAAAATGATGTATTGACAGTTCTGCAAATACATGCATACACTGCCAATAGGCTTGTTTAACTGTTACTGTAAGTATATAGAACATACACTCAGTTATATAATCATTTATTAACATTGAAACGTTTTTAAAATATTTTGTGAACTTGACACTGTGAAGGTGACAATTCCTTCTTGTCAAATATCTAAATATGATACGTCGCTGAACACAATATTTTTCAACATCATCTAAGCATTTTTGCCACTTTCTCAATCTTTAAAAACTGAAATTGATGTTTTCAATTACCGGTTTTTAGAAGGAGCTTTAGTTTAAAAGAGAAAAATTCGTGAAAACAGATTATTTAATCATGTTTGATCTAAATGGAATATAAATCACTAGGTAACTCAGCGCAGTTATGCAAATCTTCTACAAATGAGATGGTAAAGGTCGTACAAGATAATTCAACGCGGATTGTTGATCATAAACGGATAGCTTAGGGGTTTAATTACATTGTATGATTACCATTCCAACAAGTCTTAGCAGTATCTTCTGATGCTGCATGATGCATGAGCAACTTTGGTTCAATACAATCTATTTGCTGATACAAAACTCATTAGCCAAAATTGGAAAGTTATTTCCTTCATGATTAATACTTGTGATGTGATTATTATCTAAATGAGACGAGCTGTTGCAGCTATTGAGAGCATATAAGAGGACCAGTGAACAGGTGGTAGTCATATTGAGAGATATTGAGACCTATTAACTGTCCCCTCGGGACCTGTCATTTCGTCCTGTATGTTTTCCCATTCTGAGCAATCAAACCCAGCACACATTCTGTTCGAGAAAACAAAGGGTTTAATTCCACTGAAATTGTACACATCAACACAAATTGGTATCAATTTAAAACTACAAATCCTCTTAAGGATGGGATGAGCCTTGCGCTGTGAGGCAGCATATCAGGAGCTCTCCACTCTCCACTGTTTCCTAATAAGTTGTGCTGCATGCACAGTCAAGAAAATAGACATGTATATAATTAACAACATTTTGATCACTATACATGTGAAAGTAGAGGCTTATACATACTATAAAGGAAATCACTTAAAATTGACAGTCACACTGTTTTAACGTCATTTTACGACAGCTTGCACGTCGTTGCCATCAGCTATATTCGTGAGTGTTATTCCAAATTACATAAATATCTCAAACTTGTGATGAATTTCCTTGTATGATTAACTGATAGTTGATCTTTCTCTGTGCACTCTTAGACTGATAGTTTATTAAATAATAATTACACGCTAGGTAGTCATGTACACTTAAATTGATCAAAACTGCTGTGACGTCAGGTTTTTATGTTTAAGAAGGGAAATTAAAAAATGAGGTTGAAATGATGGAAAACGTTTAGTGACCCTCTATTATTATCACTGAATGCGTTTGATCATGCAACTGCGCATGTCGTATTACATTTTAACGATATCTAAAATATGTGTGTAAATCCTGTTGAATATGCGAAAAACGATGATATAAATTATGATTTTTCTTCAAAAAGTGCTTAATTGAATTGTGTTTCTCATAACACAGTCTTTGGTTTTCAAAATATAAACTTGCTATACGTGTATGTGATTAATATGTATTTAAACTGATCCTGAGTTTATTCACTGAAAGCTCATGCTTCATTAATATATTTAAGTAGATCAAATTGGTTAAGGAGAGATGGGTTCCAGAAATCAAACTCGCTTACGGTAACATTTTGAGACAACACATTTTTGTAGTGAATAAGTCTAAAAATATATGGATTACGTTGTTTGGGGCATACGCTTATCCATACACTAACGGACAGTGCTTAAATTTTCCGTAACACCTTTTTAACGATCATTTTACGACATGACGCATAATGTTATCGTCACCTATATTCGCGGTAAATGTGTTACTGTGTGTGTTATTCAAATTACATACGTATCTTTAGTTACTGACGAATTTAAATCGCCTGGTATAATCAATTAGATTGATAGTATGTTCAATAATGATTACACGATAGGCTGTCAAAGTTACATTTGAAACCATCAAAATTGCCGTGACGTTAGGTTTAGGTTTTTACGTTTATGAAGGTAATTTTAAAAATGACGTAAATGTGATGAAAAACCTCCAGTGACCCGCTATTTTTATTTCTGAAATCGTTTGTTTATTCAAATGTGCACATTATATTGCATTTTTAGAAATATCTAAAAATACGTGTGTCAGTGAGAATTCCTGCTCGATGTGCGAAAAACGATGAGAAAAATGCCATTTTTAATTAAAAAGTGCTTAATTTAATTTTGTTTCTCTTTCCAATGTCATTAATTTTCAAAATATAGACCTGCTATGTATCCCCGTATGTAACTGAAATGTATTTGAAAGGATTCTGAGCTTATTCGTTGAAAGCGAGCGCTTCATCTTAATACATCAAATCAGTCAAAAATGGGGTAATTTGCCGACAGGAGTATTATTAATAATGCCGATAACTCTTTAAATCGTTCGGTGACCCCCAAATTTTCTTACACTTTGGGAAAAAAGAGACAATAAACCTGCTAATTTGAAAAAATAAACGAATTCTAAAATATTTTGTTTCATCGTCCCATCTCTCCTTAAAAGTAGTGTAATTTGCCGACGGGAGCATTATTATTAATGATGATAACTCTTTAAATTGTTCAGTAACCTCAAAATTTTCTTTCATGTGTGCATAAAAGACATAATAAACTTGATTCTTTGAAAAAAGGGAATTCTAACATATTTTATTTCATTGTCCCATATCTCCTTAATATAGATATAATACATGTTTTACTGTCAGAACCTAGGGAGAGTATTTTCGTTAATCTTATTCAGTTGACCATTGAGGAAAACTGATAGACCGATACATCTGGCTATAGTTCTGCTATTCTACTCCAAGTAGGAAATTAAGTCTGTAAGACATAAATGTCCATTTATAAAACAGCACATCTGAGATTACAGGGAGTAAGGACTGCTTGTGCTAAACCAGAAGTTGGCAGTCATCAACAAACTTTTCTTTGATACATTTAGATATTTTCAATTAAATGATGTAAACAATATCAACTCATTTCAAGTCATCACTATTGTATGTTATCACTACATTTGTGGAACCTGTTACATGTCATGTCGAAAAATAATTTAGAATTTAAAAAATGTCACATGTCAACAGAAAGAAAATGTAACTGTCTACATAAAAACGGAAAATCAACCTGCAAGCATCATGTGTTATGTTTTTTAATGGAATATGATGCAATTGGACTTGTACACAATTAAGTTAGTAATATCATTCATACAGGTTCTGCAGAAGAAGCAGATTAACCCTTATCTCAAAGTCTATAACTCATTTTTACCCGTAATGATGTTTAAACAATCGAATTCATCAACATTTATTTGTAAGATGTAGTTTTAGAACATTTTTAAACTACAAAGGTGGTTATTGGTCACTTAAACAATCCTCCTTAAAGAAGTGACCTTATGTAGAATGTTATGTTTACCTAGAATGTGACCTTTAATGCTTTCATCAAATGAACCCCACCTATACAAGAAACTACTAAGCTTGATCTATATTTCGGAAACAGTGTCAGCGATATTGTCTCCGAAAATGAAGACAAGTATAATTTGAAATTTTGCATGAGGTTTTTTTTGCATGATAAAAAGTGTGTCTTTCCCTGTAAATAACTTTACTACAACTTTAAAAGGTGCCATGAAGTACAAATCATAGGAAATAGATGGAAAACGAATTATTTAAGAAAATAATTCACTTACAAATTAAAAACATGTCATATTTCCATGATATGAATAATAGGGATGAAACGGTATGCCTATGCCACGGTTTGGTACGTATTGCGATACAGATCGACCTCCCGGTTCGGTAAATTTCGGTTCGGTTCTTCAATAGTTCAACACCATCTATCAACAATAAAAATAACAGATGAACTGCACAAATAATTTCAATTGTTAAACAAGTCGACTCAGTCGAAAACATTCAAATAACTCAAAATACAGCTAGATTAAACCCTGGACACTCAAAGAGCAAACACTGCTTGTCATCTTGTAATCAAATTGACTCATCGTGTATTGAAATCCTGATTCAATACTAACTTTGCTGAGTCAATTTAATTTTTTAGAATACAAAGGTTCAAGCGGACTTTACCTGTGCCATGAATTCTTAATTGTAATTTCATCAAACATTACTAGACTGTAAAATAACCAATCCGAATCACAACAATATTCAATCAATTTTAAACTTGAACACAGGAAAGTTAGTGATATTTAAGTTATTTAAGTAATTAATTACGCTGTTCATATTTTGTTTTGAAATAATGGAAGGAATGTTTATTTACTGTGTATAACCATGTCTTTTAATTTGTCATTTATTAAGATGTTCGTTGCTGCAGGCCACATATGCAGCCAGGGTGGTATTTACGTATTGATCGTCAGTGACTTTAGACCCTTTGACATCCATACGACAAAAGTGTGCGACGAAGTTCCCTGATTCATGAAAAAGTTCACATTTTCTGTAACAGAAATAAAAAAAATAAATAATGTGGTTGTAATAATTATTTCACTAGTTCGTAGAGTCTCTGTTCATGACCCGATAAATTTGCATAAGTCAACCCAGCCCCCGGATGTAACAATGTTTTTACGATTAAAATCTCTGTGAGTAAATTTGGATTTTGATTATAGCCATACATATATGAAAAATATCCTACCATTATCACAACATATGATCATGTATGAGTTTACATTCTAAGTACGAAATGTGTTTGACATGACATGGACCGACTTTCCAATATGCGAAGTTGAAGTACAGCCGTGAAACAATCACCCCATTTCGCTTAAACATAAATTACAAATTAACAAGTCTCGTGTATGTAAAATAATTGTATGAATACAATTGCTAAATGCAAATGCAAATGAAATTTGATAGAAATTATACCCGTTTTCAAACGAAATCATAGATGGACATGTCAGTTCGAATTCATTGCAAATGGATGTCATTGGTCTGATATAAAATAAATGAATGCACGTTCATCCATGAAATTAACAAGAATAACAAACAAATATATTTCAAAGAATAAATGTGAACAAATCGGCGAATTTACAGTTTAGTGTCAAACGAAACACTGTTGGTGACATGATCAATTTTGTACAGTCGAGTTAATCATGTGACATTGCTGACATCAATGACAAAGCTACCGAACCGAAATTTTTATTGTATTTTTTCAAGTTTTCAAGATGATTTTTACATAAAATCTAAAACAGACAATTGGGAAAATTTGTCCTAACTTCGGTTTTAAATGGAAGATTTACAAAGTGATTATTAGATTTATTGATTTGAACAAATCTGTAATCTGCAAAAGGAAATGCATAACAATGATAAGCGATGAGTGTTTGTTGACTGTCATGTTTCACGATATCGATAAATGTATGACGTTGAAATATATAAAAACTGTAATGCCATATGCTCATATTTGGAACACAGAAAAATGAAGAGATATTTTCAGCTTTTGTGTAAATTTTATTACAATTGATGCATTATTTTAGAAGTATTGCATTGTTCATTGAATAAAATCCATTGTTACAAATTACGTCGACATTTTATAAATACAATGGAGATCGTTTATGAAAGGCTCTTGTTTTCTGAAAGAAAAACACATATCATCATCTTAATTTTTTCTGGTATAATATTTAATTCTGAACAAAATGGTGTTACAATTGGACTGCATAACTAATTATTACCAACATAATTTGAGTTTGAAAATGTAATACAATTTTAGAACTACTGTAATATTTAATTTTTTTCATACACAAGTGTAAAACTAATTGATATTAGAAAAATGAAGCATTTATCAATAATTTATAATGACAATAATAAGTTATAAAACAATGTGACTGTACTACGACAACCCAATGACGTGTCATTTTCTTCACCAATCACAAAGGTAGTTCTCAATTAGTTCTAGTCTAAATATAGAAAAAGTTTTCCAATTTCTCAAAATCAAAACTGAACATAAACGATCATTGTCACCTGACCTAGATTTTTAGGTCTGAAACATACAACTCCAGAATCTGTCGACCCCATTCTTTTAACCCGTAATTTTTAGTATCAATTTGATAATTTATATCCTGTAATATACGGTAACTTTCTGTCAAAATAGTCCAAACGAATTACCACTGCGCTGTTCAGACATGTCCACTCGAGTCATGACATGCAAGTTTGGATGTCTATTGAACTTTGGACCAGTTTGAATGAAAATCAACAGAATGTAATACCTTTTGATGGCATTTGAGTGAAGTTTATTTGTGTCTCACGAGTATAGTAGATAAAAAGGAACTTTACAAAAATCGAATGGTACAGCAATACAAATATGCGCTGTATTCATGTGGTTACTTTTTCCCTGCTTCGCTATCTGATGATGAATGATGTGTTCCAAAATGTTAACATTCTAGACCACATGTATATAGGACTGTCTAAACATGGTGTGATTATAAACTATAGCTACCAAAAACATAAAACTGCCAGAGATAGTCTATTTTGATTGTCTTTAATATACAAATGTTTTATAAATAAGTTCTCACGATTTCATACATCATAGTATGGTTCTTTTTATCGTTATGTCAAAGGTTCAAATACATTAGGGTGCTGAAATCTCATTTTCAAAAGTTTTTTTGGCCAGACATTAATTGTAAATGAAGGATAAATGTAATTTATAAAATATGCTGTCGACATAAATTCCTTTCTTGGACTTCATTTTGTTAACACATTATTACTGTATGACGTCATTAAAGAAGCCAATAATAGCCTAGGCCTCTATCTCATGATGATGATTATGATGGATATTTATAAAGCACCAGTGTCCACAGGCTCGTGCTGTATCTAATCTAAAACAACGAGTTTTTAAAACGTGTGTAATATGAAAAATTATGTTTAAACAATGTAAATTTAGTTTAATTGGCTTCTGAAGGCATGCTGTAGAGTCTGTTTCAGTCTTATATGATATGTTCAATGATTTTCGGATAAATAGTTCTGCTTTTCAAATACGTCTTCTTCATGCCGTCAATGGTAGTTAAATCCATTTTATTATGTTTGTTTATTTGTTAAACTACTTTATCATGATTAATTTAGTCATAACTCACCATTATAACTCAATCACCTGTCTTCAATGATGTAAAAATGGGCGGTTTGTTATCAACTACAGAATGAAGTCCTGGGGACATCTGTGATTGAAATAACACTGTATATCGGTTGTGAGTTTAAATGGATGGCATCATTTCTCAGTTGACAATAAACTGTGAACTCTTAAATGGAAATAATCTCGCATCTAACCTGTTTGCCCCCCTTTAATTAGGATATACATTTGTACGAATTCTTGAATGTATGAAGCTATTGCTATATACAATATACATATTTACTAATACCAATATGAATGTTATGTACACAAATATTGCAACCGCTTGACAAACCATTTTGTGTCTGATTAATTTATATCGTGATTTAGAAAGAGCTGTTTAAACTTCAGACAACGCAAACAAGGTGTTGACGACATGCGGGAGTTGTTAATAGCACCAGCATTCATGGGTTGTGGAAACAAGACTCAACTATCTACAGACTGGGAGTAACGTTACACCTCACAGTGACACGTTTATCAGCCTCCTACACAACCTCATAACTCCAAACTTAAGCAACGTAAACTCTGATAATGTCAAAGATCTAATTCATTTTCAATACTAAATTATAAATTTATTCGACATACCTCTTCTTAAACATTTTAAAGGACGCTCTTATTTGCTTGTCATACCAGCAGAAACTGATGATAAGGAGAATAAAACATTGCTATTGTGAAAGCAAAACGTTGATCATGCACAAAGTTGCGTCATCTCTAAACAACCAAGTTTACCACACCGTAAAACAAGACCTAGGCAGCAGTCGTTAAAGGGGAATTACGAGTGTTGTTTTAAATTAGAGTCACATACCACAAACGTCATCTATGTTATTATCGAAAAATACTGACGACTGCTGAACATTATCAAATTAATGATAACTAGGTTTGCAAGGTGTCACTACAATGGTGAAAGGTCGTCATATGGATGACGTGATTCAACTATTCTGTGTACTTTTAGAAACAAGTAGTACATTTTTGGAGTGTCAGTCTTTAGTAGGTCGTATAACTAGTATTCATGTAATTGGGACAATTTCAGCTTCTGTGCTTGTCTAATATGGTCGTTGCTCGATGTTATTGACATCAATTAATTGTATTTGGGGATGAATGTTAAAGTCAAATGACATGATTTGAACTTAATTAAGCACATTGAATTGGCACGTATCAAACCAAATAAAATTGTATAAGCAATGTGCTACATGTACTTAACTGATTAATCTGAATAAAGGGTCAGTAATAGCCTAGTGCTTCCTGCAGCATCGAGTACACGAATAAGGACAAATTCGTAAATGTTGTGCTGACAATATAGATTAATGACCTCAAGTAACATTTTAACATAAGAATATTCTGCGGTGGACCATGTACAAATACAAGGCAAGATGAACACTTAGAATATTCAGTAAACATTAAGAACAATAATAAACAAACTAAAATGTATTTTGAGAAACAGATCACGAAAGAGAGGCCAGACCAATATCGCTTGACCTTATCAAGTATAAAGAAGCATGTGTACTCCAGCTCTAGTGTCCTCTCCAAGGGATAGTTGGCTGATGGCTAGAGTTTATCAAGTTATCCGAGGGCTCTGTTTAACCAGATAACCATTAGGTGAAGCTGTATCGAATCAGATTGCTTCACTTGGCTCCAATACCTCACTGACACTGGGGGATATGTATGTACAATAACAGAGGATGGCAGTAGCAACATTAACATTGCCTCCCGAGAAAAGGATGGAAAGTTCAATTACATGTAAGTAGCATGGACATGCCTATTTAATGAAGTTGAAAGGCCAAACGCCTACTGAGAGCATAACGAAGGGGCTGGAATGAGGAGATGGAGTTTGGTTTCTGGATCACATGACACAGAATGTTTTCAGAAAAGAAGGTCTGAAACGAGAAGGTCAACGGCAATTTGAAAGGGTACATGTACTTAAATAATATCTACCAAAATATTTCAGTTCCATTCAATGTATTAGTTTTACTCATTTATATGACGAGTGGTGCTATTCATGCAAGTGAAGTGAATAGAAGTGGCGCATCAAATTATTGTTATTCAAAAGAATTTATAGAGACAATATTCATGTTGGAGAAAAAAGTGTTATTTTCTTTAGGTACGTTTTAATGACAGTTGGATATACATGTGTTGGATTTATGCGGACATTGTGCTCATTTGTAGAACATAGAGGAATTACGTCAATTAACAATCACGTGGATTAGTTAAATATCAACCCCCCTTTTCTGTAGCATCTGGAAGTAAAAACTGTTTAAATCACTCATTGGTGAACATATCTCGATCACTTTTCGCACCTGAGTTAAACCTTCAGTGATACCCAGACACTAATCCGTGTAACAACATCACTAAAACAACACGACACATCAAAGGATTTATATCATTGACCCTGGAAACAGTAAGAGAATTAGGGCAGTGGACACTGTACTGAAAGATCAGTTCATGTTTATCGTATCCGTGGTCTCAATCACATATTTAAATAAACAAAATGAAATGCACGTATTAATTGGCAATGTAAATTTAGCATATATGGATAATAATACATAGAGATTATTACCCGAGGAAGTGTGTCATATGACTTTTACGAAACGAGTGTGAATAAATTTGCACGAGTTTCGTAAAAGTCATATGACACACTTTCGAGTGTAATAATTTCTTTATTATCCATTTTATTCCATTTAATTCGCGTAAAAATAACCAGGAAACGGCCCACTTCTCTTGCGACGGCAAGCTACAGTGACGTCACGAACAATCGTTTTATGACGTCACAGACGACAAAATACGGGAGGTCACGGTGAAACAATGGTTGCTAGGCAAACCTGATATGTGCACATGTGCTCATATCAATAATATTAACATTATTTATTAACGTTATTTTCAACCATATGGGTAATAATATGTTTTACAACTTTTCGTTGGTTCTTTCATTTCAAATAGAAGATGGTACTGTATATCTGTTTTAATTCTTATCATTTTCAATTATTCTCAATGTATACAATTTGTTACAATTTATACATAACTATCATCATGTATAATTTTGTTATGGATGCATAAGATGGTAATATTGTAACATCACTGTAATGCTATGGTATGCATCATCACTTAAATTAAAGTGATAACATGACATGGACGATTTTAAGATAAAATATTTTGTACAAATTTATATACCTGTGTTAGAAGTATATTGGCTTAGATATTTCCTAAATTATTTTGGTCCATAATACCTTTAATTGACACTTTATCCATAAAAGTGTATACCTTTAGTCAGTTTTAGAATCAAGTGAGAATGTAGTTATTAAGTTAACTGATCAATGGATAACAGATTTTATGAGATACTTTGAAGTAATTATGAAGTTAATTAACGTCCTTTATTCGTTTAATATTTCACTTCATATCATCGTCAAACAGATACTTTAGTTTTAAGTACCACATTAATGTTGAAGATGTTGTATTGTACTTATCTATTACGTTAACAATTGTATATGTATTAATATGCGACTCTCTAGAATACCCAGTCTAACCTGGTTCCGCACCTCCTGCCAATGATACCATCAAAAGAACACATATGATGCCAGTTCAGTACATGCGATATACTTGGTAGTGGGTTGGCACTCCTATGCTGAGTCTGTGAATTGTCGCTGACACAGACAGTTGTCAAGTTTTCACTCAGATAAGTAGGTGACTGCTATGGTAACAGGAGGATGCGACTTTTTAATCTAATGAAATGGTGTCGATTTCGTACAGACAGTTAGTTACAAAACAAAATGATGTATTGACAGTTCTGCAAATACATGCATACACTGCCAATAGGCTTGTTTAACTGTTACTGTAAGTATATAGAACATACACTCAGTTATATAATTATTTATTAGCATTTAAACGTTTTTCAAATATTTTGTGAACTTTGACACTGTGAAGGTGACAATTCCTTCTTGTCAAATATCTAAATATGATACGTCGCTGAACACAATATTTTTCAACATCATCTAAGCATTTTTGCCACTTTCTCAATCTTTAAAAACTGAAAGTGATGTTTTCAATTACCGTTTTTTAGAAGGAGCTATAGTTTAAAAGAGAAAAATTCGTGAAAACAGATTATTTAATCATGTTTGCTCTAAATGGAATATAAATCACTAGGTAACTCAGCGCAGTTATGCAAATCTTCTACAAACGAGATGGTAAAGGTCGTACAAGATAATTCAACGCGGATTGTTGATCATAAACGGATAGCTTAGGGGTTTAATTACATTGTATGATTTCCATTCCAACAAGTCTTAGCAGTATCTTCTGATGCTGCATGATGCATGAGCAACTTTGGTTCAATACAATCTGTTTGCTGATACAAAACTCATTAGCCGAAATTGGAAAGTTATTTCCTTCATGATTAACACTTGTGATGTGATTATTATCTAAATGAGACGAACTGTTGCAGCTATTGAGAGCATATAAGAGGACCAGTGAACAGATGGTAGTCATATTGAGAGATATTGAGACCTATTAACTGTCCCCTCGGGACCTGTCATTTCGTCCTGTATGTTTTCCCATTCTGAGCAATCAAACCCAGCACACATTCTGTTCGAGAAAACAAAGGGTTTAATTCCACTGAAATTGTACACATCAACACAAATTGGTATCAATTTAAAACTACAAATCCTCTTAAGGATTGGATAAGCCTTGCGCTGTGAGGCAGCATATCAGGAGCTCTCTCCACTGTTTCTTGATAAGTTGCGCTGCATGTACAGTCAAGAAAATAGACATGTATATAATTAACAACATTTTGATCACTATACATGTGAAAGTAGAGGCTTATACATACTATAAAGGAAATCAATTAAAATTGACAGTCACACTATTTTAACGTCATTGTACGACAGCTTGCACGTCGTTGCCATCAGCTATATTCGTGAGTGTTATTCCAAATTACATAAATATCTCAAACTTGTGATGAATTTCCTTGTATGATTAACTGATAGTTGTTCTTTCTCTATGCACTCTTCGACTGATAGTTTATTAAATAATAAAAATTACACGCTAGGTAGTCAAATGTACACTTAAATTGATCAAAACTGCTGTGACGTCAGGTTTTTATGTTTAAGAAGGGAAATTAAAAAATGAGGTTGAAATGATGAAAAACGTTTAGTGACCCTCTATTATTATCACTGAATGCGTTTGATCATGCAACTGCGCATGTCGTATTACATTTTAACGATATCTAAAATATGTGTGTAAATCCTGTTGAATATGCGAAAACGATGATATAAATTATGATTTTTCTTCAAAAAGTGCTTAATTGAATTGTGTTTCTCATAACACAGTCATTGGTTTTCAAAATATAAACTTGCTATACGTGTATGTGATTAATATGTATTTAAACTGATCCTGAGTTTATTCACTGAAAGCGCATGCTTCATTAATATATTTAAGTAGATCAAATTGGTTAAGGAGAGATGGGTTCCAGAAATCGAACTCGCTTACGGTAACATTTTGAGACAACACATTTTTGTAGTGAATAAGTCTAAAAATATATGGATTACGTTGTTTGGGGCATACGCTTATCCATACACTAACAGAAAGTGCTTAAATTTTCCGTAACACCTTTTTAACGATCATTTTACGACATGACGCATAATGTTATCGTCACCTATATTCGCGGTAAATGTGTTACTGCGTGTGTTATTCAAATTACATATGTATCTTTAGTTACTGACGAATTTAAATCGCCTGGTATAATCAATTAGATTGATAGTATGTTCAATAATGATTACACGGTATGCCGTCAAAGTTACATTTGAAATCATCAAAATTGCCGTGATGTTAGGTTTAGGTTTTTATGTTTATGAAGGTAATTTTAAAAATGACGTTAAAGTGATGAAAAACCTACAGTGACCCCCTATTTTTATTTCTGAATTCGTTTGTTTATTCAAATGTGCACATTATATTGCATTTTTAGAAATATCTAAAAATACGTGTGTCAGTGAGAATTCCTGCTCAATGTGCGAAAAACGATGAGAAAAATGCCGTTTTTAATTAAAAAGTGCTTAATTTAATTTTGTTTCTCTTTCCAATGTCATTAATTTTCAAAATATAGACTTGCTATGTATCCCCGTATGTAACTGAAATGTATTTGAAAGGATTCTGAGCTTATTCGTTGAAAGCGAGCGCTTCATCTTAATACATCAAATCAGTCAAAAATGGGGTAATTTGCCGACAGGAGTATTATTAGTAATGCTGATAACTCTTTAAATCGTTCGGTGACCCCCAAATTTTCTTATATTTTTGGATAAAAGACACAATAAACCTGCTAATTTGAAAAAATAAACGAATTCTAAAATATTGTGTTTCATCGTCCCATCTCTCCTTAAAATTATTATTAATTTCATTAAATATATCTCCTTATTATTATTAATGCTGATAACTCTTTAAATTGTTCAGTAACCTCAAAATTTTCTTTCATGTGTGCATAAAAGACATAATAAACTTGATTCTTTGAAAAAAGGGAATTCTAACATATTTTATTTCATTGTCCCACATCTTCTTAATATAGATATAATACATGTTTTACTGTCAGAACCTAGGGAGAGTATTTTCGTTAATCTTATTCAGTTGACCATTGAGGAAAACTGATAGACCGATACATCTGGCTATAGTTCTGCTATTCTACTCCAGTAGGAAATTAAGTCTGTAAGACATAAATGTCCATTTATAAAACAGCACATCTGAGATTACAGGGAGTAAGGACTGCTTGTGCTAAACCAGAAGTTGGCAGTCATCAACAAACTTTTCTTTGATAGATTTAGATATTTTCAATTAAATGATGTAAATAATATCAACTCATTTCAAGTCATCACTATTGTATGTTATCACTACATTTGTGGAACCTGTTACATGTCATGTCGAAAAAAAATTTAGAATTTAAAAAATGTCACGTGTCAACAGAAAGAAAATGTAACTGTCTACATAAAAACGGAAAATCAACATGCAAGCATCATGTGTTATGTTTTTTAATGGAATATGATGCAATTGGACTTGTACACAATTAAGTTAGTAATATCATTCATACAGGTTCTGCAGAAGCAGCAGATTAACCCTTATCTCAAAGTCTATAACTCATTTTTACCCGTAATGATGTTTAAACAATCGAATTCATCAACATTTATTTGTAAGATGTAGTTTTAGAACATTTTTAAACTACAAAGGTGGTTATTGGTCACTTAAACAATCCTCCTCAGAGAAGTGACCTTATGTAGAATGTTATGTTTACCTCGAATGTCACTTTAAGTGACCTTTAATGCTTTCATCAAATGAACCCCACCTATACCAGAAACTACTAAGCTTGATCTATATTTCGGAAACAGTGTCAGCGATATTGTCTCCGAAAATGAAGACAAGTATAATTTGAAATTTTGCATGAGGTTTTTTTTGCATGACAAAAAGTGTGTCTTTCCCTGTAAATAACTTTACTACAACTTTAAAAGTTGCCATGAAGTAAAAATCATAGGAAATAGATGGAAAACGAATTATTTAAGAAAAAATTCACTTACAAATTAAAAACATGTCACATTTCCATGATATGAATAATAGGGATGAAACGGTATGCCTATGCCACGGTTTGGTACGTATTGCGATACAGATCGAGCTCCCGGTTCGGTAAATTTCGGCTCGGTTCTTCAATAGTTCAACACCATCTATCAACAATAAAAATAATAGATGAACTGCACAAATAATTTCAATTGTTGAACAAGTCGACTCAGTCGAAAACATTCAAATAACTCAAAATACAGCTAGATTAAACCCTGGAGACTCAAAGAACAAACACTGCTTGTCATCTTGTAATCAAATTGACTCATCGTATATTGAAATCCTGATTCAATACTTACTGTGCTGAGTCAATTTGATTTTTTAGAATACAAAGGTTCAAGCGGACTTTACCTGTGCCATGAATTCTTAATTGTAATTTCATCAAACATTACTAGACTGTAAAATAACCAATTCGAATCACAACAATATTCAATCAATTTTTAACTTGAACACAGGAAAGTTAGTGATATTTAAGTTATTTAAGTAATTAATTACGCTGTTCTTATTTTGTTTTGAAATAATGGAAGGAATGTTTATTTACTGTGTATAACCATGTCTTTTAATTTGTCATTTATTAAGATGTTCGTTGCTGCGGACCACATATGCAGCCAGGGTGGTATTTACGTATTGATCGTCAGTGACTTTAGACCTTTTGACGTCCAAATGACAAAAGTGTGCGACGAAGTTCCCTGATTCATGAAAAAGTTCACATTTTCTGTAAAAGAAATAAAAAAATAAATAATGTGGTTGTAATAATTATTTCACTAGTTCGTAGAGTCTCTGTTCATGACCCGATAAATTTGCATAAGTCAACCCAGCCCCCGGATGTAACAATGTTTTTACGATTAAAATCTCTGTGAGTAAATTTGGATTTCGATTATAGCCATACATACGAGTATATGAAAAATATCCTACCATTATCACAACATATGATCATGTATGAGTTTACATTCTAAGTACGAAATGTGTTTGACATGACATGGACCGACTTTCCAATATGCGAAGTTGAAGTACAGCCGTGAAACAGTCACCCCATTTCGCTTAAACATAAATTACAAATTAACAAGTCTCGTCTATGTAAAATAATTGTATGAATACAATTGCTAAATGCAAATGCAAATGAAATTTGATAGAAATTACCCGTTTCAAACGAAATCATAGATGGACATGTCAGTTCGAATTCATTGCAAATGGATGTCATTGGTCTGATATAAAATAAATGAATGCACGTTCATCCATGAAATTAACAAGAATAACAAACAAATATATTTCAAAGAATAAATGTGAACAAATCGGCGACTTCACAGTTTAGTGTCCAACGAAACACTGTTGGTGACATGATCAATTTTGTACAGTCGACTTAATCATGTGACATTGCTGACATCAATGACAACGCTACCGAACCGAAATTTTTATTGTATTTTTTTAAGTTTTCAAGATGATATTTACATAAAATCTTAAACAGACAATTGGAAAAATGTGTCCTTACTTCGGTTTTAAATGGAAGATTTACAAAGTGATTATTAGATTTATTGATTTGAACAAATCTGTAATCTGCAAAAGGAAATGCATAACAATGATAAGCGATGAGTGTTTGTTGACTGTCATGTTTCACGATATCGATGAATGTTTGACGTTGAAATATATAAAAACTGTAATGCCATATGCTCATACTTGGAACACAGAAAAATGAAGAGATATTTTCAGCTTTTGTGTAAATTTTATTACAATTGATGCATTATTTTAGAAGTATTGCATTGTTCATTGAATAAAATCCATTGTTACAAATTACGTCGACATTTTATAAATACAATGGAGATCGTTTATGAAAGGCTCTTGTTTTCTGAAAGAAAAACACATATCATCATCTTAATTTTTTCTGGTATAATATTTAATTCTGAACAAAATGGTGTTACAATTGGGCTGCATAACTAATTATTACCAACATAATTTGAGTTTGAAAATGTAATACGATTTTAGAACTACTGTACTATTTAATTTTTTTCATACACAAGTGTAAAACTAATTGATATTAGAAAAATGTAGCATTAATCAATAATTTATAATGACAATAATAAGTTATAAAACAATGTGACTCATAAATTTTTAAATTAAAAAAAACAAATACGTTAATAACTAAGGAGAAAAAAGCTTTAAATGAAGTATACCCATGTGATGTAATTGTTACAATTTTACAAATCTGACGCTCTCTGCCAAAAATGATGTGACACATATCAACCAATCGGTATGACTGTACTACGACAACCCAATGACGTGTCATTTTCTTCACCAATCACAAAGGTAGTTATTTCTCAATTAGTTCTAGTCTAAATATAGAAAAAGTTTTCAAATTTGTCAAAATCAAAACTGAACATAAACGATCATTGTCACCTGGCCTAGATTTTTAGGTCTGAAACATACAACCTCGGAATCTGTCGACCCCATTCTTTTAACCCGTAATTTTTAGTATCAATTTGATAATTTATATCCTGTAATATACGGTAACTTTCTGTCAAAATAGTCCAAACGAATTACCACTGCGCTGTTCGGACATGTCCACTCGAGTCATGACATGCAAGTTTGATCTACGTAGGGATGTCTATTGAACTTTGGACAAGTTTGAATGAAAATCAACAGAATGTAATACCTTTTGATGGCATTTGAGTGAAGTTTATTTGTGTCTCACGAGTGGAGTAGATAAAAAGGAACTTTACAAAAATCGAATGGTACAGCAATACAAATATGCGCTGTATTCATGTAGTTACTTTTTCCCTGCTTCGCTATCTGATGATGAATGATGTGTTCCAAAATGTTAACATTCTAGACCACATGTATATAGGACTGTCTAAACATGGTGTGATTATAAACTATAGCTACCAAAAACATAAAACTGCCAGAGATAGTCTATTTTGATTGTCTTTAATATACAAATGTTTTATAAATAAGTTCTCACGATTTCATACATCATAGTATATTTCTTTTTATCGTTATGTCAAAGGTTCAAATACACTAGGGTGCTGAAATCTCATTTTCAAAAGTTTTTTTGGCCAGACATTAATTGTAAATGAAGGATAAATGTAATTTATAAAATATGTTGTCGACATAAATACCTTTCTTGGACTTCATTTTGTTAACACATTATTACTGTATGACGTCATTAAAGAAGCCAATAATAGCCTAGGCCTCTATCCAATGATGATGATGATGGATATTTATAAAGCACAAGTGTCCACGGGCTCGTGCTGTATCTCATCTAAAGCAACGAGTTCCTAAAACGTGTGTAATATGAAAAATTATGTTTAAACAATGGAAATTTAGTTTAATTGGATTCTGAAGGCATGCTATAGAGTCTGTTTCAGTCTTATATGATATGTTCAATGATTTTCGGATAAATAGTTCTGCTTTTCAAATACGTCTTCTTCATGCCGTCAATGGTAGTTAAATCCATTTTATTATGTTTATTTATTTGTTAAACTACTTTATCATGATTAATTTAGTCATAAGTCACCATTATAACTCAATCACCTGTCTTCAATGATGTAAATATGGGCGGTTTGTTATCAACTACAGAATGAAGCCCTGGGGACATCTGCGATTGAAATAACACTGTATATCGGTTGTGAGGTTAAATGGATGGCATCATTTCTCAGTTGACAATAAACTGTGAACTATTAAATGGAAATAATCTCGCATCTAACCTGTTTGCCCCCCTTTAATTAGGATATACATTTGTACGAATTCTTGAATGTATGAAGCTATTGCTATATACATTATACATATTTACTAATACCAATATGAATGTTATGTACAAAAATATTGCAACCGCTTGACAAACCATTTTGTGTCTGATTAATTTATATCGTGATTTAGAAAGAGCTGTTTAAACTTCAGACAACGCAAACAAGGTGTTGACGACATGCGGGAGTTGTTAATAGCACCAGCATTCATGGGTTGTGGAAACAAGACTCAACTATCTACAGACTGGGAGTAACGTTACACCTCACAGTGACACGTTTATCAGCCTCCTACACAACCCCACAACTCCAAACTTAAGCAACGTAAACTCTGATAATGTCAAAGATCTAATTCATTTTCAATACTAAATTATAAATTTATTCGACATACCTCTTCTTAAACATTTTAAAGGACGCTCTTATTTGCTTGTCATACCAGCAGAAACTGATGTTAAGGAGAATAAAACATTGCTATTGTGAAAGCAAAACGTTGATCATGCACAAAGTTGCGTCATCTCTAAACAACCAAGTTTACCACACCGTAAAACAAGACCTAGGTTGCAGTCGTTAAAGGGGCATTACGAGTGTTGTTTTAAATTTGAGTCACATATCACAAACGTCATCTATGTTATTATCGAAAAATACTGACGACTGCTGAACATTATCAAATTAATGATAACTAGGTTTGCAAGGTGTCACTACAATGGTGAAAGGTCGTCATATGGATGACGTGATTCAACTATTCTGTGTACTTTTAGAAACAAGTAGTACATTTTTGGAGTGGCAGTCTTTAGTAGGTTATATAACTAGTATTCATGTAATTGGGACAATTTCAGCTTCTGTGCTTGTATAATATGGTCGTTGCTCGATGTTATTGACAACAATTAATTGTATTTTAGGGATGAATGTTAAAGTCAAATGACATGAGTTGAACTTAATTCAGCACATTGGCACGTATCAAACCAGATAAAATTGTATAAGCAATGTGCTACATGTACTTAACTAATTAATCTGAATAAAGGGTCAGTAATAGCCTAGTGCGTCCTGCAGCATTGAGTACACGAATAAGGACAAATTCGTAAATGTTGTGCTGACAATATAGATTAATGACATCAACTAACATTTTGACATAAGAATATTCTGCGGTGGACCATGTACAAATACATCTCAAGACGAAAACTTAGAATATTCTGTAAACATTAAGAACAATAATAAACAAACTAAAATGTATTTTGAGAAACAGATCACGAAAGAGAGGCCAGACCAATATCGCTTGACCTTATCAAGTATAAAGAAGCATGTGTACTCCAGCTCTAGTGTCCTCTCCAAGGGATAGTTGGCTGAAGGCTAGGGTTTATCAAGTTATCCGAGGGCTCTGTTTAACCAGATAACCATTAGGTGAAGCTGTATCGAATCAGATTGCTTCACTTGGCTCCAATACCTCACTGACACTGGGGGATATGTATGTACAATAACAAAGGATGGCAGTAGCAACATTAACATTGCCTCCCGAGAAAAGGATGGAAAGTTCAATTACATGTAAGTAGCATGGACATGCCTATTTAATGAAGTTGAAAGGCCAAACGCCTACTGAGAGCATAACGAAGGGGCTGGAATAAGGAGAACGGGTTTGGTTTCTGGATCACATGACATACGGTACAAGGTGGTCAGAAAAGAAGATATAAACGAGAAGGTCAACGGCAATTTAAAAGTGTGCATGTCTTCCAAAATATTTAAGTAACATTTAATGTATTAGTTTTACTCATTTAAGTGACGATTGATATTATTTATGCAGGTGTAGAAGCGACGGGACACATTTCACAGACAATGAGTCATAATTACTTACAAGCAAGACACTTCATAGAAAAAACACTATCTATGGGGTTTGATTGACAAGTGTAATGTTGAATACAAGTGTAGCATACAATTTACTAGGCATTTTCACTGTTGTCTAATGTTCAAGTTCTATTTTTTATTTAGTCATTGAACAAAATCAGGTTTGTTAATATACTCATCACATATTCAACTAAAAGGTACGATAACAGCGACATATCTATTAAATGAAAGCCAAGAAAAATGACATGAAGGGATCAAACTAGTAGTTGCTAATTGTTTCAAGTTTAGTGGAGTCAGCCAACCCAGTTGGGCAATACGCTACAGACAAAAATGCCTTCCTCATGGAGATTCCGGTAGGGTTATTTTCAGCTGTCCGTCTGCCTGTCTGTCTGACCGTTTGTCCGTAAAAACAACTTTTACCTTAGACGTGGCTCTTGTTTAGTAAGATACTTCTCTTGTGATGAGAACTGTCCGATGAAATCAAAATTTTGTCTTACCTTTTGATATTAATAGTATATTTGATACCTGATATGTGCATCCATTAAGATGCGACCTTTAATATATAGTAATACATCTTGAACTTGTGACGTCACCTTTACCGCTGGGAAGCTTTTCCAAAAACAGTAACCTCTGCTTTAATTAATTAGTGATAATGATCTTTTAATACTTAACATGACTATTCCCGTGATCATGAAATTGACAGTTTTACTGTTTTACCTTGAGTACACTCTGATATTTAAGTCGAAACTATAGTTATATCCGAGGGCATCAGTGTTAAAACATCGGTCTTATCCAGAAAAGGCACATGGTTGAAATAAGTATCAACTCTCCGATATATTTGTTTTAATTTACCTGAAAATAAAATATTGGCTATACATAAGTGTTGTTATTTCATGTCTATTATATTATTGTTTATTACAGTCATATTGTTATTGAAATGTAGCAAAGAGACAATCACTCGGTATATTTCAATGATGGAACTATCAATAATTATTCACTTGAAAAACGGACACCAACTTGTACATGTAAGTGCAGTCTTGCATTGTTAACCTGAACAAAAGGTAATATGGGAAAGGATGTTATGCAATATTCTGGAGCTTCTCCACATCTGTGACATTTACCAGAACTATTGGCATCTTTTTATCAGCACTTACAACATATGTCTTGCAAACAATCACATACAATAAAATTCACTTCGCATAGTTTATGTTCGTGATTACTTTTATCCAAATTGGTACTTTGATAATAATAATGAGGATACTTACTTATATAACGCTAAACCCACAACACAAAGGGCCGTGCTCAAAGCGCTACACACATTATTGCCCTGGTATAAGAACCAACATCGTTCCTTTTTTATTCCCAACTCCCCTCGGAGTATGCAACTTAGCTACCAATTAAGGCGCTTGTCTGTCACAGTGCCTTCACTTCCAAAACCAGTGAACTGGTACTGCTGAGTGTACAGAGACACATTTCGAATAAAGTCTCTTGCCATGGTAACACCACGAGTCTCTCCACTCCTGTCTCACTGTTGGTCAGGGAATCACCCTTCAAACTTTCAGTTTATCAATGACTTTATCTATAATAAAATTGTTAATTCCCGTTTTGAATTATTTGTTAAAGTAATGCTTTAAAAGTATCTCAATAGTGTACGCTAAATTATGTTTAAATTATCTAATGAAAACTATGTATTTAGATGTACTTTTCCGGCAATGTATTACTCGTGCCAGTCTCTGTCGCTGTTCTATTTAAGCATTGCTGCATTTCGTCTCCTATTCAACCACGTCAAGTGCAGCAAGCTACATGTACTACACTGGCACAGAAACTCGTACTAACTGCAGTCAGTGATAGAGATGCAGTGGTAGTGATACAGTCAGTTACTTTCTGCGGGGATTTGATTCAGATTATGTATCTCGTTATCGCCTTCCTATTGTTAGCGGGGAGAATGCCGTGTATGCTTATAGAGTATCGTATGTCGCAAATATCCATAGCTTAAAGACCGTTTATATTAATAAGCCTAGAGTCGATACATTATATGGCCTGAAATGACTTGAAATGAGACACGTTTCAAAGTTTATTAATATACATGAAACAATAACATACATACAATATACATAAAATATCTTTATCGCTGCGTGTTATATTTCTCATCAATTTCTATATATGGAATACAAGAACAATGAGACAAGTCAGAATACACTGGAGACCGACGTCAGGCACTGGTATCGTCATACTCATCTTACTCATCTTACCATCGCGTAGACGATTTGATCTCAGTCACTGCAGCTTGTGATTTCTGTGGAGATTTCACATCTTGATTTCGTCACAATAAATCGTCATATCAGAAATATAGTATTTTTTTCAAAACATATTATCAAACTTTATGACTAATAATCATTGGACATACATTCTGGTATTACGTTACCCATACATGGAGGTATCGTGGCGTAGGTCCTCTTTACACTAGCCGAGACCGTACTGCCTTCTTTGTGACAAGGAATCTCAAGTGTCACCAAACGCCAAGACAAATTTAAGTGTAACTGCTCCTGTGATCCTTGTGCGTCTTCATAACAATCACCATTGACATGTTCTGACTATAGGCACATGTAGCACATGTTAGTTGGAAAGCAAGCAGTAGCATCGCCGTGTTTGTGGAAAGAGCAGATCCAACGCAGAGGTCAAGGACTGAATTATTGTATGACCATCGTGTAGCTTTTCCGCGATTGTGGAATCGTTTCTGTCCCCTTCTGCAAGCACAAGTCTTACCTTCTGCAGTAATTGAGCGTCCTTGGTGCACGCTAGTTCGGTTTATTCACATTCTTTGAATTACACGCCACCACCATGGTGTGCTGTGCCGTTCATGGCGATGTCTGCAATAGGCCCTCTGAATGAGCTTGGAAAGATAAAAGCAAATAGTAGTATGCCTCGTTCGTGTATTTTAAAACGTACAAGGAAGCCAGTCCTGTCGAAACTGCAAGTTAAGCAACTTTTGAGAAACAATGACAAATTAATTATAAAATCTGGAAACAATAAATATGTAAATATACCTCCATTTTGGTATGTCGATGTTCGTCTTTAAGGTGAAATAATAACTTATATGATGTTCTATAAGCTGCAAAATTCAAAAACCTGAAATGAAAATAGTTTATCATTCTGTACCCACAACGCTTTAACTGGTCCTTTGATTTTGCTGAGCTATGTTTTATGTTTCCCCTGAACTATTACTGATATTCGTATATTTGTTCATCTAGGACATCCAATCATCGCATAGATCACAACCCAACACACACACATCAGGCCAGTTGATGCCATCCCCTCTGACACTGTGGTGAGGACGACTTACATCACGTTATTATCTTACTCATCGTCTCCTTTGTTATTCGTTTACCCCCTCTGTAATATCACTGATACAAACATAGAATGATGATCCGATACAAGTGCTGTTTGGCCTTCCTGTCTAGCAGTTCACGGTCAATGCTGATATTGTCGTGTCTTTAGGCTGGGGAAATTGAGACACATAAGCTGCTTTGCTCCACAACAGGCTTTGGATTCTTTCACTTGAGCGTCCCTCCGGGACAGTGTTACCGTCGAAATGAGCTGAAATACTATCATGAAAACGAAGTTAATGATAATTTTCAGGTATTATGAATGGCTTGAGATATTTGAATATCATTGGCGTCTGAGCAATGTTTGGATGTACTTTTGGGGATATAAATAGGGAATAATAAGTATTATCATTCAATAATTTTGAACATGCTAACTGACTTCACGAAGCTTACTGAAATACAAACATGATCATGATAATTACGCAATACTGACGAACATTTCACTAAAGTCATTTCATTGGCTGTTTATTTAGAGAAAATTCTTAGACGATGGAGATGTCTGCCAACACACATGCGTGCTAACAGCATCTAATACATAAACAGAAATTTGCATGGGTAACATTGTATTTACATGAAGTAATAAATTCAGCACTGAAACATTAACAGTTGTAAAGAATACAAACACATTGCAAAACGTAAAAAGGAATCTTTGCATCAGTAGCCATGTGTCCAACATTAAAATTGCTTTTCAATTAAAGATTACTAACCAGATTCTACTGATGTACATTCATATAAACCAAATTTCATGACAACATTTCTCAAAGGGCAACATTGTAATAGGGTTATTTGGTTTAGATATATTAATCGATTTGAGAAACGTAGAGTTGGTTATGGTTCACTTAAATTACCTTCCAGTAAATAATTAGTAACCACGAAATGTATTTATTTTATATTAATTGGATTGGTTGGTGATCTGAAGCACGCTAAATTAACTTCTAATCCATTTACTACATTCAATATCAATTAAATGACATCAGTATGATGAAATTCAATTATATAAGTCTAAGGCCATTAAGTTTAACTGTTAACAGCCTCATCATATTTTCCTTCAAGGTAATTAATATGTTCCAGTCAACAACAAGGACTCATAATCGACAAAATTGCCTTGCACATTGCAATGAGGACGACATTCGATATACAATTAGGACTTTATCAATGCGACCTATTGCCACAACCATCTAGAATGGATATTATGATACAAGCAAAATGTATTGTCTTTAATATTATAAATCCAAATGCCAAAGAAAATGAGTTCTCTCCCCCTGTCTCTCCACCCCCATCTGTTTTACTCTCTGTCTGTCTGTCTGTCTCTCTCTCTCTCTCTCTCTCTCTCTCTCTCTCTCTCTCTCTCTCTCTCTCTCTCTCTCTCTCTCTCTCTCTATATATATATATATATATATATATATATATATATATGTGTGTGTGTGTGTGTGTGTGTGTGTGTGTGTGTGTGTGTGTGTCTTTCTGTCTTTATCCATCTGTCTCTGCCTCTTTCTTAAACATAATCTCACTTGGCCATATATGACTCGTTGAAATTTATTTTCTTTGGCATTTTTCATTTGACGTTATTTCTTGAATGACACAATGCTAGACGAAGCCAGGTGTAATGAAGTACGCTCGAGCACTGAATGTTAGGTATACAAGTTGATATTTGTAGTCAGCTCATTCAACTCATATTTCAACCTTTCATGTCTATTTTCGTTTTGAATACGTTAAAAGTCAATATTTGCAAAGAAAACCTTAAAGGATATTTCTATTCCTAGCCATTTCATTAAACTATTATTCTCATTGACAACATACGTGTCAATAAATGTTGTTACAAACATCCTCCGAAACGAGTTGAATATGAAATAACCATGTGTATAAATCAAAGAAAACACACTTTACTCAGGGGATTATTAGGGTCGGTACCTATAATCGAAATATATCATATCTATGCATATAGTTACTGATAAAATGTGTGTAACATTCGATGTTAGTATATTATCAGACGTGTATTTGTTCCGTACAATCTAGGAATCATCACAATCTGCAGATTGTGAGACCTGAACAATCTAAGAATGATCACAATCTAGGAATTTGTTTCCAAGCAGTTGCATGTTGTAAATTGTCATTTCCTGTCTGCCATAATACAAATGGAATTAATACGTAAATTGTGATTTCTATCTTATCTAAAGACTAAACGGGTTGATTCCTAGATTGTAAAGGGATCTTTAATAGTTTCCCTATCTTATTTACAGACTAAAGCGGTTCTCAAATGGTTTTTATGTGGTATTCACAGACTCTAGGGATCGATTCCTAGGTTGTGAATGGTTTTGATATGTCATCTAAAGACTCTAGAAGTCAATTCCTAGATTGTGAAGGGTTCTCAGATAGTTTTTCTATCATATCTACAGACCGTTGGGGTCGATTCTTAGATTGTGAAGGGTTCTCAAGTGGTTGTTCTGTCTTATCTACAGTCTATAGGGGTCGATTCCTAGATTGTGAAGGGCTCTCAAATGGTTTTTATGTCGTATTTACAGTCTCTAGTGATCGATTCTTAGATTGTGAATGGTTTTGATATGTCATCTACAGACTGTAGAAGTAGATTTATAGATTGTGAAGGGTTCTCAAATGGTTTTTGTATCGTATTTACAGTCTATAGGGGTCGATTCCTAGGTTGTGAAGGGTTATGATATGTCATCTAAAGACTCTAGAAATCGATTCCTAGATTGTGAATGGTTCTCAGATAGTTTTTCTATCATATCAACAGACTGTTTGGGTCGATTCCTAGATTGTGAAGGGTTCTCAAATGGTTTTTCTGTCTTATCTACAGTCTAAAGGGGTATATTCCTAGATTGTGAAAGGTTCTCAAATGTTTTTCTATCGTATTTACAGTTTATAGGGGTCGATTCCTAGATTGTGAAGGGTTATGATATGTCATCTAAAGACTCTAGAAGTCAATTCCTGAATGGTTCTCAGATAGTTTTTCTATCATATCTACAGACTGTTGGGGGTCGATTCCTAGATTTTGAAGGGTTCTTAATTGGGGTGTCTGTCTTATCTACAGTCTATAGGGATCAATTCCTAGATTGTGAAGGGTTTTCATGTCATCTACAGACTGTAGAAGTCGATTCTTAGATTGTGAAGGGTTCTCAAATGGTTTTCTATCGTATTTACAGTCTATAGGGGTCGATTCCTAGATTGTGAAGGGTAATGATATGTCATCTAAAGACTCTAGTAGTCAATTCCGAGATTGTGAATGGTTCTCAGATAGTTTTTCTATCATATCTACAGACTATTGGGGTCTATTCTTAGATTGTGAAGGGTTCTCATATGGTTTTTCTATCGTATCTACAGTCTATAGGGTTCAATTCCTAGATTGTGAAGGGTTATGATACGTCATCTAAAGACTCTAGCAGTCGATTCTTAGATTGTGAAGGGTTCTCAAATGGTTTTCATGTCGTATTTACAGACTCTAGGGATCGATTCCTAGATTGTGAATGGTTTTGATATGTCATCTACAGACTGTTGGGGTCGATTCTTAGATTGTGAAGGGTTCTCATATGGTTTTTCTATCGTATTTACAGTCTATAGGGCTCGATTCCTAGATTGTGAAGGGTTATGATATTTCATCTAGAGACTTTAGAAGTCAATTCCTAGATTGTGAATGGTTCTCAGATAGTTTTTCTATCATATCTACAGACTGTTGGGGTCGATTCTTAGATTGTGAAGGGTTCTCCAGTGGTTTTTCTGTCTTATCTACAGTCTATAGGGGTCGATTCCTAGATTGTGAAGGGTTCTCAAATGGTTTTCATGTCGTATTTACAGACTCTAGGGATCGATTCCTAGATTGTGAATGGTTTTGATATGTCATCTACAGACTGTTGGGGTCGATTCTTAGATTGTGAAGGGTTCTCATATGGTTTTTCTATCGTATTTACAGTCTATAGGGCTCGATTCCTAGATTGTGAAGGGTTATGATATTTCATCTAGAGACTTTAGAAGTCAATTCCTAGATTGTGAATGGTTCTCAGATAGTTTTTCTATCATATCTACAGACTGTTGGGGTCGATTCTTAGATTGTGAAGGGTTCTCCAGTGGTTTTTCTGTCTTATCTACAGTCTATAGGGGTCGATTCCTAGATTGTGAAGGGTTCTCAAATGGTTTTCATGTCGTATTTACAGACTCTAGGGATCGATTCCTAGATTGTGAATGGTTTTGATATGTCACCTACAGACTGTTGGGGTCGATTCTTAGATTGTGAAGGCTTCTCATATGGTTTTTATATCGTATCTACATTCTATAGGGCTCGATTCCTAGATTGTGAAGGGTTATGATATGTCATCTAAAAACTCTAGCAGTCGATTCCTAGATTGTGAAGGGTTCTCAAGTGGTTGTTCTGTCTTATCTACAGTCTATAGGAGTCGATTCCTAGATTGTGAAGGGCTCTCAAATGGTTTTCATGTCGTATTTACAGACTCTAGGGATCGATTCCTAGATTGTGAATGGTTTTGATATGTCATCTACAGACTGTTGGGGTCGATTCTTGAATAGAATCGACCCCAGGAGTCGTTAGATGAAATTCTATAACCCTTCACAATCTAGGAATCGACCCCTGTAGTCGTTACATGAAATTCTATAACCCATCACAATCTAGGAATCGACCCTATAGTCGGTAGATAAGATATTAAAAAACTATATGAGAACCCATCACAATCTAGGAATCGACCCTATGGTCGGTGGATGAGACAGAAACACTATTTGAGAACCCATCACAATCTAGGAATCGACCCTATAGTCGATAGATAAGATAGAAAAAACTATTTGAGAACACTTCACAATCTGGGAATCGACCCTATAGTCGGTAGATAAGATAGAAAACACCATTTGAGAACCCTTCACAATCTGGGAATCGACCCTATAGTCGGTAGATAAGATAGAAAAAACCATTTGAGAACCCTTCACAATCTGGGAATCGACCCCTGTAGTCGTTAGATGAAATTCTATAACCCATCACAATCTAGGAATCGACCCTATAGTCGGTAGATAAAATATTAAAAATCTATTTGAGAACCCTTCACAATCTAGGAATCGACCAATGTAATCTGTTGATAAGACAGAGAAACTATTTGAGAACCCTTCACAATCTGGGAATCGACCCCTGTAGTCGTTAGATGAAATTCTATAACCCATCACAATCTAGGAATCGACCCTGTAGTCGGTAGATAAGATATTAAAAAACTATATGAGAACCCATCACAATCTAGGAATCGACCCTATAGTCGGTAGATAAGACAGAAACACTATTTGAGAACCCATCACAATCTAGGAATCGACCCTATAGTCGATAGATAAGATAGAAAAAACTATTTGAGAACACTTCATAATCTGGGAATCGACCCTATAGTCGGTAGATAAGATAGAAAAAACCATTTGAGAACCCTTCACAATCTGGGAATCGACCCTATAGTCGGTAGATAAGATAGAAAAAACCATTTGAGAACCCTTCACAATTTGGAATCGACCCCTGTAGTCGTTAGATGAAATTCTATAACCAATCACAATCTAGGAATCGACCCTATAGTCGGTAGATAAAATATTAAAAATCTATTTGAGAACCCTTCACAATCTAGGAATCGACCAATGTAATCTGTTGATAAGACAGAACAAATATTTGAGAACCCTTCACAATCTGGGAATCGACCCCTGTAGTCGTTACATGAAATTCTATAACCCATCACAATCTAGGAATCGACCCAATAGTCGGTAGATAAGATATTAAAAATTTAATCTGAGAACCCTTCACAATCTAGGAATCGACCCATGTAATCTGTTGATAAGACAGAAAAACTATTTGAGAACCCTTCACAATCTGGGAATCTGCCCCTGTAGTCGTTAGATAAAATTATATAACCCATCACAATCTAGGAATCGACCCTATGGTCGGTAGATAAGACAGAAACACTATTTGAGAACCCATCACAATCTAGGAATTGACCCTATAGTCGATAGATAAGATAGAAAAAACTATTTGAGAACACTTCACAATCTGGGAATCGACCCTATAGTCGGTAGATAAGATAGAAAAAACCATTTGAGAACCCTTCACAATCTGGGAATCGACCCTATAGTCGGTAGATAAGATAGAAAAAAACATTTGAGAACCCTTCACAATCTGGGAATCGACCCCTGTAGTCGTTAGATGAAATTCTATAACCCATCACAATCTAGGAATCGACCCTATAGTCGGTAGATAAAATATTAAAAATCTATTTGAGAACCCTTCACAATCTAGGAATCGACCAATGTAATCTGTTGATAAGACAGAGAAACTATTTGAGAACCCTTCACAATCTAGGAATCGACCCTATAGTCGGTAGATAAGATATTAAAAAACTATATGAGAACCCATCACAATCTAGGAATCGACCCTATGGTCGGTAGATAAGACAGAAACACTATTTGAGAACCCATCACAATCTAGGAATCGACCCTATAGTCGATAGATAAGATAGAAAAAACTATTTGAGAACACTTCATAATCTGGGAATCGACCCTATAGTCGGTAGATAAGATAGAAAAAACCATTTGAGAACCATTCACAATCTGGGAATCGACCCTATAGTCGGTAGATAAGATAGAAAAAACCATTTGAGAACCCTTCACAATTTGGAATCGACCCCTGTAGTCGTTAGATGAAATTCTATAACCAATCACAATCTAGGAATCGACCCTATAGTCGGTAGATAAAATATTAAAAATCTAATTGAGAACCCTTCACAATCTAGGAATCGACCCATGTAGTATGTTGATAAGACAGAAAAAACTATTTAAGAACCCTTCACAATCTGGGAATCGGCCCCTGTAGTCGTTAGATAAAATTATATAACACATCACAATCTAGGAATCGACCCAATAGTCGGTAGATAAGATATTAAAAATCTATCTGAGAACCCTTCACAATCTAGGAATCGACCCATGTAATCTGTTGATAAGACAGAAAAACTATTTGAGAACCCTTCACAATCTGGGAATCTGCCCCTGTAGTCGTTAGATAAAATTATATAACCCATCACAATCTAGGAATCGACCCTATGGTCGGTAGATAAGACAGAAACACTATTTGAGAACCCATCACAATCTAGGAATCGACCCTATAGTCGATAGATAAGATAGAAAAAACTATTTGAGAACACTTCACAATCTGGGAATCGACCCTATAGTCGGTAGATAAGATAGAAAAAACCATTTGAGAACCCTTCACAATCTGGGAATCGACCCTATAGTCGGTAGATAAGATAGAAAAAAACATTTGAGAACCCTTCACAATCCGGGAATCGACCCCTGTAGTCGTTAGATGAAATTCTATAACCCATCACAATCTAGGAATCGACCCTATAGTCGGTAGATAAAATATTAAAAATCTATTTGAGAACCCTTCACAATCTAGGAATCGACCAATGTAATCTGTTGATAAGACAGAGAAACTATTTGAGAACCCTTCACAATCTAGGAATCGACCCTATAGTCGGTAGATAAGATATTAAAAAACTATATGAGAACCCATCACAATCTAGGAATCGACCCTATGGTCGGTAGATAAGACAGAAACACTATTTGAGAACCCATCACAATCTAGGAATCGACCCTATAGTCGATAGATAAGATAGAAAAAACTATTTGAGAACACTTCATAATCTGGGAATCGACCCTATAGTCGGTAGATAAGATAGAAAAAACCATTTGAGAACCCTTCACAATCTGGGAATCGACCCTATAGTCGGTAGATAAGATATTAAAAATCTATCTGAGAACCCTTCACAATCTAGGAATCGACCCATGTAGTCTGTTGATATGACAGAAAAACTATTTGAGAACCCTTCACAATCTGGGAATCGGCCCCTGTAATCGTTAGATAAAATTATATAACACATCACAATCTAGGAATCGACCCAATAGTCGGTAGATAAGATATTAAAAATCTATCTGAGAACCCTTCACAATCTAGGAATCGACCAATGTAGTCTGTTGATATGACAGAAAAACTATTTGAGAACCCTTCACAATCTGGGAAACGGCCCCTGTAATCGTTAGATAAAAAAAATATAACCCATCACAATCTAGGAATCGACCCCTGTAGTCGTTAGATAAAATTATATAACACATCACAATCTAGGAATCGACCCTATAGTCGGTAGATAAAATATTAAAAATCTATTTGAGAACCCTTCACAATCTAGGAATCGACCCATGTAGTATGTTGATAAGACAGAAAAACTATTTAAGAACCCTTCACAATCTGGGAATCGGCCCCTGTAGTCGTTAGATAAAATTATATAACACATCACAATCTAGGAATCGACCCAATAGTCGGTAGATAAGATATTAAAAATCTATCTGAGAACCCTTCACAATCTAGGAATCGACCCATGTAGTCTGTTGATATGACAGAAAAACTATTTGAGAACCCTTCACAATCTGGGAATCGGCCCCTGTAATCGTTAGATAAAAAAATATAACCCATCACAATCTAGGAATCGACCCCTGTAGTCGTTAGATGAAATTATATAACCCATCACAATCTAGGAATCGACCCATGTAGTCGATAGATGCAATATCATAACCCATCACAATCTAGGAATCGACCCTATTGTCGGTAGATAAGACAGAAAAACTAATTGAGAATCCTTCACAATCTAGGAATCAACCCTATAGTCGGTAGATAAGATAGAAAAAAACATTTAAGAACCCTTCACAATCTAGGAATCGACCCATGTAGTCGATAGATGCAATATCATAACCCATCACAATCTAGGAATCGACCCTATTGTCGGTAGATAAGACAGAAAAACTAATTGAGAATCCTTCACAATCTAGGAATCAACCCTATAGTCGATAGAAAAGATAGAAAAAAACATTTAAGAACCCTTCACAATCTAGGAATCGACCCATGTAGTCTGTTGATACGACAGAAAAACTATTTGAGAACCCTTCACAATCTAAGAATCGACTTCTACAGTCTGTAGATGACATGAAAACCCTTCACAATCTAGGAATCGACACCTGTAGTCGTTGGATGAAATTATATAACCCATCACAATCTAGCAATCGACCCATGTATTCGATAGATGCAATATCATAACCCATCACAATCTAGGAATCGACCCTATTGTCGGTAGATAAGACAGAAAAACTATTTGAGAACCCTTCACAATCTAGGAATCAACCCTATAGTCGATAGAAAAGATAGAACAAACTATTTGAGAACCCTTCACAATCTAGGAATCGACCCTAAAGTCGGTAGATAAGATAGAAAAAACCATTGGAGAACCCTTCACAATCTAGGAATCGACCCTTGTAGTCTGTTGATACGACAGAAAAACTATTTGAGAACCCTTCACAATCTGGGAATCGACCCCTGTAGTCGTTAGATGAAATTCTATAACCCATCACAATCTAGGAATCTACCGTATAGTCGGTAGATAAGACAGAAAAACTATTTGAGAACCCATCACAATCTAGGAATCGACCCTATAGTCGATAGATAAGATAGAAAAAATCATTTGAGAACCCTTCACAATCTAGGAATCGACCCTATAGTCGGTAGATTAGATAGAAAAAACCATTGGAGAACCGTTCACAATCAAGGAATCGACTCGTACAAGTCTGTTAGATAACCTTACAAACAGATTCCTAGATTGTGATCATTTTCAGATGGTTAGGGTCGAACAATCTGCAGATTGTTTAAACAATCTAAGAATGGTGAAATATTCCTAGATTGTGAGCTCACAATCTGCAGATTGTGATGATTCCTAGATTGCACGGAACAAATACACGTCTGATACTATACTAACATCGAATGTTACACACATTTTATCAGTAACTATATGCATAGATATGATATATTTCGATTATAGGTACCGACAATCTGCAGATTGTGATATACCCTAGATGGTTCGTAACATATTCACTGTTTTTTAATTCGCTGTTTCGCTATTGTGCGCTATTCCTGAACAATGGATTTACTGTTATTCACTTTGGAAGTGTGCATATTGTCTTCACACAAAGGTTACTCGCGTTATGTTTGTCAGATTAACCTCTGTAGCAATTGCAGCTTTCTTGGTTAGAAATAGAGAATCCTAGTTTGTAAGGTTTTATTCATAGTTAGTTGTGCAAGCGTTGTAAAGGTGACATTTGTCAATGACAAAACATAATGCTAGTTATGAAAACAGACACGTTGAACACGTCGCTAGGTATTTTATTAAGAAGACAAAATCCTTCAAAACCCAAAAACTTAAAATAGTTTAAACTTGCATCAGACATATTCGAATATTCGAAATATTAGATTAATAAGAAATACCCTTTACAGTTAAAGGTCAGACATTTTAGGTCGACGATGTCGTCAATATAAGATGTGATTTCATTCGATGGAAAGTAAGGAGATCTATGATCTATGGTACGATTTTTGCGGATTGTATCATTACCCATATGGTTGAAAATAATCGAGTAAATATTATTGATATGAGCACATGTGCACATATCACGTTTGCCTAGCAACCATTGTTTCACCGTGACCTCCCGTATTTTGTCGACTGTGACGTCATAAAACGATTGTTCGTGACGTCACTGTAGCTTGCCGTCGCAAGAGAAGTGGGCCCTTTCCTGGTTATTTTTACCCGAATTAAATGGAATAAAATGGATAATAAAGAAATTATTACACTCGAAAGTGTGTCATATGACTTTTACGAAACTCGTGCAAATTTATGTATAACCCTCGCTCTCGCTCGGGAAATAAAAAATTCACACTCGTTTCGTAAAAGTCATATGACACACTTCCTCGGGTAATAATCTCTATGTATTATTATCCATATATGCTAAATTTCCATTGCCAATTTATACGTGCATTTCATTTTGTTTATTTAAATATGTGATTGAGACCACGGATACGATAAACATGAACTGATCTTTCAGTACAGTGTCCACTGCCCTAATTCTCTTACTGTTTCCAGGGTCAATGATATAAAGCCTTTGATGTGTCGTGTTGTTTTAGTGATGTTGTTACACGGATTAGTGTCTGGGTATCACTGAAGGTTTAACTATGGTGGGAAAAGTGATCGCGATATGTTCACCAATGAGTGATTTAAACAGTTTTTACTTCCAGATGCTACAGAAAAGGGGATTGATATTTAACTAATCCACGTGATTGTTAATTGACGTAATTCCTCTATTTTCTAGAAATGAGCACAATGTCCGCATAAATCCACATGTATATCCAACTGTCATTAAAACGTACCTAAAGAAAATAACACTTTTTTCTCCAACATGAATATTGTCTCTATAAATTCTTTTGAATAACAATAATGCGCCACTTCTATTCACTTCACTTGCATGAACAGCACAACTCGTCATATAAATGAGTAAAACTAATACATTGAATGGAACTTAAATATTTTGGTAGACATTATTCAAGTCCATGTACGCTTTCAAATTGCCGTTGACCTTCTCGTTTCAGACCTTCTTTTCTGAAAACATTCTGTGTCATGTGATCCAGAAACCAAACTCCATCTCCTCATTCCAGCCCCTTCGTTATGCTCTCAGTAGGCGTTTGGCCTTTCAACTTCATTAAATAGGCATGTCCATGCTACTTACATGTAATTGAACTTTCCATCATTTTCTCGGGAGGCAATGTTAATGTTGCTACTGCCATCCTTTGTTATTGTACATACATATCCCTCAGTGTCAGTGAGGTTTTGGAGCCAAGTGAAGCAATCTGATTCGATACAGCTTCACCTAATGGTTATCTGGTTAAACAGAGCCCTCGGATAACTTGATAAACCCTAGCCTTCAGCCAACTATCCCTTGGAGAGGACACTAGAGCTGGAGTACACATGCTTCTTTATACTTGATAAGGTCAAGCGATATTGGTTTGGCCTCTCTTTCATGATCTGTTTCTCAAAATACATTTTAGTTTGTTTATTATTGTTCTTAATGTTTACAGAATATTCTAAGTTTTCATCTTGCCTTGTATTTGTACATGGTCCACCGCAGAATATTCTTATGTCAAAATATTACTTGATGTCATTAATCTATATTGTCAGCACAACATTTACGAATTTGTCCTTATTCGTGTACTCGATGCTGCAGGAAGCACTAGGCTATTACTGACCCTTGATTCAGATTAATCAGTTAAGTACATGTAGCACATTGCTCATACAATTTTGTTTGTTTTGATACGTGACAATCTGCTCATCTGGCTTCCTCAGTATATTCATTGTCCATCTTCACATCAACCTAATATCTTGTGTATACCCATTCTCTCCTTAACAATGTTGTTACAACTATGTACATCAATCCAATCACATGTAAAAACATAATTACCATAATTGTATATATTCTCCTGGTTGTCAGAATAATGTACCACTTGCTTGATAACGGTGCTAGTATCTGCATCGAAACGTCGCACTCATATCAATAAAGAAGTTGACTATCCATAGAACTTGTTCTTATTCATCATACCAGCTTCTAAAATGCCTCTCAAAGAAGTGCTGAATTAAGTTCAACTCATGTCATTTGACTTTAACATTCATCCCCAAATACAATGAATTGTTATCAATAACATCGAGCAACGGCCATATTATACAAGCATAGTAGCTGACATTGTCCAAATTTCATGAATACTAGTTATATGACCTACTAAAGACTGACACTCCAAAAACGACTACCTGTTTCTAAAAGTACACAGAATAGTTGAATCACGTCATCCATATGACAACCTTTCACCATTGTAGTGTCACCTTGCAAACCTAGTTATCATTTATATGATAATGTTCAGCAGTCGTCAGTATTTTTCGATAAGTACATAGATGACGTTTGTGTTATGTGACTCAAATTTAAAACAACACTCGTAATGCCCCTTTAACGACTGCTACCTAGGTTTAATTTTACGGTGTGTCGTTAAACTTGGTTGTTTAGAGATGACTTTGTGCATGATCAACGTTTTGCTTTCAGAATAGCAATGTTTTATTCTCCTTAACATCAGTTTCTGCTGGTATGACAAGCAAATAAGAGCGTCCTTTAAAATGTTAAGAAGAAGTATGTCGAATAAATTAGTATTGAAGATGAATTAGATCTGTGAAAGTATCAGAGTTTACGTTGCTAAAGTTTGGAGTTGTCAGACTGTGTAGGAGGCTGATAAACGTGTCACTGTGAGGTGTAACGTTACTCCCATTCTGTAGTTAGTTCAGTCTTGTTTCCACAACCCATGAATGCTGGTGCTATTAACAACTCCCGCATGTCGCCATAACCTTGTTTGCGTTGTCTGAAGTTTAAACAGCTCTTTCTAAATCACGATATAAATTAATCAGACACAAAATGGTTTGTCAAGCGGTTACATTATTTTTGTACATAACATTCATATTGGTATTAGTCAATATGTATAATGTATATAGCAATAGCTTCATACATTCAAGAATTCGTACAAATGTATATCCTAATTAAAGGGGGGCAAACAGGTTAGATGCGAGATTATTTCCATTTAAGACTTCACAGTTTATTGTCAACTGAGAAATGATGCCATCAATTTAACCTCACAACCAATATACAGTGTTATTTCAACCGCAGATGTCCCCAGGGCTTCATTCTGTAGTTGATGAAACTAAAGAGGTATTCGTAAATAACAAACTGCCCATATTTACATCATTGAAGACAGGTGATTGAGTTATAATGGTGAGTTATGACTAAATTAATCATGATAAAGTAGTTTAACAAAGAAATAAACATAACAAATTGGATTTAACTACCATTGACGGCATGAATAAGACTTATTTGAAAAGCAGAACTATTTATCCGAAAATCATTGAACATATCTGTACATGTTTGATAAAAATATAAGCGCCCACTGTATGGACAGACACGTAAACATTTTGATTCGATATTGTTTACAATGTTTCCATCACAGGGGGAAAGTCATGTCTATGTTAAACTAAACTCACAAACAAAAGATAGTCACATTACAAATGCAAGATATATAGATCGAGGAGTGATACATCAAAAATCATTGAACATATCATATAAGACTGAAACAGACTCTACAGCATGCCTTCAGAAGCCAATTAAACTAAATTTACATCGTTTAAACATATTTTTTCATATTACACACGTTTTAAGAACTCGTTGCTTTAGATGAGATGCAGCACGAGCCTGTGGACACTGGTGCTTTATAAATATCCATCATCATCATCATCTTTGGATAGAGGCCTAGGCTATTATTGGCTTTAATGACGTCATACAGTAATAATGTGTTAACAAAATGAAGTCCAAGAAAGGTGTTTATGTCGAGAAAAGACATCCCTACATAGATCAAAATTGTCATGACTCGAGTGGACATGTCGGAACAGCGCAGTGGTAATTCTTTTGGACTATTTTGACAGAAAGTTACCGTTTATTACAGGATATAAATTATCATGTTGATACTAAAAATTACGGGTTAAAAGAATGGGGTCGACTGATTCCGGAGTTGTATGTTTCAGACCTAAAAATCTAGGCCAGGTGACAATGATCGTTAATGTTCAGTTTTGATTTTTTCCAAATTGGAAAACTTTTTCTTTATTTAGACTAGAACTAATTGAGAAGTAACTACCTTTGTGATTGGTAAAGAAAATGACACATCATTGGGTTGTCGTAGTACAGTCATACCGATTGGTTGATATGTGTCACATCATTTCTGGCAGAGAGCGTCAGATTTGTTAAATTGTAACAATTAAGTTTTTTTTCTCCTTAGTTATTAACATAGTATTTTTTTTTAATTTAAAAATGGATGAGTCACATTGTTTTATAACTTATTATTGTCATAATAAATTATTAATTAATACTACATTTTTCTAATATCAATAAGTTTTACACTTGTGTATGAAAAAAATAAAATAGTACAGTAGTTCTAAAATCGTATTACATTTTCAAACTCAAATTATGTTGTTAATACTTAGTTATGCAGCCTAATTGTAACACCATTTTGTAATTGTAATCATTTGTAATCATTTGTAACAATGGATTTTATTCAATGAACAATGCAATACTTCTAAAATAATGCATCAATCGTAATAAAATTTAGAAAAAAGAAAATATCTATTCATTTTTCTGTGTTCCAAATATGAGCATATGGCATTACAGTTTTTATATATTTCAACGTCAAATATTCATCGATATCGTGAAACATGACAGTCAACAAACATTCATCGCTTGTCATTGTTATGCATTTCCTTCGCAGATTACAGATTTGTTCAAATCAACAAATGTCTGTTGAAGATTTTATGTAATTGTCATCTTTAAAAGTTGAAAAAATACAATCAAAATTTCTGTTAGGTAGCGTTGTCGTTGATGTCAGCAATGTTATATGATTAACTCGACTGTACAAAATTGATCATGTGACCAACAGTGTTTCGTTTGACCCTAAACTGTGAATTCGCCGATTTGTTCACATTTATTCTTTGAAATGTATTTGTTTGTTATTCTTGTTAATTTCACGGATGTTATAACGTACATTCATTTATTTTATATCAGACCAAAATATTGTGTGACAAAACCAAGACGACACAGTGCCATCCATTTGCAATGAATGCAAACTGAAATGCCTATCTATGATTTCGTTTGAAAACGGGTATAAGTTCTATCAAATTTCAAATGAAAACTTTAAAATAACGAACATGAATCATTTAGCAATTGTATTTATTCAATTATTTTACATATACGAGACTTGTTAATTTGTAATTTATGTTTTAGCGAAATGGGGTGACTGTTATGTTTCACAGCTGTACTTCAACTTCGCATATCGGAAAGTCGGTCCATGTCAAGTCAAACACATTTCTTACGTAGAATGTAAACTAATACATGATCATATGTTGTGATAATGGTAGGATATTTTTCATATATGTATAAGTTATAATCAAAATCAAAATTTACTCACAGAGATTTTAATCGTAAAACATTGTTACATCCGGGGGCTGGGTTAACTTATGCAAATTTATCGGGTCATGAACAGAGACTCTACGAACTAGTGGAATTATTATTACAACCACATTACCACATTATTTAGTTTTTGATTTCTGTTTCAGAAAATGTGAACTTTTTCATGAATCAGGGAACTTCGCCGCAAACTTTTGTCGTATGGATGTCAAAGGGTCTAAAGTCACTGACGATCAATACGTAAATTCCACCCTGGCTGCATATGTGGTCCGCAGCAACAAACATCTTAATAAGTAACAAAGACATGGTTATACATAGTAAATAAACATTCCTTCCAATATTTCAAAACAAAATAAGAACAGCGTAATTAATTACTTAAATAACTTATATATCACTTACTTTCCTGTGTTCAAGTTTAAAATTGATTGAATATTGTTATTTTACTGTCTAGTAATTTTAGATGAAATTACAAATAAGATGTAAAGTCCGATTGAACCTTTGAATTCTAAAAAATTAAATTGACTCACCTCGATGAGTGTTGACTCAGGATTTCAATATGTGATAAGTCAATTTGATTACAAGATGACATGCAGTGTTTGTTCTTTGAGTGTCCATGGTTTAATCTAGCTGTATTTTGAGTTATTTGAATGTTTTCGAGTCGACTATTTCAACAATTTAAATTATTTGTGCAGTTCATCTGTTATTTTTATTGTTGATAGATGGTGTTGAACTATTGAAAAACCGAACCGAAATTTACCGAACCGGGAGCTCTGTATCGCAATACGTACCAAACCGTGGCATAGGCATACCGTTTCATCCCTATTATTCATATCATGGAAATATGACATGTTTTTAATTTGTAAGTGAAAAATTTGTATTAAATAATTCGTTTTCCATCTATTTCCTATGATTTGTGCTTCATGGCACCTTTTAAAGTTGTAGTAAAGTTGTTTTCAGGGAAAGACACACTTTTGGTCATGCAAAAGAAACTCATGCAAAATTTCAAATTATACTTGTCTTCATTTTCGGAGACAATATCGCTGACACTGTTTCCGAAATATAGATCAAGCTAAGTAGTTTCTGGTATAGGTGGGGTTCATTTGTTGAAAGCGTTAAAGGTCACTTAAAGTGACATTCTAGGTAAACAGACGTTAATTAAGTCATAACATTCTACATACGGTCACTTCTTTGAGGAGGATTGTTTAAGTGACCAATAACCACCTTTGTAGTTTAATAATGTTCTAAAACTACATCTTACAAAGAAATGTTGATGAATTCGATTGTTTAAACATCATAACGGGTAAAAATGCGTTATAGACTTTGAGATAAGGGTTAATCTGCTTCTTCTGCAGAACCTGTATGAATGATATTACTAACTTAATTGTGTACAAGTCCAATTGCATCCCATTCCATTAAAAAACATAACACATGATGCTTGCATGTTGATTTTCCGTTTTTATGTAGACAGTTACATTTTCTTTCTGATGACATGTGACATTTTTTAAATTCTAAAATTTTGTTCGACATGACATAAATATATCAATGAAACATGCGCTTTCAGTGAATAAACTCAGAATCAGTTTAGATACATGACATAAATATATCAATGAAACATGCGCTTTCAGTGAATAAACTCAGAATCAGTTTAGATACATATATAGTATACATACACGTATAGCAAGTTTATATTTTGAAAACCAATGACTGTGTTATGAGAAACACAATTCAATTAAGCAGTTTTTGAAGAAAAATCATAATTTATATCATCGTTTTTCGCATATTCAACAGGATTTACACACATAATTTAGATATCGTTAAATGTAATACAATGTGCGCAGGTGCATGAAAAAAAACCTTCAGTTATAAAAATAAACGGTCACTAAACGTTTTTCATCATTTCAACCTCATTTTTTAATTAACCTTCATAAACATAAAAACCTGACGTCACGGCAGTTTTGATCAATTTAAGTGTACATTAATATAACTACCTAGAGTGTAATTATTATTTAATAAACTATCAGTCTAAGAGTGCATAGAGAAAGAACAACTTTCAGTTAATCATACAAGGAAATTCATCACAAGTTTGAGATATTTATGTAATTTGGAATAACACTCACGAATATAGCTGATGGCAACGACGTGCAAGCTGTCGTAAAATGACGTTAAAATAGTGTGACTGTCAATTTTATTTGATTTCCTTTATAGTATGTATAAGCCTCTACTTTCACATGTATAGTGATCGAAATGTTGTTAATTATATACATGTCTATTTTCTTGACTGTGCATGCAGCACAACTTATCAAGAAACAGTGGAGAGTGGAGAGCTCCTGATATGCTGCCTCACAGCGCAAGGCTCATCCCATCCTTAAGAGGATTTGTAGTTTTAAATTTATACCAATTTGTGTTGATGTGTACAATTTCAGTGGAATTAAACCCTTTGTTTTCTCGAACAGAATGTGTGCTGGGTTTGATTGCTCAGAATGGGAAAACATACAGGACGAAATGACAGGTCCCGAGGGGACAGTTAATAGGTCTCAATATCTCTCAATATGACTACCACCTGTTCACTGGTCCTCTTATATGCTCTCAATAGCTGCAACAGTTCGTCTCATTTAGATAATAATCACATCACAAGTGTTAATCATGAAGGAAATAACTTTCCAATCTTGGCTAATGAGTTTCGTATCAGAAAACAGATTTTATTGAGCAAAGTTGCTCATGCATCATGCAGCATCAGAAGATACTGTTAAGTCTTGTTGGAATGGAAATCATACAATGTACATACTAAGCTATCCGTTTATGATCAACAATCCTCGTTGAATTATCTTGTACGACCTTTACCATCTAGTTTTTAGAAGATTTGCATAACTGCGCTGAGTTACCTAGTGATTTATATTCCATTTAGAGCAAACATGATTAAATAATCTGTTTTCACGAAATTTTCTTTTTTAAACTAAAGCTCCTTCTAAAAACCGGTAATTGAAAACATCAATTTCAGTTTTTAAAGACTGAGAAAGTGGCAAAAATGCTGAGATGATATTGAAAAATATTGTGTTCAGCGACGTATCATATTTAGATACACTAAACGCCAAAAGAAACGTTACCTCATTTCTTTTCTTAATAACTTTTTAAGTATCAAAGATATTTGAGAAATGAATGGTTCAAAAGAAAGCTGAATAACGTAGCTGTATGCTAATAACACATTGATTCATATTGTGGCAAAATGCAGCTTGTTTAAAAGTTTTAAATTGTCCGGTTTTCGACCAGGCTGGTAGTAACAAATAAATGTGATTTAGATGTCCTGAAGAAGTTGAAAGTAAACTTTTACGTTTGTGACTAGACAAAAAGTGTGTATGCTTTACATCATAACCCCTAAACGATGAAAATTCTGTTATTCAGTAAGTTTAAGTGTGAAAATTATGAAATATATTTTTCTAGTCATTAAAGATCTTTTCTCGTAATTTACCTTAGTGAAAACGAGTTTACTGTGTTGTCAAATGACTTGATAGTATTTAGGAACACAAACGATTATTTATGTGAAAATTGAATTTGATCTAAAATCTATAATGTATGGAAACTCTAACTGTTCATCAAACTCAAATATGAATATTTTGAAATCTGTTCATCTTGTTATTAATGATTCAAATAGATTCTCTTTTAAAAACTAGAATACCATCATTCTGCTTGACAGTATCACTATGCTTATGAACGTTACAGTATATAATTAAATAATTTACCATTTATTTGCAAATGTTATTCCTACTCGGATCAAGATGTTTTTGTTGATGTAATACGTTAATGTAATTTTATATAAGTTAAGAAATGTATTTTATGTTTACTGGAGAGGGATTAATATAAGCATGTTGCTTGTTTCCCAATCCAGCCGTATGTAATTTACATGGAATAAAATATGTTTAAATCAAATATTTTGGTAAACATTATGTAAGTACATGTACGCTTTCAAATTGCCGTTGACCTTCTCGTTTCAGACCTACTTTTCTGAAAACATTCTGTGTCATGTGATCCAGAAACCAAACTCGTTCTCCTCATTCCAGCCCCTTCGTTATGCTCTCAGTAGGCGTTTGGCCTTTCAACTTCATTAAATAGGCATGTCCATGCTACTTACATGTAATTGAACTTTCCATCCTTTTCTCGGGAGGCAATGTTAATGTTGCTACTGCCATCCTTTGTTATTGTACATACATATCCCTCAGTGTCAGTGAGGTATTGGAGCCAAGTGAAGCAATCTGATTCGATACAGCTTCACCTAATGGTTATCTGGTTAAACAGAGCCCTCGGATAACTTGATAAACCCTAGCCTTCAGCCAACTATCCCTTGGAGAGGACACTAGAGCTGGAGTACACATGCTTCTTTATACTTGATAAGGTCAAGCGATATTGGTCTGGCCTCTCTTTCGTGATCTGTTTCTCAAAATACATGTTTTAGTTTGTTTATTTTTGTTCTTAATGTTTACAGAATATTCTAAGTTTTCATCTTGCGATGTATTTGTACATGGTCCAACGCAGAATATTCTTATGGAAAAATGTTAGTTGATGTTATTAATCTATATTGTCAGCACAACATTTACGTATTTGTCCTTATTCGTGTACTCAATGCAGCAGTAAGCACTAGGCTATTACTGAGGTTTGATTCAGCTTAATCAGTTAAGTAGCACATATCTCGGGTGACACGAATGCAAAATCTGGGATTTGGGTATCTGAAGGACATTAAACTGGCAGGAATATGCTCATAAACTTGTATTATGTTATATGTTACAACGTTCAAATTATCACACTGAGTGCCTATATACAAGCTAAGAAGCTGAAATACCACATCCCAACTATATGTATACTAATTATATGACCTACTAAACCTATCTGTTTACAAATTACGTGTGACTATTTGGAATGCGCAATCAAAATCACTACCTTTAGCCACTATAGTGTTACTGTGCGAAACAAGTGAAATGATAATGTTTAGCTAACGTACATGTGAGTGTTTCTCGATACAAAAGTCATAATAGCTTTGGACATATGTGACTCAAATCTAAAAGCGCACACGTAATGTCCCTGTAACCAGGTCTTGTTTTGCAGTGTCATAAAGTTGGTAGTTTGGTTTCACAAAAGCAATGTCTTATTATCCTTAACATCATTTTTCGCTTGAATGTGAATTAAAGAAGAGCGTCGTTTAACAAATAAAGAATAGGGATGTCTAATAAAGTAGTTATTTAGCTGAATTACATCTTTGAAGCTATCAGAGTTTATCCTGTCAAAGTATGGGATGTGTAGGAGGCTGATAAACGTGTCGCTGTGAGGTGTAACGTTACTCCCATTCTGGGGTTACTTGTTTTGACAATCGATGAATGCTGGGGTCCAGTGGGACCATCAACGACTCCCGTATATATATATATATATATATATATATGTCGTCAACACCTTATTGACGTTGTATGAAATTTAAAGGTGTTGTAGCATGATTTTCTTACTGACATGAAGTGCTCTCACAAAAATATAAATAGGTGTTAGCAATGGCTAAATTATATTTCCGAATCAATAAAGAGAGTTCGAAAGCGAATAAAAATGGTCCAGTTAACCAACGCGAGTTCATTTTCCATGGTTTGGCCATTTTAAGGTGTTCACATTAAAATGGCTGTTTGAAAGTTGTTCAAGTGATCCGACTGGTGTAGCAGTACCTAAACACTCGGAGTAAAGGTTTTAATATGGTACATTAATGGAATGGTTATAAATCTTGCTGTCTGAACTCTTAAATTCGCATGAGACCTGCAAATCTACATCTTCCACAACACTGTTGCTATCTACGTCGCACCATTTTCTTTCAATGTGGATAAAGATTATCTATGGATACGGCTTATCGGGTTGGGTAATGAGATATTTTACTCATTAACATAACAGTATATTGTATAAATTTTAATATTAAATGGCAAATGTGAGAAAAATAATATGAACATACGTCCTACAGCGCCTTCAAACAGCTCTACATCACAATATAAATTAATAAAAGACAAATTAAATCGTCAACGATTACAAATACATGTGATCATAACACACATATTGACATTGAGTAGATATATATAATGTATACATTATGAGCTTCAAATACATTCAGGAATCTAATAGATACTCTGATGTATGACATTGTGAATACTTATTTTTCTCGGTAGACATTTGATTTTCCCCAAATTCTTTGATAGCAAGCCCTGTATACCTGTAGTCTAGAATTTTTCGGGAGAACACAGGGAGAGGGCGACTTTCTACGTGAAACTAAACGAATATATATATATATATATATATATATGTGTGTGTGTGTGTGTGTGTGTGTGTGTGTGTGTGTGTGTGTGTGTGTGTGTGTGGTTTTAATTCGAATCGGATAATTTAACACTAGAACAAAGTAATACCACCTAAGTATTATTCGAAGCTTAGATATCAACACATCAAAAAGTGTACACTTTGATGGTATTTGCTTAGTCCATGTCCGTATGTAGTTGTCATACAGGTACGTCATGGATAATTTTTCTCACTTTTAGTGGTTAATACTTCGTATCTATCCGACTCCAAATTGTTGAGAACGAGTTTGCAAAGTTGGCAATAAATGAGGATACACAAGGTAACAAACACCAAGACAGTATGTACTTTACTATCAGACGCAGAGCAGACTTTGATCGTATATTAGGAGTAGGGTGGGATTACAGAATGCCGACAGCCGTTGACAACGTGCTCATCAAGTCGGAAATCCTAAGGGTCTACAACAATGTTAAAAAACCCATGAAGGATTTCATTTTGATCTTAACGTTCATAAAGGTTGCGGGAAACAAAGCAATGTTCCATCACCCACCCGCTGAACGATGATGTTTTGTAAACGACATTGCAACAGTTCCGATTTTTACAGGGTTATTTTTTTCTTATAATGTTTCTTATATATCGACAGTTGAATTTTCTTGTTTGGAAGTTTTATGCTATTGCTGTTGACAAAATGGTTACTATATCAAAGTTAACATTGTTTCAAATTCTCTGTAATAATAACAAGAATACATAGTCATCAACATCCCCCGCCAGACCCAAGAAATTGTAACAAGGGCAATAATTCGAGAAGAGATAATTGTGCAGTTCACATTTTCATTCCATCAAGGTACACCCTCAAGCCACACAACTGATTTTCAATGAAAAGTTATCCCCTTTGAAGATACCTGAATCACACGGTTCTAATTTTTAAACCCTCAAGCCACACAACGAATTTGGTTCTCCTATTTGAAACAGGTTCTGAGTTCTCATTTTCGAACTCCATCAAGGTATTTATGCTCACAAGCATCAAACCAAATTCAGTAATCCTATCTTAAACAGTTTCTGAGAAAAGCTGTCCCCTTTGGAGAAACCGTGAACAAAGTAAAAAAAATACGGAACAAGGGCATTAACTCCGGAAAAAAATAATTGCATGCTTCCCATTTTCAAACTCCATAAAGGTATACATGTGCTCGAGCAACACACCAAATTTGGTAATCTTATCATAAACGGTTTCTGAGAAAAACTGTCCCCTTTAACTCGGATGGACGGACGGACAGACGGAGCCAAAACCTATATCCCCCTTCCACTTCGTGGCGGGGGATAATAATGAAGATACGTATATACTGCGCAAGACTTCACGCCACGAAGGGGTATGCTCAAATCCCTACGAGTTGTCGCAAGGGTCAGTGTGCATTTTCTAAAAGTGCATATATGGCCCGATTGCGTGCGGAAGATGCCTGCCCAAGGAAACACCAAAAATCTTTGTAACTCATGTCTTTGTGAGGTGCAGGGAATCAACCCTTCAAACTCTCGGTTTATCCAAAAATGAAGCTGACGTCCCAGCCATTCCAACCCATTTCAACGTGTCTGCGGATTGAAATTTTACGATGTCGGAAAGCTGGACTTTCTGCAAGAGTTAAAGGTGGCGTATAATTTCAACGATATAAGAAAAATTGTCATCCTTCAAATATTTTTGGTTAGTTAGGATCGAAAGACATCAGCCATTGCAGTATGTGGAAGACCTTAAGTCTGTAATCACGTGAGTTGAAGGTTATTGAGGAAAACTTTGCTGAGTATGTAAGGAAAAGGAGCAAAGAGGAATTGAGCCTAAAGAAGAAATTGGAAACCAGTTAGAAAAATATAAATCATTGTCAATCATTAATTACTAAAGATTTTTAAAAAAAAAAGAAAAAGAAAAACAATGGAAAACTGTACCAATTTGAACAAGAATAAGAAGAGAAGAGTCTGCATTCAAAATAAATCAAAATAAACAAGCAAAAAAGTGAGCGGGGTTCACTAATACCCCCGACTGTTAAAGTTTGAATTTTTATTTTACTTATAGAGAGAGGTGTCTGCACACCTACGGATTGATAAGATATTAGATGTATTTGCTAAGATTGAATTGTTTGCGAAAAGGGCAGGACAAGAAATTTTAGTCCAAAATAAAAAAAAAATTCACCAAAAATTCACCAACTCCTGTTAATTTCGCTCTGCAGCTCTCGTAGTGGTGAAGAAGAGATGTGCTTAATTTGAAATGGATGAGATAAATAGTTTTTCTGAAATCGGTCGAATATTCTAGTTCCGACTATGACTAAGTTAAAAAATACAATAATTCAAATATTCACCAAATTTTGTGAAATTTCGCACTGCACCTCTCCTGATGGTGAAGAAGACAAGTGCTAAATTGAAAGGATGAGATGAATAGTTTTCAATCCGACAAAAAATTGCTAAGAATATGACCAAGTTAAAAAATTAAAAAATTCGCCAAATATTCACCAATTTGGTTTACATTTCGCACTGCACCTCTCCTAGTGGTGAAGAAGACAAGTGTTAAATTGAAAGGATGAGATGAATAGTTTTTCTGTAATGGATTGGAAAAAGAGGTTTTCGGACAGATGGACAGACAAAACTGAGGATTGCAGTAACATTACGGAAGATGAAAGTGATGTTATTATATACATCTTGGACACATTTAAGATATCTCAGAAAGCGTACACATGAGTTATCGATACTCTTCCCAACTCTGCCTTGAAGTTACACTGTCATTGATGTGATTTCTAAGATGAACTCTGTTTACAACATCACTGTTACACCTGACAGTCACTAATGCGTGTATTGGCTCAGAATCTGTCTAAATACGCATATCTCCTACCTGAAAACACAGTGAAAATAAATTGTCAGGAGATGAAACAAGAGTAGGAAAACGTATAACTGTTTTAATCTTTGCTTTCAATTTTGTGAGCGAGGGCTTCTCCAACCATGCTACGTACCCAATGTGCATATCGAGAATAAAGGAAAAATACACTGCTATCAAGGCGACACTGGCCGATCTTATTCAAGAAATACAATCACACCAAAACAGTGAAATAGAAGTTCTGGGACATAGCATCAGAATTTAAATGTTTCTTGGAGGATACTACACGTTTCAATTGACAGCTGTGAGGATATCATCGATCGCAGCTATGCATGTTTGTGTTTATTGTCTTGTAACAAGAAGGAGATAAAGGACCTGAAACAAAACACCTGGTCTTTAGAGGAATAGAGCTGCGGAGCAGGCGCATGTTCCAACCATTAGTGGGCGCAGGAAAACACCAGATAATCACTCAATCACTGATCAACCTTTGTTCCCGTCCATTCTACCCTCCCATGTAGTTATTGATCATTTACATCTCTTCTTGAGAATAACAGACAAACGTTTCAATCTCCTAACTGCAGAACCGAGAACGCTCGACAATATCGCCAAGCAAACCACTTTCAAATCCTTGCAAGGTCCAAAGAAACTTACATTCCTTTACAGGTTCAAGGCGCTTTTGTTGGTGAATGATTTTCATGGGACGGTTTTAGAGACGTCAACAAGGAAGCTATCAGTGATACTCTTAGTTATCAATGGTTGAAAGTAAGAAAAAACATCAAATGTCAAAGGCGAATGTATGAGTACGGAAGTGTGATGCTAACTTACCATTCTTGCTCTTTCGTTCCTTCCGAAAAGACGCTGCCGATTGCTCACGCTTGCCTTATGGTTTGCTTTGCGTGATGCAAGGACTTGTCCTTGTTTGAAGGTAAGCATTTATTATTATTTTCTTGTCCTGACTGTGGCTTAGAACGTTGTTTCGAGCAGCTTTTTCACAGTCAATTTGTTTTTGTTAGCTGATAACGTAGTTCGGGTATAACTGTAATGTTGACTTGTTTGAAGCAAATGCTTTTCCAAGTAGTTAGGGTTTCACATTCTTCTTTTCTTTATTCCGAGAATGAAGTTCCGGAAGCCTATATTTTCATATCGTCTTTATTTTTTTTTGAATGATTCCTTGAAAGCTGTTCCAGTGGTTGCCTGACCCCCCATATGCCTAGTGTGTTTAATATGATTTTTCCTGGTCTCCGTTGTGGCGGGAATTGTGTTCTGTCATTGGAATTTAACCTAAGAATTTTGTTTTGTTTTTCCAGATTCGACGTCTGACGACGAAGAAGTGCTATCCCTCGAGGACGAAGCTAGCAGTAATTTTGATGGTTTTACAACCTCTGACATCGCTCAAGTCCAGTTTCGGCTTAGAAGAAGGGACGTCCCAGCCGTTGACAAGGCGTAGGACAGATCTATTGATACGTCAAAGGAAAAGTCTAAATTGGACAAGTACCCGAAGAGAAAGTGGATAAAGCTAATAAACCTCGTGGGAAAAGAAGAGAGCTAATGACATAAATAAACTGTCAGAATCTGATATTGCCAACCTAAAGCAAAGGCTGGGTTTCCAGGCGGATTTACTGTGTAACCCTGAACCCTACAGAACTTCTTGACGATTCTGGAATAGTAGACCCAGATTTGCCAGATTGTGTTGAGTTTCCTGACCCCTCGTCTCAAGACTTATTAAGATTTACCCAAACTTAAGCTCAAGAGAGGGGCGAGCCAGTGAAGGACAGCCTGGCAAATATGCTCAACCTAGCTTTCACAGCTTAGTGCTCTTCTGATGAAGTTGTCAAGAAATACAAAATTCCAGCTAATTGTGACAAGCTGGCTTAACAAATAGGCACATAGTGATGACAAGACAGTTCGAGAGTTGCAGAACCTCATTACAGCAGGCATGCTGCCTATTCTCAAACTTGCAGAGGATGCCAAACTGGCCAAAGCTACTATAACTTCCGTTGTTTGCAGGACCCTTTGCTGTTGCTGGGCCAGGCCAAGTTCGCTCTCACGATCAGAAGACATTACCTCCTGTGTCCTCACGTAAAATGAACCTACGCCAAGCTGTGTTCTCTGACCACACCTGTTTGGAGACATCGCTCAGGAGATGAGGAGGTGCGAATCTTCTCTTAAAGTCATGAGTGATGTTACATGGAGGTCCTCCCGTGGCAGAGGCTTCTAGTGACGTGTACAATTTCACCCTTATCCTCAATAGTTCCCTGCTCAGGCTCCAAGGAGAGGATTCCTGCCCTTCAGAGGCCATATGAGAGGCAGAACCAGGGGAACGGGCGGTCCAACATCTACTGTTATGAGTGCTACCCCAAACGACCAACAGTATAGTCCTCTGCAGAGGTGATTAATTTTGCAAAAATCAAAACACGTCTTAAGGAATGGCAGGAACTGACTAATGATAAGTGGGTGCTCGATTCTGTGGTAGGATACCAGCTCGAATTTTCAGTACTCTCGTCTCAGGGAGATTAATTTTAACGAGACTTAGAAAGTGATAGTGGATAGGGAGGTTAGTGAGCTTTAGAAGAAAGGGGCGGTGGTCTGATGCATCTCTGAGAAGTGTGATTTTGTTTCCAATATTTACCTTATAGTTAAGACTCATGGGAAGTACAGGCCTGTAATTAACTTGCGATATCTTAATCAGTTTGTGGTGTACGAGCATTTTTAACAAAAAGATTTCGGCGGTACTTGAACTTATCCAGAAAGGGGACTATTTTTGTTCTGAAGATTTGAAGGAAGCATACTTTTCAGTCCCTGTTCATGCTGACTACCAACAAATTGAAATTCTTTTGTCGAGGACAGATGTATAAGTTTGTGGGCCTACCTTTTGTTCTTCTCCACGTGGTTTCACGAAAATCTTGAAACCCATTTCTGCACATTTGCCAAAGTCTGGGACCAGATGCCCCTAGTATATTGATGAAGCTATGGTTCTGAACAGACTAATCCGCAGACTAATATTCTAACGACCACTTGAATATGTAAGTTTCACTATCAACAGAGAAAGATCCGTTCTGATACCTTCCCAAGGAATTACCTTTCTTGTCTTTGTTATTGACTTTGTCTCGTTTAAAGTTTAAAAATAGACGGGTGGTGATCAGGTGATCAGAAAATGGGCGTCTTTTATTTGACTTGTTGTGAATGCTTTTCATGCAGTTCTAGAAACCCCACTGTACTAGAGTGGCCGTATGCATATCTCAGGCGTAGCTTACGCCAGACGTAAAGCGTTACGCCAGGCTTAGCAACGCCTTCCTTTAACGTTGCATGCACAGCCTACATTTAGACCCGGCGCAGCTAAGTCTGACGTAAAGGCCTTAAGCCTCGGGTAAGCGAGCTAAAATTAGATTTCGAACATTTGAATTCGCGAGTTTGCTTGACATATCCATAATGGCGGACTCACGTAAGCAACGGAAGCCGAACTTCACTGATGGGGAAATAATTTGTCTGCTCGAAATGTACAGTGAACGGAGGAATATACTGCAGTCTCGTTTGACAAATTCCGTTACAAACAGACAGAAACCGGAGGAGTGGAGAAAGATCGCGGCTGTCATCAACTCCCGATCGGCTGGTGTAACCCGTGACATCAAAGAAATAAATAAGAAATGGAAAGATTTACTTACAAAAGCGAAGCGGGATGTCAGTGCTATGAAGAACCCAGCGACTGGCGGTGGGCCTCGACCTAAAGAGTCAACAAACACGTTGTGGGTGTTGGACATCATCGGGACAGACTCGTCATCGCTAGTGCGGATAAAGGATGGAGTTGAGTCGGCTCAACCTGACACCGCACTTGACCTGTCACAGTGCCATCAACCTCAGCTGCTGCTACACTTTCATCTCCGGCAACACTCACCACTCCCTCGGTACCACCCAAGTCGACATTGACGAATGGTAAACTTAACTTTGACAAATAAGGACTCACTTCTCAAATGTGTTGTATACTGTATTTGTGCCAGGTAGGCATATACCGTATGTTTAATGTTATCTATGCATATATAAAAGTAACTAAACACAAATTAAGGTTTTCCTTTTCTCTCAATTCGTTTTGATCCATGAGATGTAGGCCTACACAGCGGGTGGCCATATCATCTGTCTCTAAATATCCGGCTCCCATTTAAGTGTCGTCTGCGGTGTCGATAGACTACGGCAGCCATTGCTGATCTACGCCTTGCTTACGCCTGCTAGGTAGGTGGCGTAAATCTGAGGCATAAAGCATGACGTAACTTGTCTAACGTCAGGGATGTGCATTAGGGTGTAGATTAGCGCTCGGGCGCAATTCATACTTACGCCTGGACTAAGACTTACGCCCGATATATGCATACGGCCACAGGGCTTTAGAAAGGGATAAAGTTTTAGGTCTTGAACTCAATGGATATTTCGAGGACAAGTTTTCTCTAAGCAATCAGAGCTGTGCTGAGTTGTGTTGGTGGCTTGATTATGTCCAGAGGTGTAATTGCAAGGGTGATCAGACCGCTCCCTGTTGTGCAAACAGATGCTTCCTTTGTGGGCTGGGGTGCGTTTTTTGTGTCTTCTGGCTCGTACATAGGTGGTAGATGGTGTGAGGCTGAACAGTGCTGTCACACTAATATGTTGGAACTTTTGGCAATATGTTTTGCTCAGAGAGCACTTTATGCTTGTGCTTGTGTCAAATATGGCACAGGACAAAAAGTAGAGGAATCTGCTTGCGGATTCCACAACGTTTTGTCCTGTGTGGGTGGGATAGTGTGTAGGAAAATGGTAATCTAGAAAAAGATTTGGAATTGGTGAAGCCCGAGAAACCTATACCTATCTGCTCGATATATCCCAGGGCAATAACATGTTGAGGCAAATTACCTATCATTTTTCTAAGTTTTTAGGAGAATTTGTGATATGATCTTCGTACCAAACGTAGATTTGTTTGCTTCACAGCTAAATAAACAATTAGAGTGCTTTGTTTCTTGGCATCCCGAGCCTGACGACTTCTCAATCTCTTGGATGGGGTTGATACCTTACATTAGATACCTCTGGATAGTCATCGTCAGGCACAGCGGAATGAAATAGATAGAAGTTCAAAAGTAATGATCGAAATATACATTGCAGGGTCACAAGTCATGGTATGAAAAAGTTGATTAAAAGAAACTATGTCACAGAAGATGTTTTTGATGCATGAAGATCAAGCAAACCATTATGCACAACTCATGGAGAAGACTGATGAATACGAAATCAATGTACTTGAACAGCTGTCAAGTCCTAACATTCCGAGGGGTATTATGCAGAAAAGGGCTGGTTTTCGGATCATTCACATGTCAATCTCCAGACGTCTACAACAATTTGGGTTTAAATGCTACGTCCCATGCTGAAAAGTCATTTTGAATGGCTGGAGAGAAAAACTAGAAGAGAATGGAGAAGAGCACTCAGATATTACAAGAGGCAGGATTGGAACAATGTTCCTTTCGCGGACAAATTTGTTTTCAATTATTTTAGTAATAGTCGTACGTTGTAAATAAGGTGTCTCCACAGTAAGAGATATCAAAGTTATTGTTCAGAGGCGAGTGTAAGACACCCACTCTCCAAGCCCATTTTTGAGGATATGGTCAGAAAATGGCATCTTGAATCTTAGAAGCTGGTTGGTATGGTTTAATTCCCAGAAATGTCAGAATGTGATCATTAAAAAATCATATTTCACCAAAATAAGAACACTGTTCTGTTTTTCCATGAGTGGTTGTTAATTTTTTGCTGTCCGCAACATACCATAATTGGAATAGTCTTGAAATTCTCAAGACCCTATTTATACTCTGTGGGACGTTATTGGTAAAACAGCTACCAGGGGAATGCCTCCTTCAAGCTAGGAGCTTTAAAAATTGGTAAATAAATTTTGGTATTTTGTCTAAAAAGATACCAGGCGTAGTGTCCAGGTACCAGGTAATTATCAAAGTAAACTCTTTCATTTGGTAAATATACAGGCAAATTAAAGGTTTGATATTATGAGTGTTATGACACGTATTGTGACTAAGTGTGACTTATAATTTCATTGATTTAAAAATAAACTATAATTAACTGTTTACATGGAATAATAAGAATTATTTTCTTACTTATCCTTATCTTCAGGTTCAGGTAAAACAGGAAGAGCCAGACAACCAGTCACAGTTTGATGATGACCCTGATAAACCTGACTTACCGGAGTTATCTGGAGAAGCAGGACAGCTTGATGATGATGGTGATCATGATGAGAAGGACTCCTCAGGTCCAGATATACAGAAGGATGGTGATGATCTTGATTCACTGTTTGGATATGTATTTATTTGCAATGTTCAACCTGCAAAAAGTGCTGAAGAGAGATTATAATGTTCAATCCAAGCCTACATAGCAGAGCAGAGTTCATCTGTCAATTCTGAGCTCCTTTAGTGGTGGAAGGAGAGATGTGGCGGTTATTCCATAGTGTTGAAGTTGGCAGTGCCAGTGTCGTCAGTGCCAGCTACAAGTGTAGAAAGTTAACGAGTTTTGGCCACTGCAGGGAACATATTTAGTTAGCCATCAGAGAGCCACTCTGTCCAGTGTTAATAACATTTAGTGCTAAAACTAAATGTCTTTATTGTCGGGGGCACCTCCATTTATCATTCCCATTCCGGTTTATTCTTCCCTTTTCGTTCTCTACCTCTTTCCATGACGTCACTTCCACTACAACACACATTGGTCACTTTTTCATTCCTCTCCAGCTCTCTACCTCCATCTTCCCTTTCCATATTGTGTTTTCTTTTCCGCCGACCCGCCCAGTACGTGATGGTTTTTCGTGTATATAGCTCAGTTAAAGATATTTGTCCAACTATACCTGGGTATTTTGTATTTCTTTTATTCAAGGAATAACATTAAATTAAAGTGTCAGTGTCAATATCTCAAAAACTAAACAAGATAATTTTACAAAACCTTCACCAAGATATACCCAACAATATTCCTTATCAAATTGTCTATAACGATTTTCGGCCGTAATAATAGATTTTTTGCTATTTCGAAAAAAAAAGTGGTGAACTTTCGCAAATTTGAGGGTACGTATCTTCAAAAATCTTCTCCTAAATAACGACAAAACATGCAGACACATAATATAGCTTATTTAGAAGCTGAAATACTGCTGTTTATATGAACTTATAAACCGAAGCTCTACAATGATCCGTTTACGGGTTACAACATTTTAAAAATAGAACATTTTCAAAAATGGATTTTCAGCCTTTGAATCATTGGGACATAACTCTGTCAGAAATAGTTTTATTTGTATTCTATTTCTTGCCATCTGTTCAACAAGGTTACCTTAACAACTCCACTACAAATCATTATCATATAAAAGTTGATAGTTTGGGCACAATTTCCTCAGTTTCAAAGAAAATTGCAATTTGACAATTTTGCGATTTTTCGAGGGGCATTATTGTTCTTCAACCAATAAAGATACAAACATGATTTGTATATGATTTCAAAGCGGAAAGATATAATATTAAGCACAATATTTTCAAACATAGATCTGTAAAAGTTCCAACGTTACAGTCCATTGAATATTGCCATTTTTCGAAAATCGTCATTTTTAACAAACCTCAACCGAAAACAGGTGCTTTATTGAATAAGCTATTGACACATAGTTTACACCTACGTATGCACAATTTCAAGAGGAGCAATACTTATGACTTGATTGTTAAGCTTCAAACATCACAAACGTCGTATTGGGGTCCGACAATACGCATTTTTTAGTAGTTTAATGCATATTCAGAAGAACATAACACATTAATTATGTATGCAATCTAAATGATGAGTACATCTACCTAAGTGGAAATTAAAGCATAACATGTTCTATGTTATACCTTAGTATGAATATATTAACCGTTTTATCTTAAACATGAGAAACGTAATGTAGGGGTCCATTAGTGTGTGATTTTTCCATTTTTTCATTAGAGACATGGGCAAATTTTTCAAAATACCTCTAAAGACTTGCAACTTGTTTTCAACGATGGAAAATGTCATAACATTCAAAGTAATTGTCTCATTTATGCGCTGAATCCTTTTATGGTCACTTGTGACTATATTCTATTCTTAACATCAGTTTCTGTTGGAATGGCAAGCAGAGAAGAGCGACCTTTAACAATTTCAGAAGAGGAATATCGTATAAGGTAGTGTTGAAGATGAATTACATCTTTGAAGCTATCAGAGTTTATCCTGTCAAAGTTTGGAGTTGTCAGAATGTGTAGGAGGCTGATCAACGTGTCTCTGTGAGGTGTAACGTTACTCCCATTCTGGGGCTACTTGTTTTGACAATCGATGAATGCTGGTGGCCACTGGGACTATCAACGACTCCCGTATGTCGCCAACACCTTACTGACGTTGTCGAAAGTTTAAACAGCTCTTTCTAAAGCACGATATAAATTAATCAAAAACAAAATAGTTTGTCAAGCGGTTACAAATATATTTGTACAAAACACACATATTGACATTAGTAGATATGTATAATGTATACATCATTAGCTTCAAAATATTCAGGAATTGGTACAATTGTATATCCTAATTAAAGGGGGATGTGGTTTACATGAACAATCATTTGCATTTAAGAGCTCCCATTTTATTGTCAACTGAGACATGTTGCTCACACCCGGTCAATGTAGATACATTAACCTCTTAATCAACTAGTATTGTTATTTTAACCCCACTGGTGTCTCTGATGTTTTATTCTATAATTGATGAAACCAATTAAGAAATCGTGAATAAGAAATCGCGAGTATTTACAGAATATTTGAAGGCAAAGGTGAGTGATGAATACATTAAAAGAATAATAAACTAGCTTAAGAAACAAAGAAAACAAACATGGGTATGAAATTAATTTAATTACCATTCACTGCTGAAATAAGATGAACACATACATATAACGATTTATCTAAAAACTTATATATGTACATGTTTTAGTACAAATGACAGTGTTATCCTGAATTAACGTAATGCTGCAATGCATATAAGACTTATCTTAAGAAACTGGAGGTGGCCTGAATAAATAAACTGAACAATGTACGCTTAATATTTTCAAATAACATCTCCGTTATTGACGTACATTCTGCAAAAATAATATCCGAACTTATTTAAATGGGATCTTCACATCACGGGAGTTTGCATGTTCGAATAATGATCTGATTGTGACCATTTATAGCTCATTTTGTTGGGAAATCATATAGCTTTCGTATCGTAGCCATCGACTGTGCCGTAAAAATTGTATTTGATGCTAAATATGACTTTGAATGAGCATGGGGTTGGTTTCGTCGTTACATCCCTTTCCTTTTATATAGTAATAGGGTAGGGTCTATATAGGTATATGTCTTACGCCCCTGTGTAACCACCTTGTAGTTTAATAAAGTTAAAAACAAGTGCAGTTTCTAAATAAATGTCATTTCGGGTTTCGATCAATCTATGGATACAGATTCGATTTAAAAGATACAGAACAAATGAACAGTTCATATTCATTTTTCGTTTTAACCTAGACCGTCACTTTCTTGCCCTGGTGACGTTGTGAACTATTATTATATGACATGTTATATTCTAAAGATTAAGTGATAATGAACTACTGCTATGAATTAAAACGAGTCAATATTGTTAAAATCATTCAATTGAAAAAGCAACTTGTCTATTGAAAGAAAAAGTTATTGACAACTGCCAAATTCTGGTTTAACATAAACAACCCTTAAACGTTTTGATCATATTACCTCAGATAAACTGTTTTATAAATGGACAGCTGTATCTAACAGACTGAATTATCTATTCGGAGTAACACCATTTAATTATAGCCTGATGAACCGATTTATCCGTTTCAAGTTTTCAAGTCAAGTGAATAAGATTATTGAAAATACTTTCCCTAAGGTCTGACAGTAGAACATGTCTTATATCCATATTTAGACGATTCTCAGTCTTAAATTGATACCAGTTGAGTCGATGTGTACAATTACAGTGGAATTAAACCATTTGTTTTCGCGAACTAACTGTATGCTGGATCAAGGCCGGAGAGGCAGGTCCCGCGGCGACAGTTAATAGGTGTCAATATGGCTACCACCTGTTCACTGGGCCTTTTATATGCCCTCAATAGCTGCAATAGCTCGTCTCAGCTAGATATAATCACATCACAAGTGTTAATCATGAAGGAAATAACTTTCCAATCTTGGCGTAATGAGTTTTGTATCAGCAAACAGATTGTATTGAGCAAAGTTGCTCATGATATAATTTATTATTTAGAAGGAAAATATATTTCATCCTGTTGCTTCACAAGAGGGATATAATTCATCAAGCTGCTTCAGAACAAAGATACCTCTAATACTTGTTGGAATGAAAATCATACAATGTAATTACACCCCTAAGCTATCCGTTTATGATCGGCACTCCGCGTTGACTTATCTTGCATGACCTTTACCGTCTCGTTTGTAGAAGATTTGCATAACTGCGCTGAGTTACCTAGTGATTTATATTCCGTTAAGAGCAAACACGATTCTGTTTTTTTAAAAATCCTCTTATAAAGATAGTTATTTTTTTAAAGTAGTAATTGAAGACATCACTTTCAGTTTTTAAAGGCTGATTCATTCACCAAACAATGCTGAAATAATGTTGAAGATAATGTGTTTATCGATGTACAAATGTACTGTATATATACGTATTAAGGTACTTGACAAGAAAGAATTGTTTACACAATATATAATATAACGAACGTTTAAATGCTTTAGCTAACTGCGCATTTTGTATGTTCTTACAGTTACCTATATAGTAAACAAGCCTATAAATTATGCATACGTAAGCAGAACTTATTAAATGTCATTTTATTTGATAAACATTTGTAAGAAATCCACACCATTCCATTTCATTCAAAAGTTTCATACTCATGTTACCATGGCAGTCATTTAATTACTTATCTAAGTGAAAACTGGGAACTGTCTGTAACAATGAATTCGCTGATTCAGCATGTGAGTGGCAATCCAGTACTACGTATATTGCCTGTACTAAAATGTTACCATGGAGCCAGAACGCTTAAACTCTTGACAAACGTACGTAAGAAGGGTTAAATATGAAATGTGAAATATTAAAGGGGCAGTAGCACGTTTTTTTCAAATTTTCCATTGTAATGATACATGTAGTTTATGTCATTTATATTTACTTTAGAGGGTAAAGCATCTTATTACACAAACCAATTATCCGTAGTGGTAATAACGATGTTTCGTATAAAGCAAACATTGCTTGGCGGCCATTTTATTGTGAACACATTTTATTATTTCGAATGACAAAAACGATTCCCATAGCTTTACAGAATCATGTACACTCATTTTTTAACTTGATTTTCCGAAGAGAGAAGGGTGTTTTACTTTTGGTGACATTATTTTTCAAATACATTTCATCGACTTATTTCAGCGAAAAAACGTGCTACTGCCCCTTTAAAACGTATAGACGACTCCAATAACACTTAATAGTTTCATGCAATGGTTTATGAATGTGTAATGTGTAACCTTGGTATATAATGAGAATAATTAAAAAATGATGATCAATTAAAAAAAAAGATAAAACAGTAATATATATATTCTTTTCCGGTGCCGTGCCAACTACCGATTAACAACGTAATCCTCGTATTACACTGATCCATTAATTGTTAATTGAACTAAATCCCATAGTTTCCAAGGTAAATTCTCCTGTAAGAAATAATCTACCACAGTTTTTCAAAAAATTTAATTTTGGATCAAAGGGTTAACATGGCCTAAATCAATATCTCATGACCCTGACTTTTGACATTTGACCTTCAAGGTCACAAAATAAACGATCACTTTAAAGTTTGCATTGTGTAAGTTTGGACCTCGCTGTGACTTTGACCTTTGATGGATTTTAGCGACAATATTTTCAAATCTTGGTCTTTCCCATAGTTGATATATAAGAACATCGTAGCACAAATTGTTTTGAAGTTATCTTGTTTACAAGGAATTTGTAGTGTAGTGATTTCAGAACTCAACACCTTGATCTTTAACCTTTAATGTGAAAAGTTGTATTAGGAGAAAGCTTTGTATTCTTGTAAGTCTTAATTCCAATCATGCAATGATTCAAAGTGTTAAAGGTACATCCATTGTGTTGTTAGGGGTCACATATTGCAAACGTTATAAATGTGGTTACTTTATCGAGATGTATCGACTGTTACCGAAAACTACCATTTTGATGATAGTAGACTTAGCATAATGACGATATGAAGGTAAAAGTAGTGATTTCTGATCGAAAACCGGACAATGCACAGCGTGTGGCGCGCGTCAATGAGTCAAACGCAATTTTGGAATCTTATTTATAACAGACAAAAAGACAAATTTTAGTTGGTATGTTTAATAGGTCATATAACTACTGTGTATGTAAATGGGACGTGCACTTTGGGTATCTGCACATGCATAATGATGTTACTCAATTTTAATTGGAAACTAGTAATTATGATATATTTGGCGATTTGGGGTGAATATGCGAGCTGGATGAATTTATTTGTAATGTAAACAGCACATGTGGTGAGTTGGAACGAAATAAAGCCAAATAAAATTTTATGAAACACAATGAATGCACCTTTAATAGTTGAAATAAGGCATTTTCGGAAAGGCATGCTAAAGTCGTGACCTCGCTGTGACCTTAACCTTTGACGGTTTTTAGTGAAACCTTTCCAAACGTCGACCTTTCTCCATAGTGGAGCACCAGGTGGTTAGCATGTCTGCCTCTCACGCCAACGGACCGGGTTCGAATCCCGGTGGAGAACATTTGTGCCCTGGGCCTTATACTGTGTTGTGAACTTGTGTCCTTGGGCAATGCACTTCATCAACATTGCACTCAGTTCACCCAGCTGTACAAATGGGTACCTGTAGGGACCTATACCCTTAATAGGCGACACCGACAGTATGATTCTTTCAGGATAATAAGTGTACAGCTGCTTGAGCATGCATTAAGCATATGCGCATTATAAATATACTATTATTATACTATTATTATAGTTGATGTATACCAAATAGGAGCCTGATAGCACATATTTCTTTCAAGTTATCGTGTTTACAAGCATTTTTGTAGTGTTTTCAGAACTCGTGACCTTGACCTTTGACCTTTAATGTAAAAAATCACCACGGGTATAATAACGAAGTCATGTACATGAGTTCTCAAAACCTACTTGGAAAAAGTTGTAGCCAATACAAAAACGCGGCGGTGAAAACGGCACAAAATCTAATAGCAGCCTCTACTTGCTAAATAGTTTACAAAACATGTACGATACTGCAATTCGTGGATGATTCGTGATAATTGAAGGAATGTTGCGGAATCAAGGGTACAAAATCAAAATCTTTAAGTCGAGTTTCAAAATCCTGCAATCGTAAGGCAAAAATCTCTCAACTAGAATTCTGGTTTTTTTTTGTTTCATTTGAAATAAAATAAAATCGGGTTACCCGTACTTAACACATAGCAAGCAGTCTATGCCGTACCCAAACTAGGAAAATAAGTTTCTCCATTTCGATGTCGTTTTTCAACTGCATTAATACTATATATGATTAATAAATCCGAAAACCAACTTCTGTTTAGTGCTAACGGCTTACGGTATTGATTCACATGTACATATATGCAAACATGTCAAGATGTGAAGACGTCATTGGTATTTTTTGTTTAAATGTCTCGGTTACGAAGTGCTGTCATATTCAAACTATTAAGTAGTGACGTCGTAGAAGGCAGGGTGCATATTTATCACACTTGTTACTAATCACACTGTCAACATGAACTTTACATTGTATTAGTTACAACACGTTTGACATATACCGTCACAGTCGATAAATCATTGAGGATTAGACTCTTTCTATGCAAACAGCTTCCACCTGCGGTATCATGATTTCGGTGTGCAATATAAGGGAACATATATGATTGCCAGGGTACACACGCCAACTCGTCATTGATATCGATTCGACCGATTTGGATCGGCAGTGCGTGCTTTGAGAATGCCATTATTATACCCTGTCTACATTTCGGGGGTATTTTTAGCTACGTTACATTTCGGAAGAATGGTGCACGCGTGCCTGGAAGCTGAAATAAATAACTGAGTTGTTTTATTTTGCCAAGACTACAAAGGGACGTCAGGTAAAGATGCTTACCTGAATTAGCTTACACGCCTGACACCGTAGGTAATCAATGGGAAATAGGTGCTGAAATGTCGTAAAAGGTGTTGTTTGATGGAACGTGTGTAGAATGGAGCATGACGTCGATTATAAGTGTATGGTATGGTGGTAGAGTCAACAACAGAGCCCGTTAAGTAAATTATAGATCGTAATATGTTCCTCAATTAATAATCAAACCTCACAGCTAAGATCTCCTGTCAACACAGTCATACAATACAGAACATTATATAGAACAAGCAAGAATAATCATACATTCGCCTTTGACATTTGATGTTTTTTCTTACTTTCAAACATTGATAACTAAGACAACGCGTTTCCATTCCTGCAATATTACCCTAGAAAGGTGTTATATCAAGATTATGTAACTCCATACACTGCTCAGGGAACAACAGAACTTTTCAATATTAACGTTGGACATGGGTACAAGATAGAACACATCATGGGCCGTCGTTTGAGCAACGCCAGTAACGTTGACGTAAGCGAAATTTATATTGTTTACGTCTTGACATCTGGATAAAACATTAATCAACCATTGAATATTGCTATAGTTTGGCATGGTCATAATTTTTGCGTTTGACATTGCCATTAAACCTGGCTCAACATCGTCGTCCGTCTACATTTGACATTAGCGACTTCACGTCAAGAACCACTATATCCCCAAAGTTTAAATTCTTTGGGGAGGTACCTTGCATCTAAGTGATAAAAGTTTGTACATTTGGTTCTGATTTACCCAAAACGCCAACACCAATGAAAGGTTATGAACAAGATTAAAGTTTTTCGGACAAACGGACAGACAGGCAGACAGACAGGCGAACAGGTGAAAAGCAATATACCCTTGCAGGGCATAAAGAATCAAGACTGGTTGACACACAGACTAGGGCGAATGATCCATTTGGGCTATTAAAAGCGTTGTAGCACGCCGTTCTTACTGAAATAAAGTGACCACAAGATAAGGTAAATAAGTGTTACCAATGGCTGAATAATACTCATCAATCAATAAAAAAAAGTTCTAAAACGAATGTACATGGTTATGTCATGCGAGTCCATTTCACTCCGAGCCACCACGTTAAGGTGTTAATATTAAAATTGCCGCTCGAAGGTAGTTCAAGTGATCTGACTGATGTAGCGATACATAAACACTCAGAGTAGAGTTTTAAATATGGCAACAAATAGAATGGTCAATCATTTTGCTGTCTGAAATCGCCAAATCGCATGAGACCTACACATCTACCTCAGTCTCATACTGAAGAGTTCCACACCACTATCCCTATAAACGTCGCACCATTTTCTTACGGAAAACCGTTTTCTAAGGATACGGCTTATCATATATTTATATTTATATAATATTTTATATAATATATATTATATTATTTATATTTTATATTATATTGTATATATATATTTCGGAATAACGGAATGACGGACGGAGGTGAAAACATTATGACTCCCGAAAACATTTTCGGGGGACATAATAAATGGCAAATTTGAGAAAAGCCTAATATGCAAAAAAAACGTGCTACAGTCCTTCACATTTCACATTAGCTTCATATAGAATATGGCCTGCTCTGTGATCGGTTATAATGGGAAAATCGATTTTTTTTTTAGTACAGCTAGGTTTGTTTTAAAGTGGTGTAACTCAAAATACGCACATGTAGGTTATATAGAGGGTACATTGTTGAGGATAGATAGACGTACATGTAGGTTATATAGAGGTACATTGTTTAGGATAGATAGACGTACATGTAGGTTATGTAGAGGGTACATTGTTGAGGATAGATAGACGTACATGTAGGTTATATAGAGGGTACATAGTTGAGGATAGATAGACGTACATGTAGGTTATATAGAGGGTACATTGTTGAGGAGAGATAGACGTACATGTAGGTTATATAGAGGTATATTGTTTAGGATAGATAGACGTACATGTAGGTTATATAGAGGGTACATTGTTGAGGAGAGATAGACGTACATGTAGGTTATATAGAGGGTACATAGTTGAGCATAGATAGACGTACATGTAGGTTATATAGAGGGTACATTGTTGAGGATAGATAGACGTACATGTAGGTTATATAGAGGGTACATTGTTGAGGATAGATAGACGTACATGTAGGTTATATAGAGGGTACATTGTTGAGGATAGATAGACGTACATGTAGGTTATATAGAGGGTACATTGTTGAGGATAGATAGACGTACATGTAGGTTATATAGAGGGTACATAGTTGAGCATAGATAGACGTACATGTAGGTTATATAGAGGGTACATTGTTGAGGATAGATAGACGTACATGTAGGTTATATAGAGGGTACATAGTTGAGGATAGATAGACGTACATGTAGGTTATTTAGAGGGTACATTGTTGAGGATAGATAGACGTACATGTAGGTTATATAGAGGGTACATTGTTGAGGATAGATAGACGTACATGTAGGTTATATAGAGGGTACATTGTTGAGGATAGATAGACGTACATGTAGGTTATATAGAGGGTACATTGTTGAGGATAATAGACGTACATGTAGGTTATATAGAGGGTACATTGTTGAGGAGAGATAGACGTACATGTAGGTTATATAGAGGGTACATTGTTGAGGATAGATAGACGTACATGTAGGTTATATAGAGGGTACATTGTTGAGGATAGATAGACGTACATGTAGGTTATATAGAGGGTACATTGTTGAGGATAGATAGACGTACATGTAGGTTATATAGAGGGTACATTGTTGAGGAGAGATAGACGTACATGTAGGTTATATAGAGGGTACATTGTTGAGGATAGATAGACGTACATGTAGGTTATATAGAGGGTACATTGTTGAGGATAGATAGACGTACATGTAGGTTATATAGAGGGGTACATTGTTGAGGATAGATAGACGTACATGTAGGTTATATAGAGGGTACATTGTTGAGGATAGATAGACGTACATGTAGGTTATATAGAGGGTACATTGTTGAGGAGAGATAGACGTACATGTAGGTTATATAGAGGGTACATTGTTGAGGATAGATAGACTACACGTAGGTTATATAGAGGGTACATTGTTGAGGATAGATAGACGTACATGTAGGTTATGTAGAGGGTACATAGTTGAGGATAGATAGACGTACATGTAGGTTATATAGAGGGTACATTGTTGAGGATAGATAGACGTACATGTAGGTTATATAGAGGGTACATTGTTGAGGAGAGATAGACGTACATGTAGGGTTATATAGAGGGTACATTGTTGAGGATAGATAGACGTACATGTAGGTTATATAGAGGTTACATTGTTGAGGATAGATAGACGTACATGTAGGTTATATAGAGGGTACATTGTTGAGGAGAGATAGACGTACATGTAGGTTATATAGAGGGTACATTGTTGAGGATAGATAGACTACACGTAGGTTATATAGAGGGTACATTGTTGAGGATAGATAGACGTACATGTAGGTTATATAGAGGGTACATTGTTGAGGATAAATAGACGTACATGTAGGTTATATAGAGGGTACATTGTTGAGGAGAGATAGACGTACATGTAGGTTATGTAGAGGGTACATTGTTGAGGATAGATAGACGTACATGTAGGTTATATAGAGGGTACATTGTTGAGGATAGATAGACGTACATGTAGGTTATATAGAGGGTACATAGTTGAGGATAGATAGACGTACATGTAGGTTATATAGAGGGTACATTGTTGAGGATAGATAGACGTACATGTAGGTTATATAGAGGGTACATTGTTGAGGATAGATAGACGTACATGTAGGTTATATAGAGGGTACATTGTTGAGGATAGATAGACGTACATGTAGGTTATATAGAGGGTACATTGTTGAGGATAGATAGACGTACATGTAGGTTATATAGAGGGTACATTGTTGAGGATAGATAGACGTACATGTAGGTTATATAGAGGGTACATTGTTGAGGATAGATAGACGTACATGTAGGTTATATAGAGGGTACATTGTTGAGGAGAGATAGACGTACATGTAGGTTATATAGAGGGTACATTGTTGAGGATAGATATACGTACATGTAGGTTTATATAGAGGGTACATGTTGAGGATAGATAGACGTACATGTAGGTTATATAGAGGGGTACATTGTTGAGGAGAGATAGACGTACATGTAGGTTATATAGAGGGTACATTGTTGAGGATAGATAGACTACACGTAGGTTATATAGAGGGTACATTGTTGAGGATAGATAGACGTACATGTAGGTTATATAGAGGGTACATTGTTGAGGATAAATAGACGTACATGTAGGTTATATAGAGGGTACATTGTTGAGGAGAGATAGACGTACATGTAGGTTATGTAGAGGGTACATTGTTGAGGATAGATAGACGTACATGTAGGTTATATAGAGGGTACATTGTTGAGGATAGATAGACGTACATGTAGGTTATATAGAGGGTACATAGTTGAGGATAGATAGACGTACATGTAGGTTATATAGAGGGTACATTGTTGAGGATAGATAGACGTACATGTAGGTTATATAGAGGGTACATTGTTGAGGATAGATAGACGTACATGTAGGTTATATAGAGGGTACATTGTTGAGGATAGATAGACGTACATGTAGGTTATATAGAGGGTACATTGTTGAGGATAGATAGACGTACATGTAGGTTATATAGAGGGTACATTGTTGAGGATAGATAGACGTACATGTAGGTTATATAGAGGGTACATTGTTGAGGATAGATAGACGTACATGTAGGTTATATAGAGGGTACATTGTTGAGGAGAGATAGACGTACATGTAGGTTATATAGAGGGTACATTGTTGAGGATAGATAGACGTACATGTAGGTTATATAGAGGGTACATTGTTGAGGATAGATAGACGTACATGTAGGTTATATAGAGGGTACATTGTTGAGGAGAGATAGACGTACATGTAGGTTATATAGAGGGTACATTGTTGAGGATAGATAGACTACACGTAGGTTATATAGAGGGTACATTGTTGAGGATAGATAGACGTACATGTAGGTTATATAGAGGGTACATTGTTGAGGATAGATAGACGTACATGTAGGTTATATAGAGGGTACATTGTTGAGGAGAGATAGACGTACATGTAGGTTATGTAGAGGGTACATTGTTGAGGATAGATAGACGTACATGTAGGTTATATAGAGGGTACATTGTTGAGGATAGATAGACGTACATGTAGGTTATATAGAGGGTACATAGTTGAGGATAGATAGACGTACATGTAGGTTATATAGAGGGTACATTGTTGAGGATAGATAGACGTACATGTAGGTTATATAGAGGGTACATTGTTGAGGATAGATAGACGTACATGTAGGTTATATAGAGGGTACATTGTTGAGGATAGATAGACGTACATGTAGGTTATATAGAGGGTACATTGTTGAGGATAGATAGACGTACATGTAGGTTATATAGAGGGTACATAGTTGAGGATAGATAGACGTACATGTAGGTTTATATAGAGGGTACATTGTTGAGGATAGATAGACGTACATGTAGGTTATATAGAGGGTACATAGTTGAGGATAGATAGACGTACATGTAGGTTATATAGAGGGTACATTGTTGAGGAGAGATAGACGTACATGTAGGTTATATAGAGGGTACATTGTTGAGGAGAGATAGACGTACATGTAGGTTATATAGAGGGTACATTGTTGAGGATAGATAGACGTACATGTAGGTTATATAGAGGGTACATTGTTGAGGAGAGATAGACGTACATGTAGGTTATATAGAGGGTACATTGTTGAGGATAGATAGACGTACATGTAGGTTATATAGAGGGTACATTGTTGAGGATAGATAGACGTACATGTAGGTTATATAGAGGGTACATTGTTGAGGAGAGATAGACGTACATGTAGGTTATATAGAGGGTACATAGTTGAGGATAGATAGACTACACGTAGGTTATATAGAGGGTACATTGTTGAGGATAGATAGACGTACATGTAGGTTATATAGAGGGTACATAGTTGAGGATAAATAGACGTACATGTAGGTTATATAGAGGGTACATTGTTGAGGATAAATAGACGTACATGTAGGTTATATAGAGGGTACATTGTTGAGGATAGATAGACGTACTTGTAGGTTATATAGAGGGTACATTGTTGAGGATAAATAGACGTACATGTAGGTTATATAGAGGGTACATTGTTGAGGATAGATAGACGTACATGTAGGTTATATAGAGGGTACATAGTTGAGGATAGATAGACGTACATGTAGGTTATATAGAGGGTACATTGTTGAGGATAGATAGACGTACATGTAGGTTATATAGAGGGTACATTGTTGAGGATAAATAGACGTACATGTAGGTTATATAGAGGGTACATTGTTGAGGATAGATAGACGTACATGTAGGTTATATAGAGGGTACATAGTTGAGGATAGATAGACTACACGTAGGTTATATAGAGGGTACATTGTTGAGGATAGATAGACGTACATGTAGGTTATATAGAGGGTACATTGTTGAGGATAGATAGACGTACATGTAGGTTATATAGAGGGTACATTGTTGAGGAGAGATAGACCAGCCCTTTACGATCACATTATGCGTAATACTTTCCTTTGTCATTTAACATTTTGCTCCCAGTAAAAGCCTCATTACATATACTATATGATCCATATCTGCTCCCCTTAGCCAAGTGGTTGGGCTATAAAGATACGAATATGGACTCTATAACAAGTGTTGTAGTTGATGAATTCCTTCTCTGAACGCTTAGCTGAGACATACTCATGGTAATGTTAATTGTCTGGAAGATGCAGCGTAGGTGTCCTAGCAAATACGCAGCTTTAACATTTACTAATGTAGATTGAGAAGATATGACGATGTAGGATGCGTCTATGGATACGTTTATACATTAATGTGTTATAATTAGAACTAATATTCCAAAGCGATCACCTCGGGGAACTATAAGGCCGGAGACGTAGGATGATTAGAAAGATTTAAGAGGATTTCATGATACGATATCATGAGACGAAACTTGAGCTATCTGTAGCGTGTCATTGACGGGTTCTTATAATTCATGTAATTCATCGTCACCAATATCAGTATCAGCAGTGAAGGGAATGTGTACGTTATGTGAAATACTTTTGCAAACTGTTAAGTACAAACGTATCTCTTGGTACTTGCGATGTATTGATGTGAACAAGTATAGAAATGATATTATGCATCTGATGCAGGAACCAGAACGAGTACATATGCAGAGAGAAGCTTGAGAGAAGTTCAGACATAACCTTTTTGAATGGTGATGTTTCTGTGAGGTTAAATCAAAATGTAATACTTGAGGTGGACTTTCATTGGAAGATCAATCATATTCCGTTTGTTTGATCTGCCGTTTCGGTGGAACAAGTGAACACTGAGGACTCAACGTAAAATTGCAATCATAGGATCAACCATCACATCCACTAAAAGACATTTACCCATATGTTTTCCACATGTATTTATTTGACATCGATAATACTGTGACATCATCATTTTCATCATAATCACTTTTCAAGACACCATTTTCAAAACAACACCTGTTCAAGGACATAGTGAATAAACAGAGAATTAAAACTACATTTTTGACAAAATATGACATCGGCAATTTGTGTCACATCGGTTTTTGTGTACAAAATCCACTTATAAGTCTGGGGTGATAGTCTTCATGCCCACGTGTATACAAAAACAGGATTTCATGAGTTATTTACTAATCACTAGGGAAAGGATGACATGATTGTTATTAAAGCGAGTCGTTGGCAGTCGTCTGGATGGGGTACATGTATCTCTTTCAGACAATTCGCTGTAACATGTTCTTACTTCATGTGAGCGTTTAACACATTGTTTCAAATTATTAATAACTATTTAAATAAACATAAGCGCAAGTTGTCACGGGCTTTCTTCCTGCTTGCGCCTCGGTATCACATTTTGCAGTAGACGATTGACTGTGTGGTGTTCGAGCAAAGGCGTGTTCATATGAGGATACATTTGGCTTTCTGACCTCACATTATCTCTATTGTTTCAACCTTCTGTAATATCACCGACGAAACGAGAATCAGACGACAAAGGGATTCTGTGTTTTACCAGTTGGTTTACATATTCATTGTGACATACATAAAATTGTCTTAACGTGTATGACTGCCTTGATGAATTCAGTGATTTCAATTAAAGTCGCATTAACAGTAATATCCCTTGACGATAGTATACTTGCTTCTATAACCGGCATGTCCATGGTCCATGTGGGCAATTAAGACTCACATATGGGAACGATGTCGCCATAAACACCTGGGATAATTTAGTGGTTAATACTAATACTCACTCTTGCAATGCGCGATTTCTCCTTTATAGACTGCACAGAAAAACAGTTAGTGTACGTGCATACTGTAACCATTGGGGCGAAAACTATTACTTTTATCATTTCCGTAGACGTGACCGTCAGATTTCATATAGTCAACTACTGTCGCTTGCGAAATCCAAAGGGTTCATGAAAAGTTACATTTAACATTTAATTACATTCGATTGTGACATTTTATTGTTTGATCACTGTAATAATAAATGTTATTCTTGAGTAAAGGTACTTTCATCGGAAGAAAACCGATCGCTGTATTGCGAGTTGAATAAAACACAACTCCCACTACGTTGATGAAGAAAACAGCTTGGGATCGTTCCACAGACTCCACGACCCACGTTCCACAGACTCCACGACCCACGTTCTACAATCTTAGGTTTCAGATCCAACCAAAGTTTATAGATCGGTCAGTGGAAGTATGCTCTGTAATGTTTAAGATGAAAGGTATAGTTCATAGTGTAATGTTAGTGGCTACAACAACATGGCAAATTCCATTATGATTTCATTGATCTGATAATTTATCCGAGTGATTATTATTGTTTTAGTCGAATTCATATTTCATTTTATTTTATTTTTAAAAACATCTGTATCCAACTTGGTAATTCATTTTATATGAACGGCCTTTAAATAAGCTTTATGGCTTGTTCGCCAGGAGCGAAAGCAGTTGTGACTGCGACATTTCTTTGCACACAGGATAAACACAATTAATTATTTGCGAAATTAAAAAAAGCAAGAGCGCTCAGAGAGCACACGAACCCTCCGGGTTTGTGCTTTTGAAATATTAACGTCTAAATGAGCAGTTTCAATGTGACATTATGACATCATCTGGGGTTGCATTGTTGGTAGGAGTGATGGCCAATGTATTGGTCAGTGTGGGTAGGGTTTTGATAGACGGAGATGATGAGCTGGCTGATGTATTGGGCAGTGTGGGTAGGGTTTTGATAGACGGAGATGATGAGCTGGCTGATGTATTGGTCAGTGTGGGTAGGGTTTTGATAGACGGAGATGATGAGCTGGCTGATGTAATGGTCAGTGTGGATAGGGTTTTGACAGACGGCGATAATGAGCTGGCTGATGTATTGGTCAGTGTGGGTAGGGTTTTGACAGACGGTGGTGATGAGCTGGCTGATGTATTGGTCAGTGTGGGTAGGGTTTTGATAGACGGAGATGATGAGCTGGCTGATGTATTGGTCAGTGTGGATAGGGTTTTGACAGACGGCGATAATGAGCTGGCTGATGTATTGGTCAGTGTGGGTAGGGTTTTGACAGACGGTGGTGATGAGCTGGCTGATGTATTGGTCAGTGTGGGTAGGGTTTTGATAGACGGAGATGATGAGCTGGCTGATGTATTGGTCAGTGTGGGTAGGGTTTTGATAGACGGAGATGATGAGCTGGCTGATGTATTGGTCAGTGTGGGTAGGGTTTTGATAGACGGAGATGATGAGCTGGCTGATGTATTGGTCAGTGTGGGTAGGGTTTTGATAGACGGAGATGATGAGCTGGCTGATGTATTGGTCAGTGTGGGTAGGGTTTTGATAGACGGAGATGATGAGCTGGCTGATGTATTGGTCAGTGTGGGTAGGGTTTTGATAGACGGAGATGATGAGCTGGCTGATGTTTTGGTCAGTGTGGGTAGGGTTTTGATAGACGGAGATGATGAGCTGGCTGATGTATTGGTCAGTGTGGGTAGGGTTTTGATAGACGGAGATGATGAGCTGGCTGATGTATTGGTCAGTGTGGGTAGGGTTTTGATAGACTGAGATGATGAGTTGGCTGATGTAATGGTCAGTGTGGGTAGGGTTTTGATAGACGGAGATGATGAGCTGGCTGATGTTTTGGTCAGTGTGGGTAGGGTTTTGATAGACGGAGATGATGAGCTGGCTGTCAGTGTACTGGGTGGAAATGTCGAGTGATTACAAGTTGGTGGTGATCTTCTTCTGATTCCATTGTGAACGCTAGACATGTTGATGTTATTTACTGAGGTGATCAAGGAAGAGAGAAAGGTCAGGTTTTATGCTCAGGACTGCGAGAGTTTCGTCCAATTTGTTGTTTCAACACAACGAGTGGAAGGGAGATGAACATAGATCTGCTTAATCAAACTTTGTCATAAACATTTCAGTTATCAGCAGTGACATATATGAACCCATGGGTAAGCGATGGAGTTGTCGATAGATTTGGTCTTGCCATACGAAATACGATGTTTAAAATCAACATGGTGTGATATTGATGGTACTGTCTATTAACAGCTATTAACATCGTTGTACCGTGGGAAGACCATGTCTTCGTAAAATTGGATACTGCGTGTTGCTCTTACCCAATTGCCCTCGGCCGCGGGTTTATATTTTCAAATAAATTGATTTATCCTTTACTTAAATATCACAAAGGAATTATTTACAACTTACTATGTATAAACAAACAAGATTGAATGTGTTTGGGTGTGTTTAATTATGCGGATAAGTTCACTTGCTTATGCATAAATGTCAAGTATAACAATCATCGTTCTATGACATTAGTTGTTAAACGAAATAAATGCCACCGTGATGTGAAGTTAGTAACCATATAATGTAGATTCGAAATAAAAGTTTTAAATGTTAATATCATTGTACAGTACAATACCAAATCCACTTAAATATAACGAGCAATGATTGTCTCCCACTTTGTTTCCTCACTTTGTTTCCTCCGGTGAAACACCAAGGCGGTAGTTAAACTGGAATCAGAAGCAAATGTTCATATCGTGACTAATAACACATGGCCAGGTCCTAAATCAATGACAGTGATCTGATCGCCTGCACTAAATCTACCTTGCTATATCCAATTCCTCAGTGAATTCAAAGGATATTATTGATTTATTTTGCTAGACAGACGTGGCTAAGTATGAAACGGATGGCTTTAAGCTAAGATATCGTAATACGAGATATACAATTTCATTTCAATTATTTGAGAATTTATTAAATTTGGAGATATATATGTAAGATAGAGAGAGAGAGAGAGAGAGAGAGAGAGAGAGAGAGAGAGAGGGAGAGAGAGAGAGAGAGAGAGAGAGAGAGAGAGAGAGAGAGAGAGAGAGAGAGAGAGAGAGAGAGAGAGAGAGAGAGAGAGAGAGAGAGAGAGAGAGAGAGAGAGAGAGAGAGAGAGAGACGTCATTCGTCATGCTGATGCAGTTTATCGTGACGTATTTTGGATTTTTTTGCAAAATGAAATGATTCTCATAACTGTTGCCGTGAGATGAGATTGGAAAATACATTTCGTAAACAACTGTTGAATAAAATATGAAAAATGTATACAACAGTCACGAAATCACCAGAAGACTCCCACCTGAAGCTCATGGTAGGTTGGTGTCCAGTTTAATTCAGATTTAGGAATAACGTGTAATATCATATGTAGGATGGATGTGCATTAGTAGTCATTCACGACGACGTTTAACGAACCTAGATGTATTATCCGAATTCAAATTAGGAACTTCCAAGCAAACATATCATGATATTTTATATGATAATATATAATTTTCTAAGACCTTTAATGTCGACTTGATCAAAATCGGTATAAAGATTCACACTGTTACAAATACTCACAGATACTAAGGACTTCATCTGGGGAAAGACATTCATGTACATGTATTTTATAAATTAGTGACGTTTAATTGAAATGTAATCACACTTTATCAACTACGTAGATACCATTAGGTACTGTTACAATTGCAAGAACTGAATAATTATTTTTAAAAAAACCCTGGTGATATTGACTCCGATTCTTTCAGTGTCAGTCGCCCCCGCCTGTTATTCATAGGAGGACTAGAGGGTGGGATTGGAAAGATTTCAGCTTCCTTTGTGCATAATTCTGAAGCTCTGGGTTCAAGTCCCGCTCGGAGCAAACAATTGCAGCCAGTAAGACGGATACTGCCTGTAGCGGTCAGCTGGGTGTAGGAGGGACTTATTGTTGACTTTCATCTTTTATAGCTGCCTATATAGCATACCTATTCACAAACATGAAGAAATATTAAATGAAGTCGCAGTTTACTGACTTCCAGGTTGTTCTTTTTGAGATTGTGTACACCATGTGGTTATACAGCGTTTTAACTTAAATTGTCGGTTTGTCGGACACATCCAATCAAGTTAGTACCACGGTGGTATGTAACATATCAACAAGTGTATATGTTAGCGGCAATAGTGAAAATCCGGCAATAGCGTTAATGCCCAGGCAAATAATTAGGTCCTAGGCAATAGCATTATTGCCGAAAGTTGGCAGGCGCTTGCGCTATTGCCCGAGAAAAAGAGGCTTGTTTTTCCATATTGCCAGTGGCATTAGTGCTAATGCCGTGATTACAACTCACCGATCATGATGTAAACATGAACTCGCCGCAAACAAAGTAATGATTTAATATCTTCTAAGCATTTAACAAGCTTGTTGATTACTGTGATTGACAAGCCTTTTCATTCTCCACATACAGGAAGTTACTTGACTATGTTTTCATTACTTATTCTTACTTGTTATGGCATGATATATACTCGGTCGTAAATGAAACGTCACCACAGTTTCAACAGTCACATGTTTTGTAAAGAAGTTCTCACAATTCCATACACAAGGGTATGATACTTTTATTTGTATGTCTGTTCAAGTACATGTTGGATGCTGAAATCGCTTTTAAACATAAATTATCAAAATGTTTTGAGCTAAACAAGTTTAACACGTAGATATTAAACTAATAGAAGATGTTGATTTGTTGGGAGTGTCTTAAGAAATATTGGAAATATATTGTAAGTATTGTGAATTCATCTTTAATTGCATTGTTGTTGTCTTATGTACATGTATTACTGGGTATGTACTTTCAATTCGCCACAACATATGTTTTTTTCTTCTGTATTCTGGAGCGGTATTGAATTAAGCTATTATAGCTTGTTTACCAATTCACTTCTTTTATGTAATATGTTTAAAAGCAGATATATGGCCATCCGGCAGTAGCGTAAAAGTCAACGTTATATCATAGGCATTAGCATTATTGCCTAGGCACCACGTTATTGCCTGGGCATTAACGCTATTTAATTGCCAGATTTTCACTTTTGCCGCTAACATATATATGTTCAAATGTCATGTCTTCCACAGGGGCTTGTATTGCTGAAAACAAGACATACTACATGTTGGTCAGAGAACGAATCTTTGACTTGTAGGACATTTTTCAACAATACAAGCCTGTGATCTATCCAAGTTTATGAATGAATATGAGTAAATGAATCACCATCATCAGAGTTTAACGTATTCTTATCTTAATAAAGGTATTGCATCTTAATCTTCATTTATGAACTTGTTTTACATAAAAAGCTGTAAGAATTAAGTAAACACATAGTTTGTTCACTTTGTTGTTCGCTTCTCTCCCAGGTCGCATACTCACATCAGCCCCGGGACTTTTCATCAAGACAACTCGCAATCTGGGCGGGTAATTGGAGTCTTGTTGTAGAAACCAATGAATCAATGGACCGACTTGGCATTATATTGTGGAAACAGTTTACTTCGAATGACGCCACGTGCTCTAATCATCATTCGGGATGCAATACCAAGAGTAATCATTATTATGGGATCTTTACCAAGACATAAAGAGCATTTAGCAACCAAAATACATAAACTTCACCGAATGTGTCTGTAAGTCCATGTTACATTTGTCCGCAGGTCAAATGAACTGAACAGTCTATTTCTTGACAAGTGGGTTTAGTTTGAACAGGTGTTCTTGAGGTGAATTCCAAGGGTGATATAAGGGGTCTAGAGTCCCGGAAAGGCCTGCAAGAGTGGCCGAGGACGGTTTTACGCGGGAACCAGGGTGTTACAGTCGGGTTGTGAAGTGAATCTTCTACTTAACTTTAAAAATTCAAATACATCATGTAAAGACAGGCAGATCACAACAAGCATAGTATCGAATATTTTGAATCTTACGAATAACTTTGAAAATGATACTTTCTGTGAATTTCCAAATGTTCATAGCAAATAACAAAATGATGAAACGTCTTAACTAAATCGTCCAGGCAAACTAATTTTACACTATGTTCTTCTTCGGGATTACCGACATCTATGCTGTGTTAATCATCTAAATGCAGCTTAGATTAAGATTTCATATTTCAATGTGTCTAGAATAGCAGAAGAACGAATTATTTGTTTCAATTTTCATTAAACGGCTCGTGTGTTGAACATCACGGGTGTTTCATAGTTCATATTTAAACTCAGCACGTGTAGGAAGTATCAAACATATACTTTGCAATATTACTTTTCAAATAGTTGCAAATATCAATTTATCATTTCACACCCACTCTCACAGTAGAGACTGCTTGTTGGATATATCATGGGTGTGGTGTATCTCAGATGGCCAAGTACGAATCTAAATTGAGTTGCACAACAACCATACACTTATAAACATACTGTTTAAAATCCATTCTCGAATGGTGACACTAAGTACCGACTTTAAGTAACGACGCGAAAAGTCAGAGGTGTTACTGCTTTCTCATGACACTTTGGTCACGGTTAAAATAAATTTCAAGGAACATATACATGTATGTAGCTTTTACAATTCTTTTAATTACTTTAATTTAACATTTTAATCACTAGGTTAATAATATATTCATGTAACTGTATTAGACAAATTCATCTACAAATTATTTTTTTTACAAAAAAATAAAGTTTTCGGGCGTTTTTATCACAACAACTTGAATTTGAATTTTAAAATGTACATCCTGATTGTTTCCATTAACTTATTTAGTGCAACCTAACTGCATACAGAGTGTTATATAAATGAGAACGTGAATTTAATGAAATAACTAGGGTTACCAAGATTGAACTTTAAGGTTTGCTGTTTTGGAGAAAGAATTGCACTTTATACTTCTGATTCTACACTTTGGACACTATATTGGATTGTTCTCTTTTTTTCTCATCACTGTCAACAGGTTCATCGGAAATACACCCAAGAATGTTCCCGTGAAGACTAGTATTAGACATCTATAGAGCTATATTAGTATATGCGTGACCCCAGTATATCTCTGTGTATCTCATTTGAAAATATATATGTGTTGTTAATGTCATTGATTGTGTGTATTGTTCATTACAAATTGAAATTGTTTAGTAAGTGTGTTTGATTTCATTTTCTGGTTTCCTGAGAGGACTTCATTATCATAATTGCTAATCTTAACAAACTCCAGAAATGCCCCGCTTTCTTTTAGTCAATTATTGTTAACTTTGAATTATCTTTTTTTTAAATGTATCTTATCCTGCAAAGGGCAATGCCCAATATCCCTTTACGTTAAGACTTTTATTGTCCTTAACATTACCATTTACCATTACATATTTTGTCAACGTATCGGTGATTTTACATCGCTCCTATTCAAGCTTCACCTTCTCTAGAAGTAGGTCAAGCTGAAGCGACTACAGGTTAGATTAATAGAATCATTAGTTAGAACTAAATATGACCCTACCAGCATCACTTGTCGCCAGTTACACATTTATTTATCTAAGTTCACAATAATACTACTCGCCAGCTGTGCACGACTAATTAGATACTCCCTAGCGTTTGACATCAAACGATTCAATACAAGGATAAAGGGTAGGAAAACTATTGTTAAAATAAGACACTATTCGTAGACTAATTTCTTTCATGCATACAACTAGCACGTAAGCTGGTCCCAGAAATCATATTTATACGTCATACTCTGTACTCTGGACTTTGAAGATCTTGTTTGATATCACGCCAATTAATCCATTCCTAATTAGTGAACACAAATTGTGGTTACTTGGTAAATTAAAAGTAAACAAACTATAGGTGGATGTTAGGTTTATATTATTAACGGAGATAATATATTGACCAACTAGAACATTGACGTTGTTCATATTCTCCCTCGTTGCTGAGATTCGTGTCGAGGCCGTTTCCCTGACCTATTGGTGAGCAGCATTGGCGATGTAAGACATTATTCTGCGCATTTGGAAGATAGGGTTTTGTGTGGAATTGTTACAGTATCAGTATGGATTGAACAAACCATCTTATATCCGTCAATTACATATGATTCAACTATCAACTAAACATTAAAAGTGACATCATTCGAACAAAGTCCCGAGCAAAAGAAACGTCATCGCATTGTACACAGTGTAAACATAAGAAATACTGCTCAACATCTATCCTTGAACCATATTTAAAAATATACTCTGAGTGATCACTACATTAGTCTAATCACTTGATCTACATTCGAGCGGCATTTTAATGTGAACACTTTAAAAGTGCCGCTCTATGGAAAATTGACTCGCCGGCTTAATCGAACCATGCTCATTCGTTTTAGAACTTATTTATTTATTCAGGATTATTTTCTAGCTACTGGTCACCCATTTAACCTTTTTGTGAGAGCATTTTATTTCACTAAGAACGGCGTGCTACAGCACCTTTAATGCGTTTCATACGTTCATTACTTGTAATTTAAAATCAACTGTCAGTATCGCATAAAAAAATAAATGTTCAGTGGATACTATAGGTAAAATGATGGTAATCCCATTATTGTTTCTCATACCTACGCCGCACAGTGTCTGTACATGTACTTTTCGTCGGTAAGAGCTAAATATATACGTAAAGGCGCTATAGCACTTTTTTCACATTATTTTCCTCAAATTTGCCATTTATTATTAAAGTTTATACAATATAATAGTATGTTAATGGGTAAAACATCTCGTTACACGACCCGATAAGCCATATCCATAGAAAACGGCTATCAGTATTCGTAGAAAATGGTGCGACATACAAAGCGACAGTGGTGTGGAACTCGTCAGTGTGAGAGGTAGATTTGTAGGTCTCATGATAATTTGAGAGTTCAGACAGCAAGATGGTTAACGATTCCATCATTGTACCATACTTAAAAGTACATTGTGTTGTTACGGGTCACATATGCCAAATGTTATAAAGATGTTAATCTTACTGACTGTTTCCGAAAATAGCCATTTTGATGATAATCGACTCAGTATGCCGACAATATAAAGGTAAAAGTATCGATTTATGATCGAAAACCGGACAATGCACCGCGTGTGGCGTGCGTCAATTAGTCAAACGTAATTTTGAAAACTTATTTTCAGCAAACAGAAAGACAACTTTGGGTTGATAATGTTTATTAGGTCTTATAACTACTGTGAATGTAAACAGGACGTGTAGTTTCGGTTTCTGCACTTGTATAATGATGTTGCTCGATTTATATTAGAAACTAGTAATTATGATATTTTTGTGATATATTTATTTATGATATATTTGAGTGAAATTATTTGAACTAAAATTAGCACATATCGTTTATTTTCACGTATATTAGCCAAATAAAAGTGTATGAAACACAATGGATGTACCTTTAAAACTCTATACTATATAGAGTGTTTAGGTATCGCTACATCAGTCACCACTTGTAATACCGTCGAGCCTGTTTCCTGTTTCGAACCTGTTTCTCTTAAAAGACTAGTTACATGTAATATACTGAGGCATTGCTACCTCGAAGGCATGTATTATCACAATGGACATGGCGGTAAAGCATTACATTGTGTAGAAAACGAGACGACAGCCACGGTGTAAGGGACATAACTTACGATCATGCAGCAGTTTCCAGGTTTAATGACAGTTGTGATGAACAGGTTGTCTTAGGTTCAAATCTAGTTAATTCATTCTTCTCTCAAGAATGTAAATTTTTAGTATTTTACTCGAAGTCTCATTTTTTCTGATGCCATTAGCTTTTACAAATCGGCAGTAACGTGAATTTGTATTTCTAACGTCCATTGATGATTTACAGTCTGCACTGTATATTTTGTTCAATAAATCTCAAAGGGGCAGTAGCACGTTTTTGCGCCCAAATAAGTTTGCGAAATTAATGTCACTAACAGTAAAACACCCTTCTCCCTTCGGTAAATCAAGTTAAAAATTGAGGTTCGGTAAAACCATCGGAATCGTTTCTCTAATATGAAAATGATAAAATGTGTTCGCATTAACATGGCCGCCATTCCTTTTTTGCTTTATACGCAACACCGTTATTCCACTACGGATAATTTGTTTGCGTAATAAGATGTTTACCCTCTAAGTAAATATAAATGGTATAAACTATCATTGTTAAATGATAAATTTGAAACAATAACATTTGCCAAAAAAGTGCTACAGCCCCTTTAAAATTGCATAAACAAATAATTTGTTATTGAAAATTCTATTGAATATTATATTAGATGGGGTTTTTTTTCAGAAAATGTCTATGAAGTGTGCATGCCTTAAATTTTTAGTCAAACCGAAAATGCCAATTCGCAATACCCACCATTCTCCATTCATTCCTCCTTTCAGATTTCCGATCCTAACCTCTGGTCTACATTGTTCGAAATCGAGGAGAGAAATGATTGGTTGCAATAATTTGAATCTAGTTGTGCAATTAGCGAAGCTGTTCTTAAAGTGCCATTTGCAAATGACACGTCATAATGATAAACTAAAAGTTGGATAAACGTTTTCTCGTTTAATTTGCTTTCCTCGAAATATGCTATTTAATTTTGTGAAAACTATTGATCAGAAATATGCTTATAAATAAAAAAGACCAAATCAGAGACAAATAGCAAAAAAAAGTTCCTTTGTGTTATTTACATCATACATTTTCAAGGACGTAATAATGATCATATACATTTGTACCTAGATCTTTGAAGATCCTCTGTCGACATGGCCTCTGGAAGATGAATTTTCATTGGTTAAAAAGCTGGGACACAGTATGAGGTTTCCCATTTCCCCAGCTAGGGAATTTCGCTTGAGTCCTCGAATTTAAGCGGTGTAGAACAGAGGTGAGGATAGGAAACCTGACGGGAGTAACCTCTGTGGTAAGAGAATGAATACCCAAAGGTAATTTTGTAAATGAAACGGAGCAAATCAACCAAGAAAATCAAAAAGTTATTTATTTTTCAAAAATATATGAATAGATGTGTGAATACTGATGTAAACATGTGTTTTAACTTTACTAATTATGCTTAACCGGCTTTGGAGACACATTTTAGTTGAAATTTTGAAATGAAACTTGGAAATGGAAAGCAGAAGAAGCGGCCATAAAATATAAGCATCGGGTGTGTCTGTTGACATTTAAATCACTGAGAGCAAAGTGATTGATGAAGCTACCAACATGATTTTTGGAAACCTGGTGTTTCTCACATATCGCTTTCAGCAAAATATATATCATTCTGTTAAATCTAGATTTATCATAACTGTCAATAATAACATTTATATGAGCGCCAAATCCACTTCGACAATATTTCTCATAATTAGTTTCTTTATAGAAATTGTTTAATCATCTTAAATTATACGTTGTCCAAAAGCGGACATACAGTGTTTTGTTTCATACTTATTTGGAATTCTCTTCATCAACCACATCCAGTTAAATCTAAACCGAAATTAATTTTAAAAATCCATCGGTTTGAAATTTTCAGTATGAAATGAAATCACAGTGCACATTAGTGTACAATTTTACAGTTTATTTGATTTTACCTTGCAATATGGAAATCGACCACTGAATTTGTTTTGAACGCGTGCATTAATGTAAGAAGTTTACATATTACCCCTGAAATGATGGTTATCATGTTTATAATGTTTGGTGAAGCTGGCCCGTAGAAAATTTCGGGAAGGACAGGCGGACAGAAGGACAGAATGAGCGTTATATACCCCGCTTAATCTGAAAGATGGGGTAAAATAATCTTCGTGCATTTATAAAATTGGTTAATGAATTCAGTCTGATATAATGTCTCTGTATTGCTCAACTACCAACATAAGCTATCAACAAAAACAAAGTTCGTCCCAGATTTTATCTTTTTATACATTTTATTAAAGTGTCAATGCATTTTTGATTGACCACATTGTTTAATGTATAAATATAAATGACCATAGCATTTCAAAACCATACTGTATTATGAATGAACACTAAATGAATATTGGTAGAAAACTAACAGGGGAAAGCAAAAGAGGCGACCATAAAATTTCAGCAACATGGTTTAAGACAAGATTACGACACGGAAGGCAACAACCCTGGTACGTCAATTACAAAGTCGTTTATGTTATAGTTATTGAGCAATCTGATGCACCAACCGGGAAACTGGGTTGTAACTGGGTTAACTTCATATTATTTACTCAGTCTAATTACTGATTCCAAAACAATTTGTGCATATTTTAAGTAAACCAGCCATTAATGCCAAACGTCATACTCTAGTGTTTTCCCCACAAGGTTGAATTATGCTCATCTAATTACCAGATCCATTATTCTCATCATTCTTTTTTTTTTACAGTTTTAACGCATGTCAAGTGATTTCCCTCATCATGTCCACAATAAAGGCGATTCAAGGTTAAACTGGTGGTGACACGATCGTAAGCCCTGATTGATACAGATCAGTTAGCAGCGTAAAATACAATCCATCACGACATATTTATATGGAAGAAGGAATAGGGAGACCGGCCTATTTCGACCCGGGGTAAGGAAAACAGTCTCAAAATATCTAATGTAGATGAAGCTTGTACAGCATCCTGCTCTATCAGTTTATTTATATTCGCTACTCTTCTACAATACCCCGATTCTCTGAGCCCAACAACTCTCTCTTTCTGCTGTTCTTGAAACACTTTGTTGATAATGTTCAACCTTGTACTTCTTTTGCTTAACAACAGTTGTTACTATCAGTCACACCCAGCAAAAGAAGTTCTGGATTTTGCTAAACTGATGTGTAATGCTATCATTCCATCCACACTGCTTCCATTGTCTCCATCTCTAGACATCTCTGTATATCTGGACTTTTGAAGAAAAATATGTCACAAACTCATGGCAAATGGCTCAGAAAAATCCTGGAATACATGACATTGCAAAAAGTCTGTGCGCTCCATGAAATCTTGCTATAACTATAACTATGACAACATCTCCTTCGAAGGTATGTCATCTTTTCTTACAGCAACGAGATATGTATTGACAGTGACTTTATGCCTTCAGATACAACAAGGCCGCCAAACCTTGTTGTTGCCATGGAAATAGATAGAAATTGAATTGAAAAGTTTAAACACCCAAAAGGCACAACTACATGATATTGTGAGTTTGTGTACCAAATTTGGTGAGGGTCCAAAGTCCAAATTGTTATCATGGAAACTGAAAAACAAAAATTAAGACGCCAAACTGGCCAACATATATCAGTGCATGCGGTAAGCAAGTGCCTGCACCAAAGCCATCAACATGTTCTTGTAAGAACAAATGAGAAGTTCCTTAACCTGTTAAGATCGTTTTTGGATACAGCTTATCAAGTTCAACAAGATACCTACCTTCATGGACTTCTATCACAATCAACTCTTGCCAGGAACAAACCAGCCAAGACAATGAAATACTTCATTCTTGTACAAAATGAGATTCCCTGATAGTAGAGAAAAAAGGTGTGTCGAAATGCTTTCTTATCATTAAATGGGGTTGGGATATGGAGGCTGCGTAGAATACAGGCAGCAGATGGATGCCACTCTCCAAATGATATGCGGGGTAAACACAGCAACCATAAATAAAGAAATCCTTCAAATTGTGAAAGATCATCACTTCATTTCCTGCACGAATCTCCCACTATTCCAGACATAAGAATGGTAATAGAAAACATCATAATGGAGTTTATTTGTAGCAGAATGAGTCTGGACAGTTTAAAGAGGTACACCAGCATATGAATACACAGGAAATGTCAGAGTTTGGTATAACAGAGATGTTTTCAACACCCAAGAAGTGATACCTGTGCCGCCTGTGATGAATTTAAAATAAAGTTAAAAGGAGCTGAAACAGGGGCAAAAAGAAATAAAATTGCATCAGCCAAAGAGAAGCACAACAAGATGCCCAGTTTTGCCATGATCGCACAAATAGAAATAAAATTGCATCAGCCAAAGAGAAGCACAACAAGATGCCCAGTTTGGCCATGATTGCATGAAAACAGACAGAGAAACTTGAAAACGATCATGGAACGAAAGAACCAGGAAAATGAGTACCGGGAATCCTCGTATTTAAGCACTGCCGTTATTAAGCGCATGGGCTTAATAACGAGTTTAAATTTCGAATTTAAGCCCATGGGCTGAAATTTAAAATTAATTTTAAAGTGGTCTCCCTTTTAAATGTTCAAACCACACGTGTTGACATTCATGGAGTCACGTAGAATCGGTGTACATGATAGTGTTAGTGCCGTGAGAGGGTTTCACAACTTTAAGACTCATTGGACTCCAATTGCAGGTGACATCCTAGACACTAAATGTGACAATTTAAATGCGTATGATCGATACACAGTGGCTGTCCAGTGTAAGAACGTAATTGTCGGGCATATTCCGATTGAGCAAAGCAAATTATGTAACTTTTTCATTCGCCAAGTTGAATTACTAACAAATAAACCATCAAGATTTGATTTGCCGCAAGGGGGCCTTGAAATTCCATCAGCCCTTATCTTTATTGGAAAACAAAAAGACGCTGAAAACATTTCTGTTTTACTACCTATTGTTGATGTAATTTTTTTAGAAAAGTATGATATCAAGAAGATCGTTTACAGTACCTCAGTAAATGGAAGCTGTTCGAAAACTCAAGACTGAATTTGACAATAACATCTCAAAAGCGAGAGATGAACATCGACAGAAAAAATCTCAGACGATGGCTTTAGTGAAGAGGAATAGATGGTGAACTGTGATGGCAAACGCAACAAGCGACGGATGGGCAACCCTGGTAGAAAAGCACAAGAACCTGAACTTGAAGAGGCGCTCTTAGTCTGGTTAAAGGCGCAGCAAGCTGAGAATTACCGAATGCTGAGAGAGAAGGGTCTAAGCCTTATGGATGAAATGGGAATCAGTAGAGATTCACTGAAATTAAGCGATACATGGATCTGCAAAAGGCATGCCATCTCATCTAGGAAGATAACTGATCATGGACAACAAAACAGACGCAGCTTGCAGATTCAAAGAATGATAAGTTATGACTATCTTCGTGGCGTGGAACAGTTGATTGTCATGCTTGATAAAAGCAAAATATTTAACATGGATGAAACTCCATGCTATGTCGCTATGGCTGGACAGACAACTCTTGACTTTGTCAGTTCAAAGAACGTTGATGGGCTCGATCACTACTGGACATGATAAGAACAGATTTACCATGGTATTATGCATCTGTATGGATGGCCGCATTCTCAAAGTAATGGTGATATTAAAAATGTTCCAAAGTGCAAAGTGCCAAGAAATATGGAACTGTTTGTATCCAAAGGTGGGTCAATGACCGAAGCCCTGATGTTGACTTGGAGTAAATCCATCTTTAAAGCACGAGGCACTTTCTTTGCAACTGAACCCTCTTTTCTGCTTATGAATAGCCACAGAAGCCATAACACCGATTCTGTAGTCGAATCACTCAAACCTCTGAATGTGGCCACTATGTTGATACCACCAAACCAAAGTCCTACCTACAGCCGCTTGATGTATCTGGTGGGGTTAATGCACCATTTAAAGCTGCAATGCCACAACAATGGCAGAACTGGTTGATCAATGGTGAAATGGCAACAGGAAAAGAGTGAGTGAGTGAGTGAATTAGGGTTTAACGCCGCTTTCAAGAGCATTTCACTTATATCACGGCTGCTAGTATTATGGCAGGGAGAAAGCCCGCAACGCCATGTGGCTATGCATTGCGGTGAAACCTGCGAGCAACGACTGGAACTAGCGAACCATGGGTGGTACTGCACTGAAATTCAGTGTAGCATTGCACCCAAACCTGACTGCGTGTAGAACAGTTCTCTACTGCAGACAATGTTGCCGTGATCAATGTTCGGGTTTGGGTTAATGTATTTGGGAAGGCGCATACATCATTTTAACTTCAAACATCATTTAATTTCGAAAGTGTAACATTGCATTCTTGTACAATTCCAAAGATTACAGACGCATGCTGGATTTACAATACAAATACGTATAGCTGGATTTACAATACAAATACGTATAAAAGATTCAAATAGAGTAAATGTGATAAGTCTTAACATAGGAAGATTAAGAATTATTATTATTATTATTATTATTAACCATATAAATTGTCTTTTCATACTATTTTCCTCGTTTTATGCGTGAGTGGTTGTATAGTATATGTCATTCCAATGTCATTCTGTTCTCAAATACATTTGAATGATACATACATCAAATGACATTTTTCTCATTGAAGACATTTTTATCACCAAAGACATTTTTGTCCTCAAAGACCATTTTTTCATCAAAGATATTCTGTCATCAATGTACTTTGTTTCGTCAAAAAGTCATTTCTCATAAAAGACATTTTTTTCATTAATGTATTTGTTTCCGTTATAGGCTTATTATTATTAATCAAAGTCATTTTTCCATTAAAGTCATTTTTTTCATCAAAGTCCTAATTGTAATCAATGTCTTATTGTTTAATCAAATTCATTTTTTCATCAAAAGTCATATTTTTAAATTTATAGTCATGTTTTACATCAAAGTCAATTTTTTCATCAAAGATATTTTTTCTTCATCAAAGTCAGTTTTTTTCCCCATCAAAGTCGGTTTTTTAATCAAAATATTTTTTTTTTAATAAAATTCGTTTTTCTCATAAAAATCTCTTTTTTTATATTCAAAGTCATGTTTTCATCATATTATTTTTTCATCAAAAGTCATATTTTTTTTATTCAAAGTCAAAGATATTTACAAAACTTTTCAACATTATTAAAGTTGATATTTACAAAGCTTTACAAATGTTTACAAAATAATAAATATCTTGTAAATACCATCTTTAATAGATATTTATTACCTTTATTATTTTTGTAAAGAAGTATTTTCATATTTGTAAATAGCAAGTAAATACCATCTTTAATAGATATTTAATCCTTTGTAAATATCATTATTTCATGTACGGTGAAAGGCGGTCAAAATGCCGTGGTGACATTGAAAATAAGGTCATGGTCCTGCAATTCGACTTGTGTCTGCATAGTCACCCATTGTAGACTGGTACCAAAATTGAAGGCACTGGATGCAACGGTTCATGAGATATCCCGTAAAGAAGAAATGTGACGTACGGGGGCCACTGAATACATAGTCCTCCGTGCCGCGTTGCGGCGGGGGACAATTAAGCCCCGGCGGCCAGTATGAAAATCTGCGGGGATGTGGTCCCTGAAGCGATGACTCATGTGACGTCATTGGAGTAATCTCATTATTGGCGATAGTCATAATTCAACGTAATTTCGCAACATTTTGAATTTTTTTTTTTTAATTTAATTTTCCATATATCGAATGTTTAGATGTCCAACTAGGTAATTCTGCAGATGACAATTACATGATTATTGCATAAATATGTGTTTTTGGCAATTAAACACACCTCATGAATTCATCTAGTGGCAGTTATAATCGTCATTAATTATTAATGAGGAGCGGGTCACAAGTGAATCAGTCACGCCTCAAAGATTGACTTCATTGCGGCATTGTTACAATTGGTAAATTAAAATCGTATTAGTAATCAATTGCAAGTGTATTTTGTCTCGATGTTATGCTCAATTGATTCAAATAAGTAATAATTCTTAAGAAAAATGCATTACAAGTTTTCTCATTTTCAATTTTATTTCATCTTTTCCAGATATTCCAACAATGAGGTTGTTTTTTTCTCCTCGAATCATCAGCTCTTGACCCAAGGTTTACGACCTTGCCCTTCATTGAAGAGGCTGTCAGAGAGTGTTTAGTACTGAGCAAAAAGTCTGCCATCACAGACAAAAAAATAAAAAACAAACGGAATGGGGGGAAAATTAAAATTCCATTAACTATTTACTTGCATTACAAACAAGCAGACAGAGTCGGCCATATCCCCCGCCATGTAGGAATTTTGAATATATTTATGCATTTTGAATATATAATGCATTTACTTTCTTGAAAATTGTTATAACTCATAACTCATAAGTGATAGTTCTAACCTGAACACGTTGATAGTCTGATTAGCAGCTCCGACTTAGCCGACTTAGTCGGAGCTGCTATCAGTTTTTGTGCAGTTTCCGTCGCCGCCGCCGCCGCCTGCGCATTTTGTATTTGCTATAACTTTTTTCCTAGAAGGTTTTGAGAACTCATATACATAACTTCTTACTTATGCCCCTGGGGAATTTTTTTGACATGTTCATATTCAAGGTCAAAGGTCAAGGTCACGAGTTCTGAAATCGCTAAAAAAAAATCCTTGTTAACACGATAACTTGAAAAATATTTGTACTATCAGGCTCTTATTTGGTGTACATCAGCTATGGAGAAAGGCCAAGATTTGAAAAGGTTTTCGCTAACATCCGTCAAAGGTCAAGGTCACAGCAAGGGCACGACTTAAGCATGATTTTGCGAAAATGTCTTATTTCAACTATTAACACTTTGAATCATTAAATGATTGTTATACACAATGAAAAGTTCTCACTCATTGTGTGACCTTGAATTTAAAAGGTCAAAGGTTCCGAAATATGGTCATGGTCACCAGTTCTGAAATCACTTAATAACCTTTTCCCAAGAAGGTATTAACACCTCATATACATTGCTTCTTTCTTATAAACCTTGTGGATGATTTTGACATGTTCACATTCAAGGTCAAAGGTCAAGGTCACGAGTTCTGAAATCGTTAAAAAAAATCCTTGTAAACACAATAACTTGAAAAATATTTGTGCTATCAGGCTCTTATTTGGTGTATATTAACTATGGAGAAAGGCCAAGATTTGGAAAGGTTTTCGCTAACATCCGTCAAAGGTCAAGGTCACAGCAAGGGCACGACTTAAGCATTCTTCTGCGAAAATGTCTTATTTCAACTATTAACACTTTGAATCATTAAATGATTGTTATACACAATGAAAAGTGATCACTAATTGTGTGATCTTGAATTTTAAAGGTCAAGGTCACGAGATAAGTAGGGTCAAGATCACCAGTTCTGAAATCACTAAATAACTTTTTTCCATGAAGTTATCAACACCTCATATATATAGCTTCTTTCTTGTACACCTGGGGAAATACTTTGACATGCTCACATTCAAGGTCAAAGGTCACGAGTTCTGAAATCACTACAAAAATCCTTGTAAACACGATAACTTCAACAACTTTTGTGCTATCAGGCCCTTACTTGGTATATATCAACTTTTGAGAAAGACTGAGATTTGAAAAGGGTTTTCGCTAAAATCTGTCCAAGGTCAAGGTCACAGCAAGGTCACAACTTAAGCATGCAGTTGCGAACATTCCTTATTTTAACTATTAACACTTTGAATCATTACATGATTGGTATACACAATGAAAAGTAATCATTGATGGTGTGACCTTGGAAGGTCAAAGTTCAAGGTCATGAGATATTGGTTAAGGCCATGTTAATCTTTTGATCCAATTTTGAAATCAGAAATAGGTTTTAAAACAAAGTTGTGAAAAGTGACCCCAGTGATGATTCAACTTGTTAGAATAACTTGAATAATGAACAATTCTTTGTCAAAAAAAATTCCAATTTTATTTATGCTGAGGAGAAGGCGGAACAGGGAAAGGCGAGACCCAAAGTTTCGGAGCTGCTCTGCTTTTGCGGTGTCCCGCAAACGCTATTCTAGTTGAACTCAGTTTTACGATTTCCAGTGTGTCCTAGAAATAAAAGTTTTTGCCCATGCCAGGATTCATTGACCTTGATCATACATCTTTGGAGTTAAGGTCTGGAAACACAATTTTAAGATGTTTTTCCATTGAAACAGCCAAAACAAGTTTACAACTTGAAAAAGGCACAGTGACCAACCATATTTGTTCTATCAAGTTTCATCGAGCTTGGTCTTATTGCCTTGAGTTATGTTTCGGAAACAAAATTCTTAGATGCATTTCCAAGGAAACGGCAAAGCAAAAGATCAAAGAAGCAGAAAACTAACACAAAGACACAATGACAAGGTTCATTGAGGATGGTCTCATGTGTTTGAGTTATAGTTTGGAAAAAAATTCAAAGATGAGTATTAATGGAAAACTTGGAAACGGCATAATATTCTAAAATTTCTATATAGCAAAAGCCACATCTAGACTACTTGGTTGA